>OY992531.1:98454454-99078397 GCA_963921185.1 Dasysyrphus tricinctus
GAAATAAGAAGTCACAATTAAGGGCGTGTTCAAACTGATTATGGGCTGATGGTGCGGACAAAAAATAAAGCCATCACGTTCTTTGTGCTGTTTATGGCAGGAACACAATATACCGCGAATTGCATTTTGTGCGAATTAAATAAAAAGCCTGAAGTAAAATTCGCAACGCGATTGTCAAATTCAAATTGTAAGAATTTTACAACAGTTTTGTCTGACGAATAATGGTGTGTGCATTCTGAATTATTATTTTTCCTTAAAATAAAAAATATATGCAAATATTTTCGCAAAAATTATTGATGTGAAATACAAAATTATTTGTTTACATGTTTGGTTTACAGTTCCATGCAAACAAAAAATAATAGCTGTCATGGAATGTCATGCAAAACAATGGGCCGGCAATTGTTTTGCATGTGAAAAAAAGTGGTGGATAAAATATACTTTTTTGGATGGTGGGCTTACATTTAAAAAAAAAGATATATTCACCTCAAGGCATTACTTGCATGCAAATGGTTTTTGCATCCAAAAATAAATTATTGTTTTCTATTTTAGGGCCTATATTTTATTAATCAAGAGTAAATTAATGTTTCAATGGGTGGCTTAGGCCAAGGCAAACATTTTTTGCCTTGAATATTAAACAATACCATGCACAGAATAGGTGGAAAATTGTTTTGAAAATATTGATTGAATATTTATGCTCAAGGATTGGTCAAAAAGAGTACGGTCTGGTATTTTGTGAAAAAATGTACAGCCTGAGTTTGACTGGGGTGTTCTTTTGCGCACCATCGGCTCACGCTCAGTTTGACGAACTCTTTATTCTTTTTCGAGTAGGTACTATATTTTAAATTGCTGTGACCTAGTAAAGGTTGTACTATAATATTCGGAAGTTAATGTCAAAATCAAATGAAAAGTAGCATTTCAAAAAGTCAAATTGACAAGTTGCCCATAGTAGTTGTTGTTTGTTCAATGTTAGTTTCTTCTTAATAATACACAGAGTGAGAAGTTTTTATTTATTTACTTTGCAAAGCTAATAAAATGCGATTCGAAATGAATTAATTAAAAGAGAATTTAAGATTTCACTCATTCAGCAAACGGATAAAAAGTTAAACAATTTGCAACTGCCAATTTTTTAGTTTGAATCCATTATTTTGATTTTGAAACAAGCTGTTCACTTATGCCATGTTTCCACCAAAGGATTATCTCAGTTCAGATTTAATAAATCTATTTGGTGTTTCCACCGCGCAAAGTTTTAAAAAAGATTTACTTTGACAGCCCCTTTTAAAATGCAAATGGTGTTTCATTTGTTCTCATACAGAGAAAGTGAGATAGAATGTTTCCTGTGTGGAGAACTGAATTCAGCCATAAATGAATCCTTCAGCGCCATACAGGAATAGGTTAGTTCGATTTGTAAAAGTATTTGTCCTAGGAAGATTTAACAAGATTAATTTCTAATCTTCAAGATTTACGAAATAAATTTGTATGGTAAATCTTCAAGATTTAAAGGAGATTTGCGGTAAATCTTATTAAATCTCAGATTAGCGTTAGGTGGAAATGTAGCATTACGTAGGTCGATAAGCGAACTTCACTTCTCACGCAAATGTATAGCAAAAACTAGTTGAAGAGTTCCTACCGAAATTGTAATAAGAGGCGCGTCATATGAATTATTCCTTTTAATCGCTCGTTTCTTATGACCAAAAAAAAATGTTCTCTCGGGTTAACTTTGTATAAATGAGTCGCCTCACTTGAAACTTGTCTGAACACCTTCTATAGAAGCGCCAGTAGCACAAGTGTAAACACCCTTATCTTTTGTAGTAGATTTTTCATTTCTGTGAATGAGAAAATACAAGATTATGACAAACTGTTTGAGGGAGTGCGAGTGACATGGATGTATGTATGTATGCACAGTACACATATCTAAGGTATTATCTTGCGCATGTGGTCCGAAATGAGAACTGTCAAAGAAATTCAAGATGGCAGCCTTACGTGACCTCTTCCACTGTATTACAACAACAACGAAGGAAACAAACACAAAAGGATAATTTAAATAACACTAAAAAAATGTTAATAAACACTAAAAAGCTTGAAATAATTGTATTTGTATTTAAATAAGTAACAAATGAGCACATAACATACAACAAATTTTGATGTTTAACTAGTCGGGGTCACGTAGAGTCGCCATTTTTCACTGATTTTGATGGATGCGCAGAACTGAACAAAAATGAAAACGCTTATGATATTACCTTCAATATGTGTACTGTGGTATGTATGTACATTTCTTCCATTTGTATTCTTCTTTCCAAAAAGTGTACCTAAACAAAAACAATGTTCCTATTATGACAACTTTTTTGAGTGAGTGCGAGTGGAAAGACAAATGCCATAGGAAAATGTTTTGAGTGCGAGCGACAAGAAATACATACCTTTCGTGCTCTGGGAAATAAAAATGATAGATAAAAAAACTTCTCCTTTTCGTAACACATTTTTGTTGCCACGCCGAAAATCAAGTTTACCCACCGCATTAGATGTTTCACATATAAAAAATGATTAAAAATAAGAAAACTAGTTTACGCTAAAGTAAAAAGTAGGTACCTTTTTAGGCAGGAAAAAATTCAAAAATTCACCATAATAGGTATTTGGGGTAGTTTTTGCAACTACGTGATATTCATTTTGAGTATTCATGTACATATTTATCTTCGATTCAGTTAGGATAACACCGCGTTCTCGTTTATAATTTACATGCATCGAACGGTTGAAGTTATATTTTTTTTTGTCACTTTTAACGGATAAAATATAGAACTCAAACTTTTAATTACATTTACCAAATTAAAATTAAATCAATAGGTTTGTGTCAATGTGATGACGACAAAGACGACGCGATGACTGGCAGCGAATTGCAACACGTGGTGTATTCGCTGCGTTTCAGGTTGCTCGCCTGTTGTTGTTTTCCAGACAACAACAACGTTGTTGTGTGGGAACGTGTCGTATCTCGCAATTCATTGGAAAACAAATAATGTGTTCCGCGTGCTGTTGGGGTCGACAACATGTTCTGCGGTAACTTGCACAAATTATACCGATTTTCGGTACATTGTGCTGTGCTAGTGGTAGGTATACAAATTATTTTCTATATACGAGAATACATTATTCTCGTGAGTGCAAAAAATACACGATGATTCTCTGAATAACAATACACTATATACCTACATAAGATGCCATTAGTGTTCCATATTGACCGCAAAAAGATTTTAAGAAAATAAAAATCAAACGAAGAAAAAGATATTAGTTTTAAATTTAATTTAATTTGTATTATCCAAATACGGGATGCATTTCGGATGGCATTGACCATGCGCGATATCGATATGCGTAATAACTAAGAGCAATAAATTATGAGCAAACATGAAGAGAGTGATGCAAAGAGTGAAACATACATGCATAGATAAATGTATTACAATAAAAGAGTAATTTGCAATTTGTAAATAGTATAAACATAAAACAAAATTAAGTTTTAAATTTAATTATTTAGCAAGTGAAAACAAACAAGAGGATATTGGACTTTCATCTATATTCATTAAATTATTATTGATTTTAATATAAAGAGATTCATACGCGTTAAGTTTAGATGAATTATGTATCTATTTGTTTTTGGGCTTTAGGTCAAATATATACTTAAATCATAAAAGGTCACCTATTCTATCATTTAGATGAATTAGTTACATTTTTAATTAATTTATAATTCTCGATTAATGGTTTCATATCGTGGGGTTCATCGTTGGATAAATCAAATGCATGTGCAGCATCGGCCTTTTGGACGTCTCTATAGTTGATGTATGCCTGGTGCTCAGCAATACGATATTCTACAGCTCTCTTGGACTGGCCAATGTATTTGCTACCACAAATTGAATTGGACAAGTGATCTGTGCCTACGTTCTGTAAGTTAGTCGAGAACTTTTCGCATCGAGAAAAGGTGGAACACAAAATCCCAACGTTTCTCGACCAGGAAAAATAAACTGTGTCTGTATCTCAATGTGAGAAACAACTCTTTTGATTTGTCTTTCCATTGGAATATCTACCGGAAGCTATGATATTGGCAGTAAAAATTCAAATATTTAAAATTATTTGAATTTTTTTCAAATGTCCTATGTAGGTTAGGGTGGGTAACTAATGCATTTATTGAAAAGATATCAATCTATACACATGGATAACATAGGTATATGCATATATATCTGTGTATATATAACCATACAATTATGCAAATATTATCTACATAGGTATAATGACGTTCCTATAATTTCGGTTCGATACTTTTGGTCTAGTTTCAATTTTTTTTTTATGCTTTCAGATGCATACCTCACTCAAGTGAAACTGAAGTGTACCACACTTAATTGAAACCGAAGGCACTGAACACAAAAAAAGAAAGATTATTTATTTCACTTAAGTGAATTTGCTCGCCCATAATTACGGTTTGTTACTTTTAGTCTAGTTGAATTTACTATTGCTTCAGAAATTTTGAGGGCTCTCGAGTGCACTTCACTTAAGTGAACTTAAGTGAAAATGAAAAATCTTAGGTAAATCTCACTTAAGTGAAACTGACGATACTGAAGCACAAAATTGACAAAATTTCTGATTTCACTTAAGTGAATTATAGGATTGTTTGCCCTTACTAAGGGTCTGTTACGTATCTACTTTCATTCAATTTTGGAGAGCTCTCAAGCGCACCTCACTTAAGTGGAACTAAATAAGAAGAAAATAACCAGGCGAATGTAAGAAAACTATTTTAATGCCAATTCACGTCATATTTGTTTTGATTCACGTGTTCCATGCGAGAAATTTCTCGATACGAGAGTTACAGAACGTAGGCACTGGTATATGCCATTCTTCTTGCTCATGGGCTTTTTGTCTTTGGTTGTACTCAGAGACGATCGAAGTTCATTTGTGTTAGCGTGGACGATGGTCAGGTATTTTTTGTCAAGCCATTCCAGTCAACAACAGCTGATATTTTGCTGTCAGAATAATTGTCCCTCATTTATAACGCTTTTTCACTTTTTCTCATACACTTCGCATGTGCGAGAGAAACAACCTCTTTTTCTGAATCCAGGGATGTGAGCAAACTCAGTCAAATTAAAATAACCCTAAAATATCCCTTTTCTACATTGGTGAAACGGAAACATTTTAAATGTCTGATAAAATTTAGAAGGAGTTTAGATACAAGTAATTTTAGTGTTTTTTTATGAAATTGGCCATAAGGCTTTTCTTTTGCGTTCAACTCTAAAAGTTTAACTTCATTTGTAAATTTTTCTGGATAAGTGATTAAATGCCCGAATTCATAAGCGAGCTCAAAATATGAAACGTTTTCATCGGACTTAATAATGAGTACATCTAAAAAATTTAGCGCAGAGAATCTTTTATCTTTGAAATCGACCCTAAAAGTGAGTTCATCGCAGATTATCTGACAGTATAGTAAAACATTTTTTTTTATAGAAACAAAACCATCATCGGAAACATTTTATTTTTTCAAACAAGCATCAGCTTCGTGTCTGATATAAATATCTTCCAGTTCTTTAATGAACAATTCGTTTTCGTAGTCAATGTTTTCAATTTGTTTGTGTTTCAAGTACTCTTTTTCTTAAAAAATTGTTCATAATTTTAAATAAAACTTATTTTGTTGGTGTATAATTATCTGTGGAGATTCGCTTTCATAATTAGTATTAATATTATTCATTATGCCCAGAATATAAACTAGAAACTTCAAGTAAACCAAACTTACCGTAGCTAAATTATCAATATTTTTTTTTTAAATAAATTAGGATTTTTTTTTTAATATGCTACAACAAACAACACCACTTTTTTCCAGTCATGGTGGATGCGTTATCTGAAGCAAATCTAATGAAATTGGTAGGAGGAATGTTATTTTCTTCCAATGATGATACTATTGCTCTGAGTATTGTTTCGCTTTGGCCGTTTTCTGGTCCTATTAGCTGATAGAAACTGTTGAATGTCTTTCCAATTTCTATACCGACTATTATGAGACATTTTTGAGTTGCGATGTCTGTTGTTTCGTCTATAATCAGACTAAAAGTCTTAGTTTGCATTTTGAAAACGATTTTAAATAAGCTCAGTTGTCCGAGAATTCTGCCACTCTTTTTGATTTGGTTCTTCCGCATGTTACCTTTAAAAAAATATATATATTTCTTAATTTCTTGGATTATACATATCACATTAACCCTCAAATAAATTATTAATTTTCTGACCGTTCTAAAAACTAAATAAAGACAAACGGTTTATCCCAAGCAGAACAACAGATATGTGCATTTTTCGATCATTGTATTTTTATTTTTATTTTCTACACATTTTAGAATACCACGAGCCACGACTATCTGCAACTATACATGTGAATGAACTCTATTTATTCTTATTAGCAATATTCTACAATATTTGTGCCAAAACGTAAGTGGTAGAAAATTTGAGTAACTGGGTTATTCAAGGGTAAAATAGGAATATCACAAAACATACTTTCCGATTTCTACCGACCTACTTGGCTTACAGAAAAGATTCATACCTTGCTGTTTTTATTAAAATATAAATTCTTATTAATTTTAACTGTGTAAAAAATTTTACAACTATTCATCTCGCCTAAATAACCTGAATAAACTTTAAAGGATCAATTGAAAATGGAAGTTTTTTTTAGGTGTATTTTTATTTGTTAGGTCTTAATGGGTATTTACACTTTCATATCAATAAGTAACTTATAAGTTAACACTAAGGATAACAGACATTGCTTAAACTTGACAAAAAATTTCAGAAATATTATAAGTTACGGACTAGAAGCGGAATGGGCAGAGCAAATTTTGGAAGGTAGACTTTTATGTTTATAGTAGCTACATATGCAGGTACATACATCTAAATAACTTTTAAAATTCATCTAAACTTCCGTAAAATAAAGAAAACAGAACCTCTGATAGCTTTGATATCGGAAGGTTCAGCCTTATTTCCCTTTCTCGACATTCCAACCTCTTATCGTAGCAGCAAAGTTTCAAGTAATCAATTTTGAGTTGAAGTATCTGATCGTTTTTTTTTTGTTTTGAAAACTCTTCCACTGGATGATGATCTATCTCTCGATGGTCATGATCGTCTTTCCCCTGAGGAAGCTTCGTGACTAGTTGATGGGTACTCAAATGGATGATCAGTTGTTGTCGCAAATGATCTTGGTTTAGAGCCAAACCGTTCAAATTCGTCAAGTCCTTCTGCTACCTTGTTAATAAATAAACAATTTTAAAACACGTTCTAGATTTTTTTTCCGGCTAATGCCAATATTCAATTAAACATTTAAATGTTTAAGACATATCTACGTTATGAACCTACCTCTTCTCCATCGTCATTTTCATCCAAAATATCAGTTTTGGCAGCACTACCTGCGCCAGTTCGCCGCATACATATAGATATATATCTACTTTACTCTTTTAATAGAGAGTAAGAACAAAAATAACCGATTAAACTTGTTCGAAGTAAAAATAAAAAAATACTATTGCTTACGATAGCGCTCCGCGTCCAATTTTGCCAAGTCACCCCTTCGAAATTTATCACTATTTGCATCGGACATTAGCACGTAACTTGATGCTAGCTCTGAAATTTTATGCCAAATGCCAAGCTTTCCTTTCGTTTGGGATTCAGAAAATATGCCAAAGAGAATATCTTTGTACTGATACATATATTGCAGTATGAGCATTTGTTGTTCCTTAACTGACTAAAAAATGCAAACTAAATAATATGCGTTATTCTTTATTTTTAAAATAAAAAATATTTAAACAGGTACATTTACGTTTAAATCCGGACATTTTTAAGTCTCATTTACTTCTTACATCAAAAATTTTTAATGTTTAAATCTAGCAAGAATTTCCAACAATTGGCGTTTTTCTTTTTTGGCTCTGAGCAAATCTCTGAGCAGAGGCTGAGCGATCAGAGCAGAGCTCCGAGCAGATTCCTCACTCCTCAGATTTAATTATGAAACACACTTGAGCAGGGTTGTCAGATGTGGCGATTTGCCGCCAAAGGGGCGATTTGAAATTTGATTTGGTGACACGAAAATCGGTTTGGCGATGTACCTTAAAAAAGTCGATAATTTTAGGTTCCGGCGATTTTAATTTTTGAATCAAAATCCAAATATCGTCGGTCAAAATATAAAACTCACGGAGTACTGAAAAATATATTAAAGAAAATGAGAATGAAATGCATTTTTTGAACCAAAAAGTTTAATTTTTCAAGGTTTTTATTAACACATTTAAAGGTACATATGCCCTGGAACTGTCCAGGAAATCCATTTTTAATTAAGTGTTTTTTTTTGTCTGTCAAATCAATACAAAAAATAAGTTAAGTTGGCTGCGCTCGAATCGCTCGGTCATTTATCCCTGAGCTAATTGAGCAAGCTTTGAGCTAGCTCAGATGGAAAAAAGAAACACGTTTTGTATGCTCTAATATGCATGAGCTAAAAAAGAAACAGAATTTTTGTTTGACAGTTCCGTGATCTGCTCTGAGTTAAAAAAGAAAAACGCCAAATGTAGAATACAAAGCTGTGAAGCAGAATCATAAATTTGTCCAATAATTCCAGTCGATTCGCCGTACCCACTGTCGTACTACAACTGGAAATCGATTGTATCTTTGAAATAGAATGATACAACACAACTGTCAAGATGCTACATTGTAGTATTTTGTTTAGCGATGAAGCTCACTTTTGGTTGAATGATTACGTCAATAAGCAAAACTGCAGTATTTGGAGTGATGATAATCCTCAAGGGTATGTTGAGAGTTGAGACACCGCACCGGTACATCCACAAAAACTGACTGTTTGCTGTTCTTTATGGTTAGGTGGAATAATTGGTCCGTACTTCATTAAAAACGACGCTGGCCTGAACGTTACAGTCAATAGTGACCGCTTTAGAGCCATGATTACTGACTTTTTCGTTCATCAATTGAACAAGCATGATGTGCAGGAGCTGTGGTTTCAACAAGATGGCGCGCGCAACATGTCACAAGTCACATAGCTTTGCCATGATTGATTTATTGAAAGAAACGTTTGGTAACCGCATAAACGTTACGGACCCTTGAATTGGCCTCCATGATCGTGCGATTTAACGCCGCGCTGCTGCTTGACTATTTTCTGTGGGGATATGTGAAGTCGCTAGTCTAGGAGGACAACATTCGCGGCGCCAGAAGATTACAAAAAACACCCTTTACTACTATAATGCCCAGAAGGGAACGGAAATCATATGACAAGGCTTTATTTGCAGAGTGCAACGTTTCATAAAGTTTCGTTCAACTATGCATTCGGAAGAGATGCAGTCCCGAGCGCATCTATCAAGGAGGTGATATGCACGCTATCCATTTAGCTATCGCCCTGTTTGTATTTTGTTAGTTTTTAAGCCTAGTACATACATAGAGAAAGTGGATTTGTTGACATTTCTCACTGGTACAGACTTGAGTATGTGTTGTTGTAAAGTTTGACGTTTAAAATCACAATGCCTCAAATTACTTGTAATCGAACTGTCCACTGTTCACCAAGAGTTCCCGTACCTACATTTAGCACGGGAATTGCTCGTAAAAGAAAACTCTTCACACAGCTTCACGTTCACGGTTGAAAAAATTCAAATTTTGTATGGATTCACGACAGGCACAGGATTCATAAGTATGTACTTAGAAGGCTTTAGTGTTAAATAGATCTACGACGATAAAACTTCGAATGATAGGAATGAAAGTCCCCTTTCACATGAAGAAACAAGTTTCTGGAGATTTTTTTTGACGTTTTCTTCTAATTTCCTTAAAAATCTCTTGTACCTTTCATACGAGGAAACAAATCTCCAGACAATTTTTGAAATTTCCGAAAGTCTATTGGTTGAACACACCTAAACCTAAATGTGAAAGGAAATGTCAAAAAAATCTCTTCAAATCCTCGACCGGGGAGATTTTGTTCACCCCTCTTTCCCTTTCCTCCTGCCCTTCTCACCATGGAACTAAAAGTTGCTGGTAACTCAGTTTGCTCGTGTGAAAGGGCACAAGGAATTCAGAACTCTCGATATTAAATTTCAATAGAATCTTCAATTAAGAAGGTTTATTGCCGCTTATTTTGATTATAATTTCCTAGTTTTTAGTTTTAAATATCTTTAAAAAAAGTTTCGTTGAAACATTTTGATGTATATTGTGGATTGGAATTTTTTGATCGATGCATCAGGATTAAACCGAAAGGTTCAGGGTTCGAATCCTGGTACTACCCAACATTTTTTCGTAATAAAATAATTATACATATGCATATTCCTCGTAAATAGTATTTGAAGAGTTCATTGTGCTATTCACCAAAATTTTTCCTTGAGGACGAAATTTCGCGTGTTGCTCAGCTAAATTCATCAGATAGATGCTGTTGCACTCTAAAACACAAATTTTGATCAATCTTTACCGAATGTTGGAAATAAAACGCCTTCATAATCAGATGCAACCCATTCCTCTGTTCGCGAGTCAAAAACCATAGAAGGCTTCTCTCCTTTATTCTTTGATTTGGTTTATGGCTGTGATTCAGCTAATTGTTGTTTTTCAATTCTTGGTTGGATGCGTCATTGCTGACCCTGTTTTGGTTGATTATATTTTAAACTCCCGCCAAATAATACCACAAATCTGCAAAAATTAATATCATGAAAATAAACATTTTTGTTATCTAAATATAAGTCGTGATACAAGACTTACCATTATGCTTCTTTTGAAAATTAGACTTGAGAAATTGAAGTAGGTTCTTTTCGTTTGGCAGATCGATATCATTTACGAATTACGATATCGATTATGTATTTTGAGATTTATTCGAATCTTGTATTGGAATGTAAACTTCATCCCATTCATATTTAATTCTTTGTTTTAAGCTCGGTCGAACGATTGCAATTGAATTTGAAATTGATAAACTACTTGGCAGCGATGAAAGACTCAGAAACTGTTTTATTGGCTGGAAAGTTGAAGTCGATGGTTGAGATGCTGAGTTACTTATGGCTTGAAATCCTTTGCAGGTGGTGGCTCTGACCTGACATAATTTTTTCATTGGCATTGGAAGCCTTTTCCTGTGGATGAAATTTTTGACGGATGGGGCTTATCTTCGTTACCTATGTTGAGATTTTCTTCGTCAATAACCTTGAAATAGCTTAACTTCTTTGTAGCATCCCAGGCTTCATAGTAATCAAAATCGCCATCTAGTAGCGGCATTCGACGCGGTTTCCATTCATAAGGTGTTTTATGGTTTCAAATAAACGAATTCTAGCATGTAGAATTGACAAGCCGAATCTCAATGACTGGGGATTCTACACTATTTCTTTCCAAAAGTCGTTGACGGCCTTTCACATATACATATGTATATGTAGTATCTCATGGTAAAGGATGTACCATATCGCATTGCAAACCTTCGAACCAACCATGGTTGGAAGCAAAGTATGACGCACAAAACTGGCTACCTTTGGACTGTCTATTTCGAAAACATAGCATTTTGCTTTCCAGTAAATTGTTTTTTCTGCCTTCTAAGTACAGTCTTTGTCATAAAACCGTCTTTTTTTGTTGATAAACAGGTGGATGATCACAAACCCATTTTGAACGAAGTTTCAAATTTTTCAATTCTTCTTCAACACAATTTTGGAGAATTTCCTCAAGATAAATACAATTAAACCTATTCTTCCACATTTGTTATTCTGTTATGTCGCATTTACACGAGTGACAAATTGTCATAAATTCTTGCATTTGCACGCCATTAGTGACATAATCGTGTAAATGGTTTGAAAAATTGCCATAATATTCATCATAAAATAAATAATATAGCTAACTGGCATTAAATATTGCCATTAAAATGAAGCCATCTAAATGCACAATGAAACCATCTTGCAAATAATGACAATGCACAATAAAGAATGAAACTAGCTCATTCTTGACAGTATGATGAAAGAGCATCAGAACGCCATTATTTTGCCTTCGTGTAAATGCATATCATTAATTATTTAATTTTACCATTATTTTGCCACTTAAATGAGGTGAATTTATTAAACTCGTGTAAATTTGGCACAAGAATTATTGAAGCAGAGCATGCTCAAATCGTACCTTTAAGGTCCATGCTTTTTTCATGCAAACTAGAACAAAAATTCTGCAAAGCTGATTTTTTTTGGAAACCTTTATTGTAATGTCTTGAGTATGACCTGAAAAATGTTCTTGATTTCAACACCGAAGTTTGTTGTTAGGTCGGAAAAATGGGGTAAAGGGGGGTCTTTCACACTTTTTCTTTTAATTTCTTATAAACTATCAACTATACTCGTAAATGAAAGCTTAGGAAATTGCTCACAAAATTGAGGATGGTACTTTTTTTTCGTTTCCGAGATGTAGGCTCAATCAAAAATATGGCTTTTATACTTCCTAATTTCTTATAGTACATACCTGTCATTTCAACCTAACGGTTTAATCTTTAGTGTACTATCTAATATTTAATATTCTAACTTAACTTTTTAGAAGTGTTGCCATGGTGGTAAAAACTCTTGGCTGTACGTGTTTTGATTTTCTGGATCACATCCACATTTTGATAAAGTTCATAGCCCACCTCGCACACAAGACCAAATACCTGTCGAAGAATTTTTCTTTCGAAGGGGTACAGAACGAGATTGAAGAAATCACATGATAGCGCATCTTTTTGCTGAAATCCAGTTCATGTTTGGAATAGTTCGGAAGAGCTTTTCCCTTGTTGCATATTGCATCACGTATTTTCCAATGTCACGCAACATAACTTGATCAATTTTCCCAGGATGCCAAATTCAGACATCGCCATATAGAGCTCCTGGCGATGAATGCTATCATATGCAGCTTTGAAATCTATGAAAAGAAAGTGAGACACGACTTGAAACTCGTGGGTCTTTTTTAGGATTTGCCTGAGAGTGAATATTTGGTCTATAATCGATATGCCTTGCTGAAAGCCGCACTGGTACCTATTATTAAATTAATTTGTTGTAGAATGGCTTAAGACGCTCACTCAGTACGTTGGATAGGATCTTGTATGCGACGTTTATCAGAGATATCTTTCAGGACATAATGAAAGCCTTTTTTATAGATGGGACATATGGAGCTGATAGACAAGTCATCGCGCATGCTTCCTTACTGGCTGAACAGAATGGAGACGGAGCTGCAACTGGAGATACAGCCGGAATAGCTTTCAAAATGTTGAATATACATAAATTCAATGATATGAAGAGAACACGAACGCAGCTGCATATGGAGCTGCAAACGCAGCTGGACAAGTTGGCCTACTTTTATCAATACATTGAAGTTTTTTGACGTTTCAACATCCCGAGTAGAAGCGAGTATTTTCATGGGCGGCTAAAGTGAGTTTCAAGCTCTTTTCAATCTCTCATAAAGCCGTGAAGTATATTTAGCTTCCTTTTCATCATTATTCATTATTCATTTTAATTTTTGTTTTCATTTTTTTTTTCGATACTGAAATATCAGAAAACTGTACAGTTATACTGTCGGCGCGTAAAAAAATACGACATACGACATCTTTAGACAGACATTCTAGCTACAGCTGCAGCTGCAACTTCAGTTGCAACACTCCATTCTGTTCAGGTAGTTGCACCCAAACTTAATTGATAAGTTAATGTAAACACCCTTTCAACACATCCCCTCCGTGCTTGAAGAATTCTGCTAGTAAACCACCGGATCCGGCGGCGGCTGCCTGAATACACCTACTATCCCATGTGCTTTGGTGAATAGGTCACCTTTGCTGTTTCGAAGAGCCTGTGTTCCGGTTTTAAAGCAAGCAGTCAGGTGCTTGCTTGTAAAGTGACGAATCCAGGTATGCTGAGTTGACCAACGTCAAATTTCTTCTTTAGGACGGTTCATAGTTTCTTTTCATTGGACAGTCTTTCACCACGCCTGTAATTAAGGTCGCAATATTTTCATTTCATCATACCTGATCCTATCTATTGCATCTCCTGGATTGTGGTAATGTCTGCATTATACCGCGTGATGACAGACTCAAGTTTTTGAGTTGCAAATGGGCTGTAAGCGAAAAGGGTTTTCACGTTCCAAGTACATACTCATACATACGTGCCGCGTCTCTTGTTGCCTACTGAGGGTTTTCACTATTCGAGGCTCCCCGTGTCTCTCTCATAACCGAAAACGGATAGTTTGATGGCAGTAGCCCACTACGGAGATATGAGCGCTGCTGTTGCCCCGTAAAGGGTGCATCTGCCACCATCTTTTCTTCAGCATCCTGAGAAGTTCTGAAAATCATTTCTGACCTCATTTCTTTAAGTATTTTATAGCAGCTATTGTAAATTCTCTGGCTTCCAGACTATTGGTGACACCGTTGATTCTCTATGTTGAATTAAGGGCAAGTGAGCTATCTCAAAAAAGTTCAAACCACCCCCAACAAATGACGCATTGACAAACTGTGACCTACAATTACTTAATATGGAACAACGTTAATAGCTAATAAAGAAATTTATACGGCTGTTGTCATTAAAAGACAATTTTTTTATGAAGAATTTACTCAGGTATTACTGTTTTATCAGTATACTGCACGGTTATATCAACGACATGCATATTTGGAGTAACAAAATTTTCCAATCTATCAGAACCGCTGCGACTCAAACGATCGAATGGAAAGCCCATCGGACGAAGATCTGGATAAAGACGATCACGGACTCCGCAGTAAGATGAAGCATCACTACAACTGCCAACCAAGTCTTGCTCAACCTAAAAAACAAAATATTTAAGATCCCGAAGGATAACTGTGAAATATTTACCCTGTCACTGTCGTAGTTCGAAATCATTACGAATAACACACATTTCAAGCCCTCTGGACGACCTCTAGGAATCAACATGTGCTGGGGCCAACCACATCCACAGAATTTGTTTTCGAGTTCATCGGTTGCACTCGCGGCTGGTCGATTTTCATCCAAATGACGGAAAGTTCTTTCAAATGGAATAGTTATGCTTGAGTCGGTGGACGCTCGACTAACAGTGTTTTTTCCAGGCTGAACTGAAAACAAAGAAATATTCCAGAATCTAGAATATAAATCACAAACTATTTATTGAATTGACAATTCTTCGATACTTACGTGCTACTACAAACTTATCAAGTTCCACCATTAGAAGTCGCTGGTCTCTGAACAACATTACCCGACCACGCTCATCAGTTTTTGGACCCAAGAAAATGCGCACAGTTCCAAACCTTTGGGCATCAGTGTCGTTATTTACATTGATGTTATATTCGAAATTATCATGTTGCAGGTGCGTGACTCTGGCATAAACATTGCCTCTTGGGACAAAGTCCATGCCACTGGATAGGTCAATGTCAGATTGTTGCCAATATGTGTTCAGTATATTCGGGTTACCACCTTCGCTGGCAACCTGGACGCCAGTTATATTGATACCTTCATAATTCAGCTGCTGCAACGTATATGGTGTCAGACTTTCCTTGTGCTCTTGAAAAATGTCATCAAGGAAAGCATGCCACTTGTAGAAAACTGGATCACGCATAGCCGTGGCAGAATCACCCATGACTCCAAATGACTCTAAGTAACAGTGATCGGGATCATGACAGTAAGAAATGAACGCATGGCCCATATTGTGAAGATCGCCATAGAGCTGACGATTTGGAGAAAGAATCGAGGATTCCATCATGTTGCCAAGAATGTCAATTCCACGGTTTTCATCAAGTGCTACACGATTACCAGATTCCTTAAATTAAATAAGTTTGATTACAGAGGCTTAAAAACAACGTTCAGAGGGAACTTACATCGACAACGAATTTTTGATGAATTGCTTCAAAGAAGCGATCTCTCCACCGTTCAAGATCGGATACATCCAATTTGATCTGATCAAGTTCACGATCTAGATCTTTAATGGTAGTGTTAGGAAAACGTGAAGGCCAAGCACGACTAGCGACAAAGGAATCCATTTTAGGGAAGTAGCCTTCTGCGATTGGTTCCCGAAAGTTGTTGAAGCGCTTCACTCTTGTCATATGGTTGCTAAAACGTTCCAAGTTATAACGTGCGATAATCTGTTGATGCATGTAATAGAACAATTCACCACGACGGTCCTTTGCTACTATTGCACGATCAGATGCCTCGGAAGGATATACTAAATGCCAGTGCCAATGATGGAGATTTATGCCCATATCCTCACGGAAGTACCACAAACGGTGCTCCTCATCAAGATCAGACGCAGTATAGTCCCTCGGGATAATGATTGGCATACGAGATCCGTTCGGTACAACAAATGCCTCTTCGCGAAGTTTATTGAAGACCTTGGAGTCAATAAACTTATCGGGGAACGATTGGATAAACGATGGAAGGTTAAGATTCTTTGTATCAGGGCGATGAAGTATAGCCACAGAGAGAGCATAATTAAACAGAAGAGGATTAACTCGATCTCTTATATACACAGCAATACTTTGCAGTGCGTCAGCAGATCGAGGAGCCATGAAGATATCGATTAAATTTGCAGCAATTCGACGATGATAAGGAATAAACAGCGAGAATTGATCGTTTCGATCTAACGAAGTAACAATCCTTATATCCGGAACAGAAATATCACTAACCACAATTCTTTGCCCACCCTTATCGCCAAACCTTGACTGGACTTCATTTTTAATTGGTAGATAGTGATCGGTTAGGAAATTATCTGGAACATCAAAAACTAATCCATTTTTACCCTTCTCCATGAAAACTTGCTCCTGAGGGTGGTCAAAGAGAAAAAGAAGATTCTTTGTGTCACTCATTTTAGATTTATTACTCACACAGAATGATTTGGAACCCGAAAAATTATATGTTTTCTCAGTGGTTGCTATAAAACAACTGAAACTATTCATTCGAAATGCGTGGCCTTTTATGTCAAAAAACTGAATAGCGTGAGAAAACTCATGGGCATGGAAGTCTACAAAATCTGTCAACTAACAAAATTTGTTTAGATAACAATGCAAAAAACTTAAACACGACATTTGTTAGACGCACTGCGGTTTTTCTACCACAAGCTCAATTCATAATGCATGAATTTTTCGCAGAAATCTCATTTTTTATCTACATTTTGGCAATAGGTATTTAATTTACGCAAATCACACCAAAAATTGTGGTTGCATGGACAACATTAATTAGTACAAATATAATCTGAACATGTTTATTACTTTCATTAACGATAATCGCACCAAAAGCATAAATGTTATACGAAGATCCTATTTCTTCTTAAATACAAAAAATTTGTGTAACAAACCAGCAGTGAAAAGTAATGCGATATAAGTACGCCAAGTTCAAAGTTTCTGCAGGTTTAATGCCAAATTTGAGTTTTACTATGCTATGCAATTGAAGACAAATGAAGAAGTTGCATTTGTCGAAACAAAATACAAATTATGGAAAAGATTCAACGTGCCTTTTTGACAGCAGCAGGCGGCACAACCAAATAGTTTTGATGATTGACGACACTGATAATCACCTGTGAGAAGTAGAGAGAATTATTAAAAAGAAATATTAGTTCCCGTATTGACAACATAAGCGGAAAGTTAAATTTTACAGTCAAGGCAATCTTGGCAGACAGCCTGGCTATGTTTGACACAAAAATGGGTTTCGGCACCTGCCACACCGGATTTTCGTCTTCCGGTTAAAATAAATATCTCCCAGAAGAACTTGGAGATTCCTGGGTCGGCCAAGTAAATCTTTTCTCCATTTGGGGCGTTATGAAATTCATTGCGAGTTTTTTTGAGGAAATGACGCCTTTTTTGTGCTTATGTTATGCAATTTTCAAGAGTGTTCTCTTAGACTTTAAAATTGAATTTCTCAAATTTGTTCACGAAAACAACTTGATTTAAGCTCATAAATACTTACTTACTTACTTAAGGTGGCGCTACAGTCCGGGGTGGACCAGGGCCTCAACCAACAAGCTTCTTCCAGCCGGCTCGGTTTCTAGCTAGCTGTCTCCAGTTTCGCACGCCAAGTTGGTTGAGGTCCTCTTCCACTTGCGTGCGCCACCTTTTACGCTGTCCACCTCTACTGCGTTGTCCCACGGGGTTGGATTCAAAGACTTTCCGGGCCGGAGCATTGGTGTCCATTCGCTCTAGATGACCCAGCCATCTCAGTCGTTGGCTTTTCACTTTTGTGGCTAGGTCGGTGTCGCTGTACAGCCCATACAGTTCGTTGTTGTATCTTCTTCTCCATTCCCCATCTATGCAGACGGGACCAAAAATCACCCGGAGAATTTTCCTCTCAAAACAGCCTAACGAGTTCTCATCCACTGTTAGCAGTGTCCATGCCTCTGCACCATACATCAGGACTGGGATGATAAGCGTCTTATACAGGGACAGTTTAGTTGCTCGAGAGAGGGCTTTGCTTCTCAATTGCCTTCTTAGCCCAAAGAAACAGCGATTGGCAAGAGTAATTCTTCATTTGATCTCAGCGCTGGTGTCGTTCGCTGAGTTTATAGCGGATCCTAGGTAGACAAAGTCTCTGACTACCTCAAAATTATAGCTGTCTATAGTGACGTTCTGTCCGAGACGTCGGTGTTGGGTGTCCTTTCTTGTGGACAGCATATATTTTGTTTTGCTTTCATTCACCGTTAAACCCATCTTCTTGGCTTCCTTCTCAATGCTCACAAAAGCACCACTGACATCACGCTTTGTTCGTCCGATTATGTCAATGTCGTCAGCGTAAGCGAGTAATTGGACGGACTTTTGAAAGATTGTGTCTCTGGTGTTGACGTGAGAGTTTTGCACTATTCTTTCAAGAACGATGTTGAAGAAGTCGCATGACAGCGCGTCGCCTTGCCTAAAACCTTTTTTGACATCAAAGGTGTCGGTGAGGTCTTTGCCGACCTTGATTGAGCAGCATGCATTCTCCATCGTCATCCTGCACAAACGGACGAGTTTGGCAGGGATGCCAAAACTAGACATTGCTCTATAAAGCTCGTCTCTATAAATGCTGTCATACGCGGCCTTGAAATCGATGAAAAGGTGGTGGGTATCGATTTGGAACTCCTGGGTTTTCTCCAAGATCTGCCGTAGTGCGAATATTTGGTCGATGGTGGACTTCCCTGGCCTAAAGCCACACTGATATGGACCTATCAGGTTGTTGACGAATGGCTTCAGGCGTTCACAAAGTACGGCAGAGAAGATCTTGTAGGCGATATTAAGAAGACTGATGCCTCTGTAGTTGGTGCAGTCCAGAGGATCGCCTTTCTTGAGGATCGGGCAAACAATACTGAGGTTCCATTCATCGGGCATGCTTTCTTCCGACCATATTTTACAGATGAGCTGGTGCATACTCCTAACCAATTCATCGCCAGCCGCTTTGAATAGCTCAGCCGCAAGGCCATCAGCTCCAGCAGCTTTATTGGACTTAAGTTTAGATATGGCTATCCTCACTTCGTCAAGATCGGGTGGACGGAATTGTTGGCCTACGTCGTCCAGGTTGAATGGTGCAATTTGCATGGTAGCGGAATTCGGTTCGTCATCGCCGTTATACAATTTGCAGAAATGATTTTTCCATATCCTCAGCACCGACTGCGTTTCCACCACGATGTTCCCCTGATCGTCCTTGCAGGCTTCGGTTCGGGGTTTGTAACCTTGGGAGGTTCTTTTTACTTTTTGGTAAAACTTCCGAACTTCATTCCTGCAGTGGCATCCCTCTAATTCCTCGATCGCGCGCTTCTCATGCTCTTTCTTTTTCTTTCTGAGAAGCTTGTGTTCCTCTTTCCTCTTCTGCTCGTAGAGCTCGCGAGCAGCTCTGGTCCTTCTATGCAGCGCCGCTTTGTATGCCTGTTGTTTGGCTGCATGTACTTGCCGGCATTCCTCGTCGAACCAGGGGTTTCGCTGTGGTGGTCGTGCGAAGCCCAGCACGTCAGAGGCGGCATCTCTGATGGCTTCCTGGCAGTTTTTCCACTGGTTCTCGATGTTTGCAGTTGGCGGCAAAGGACTAGTTAAGAGGGCGCGAGAGAGCTCATAAATAAAAGAATGGAATATAAGCTTCATATGATGCACGGTTCACAAGATATTTGATAAATCACATTTTCCAAGATAGCGGCTGACGCTCGTGCCCTCCCGTCCCGCCAATTTGGATTTATATTCGGAGGGCACCCCTGAAGAAATTTTATTAAGAAAATCAGATCAGTAATTTATTATTTGCAAAAACATAGTGCCTGGCTCTTCGCCTATTCTGTGAAAAAGTGAATTGAATAAATCGGTTTCACATTAGGGGGGCTTACATGGCATGACAGCATCGCTTGATGGAAATGGAACAAGTATTCAAAATCTTTTAAAAACCATACAACATTGGCTGTCAAGCGGTTGTTTCTCTTTCTTGCGTTCAAATGATCAAATCAAGCCATGTTGTCAAGCAATGTTGGTCCATGTGAACCCCCCTATTTGCCGCCAAGCGTTGCTTTCACTTTTGGGACTCATTTGGCACTAATAAGAATATCAAATAAGGTGCCAATCCTCAACTGTCAATTTGATTTGTCTACAAGCTGAAACGAACAGCTGTGATGATTAGATTTGCAAAGTATTAGTGAAAAGCAGTGAAAAACGCACGAATAGAATCAACTCGTCATTCAGCACATCATTCAGCACCGGTCTTGTTGTTGTTGCAATTCACATCTATTCTTCGCAACGAAATTAAATAACAGATACAACAGTGTAAGCAAATGGGTTTTGGAGGATGAAACGTACGGAAGATTAGCTTCCTTATTTGATAATCTCTGGTGAAAACTATACTATCGATGCTCAAACCACATTACCATTTCTCTTGAAAACAGCGTGATTCTCTCAATTGTTTGTGTTTTTGAAAGAATAGCGAAAATGCATGAGATAGAAACACTTTTTTCTTCATGGATTTGACAGAGAAAAAGTTATGATCGAATTTGTCACTGTTTGTTCATATTCACGTTTTCATTTCGGATATTCACTCCCAAATGACGGGCGTGAAAGAATATTATTTATATGAAAGTTTTTGATGATTGGTTTCACATTTTCAGCACAGAATGGCAATCGGAATTAGTGGAAAAGCGTGCAAAATGTTTTGATGCACTTTTTCACAGAACCAAAATCGGTCCCCAGCTAAGTAATAAAAGTCCAAATTATGCCTTTATTTCTCTTATATCTGTGTCCTTAGCAATATAAGGGAGTATAGTTATAATGGTGGAAGTCGATTCCTCATTTTCGTTGTAAGCCACATCCCCAAAATTCCTGTCCCTTTTGTATATGTCTCTCTGACTTTTAATTTCAATGTTGGTATTTGTCACAATTTTCAAAAGTTTTTCTCTGATGTCTGATGCCTCTGTTGTCAAAGAACGAGCCACATCTTTTGTCCAGGAGGATGAAGCAAAATGTTTCTTTGTGGTGTTCTAGACCTTGTCGGTTGCTCACCTGTACATTTGAATCCGTTTTTCCCTTTAAAGAAGAAAATTTTCTGAGGCGTAGTTAGACAAAGAGCATCATCATCGGAGGAGGAATCAAAACTATTATCCGCTCCTGATTCTGGTCGAATATTCCCTATGATACAATCTTCTTCAAGGTCACTCAGAAATTCAGGAAGCTCAAAGTCACTTTCCCCTTTCTCTACATCAACCATCGGGAAAATTCTTCATTTATAATTATTGTAACCACACAACTTAATAAAATTTTCTTTCGTCAAACACATAGCACATACATAAATAAAATTTTAATGTCAGGTTTTTTTGTGTGTAAATCAATCCACACAAATGCAGTGCATGCGCGGTGTGTAGTGCATCGGCCTCTGAATCGCAAGGTTCATGGTTCGCTCCCATATGACGGCAAAAGAGTTTTTCAATTAATACGAGCATAACCCGACTAAGCACCACTAAAGGAGTCTGATGATCGAATTGGCTCTCGTGAAATAGCTATAACTCGAGCCAAAATACTTGGTGGTTACGCACACAATTTGTTGTTGTTCATTCAAAATTATTCAATAAAATTTTAATAGTTTATTAACTTACCAATCAAACAAATTTAATAAATATTAAATACAAAAACCAAAAAAATAGTACACAATTCCTATACCCTGGGGTCTATGAGACACGGAAGCAATTATATTAGCGACTGCACCGCACACATAGTTATGAACATGCTGTCACGGTAAAATTTGCCGTGACAAAAATTATTCTTTCTGTTGTCCAAATCCTCGTTCCTACCTTTCCAGTTTTTTTCTCTCCTAACAGGTGTTTCTTTCAATATACTGAGAGAGAGAATGGCAGCCATGGTCCATCAGCCATTGGTTCACTCTCTCAGTATCTTGATGAAACGAAAATCGTTTTTATCACTCCTGGCACTAAAGTGGGTGAGTGATCCACTCCATACTAAATAACAGACGGGCGGTCTGATTGTATCCAAAACGCGGGTGACAGATGGTCCCCGAATATTGACAAGTAACTGACAGACGGGCGGTCTGTTCTAAACCGTAATCCAAAAAGAAGCTTGGGTGACAGTTGGTCCCCAAACCCATGATGTTACTCCTAACTCCTAAGAAAATGGCCGAGTGCCCAATTCCCGTTCCCGATTACGATGTGACTCTCAAGAGAATGGCCGAGTGCCCGACATATCTTACTTAACAATAATACTGTAAAAGATGGAACGTTATCGTCTTATCCCCCAAGCCCCTCAAATCTAACAAAAATCCACCGAAGTAGTTTGTTTAGAATCGCGAGTAGGGAAATAATTGCCAACTTACCTCTCCGAATTTAAAAATACTGGTTATGGTTACTTATTGTTTATTTTCGCTGCCGAAGTTCTCTTTTGATTTTTTGGGTTTTACTTGAGAATTTTGGAGGGGAAAAATGTAGTCGTTATTCGAAATTGAATTGTTTGACCTTTTGCGCTTTCTTTTCTTCTTTTGATTTTCTCAAAAACAGTGGGAAAATGGTTGAATGCGTTCATCGTATTCGCCGCTCCTAGAAGTGAAACCAGCGATCGGCGAATTAGAGGATGACAAGGCATAAACCAAATATATATGTGAGTAAGTAGGACCGCTGGATTGCGTAAACTGTAGCGCTCTTCAGCAACTTAGCTGAGAGTCGCTTACAAATGCCGTGATCGAAATCCGCGGCTTCCGATTGGCTGAAAGCACGGGGGATGAGAACAAGAAGTGGTTCGGATAGACATCGAAAAATCTGGACGGACACTTCTTGTCAGAAGACGATCAAAATCGAGTGCGAGAAATTTAGAAGACGAGGAGAAAGTGAAAAAGATTAAAGAATTTAATTTTGGTAGTAAAGTAAAGTAAAGTAAAGTAAAGTATAGGAAAATTGAATTGGAGTTTGAAAGAAAATAAGGTGAAGTTAGTGATTGGAGTTAAGAAGAATTAAAGGAGAATTCGAAGCAGAAGAAAAAAAAAAGGAAGAGAAGTTGGCGAAAAGGAGATTTTCTACAGGAGGGAAAGTTGGTAATTTTTGTTTATGCAACAAAGTAAAAAAAAGATAAGTAATTGGTTTCATTGGGTAGATTTTCAAATCGTTTAAGTCGTTTCTTTTTGTGGCAAAATTGTGCTATTTTAAAAAAGTTCGGTTGGTTTTTGTTTTCGCTATTTTTTTTTCTTCTGAAATTGCATGACTCGTGACCCCGTAATTTTTCCTTTGTTCATTCGGGACAAAGAGATAACGTTCAATCTTATATATACATCTTTGTTATATTTGATTGAAAAGATTTTGGGTTTTAGCCCTCCATTACGCAAGGTTTCCCAAACAAATAAATAATTTTACTTCCCCATTCGGGAATATAAATTTGTTCTTTTTATTTAAAGTTCTTTCACCGTCGGTTTTGTTTCAGGTTTGTAATTTCCTTCAAAAACAAAAAAAAAACAATTGCTGGCGCCCTTTTTTTTCAGGTACTACGCCCCTGTGGCAATCAAAATCCTCAATTTCAATCCAAATTAATTGGAAAATAATTAATCGTGTCGATCAAATTAATTGGTGAAACCCACCCCTTAATCTGAATAAGCAGTGGTGGTAGCATCCAAGTGCTACTTGGGGTTACACTTCGAATTCGATCTTCGAATAATATTTCGTCTCCTTTTGTGTTGACATTCTTGTTGCAACCAAAAGTACATAAGTCATTTTTACTTCGTTCGTGCCGGTCGGTTTTATTTCGTCGTTCGTTTGTTTTGCAAAAAAAAAGTAATTAATAATAATTAATTATTCGGTTTTCGGTTCGCGTAGAAAAAGTGTAACAATGCCTACTGATGTTTTTTGAGATAAGCTTCAATTTCTTCAACGTGCGTTTTGTAGTTTAAAAACTATTTTCAAAAATATTGTATTTTGTTCATGGTATTGAAGTTGGACCTGAAGGTAGGGTTTAAGGGTTAATAATATTTCTTAGACTCCACAGCTAGTACAACAATTGTCATCAGAAAATTTGCATCAGCAGTGGCCTGACGAGTCACGGCGGCGGCGGTGCTGATTAAAGTAATTGTGGTAGTACATACACAATCAATTAAATTATTATAAATTATAAAGGGTATTCATACAATAGCGTAAACTCGTCGTAAACATCGTAAACTTTTAAACTTCGTAATTCTGTCACAATTTGTATGGAAAATTTGACAGGTTTACGAAGTTTAAAACTTTACGATGTTTACGACGAGTTTACGCTGTTGAATGAATACCCTTATATTAAAGGGTTTGTTTCATAATGTTTGAATAAAGTTCTGATTAGATATCTGACACATAAATATTAGCACAGGGTATTAAGTCCACGGAAGAAAAATTTACAATTATTGTCTTATGACCCGCCTGATTAAGCAATTTTTTTTTTTGTGAACATATGACCCTGCCTCAGAATTTATGTGTCGAATAACTAATCAGAACTTTACTCAGAGAGTGTGAAACAGGTCCTCAAGCTTTTATTTCTTGTAATTTGATCGCTTACACTACTTTCAGAGAGAAACGATTCTGGCAACACAGCGAGTCCCTTACCCTACATGATGGGCATTATGACAATGCAAAATGTTCTAGAAGATTTAATTTTTCAAGATGTGCTGGTTATCTTATATGTATGAAGGTGGTTACTGAAACAATAATTTGGTGTCAATAGTTTTGTGAGCAGTGAGCTCATAGAGCACGGGACCTTATAGAGAATCTTATATTTTAACAACCTGTCACAACATAAATATATGTGCATAAATTATTATTTTTTCAGACAACAACTGAAGAAATGTGTAAAATAAAAAAAAAAATAATTAAAGCATATTAGGAGTCAGAATAAGAAGACACTAGCAAAAGGATAGGTGAAGGAGCCAGATAATAGCCCACTCCAAGATACAATGGATGGTATTTGTGGAAATAGGACTGCAATATCAAACAACCACCATAGACATGTATGTTCAACCAACCAGTGACGGACTGACGAGCTAAGTTGTTTCAAACCCGAGTCAATTAGATCAGCCCGAAGAATCATAAACAGAATTGGAATTTTTAGAGAACACAATAATGAAGGGGAAAAAACTCTGTTTCCACTTTAACAGATGCAATCGTTTCCACAAAAAAAAGTGGAAAAAAACTGCAGTTGAATGCTAAAATTGAGCTGAAAAGAGGACTGGCTGCAGATAGGCTTAATTAAAAAAAAAAACACTGAAAACTATTTTAAGCTAGGGTATGTATATAAATAAATAAAATAAAAAGTATTATCCCAGGACCCAAATAGCTTTTGAATAAAACAAGACACGAAACAAATTAAAAACAAACACTTTTGACAATTCACCCCCAACCACCTACAACTTCACTGACATACAAAATAGAAAAAATGTTTCCTGCAGGACTGTCATGCCGAAGGTGGGTTCACGATTCCCAGCCGTGCCACCTGAAAACAGACATTTTTTATCCGAGTTACTGCCTCTTGCGAAGAACTGACAAATCCTCCAAGAGTATACTTGTCATGAATAAGTGCTTCTCATCTAGCCGTTCGGACTCGAAAAAAAAACTGTAGGTCCCCTCCATTCCCGCCAACAACAAGCACACAGGAATGGTTGAGAGTTGTAAGCAGAGAATATGAAATAAATAAGTCAATCCTCAGCTGTCAATTTGATTTGCCTACAAGCTGGAAGCGAACAGCTGATGTATTAGATTTGCAAAGTATTAGTGAAAAGCAGTGCAAAACGCACACATAGAATCAACTAGTCATTCAGCACATCATTCAGTACAGGTCTTGTTGTTGCTGCAATTCACATCTATTTCTTCGACACGAAATGAAATTACAAATACAACAATGTAAACAAATGGGTTTTAGGGGGTGAAACGTACGAAGGATTGGCTTCTTTATTTGATATTCTCTGGTTGTAAGTCACTAGGCCCCGGTTCTTCACGAGCTGTTGCGCCACCCAATTTAATTTGTATGTTTCCTTACACAGCAGCCATAGAAGACAATGGAAAACAAATTAGATCATATTCCGTGCATTCAAAGATTTAGATATCTGGATTTTGGGGCTTCTGATTGGTCAGCTGTCAGATGACTTTTTAGTTTTGTTTGCTTACGTTTTTCATATAAAAATTTTCATCTGCAAATTCAGATGACAGCTAAAAAACAAGACAACAAAAAACTGCACACACGAATTCTTAATCATATCTTTGTTTATCCTTGATGCAGTTTTTCTTGTAGTCTGTTTTGGCTTTGTAGCTTAGTGCGTCGCACGCGTGTTAGATTTTTTAATTTTCGTGTTTTAAGTGAATTAAATAATTTAATAGTTAACATAATAGTTTACTTTGCATGGTGTTTCGACTTTAGTTTCATCGAAAAGAAATTAACAAGAAATGAGAGGGTTCACTGTTTTCATAAACAATAAATTGGTTTCTGTGGAAGAACCGGATGAAGACGTGTATTTCGTATTTGGAAGAAAGATTTTTTGTTATATAATTTACGAAAGATTTCATTTTGATTTTAATTATTTAGACAAAAAACATTACGCACCCTACTTGGAGATGTTAGCAAAAATGGACAAGGAAAATTGCACATCAAATTTCACTAACAACGTGGTCGCATTTCTCTACTGCTTTGTTGCCTTAAGCACAGTTTACAGTTCCCAAACGAAAAAAAAAAATCAAAATCTTACCTTTAATCAAAAAAGTCGAACCCAAACAGCTCCCCACGAGGTTTACAAACAGGTCACCATTGTCAGAAAAAAAACAGTCAAACTCGTTGTCAAAGCAGTGGCCCCACGACCCACGTTAAAAGATATCAGGTCACCATTGTCAACAGCTACCAGTCAAGCCCATCGACAGAACAATGACCCCACGGCATCTACAAACAGCTCACCAACAGCTTCCAATATCTCACCAGCTCTACCATTTACCAATAGCGGAGTCTACCAAGACCAAATTGCTACACCATCTCATCGTCATCTCGCACCAGCAGGTTTGAAAAGGCACGCAAAGAAGCCTTGGAGATGGAATCGCAAAAAATTGTAATGGCAGACAAAATCCTTAATTAGATACAAATATAAATCGTCAAATGCGAAAGCGACATTTGGGAATTGCTGAGAGCAAATGGGCTTTAGAGGAGCAGCTTTTGAAAAAAAAAATAGATTCATAAAAATTACCAATAAGGTTTAAAGTTATCGAATTCTTATCCTTTTATATTTGCCTTCAAAAAACTTTTGTGACTGTTTTTACTTTGTGATTTTGTTAACATAACATAAAAAAAGAAAAACTTTGTAATTTGATCTATTTTAAATAATTATACTAAGGGTACAGTTAATACGACACAAAACGATATATCTATCTATATATATAAAAATTAATGTTTGTCTGTGTATGACCTATAGACTCAAAAACTACACATTAGATGGAGCTCAAACTTATTGGTAATATTAAAAAAATTACTGTTAAGGTTTAAAGAGTGATTTGAGAAATTTTCAATAGTTGGTTCTGTGCATATTACAACAAAAATAAAAAGTTCATGTTCATAATGTAAAAAATAAATATAATTTAAAAAACAACTCTGTATTTTATGTCAGTAAATATTATTATTGCTGGAGGCTGTCGAATTTAGAATTTTTTGATATGCATACATACATACATATGTAAGTCAGTCAAAATAAAGAAGGTATATTTTTAGACAAACGAAAATTAATAATAAATGAAATAATTGCATACATTTTACAGGAAAAAAAGATAGTCGGTATACACGCAGGAAAAAAACAAAGAAAAGATGAAGTTTCAAATGAAAATTAAAAACAAGACGCCCTATTGCATAGAAAATGATCAAATAATAGCAAAACTATACCTATGAGATGAAAATCGCCAGCTAAAAAATGTTCATGTCCGGATGCTAACGCAAAAAATATTGTAAGTTGTCACTCTTTCACCGTATTCCATATGAATATATTTGTGAAATCGATTACAGTTAACATCAATTTATAATCAATGAATTAATGAAAACTTAAAATGAAATTTAGGTATTAGGTGGTGAGATTTGTTATGCGCCTTATGAGGTCTTCTTTTGGTAAAAAAAAATCTATATTTTCCATTCAAAAGGCTTATTCTAGAATGGCGGATTTGTATTTTCACATATCAAAAACGATTCTCCTTACATTGGACTTACACTCATTTGTATACATATGGCCTTGTAACTTAATTACATGCTGTTATTACGCTTTAAAGCGATAGATTTGAAACTGAAGCATTAGTGGCAGATCGAAGCAAAATTTACATACTTGGCTTAGGTGACAGAGACCTGTCAAATTTTTGGAAACAGATATTT
The DNA here is from genome assembly GCA_963921185.1 of Dasysyrphus tricinctus. NCBI lineage: Eukaryota > Metazoa > Arthropoda > Insecta > Diptera > Syrphidae > Dasysyrphus > Dasysyrphus tricinctus. Next base: position 98,483,187 of record OY992531.1, read on the forward strand.
TAGTCAGAGAGCGGGAGTAAAAATGGGAGTTGCCTGGAATTATTTAGACAAAGATTTAGAAAACTAAGCAATTTTTAATATTATAGCCCTGCTAATTGAGGCAGGGCTCAGCTATCTACATCTAAGGATGAAATATGTTTCGTTGGAAGCTTATAGAATATGGAACCTCTTGCCCAATTTGTATGAAATTTTCAGAGTTTGTTTTTGTTCTTAGCTTGAGGATAGCTTTAAATAAGTTTGAGTAAAATATGGCTTTTCCCACAATCACTATTTTTATTTAGCGTTATTAAAAAAAAAAAGTTAAAAGTTGTTTTAAAGCTAGAGATTACATTATTTGAATTTACTCATCCAGAATCACATTCACTTTGTACATTTGGATTTCTCTCTCAGTGCTGCATTTAGGCTAAGGCCAGTGAGGCCTAGGCCCACGGTCGCAAAATCTTAGGAGCGGCGAAATTTTAGGGCGGCAAAACTTAGAATGGTGATTGCATAATTTGAAGCCAAAATCAAGAGAAGTCAATGAATGATATCTTTTGATTAAATTAGATAAAAGGTTTAAAATGATTGCATTTGCAAAAGATTGCATTCTTTTACAACCGTGCACTTATTTTTGACGCAGTTAATATTCGATTTATTATCTATTGGTTGGAGGGAAAAAAGGTGCAGCAATTTTTTTGTCATAGATTTGATTCTATTAGCTTCCAATAATTAGTCTCCACATGTTTACCTTAGGGGATTTTGAAAATATCGCTGGCTCTCTTCTAAAGAGTTTTTGACCTACGACAACAATTGCTGAATATTTCAGGAACAGTTTTTTTTGTATGCATAAACGGTATTGAAATAAAAAGATTAAAAAAAAGGACAAATGGGGGCGAATTTTGTATGTTATGCCTCAGTATTTGAGGATACTATAATATTTATTGATAGGTATTCATATGTTAATCTTTTACACTTATTCAATTTGTCTACCCGTGCGAAGCCGGGACGGGCCGGCTAGTCTTTTTAAACTTCGAACATTAACTCTACTTAACAATATTTTGCAAACACATCAACAGCCTTACCTTTATAATAAGATCTGTCATATACGCGTTCTCTTAGATCTTTTGACCTCGTGCCATTACGTTACGTATTCTTAATATCTGAGCGCCAATTTTGTATAACCGCGATACGTCTGTGGAATTCCCTTCCCCAATCTATAAGGATGATAAGCTGTTCCAGGCTTTTCAGGTTGAAACTCAAGGATTACTTGGAGGCATTAACGTTGTGATGATTTCTCTTCTTCTTTTCTTTTCATAACTTATTTTCTTTTTTAATCTCTTTTCTTTACTTTCACTTTCTTTTTCGTTTTATTTTATTTCAATTTTAATAATTTTTCAATTTATTTTTCAAACGATCAAGTACCTACCTAAATTTAAAATTCTAAATTATGAATCCTTTTAAAATTTGCCTTGTTGGTTTTTTGTTATTGCTTATAACACATCATGTAAATTAATTAATTAAGCTTATATTACCCAAAAAGATATTGTATCTTATTATATAAGTCTATACGAATAAAAATATGAATATGAATATGAATATAGGCTGGTTAGGCTGAAGTGGCTGCCAGTCGTGGGGACCGACACACCTAGACCATGAGTTGGTCCACTGTGATACCACAAGAATCCAGGAAACCCTTTTCCCTACTCGGTGAACCATTTGGAGCTTCTTATGAAGCGTATAATAGACTGCCAATGTCTAAGTTTATCAGATCACTAGGATCATTGAAATAGAACTCACCAAGGTGAAGTCTTCGTCTATGAGACAGAGCAGGGCACGTGCATAGAAGGTGAGGGATCGATTCTATCTCCTCATCCATACAGCTTCTGCAATAACGATTTTTGCCAAGACGCGTTGCGTGCTTGCCTATGAGGCAGTGTCCGGTTATAACACCAATCATGGAGCTGATGTGCAATCTGCTTAGAGATATCAAACGCTTAGATCGTTTTGAATCCATTATTGGCCAGATTTGTTTTGTTGCCAAACAAGTGGTGATATCATTCCACCTAAGATTTGTTCTCTCTAAGGCATCTTGCTTCAGCAAAAGTTTACATGTAGCGATGGGTATACCTATTTCTGCCTTACTAGGTAGAAGAGGTAAAGTTGTACCATTTTTAGCGAGTTCATCGGCCTTACAATTACCTGGGATGTCCCTATGCCCCGGCACCCAACACAGGTGAATATTAAACTGTTGTGCCATCTCCAACAGAGACGAACGGCAATTTAGGGCTGTTATAGAGTTAGTAGAGACCGATTCCAGGGATTTAATAGCTGCTTGACTATCCGAGAAGATGCGGATATCTGTAGTTGATATCACGTTTTCCTTCAGCCAAGATAAGGCTTCTTTAATCGCCATAAGTTCCGCCTGCAACACGCTACAATGATTAGGAAGACGGAATGAGAGACTTAATTTAAGTCTTTCTGAGTACACACCGCCACCCACCCCTTCATCAGTTTTCGATCCGTCCGTGTAGATATGAACCGATTCATCTTCCAAGAAAGCCATATCCTCCCAGAGGGTTCTAGAAGGAATGGTGACTTGAAAGTTTAAACCGAATTGTGGTTTTGGGATGGTGTAGTCAATGTGACTAGGTAGTGACCTGAATGAATTCAGAATGATGGAATGGCCAATATTATTGTTGTACCATTGTGAGGAAGCTTGTAGGCGTATGGCTGTGTTTGCAGCCACCTGTTTGCTAAATATATCGAGGGGAGTCAGATATAGCAGAACGTCTAGAGCAGCAGAGGGTGTCGTGCGAAGCGCACCACTTATGCATAAACAAGCCGAACGTTGTACTTTGCTTAGTCTGTCGCAGTTTACCGCTTTATCTAGAGCAGTCCACCATACTGCAACACCAAATGTGAGAATCGGTCTAATCACCGATGTGTATAGCCAATGAGTAATACGAGGTTGAAGGCCCCATTTGTTCCCAACGGCTTTTTTGCATTAGAAGAGTGCCACTGTGGCCTTCTTGACTCTTTCTTGTATATTAGGTTTCCAACTTAACTTTTTGTCTAAAATAAGACCCAAATATTTTGCCTGATCAGTAAATGTTAATGGAACACCTTTAATAGAGGGAGGATCTACATGAGGGATTTTATATTTCCTTGAGAATAGAACAAGTTCTGTTTAATGAGGGTTGACGCCCAGACCACACCGGTCTGCCCAATTGGTTAGCCTATTTAAAGCGTTTTGTAAGAGTTCTTTTAAGGTGGTAGGATGCTTTCCTGATACGGAAATAGCAACATCGTCCGCATAGGCAATCACTCTGTAACCCTCCTCTTCCAGGCATATTAGCAGCTCATTTACCACCAAGTTCCAAAGAAGGGGAGAAAGGACACCGCCTTGAGGCGTACCTCTACTAACAGACCTTCTAGCAGAATAGCTACCTAGTTTTGAGTTGATAACCCTGCTCGTCAGCATTTGGCTAATCAATTCTCCAAGCGAACCATCTACCTTCAGAGATGTCAGCGCAGATGCGATTGCAGATGCGTCGACATTGTTAAAAGCGCCTTCTATATCTAAGAAAGCAACCATGGTGAACTCTTTATGATGGAGGGAATATTCAATGGTTCTTTCTAAACTATGTAAGGCCGTTTCTACAGATTTCCCTTTGCAGTAAGCATGTTGACTCGTAGACAAAAGTCGCGTGTCAATGCATGATCGTATGTGGATATCAATCAATCGTTCAAATGTTTTTAGAAGGAATGATGATAGACTAATAGGTCTGAGATCCTTTGGGTTTACTTGGGAGCACTTTTCAGCTTTGGGTATGAACACAACCCTAACCTCTCTCCAAGACAAGGGGATGTATACGAGTGCTAAGCAGCTAGTATAGATAGACTCCAGAATTGGCAGAATTAAATCTTTATTCATCTGGAGTTCGACTGGTATTATGCCATCTGGTCCCGCAGACTTGTAAGGCTGAAAGCTGTTGAGCGCCCATTGCAGTTTTTCCCTTGTAATCAGACCTTGTGGATAGCTTGGATTCATATCAGACCTATTACGGTCGAAGCTATTGATGTTTTGGGAGCTACCAGGGAAGTGAGTATCCAATAGCAAGTTAAGCGATTCTTCGCAGGAATTTGTCCATGAGCCATCAGCATTTTTTAAGCAGCTTGGCATTACTGGATTAGTAGAGAGAATTTTTCTTAGTCTAGATGCCTCTGAAGTTTTTTCTATTTTTCCACAGAAATGTCTCCAAGAGGATCTCTTTGACTTTCTCAATGCTTTCTTATACAGTTTGAGGGTTATTTTATAAGATTCCCAATCTGACACTTCACGAGTGCTTTTAGCTCGATTGAAACACTTGCGACAGTCTTTCCTGAGCGGTTCAAGCCCAGAATCCCACCAATGTGGTTTCTTTTTCCCCCTAACTAGAGTAAGTGGGCAGGATGTAGCCATGGATTTGTTGAGGGCTAATGTGAGATCATTGGCCTTGCAGTCAAGTTCATTATTATTAGAAGGAGGATTTAAGAGATCTGGTTTTAAAAGCCCCTGGAGTGTAATCCTATATTTGAGCCAGTCGGTTTTCCGAGGGTTTCGAAATTCAACGCGGCAAGGAGGTTCATCGATGAGACTGAATTGAATGTAAATGTGATCGGAGAACGAGTGTTCATCCGACACTTTCCAATTCGAGATCTTATGATGAATGGTATCTGAGACAAGAGTAATATCTAATACTTCTTGTCGGTTTTTAGTGATGAAGGTAGGTTCATTACCCACATTACTTACTATAAGGTTAGTACTTAAGATAAAATCAAAAAGAGACTCACCTCTATCATTGATATCAGTACTTCCCCATACTGTATGATGGGAGTTCGCATCACTCCCAATGATGAGGCAAATCTTCTGCCGTTCTGCATGCGCAATCAGTATCTCCAGTGTATGACCGGGGAGAGGGCCGAGGTGGTCATGGCCCAGATACGCCGACACTAGCCAGTACGTCTCATTGGCCGTTTCGAGCCTTGCGGCGGTGATATCTCTGTCGCTGAAATCAGGGAGTAAATATACATTAGTGCTACGCTTAACTAGTATACAAGATCTAGGGTCACCTTTATCAGACGCATACAGTACGTAGTATCCAGGAGTCCTGAGTCCACTAACAATGGATTTAACAATCCACGGTTCTTGGATCAGGACAATATCCTCTCCATTCCTGGATAAACGGAGAAGAAGGGAGGCCGAAGCCTTAATGGAGTGTTGGAGATTAATCTGGACTAACTGCAGCATTTTGGCTACAATTAGGCAGATCAACCTCCACCACGGTTTTATTGAGTTCCTCCGAAGATGAGCCCAAAAGCTCATCCTCACCCAAGGGAACAAGGTTGATGAAGTCTTCAGTCTCCATATCGGTTAGACCATCGACATTAGTAGAAGACTGTACCGTGATCGAGGATGACCTGGATTCCTCATCACCAATCGATGGAAAGGTGAAGAATGCACCAGGGTCCTCTACCACGGACACAGCTTCAGTGTTTAACAGAGGGACGCGTTCCGCGTCAACCTCGTTGAACAGGGGCGGACTGGGAGTCTATTATTCTAAATGTTCATATTTCTAATTTTCAATAATTTGTTAGAAATTATTTTTTTAAGCTACGGTTATTTTGTAATCACAAGAAATGAAACGCATTAAATATTTTCAAAAAATAAATTGGGGTTGGGTACGAAATCCCGTATGCCAGAATCCCGAAATGGCAAAAAATCCCGAATGCCAAAATCCCAGTTGGCTTAGTACTTTTTCAAAATATAAATTTTGTAGTGTTTTGTAAGAATATTATTTATTTTCAATGAATATTTGGTCAGTTTTTTAACAATTGACTTTTGAAAAATGTTTATCTACTATCAAATTGATAATTGGCAATCATAATAAGAGAGCAACCCAAGCAGATGCTGAGAACAATTTATGTCACAATCCCAAAATCAACTTGTACAAGTAGGCGATGCATGTTCTAGAACAAATATGAAGATATTACGCGGAAACGAAACAAGAACATTGTCTTCTCATTATTTGTAAAGAGTAGACATAGATTCGTTTGAATAAAACTTAAACTAAATGAAAGTCGATTGGAAACTATTGTTTTTTTTTTAATCATTAAAGAAGAATTCAATTAATGTATTATATCTCAAGATTTATAAGTGATTATATATAAGTCATGATACCAATAGGCGAGCAGAAATCAAAAGCAGTTTGATTTCTTTGAAATTACTGAATACATAGTACTAAAAAAGTATTGAAATTCGGGATTCAGTCCCAAATGTTTTCGGGATTTTGTCCATTCGGGATTTTGGCTTTCGGGATTTTGGGTATTCGGGATTATGGCATTCGGGATTTTCATTTTTTGCTTTTCGGGGTTTTGGCATTCCGGATTTTGTACCCTTCCCAATAAATTTAAGTCGAATTTTCTTGAATTTTTTTTCTCGAGTGAATCAAATAAATTATTTAGCTTTAATTTCACAATTTTTCACAGTAGCATGATTTTTCTGATTGAATTTTTGATATTGAATGAAAATTTAAAAGTTGGTGCTTTTGATCACCAATATCTCGGCAGTTTCAAAAATTTAAATTAAATAAGGTACTTTTAGAACTATTTCTCCACTATCAGTAGCTGTGATTAGTAAAAATTACAAACAAATATTTTAGTAATCCATTTGCAAATTTTCAATTATTGAACAATCCTAATTTTAGCGCAAGTATGTTCACACCACGTCAACTTTAATCAATGATTATTCTAGCTGATTATCATTGAATGCGTTTCTTCAGCTAAATTTTCAACATAAAATCTATAATTTGAGAACTTTTTTTGAGAAATCACTAATTCGCTGATTCTGTTTGATAAGTAGAATTTAATCAAAGATTTTCTGAAATTTCTTTTACTCATCATTGGTTAAGACAATGTGCTTTTTTGCAAAGCCCTTAGGTAAAATTTTATAGAAAAACCACAACTTGGACAAAATTTTATCACTAGGTATCAAAAATGCGAGCACTACCTTCACTTCCAACTATCCTTGTTCTTTTACACAAAAAATTTTACTTTCTAAAGCCGATTGGCAGATCATGGAGATGGAAGAGCCTACCAAAACAGGCCAGGAAGCTATTATCATGCTCAACCATGAAACGATGGCTCTGCTTCCATCTAGAGGGTATAAGCTATGTATCGGCATCAATGAGGTAAAGGTGAGACCGGTAACGGTTGTCAACTTACAAACTAAAGACAAAAATGATGAAAGTGCTACAACTAAATCTACAGCACAGTAAGTTGGCCTCTGCCACCTTAACCTCTTATCTAATGAAAGAAAACATTGACATTGCCCTGATACAGGAGCCATGGATAAACAGTGGCCAAATATGCGGACTTAGGTCCAAAGAGTATATCCTGTACTTCAAAAAAGGGCCTCTAGAAGGTAACTATCGCACCTGCATAATAGCGAAAAAGAATTTAAATCTCTTTCTCTTATCTCCCCACTGTAGTAGAGACATTACAGCAGTGAAGTGTGAAAGGGAGGGGGCACCGCCCCTGATCTTAGCCTCCACTTACATGCCAGGCGACGAACCGACGCCACCGCCATCACATGCCTTCGAAGACCTCGCTGCATTAACAGGTAGGAACGGCTGGGACCTGATAGCATGCTGCGACGCGAATGCCCATCATCTACAGTGGGGTAGTTCTGATACCAATGCAAGAGGTGAGTCACTTTTTGAATTTATAATTAAGAACAATTTTTTGATATTAAATAGAGGTAATGAACCAACATTCATTACTAGAAGTAGAAAAGAAGTGCTCGACGTGACACTTTCCACTAACTCTGATTCCATTGCAATCAGTAACTGGAAAGTCTCAAGTAATGTCACATTCTCAGACCATAGAATGATAACATTCCAATTAGAACACAACCTAGAAAAGCCAAAGCCCTATAGAAACCCCAGGAAAACAAACTGGGAAGCCTTCAATACAAGAATGGCCTTATCTTTGGGCCCCTATGAAAGTCGACCTATGCTAAGCAGCTCAGATATTGAAAAAAATGTAAATGAACTAACGTCAGCAATTCACACTGCTTACGAAAGTTCTTGCCCCATAACCAAAGGAAAGGGAAAGCTCAACCCCGTATGATGGTCTAAGGAACTATCCATCCTTCGGAAAAACTCAAGGAGGCTTTTCAATAGAGCTAAATATAGTAACGCACCTACTGACTGGGACTTGTTCAAGATCAGTAAAAGAGAATATAAAAACCGAACAACTTATGCAAAAAGAGCAGCCTGGCAAAAATTTTGTACAGACATAGAGTCTACAAATGATGCTGCTAGGCTTAGGAAAATTATGTCTAAAGTTCATGCTCCTCCGGGCTTTCTCAGAAGACCGGATAATACCTGGACAGACTCCTGCTCTGAGACCTTAGAATCACTTATGAGCACTCACTTCCCAGGGTGTGTCGTCGATACTCTTCCTGTGGACAGAGGCCCTAACATTTGTGAAATCTCTAATAACATTGGTAATCAAATAGTAGATAGTAAGAAGGTGGCCTGGGCCATTGACTCCTTCTCAGCATACAAGTCTGCAGGGCCTGATGGAATTCTTCCAGTTATGCTCCAAAGCTCTAAAGACACAATTGTTCCGATTCTAGTGGAAATATTTAGGGGTTGTCTTAACATCACCTATATTCCCTCTAGTTGGAGAGAAGTCAATGTCATATTCATTCCCAAAGCTGGCAAGCCCACCCACACTGAACCAAAAGATTTCAGGCCAATAAGCCTATCCTCTTTTCTTCTTAAAACCTTAGAAAGACTTATAGAAATTCACATACGCTTAAAGCTTAATGACAGTGTTCTCTCGCAGGCCCAACATGCTTACATGAAGGGCAAATCTGTTGAGACAGCACTTCACGAGGTGGTTAGCACAATTGAGAAATCAATAGAATTCAAGGAATTTACATTGGGAGCATTCCTTAACATAGAAGGGGCCTTCAATAATGTTGAAAACATTGCAATTCGACAAGCCCTAGACTCGATGGGTATCGATCCAAGGCTCTCAAATTGGACTGACTCCATGCTTCAGACGAGACTTGTAAATGCACAAATGGGTCAAAGCAAGCTTAAAGTAAGGACGTGTAGGGGCACTCCACAGGGGGGGGGTTTTATCTCCCTTGCTCTGGCTTCTGGTCGTTAATCAGATCCTTGTTAATCTCAATCTCAGCGGGGTCAAAGTCGTGGTATATGCTGATGATATTGTAATTATGGCCTCAGGGAAATTTGTCCCCATACTGTGCGAGCTCCTACAAACATCCCTTAACAAGCTCAATCACTGGGCCAAAAGCTGTGGACTTAATGTCAACCCACTCAAGACAGAACTAGTTTTGTTTACAAGAAAACGCAACATTCCAAATATAAACCCCCCCACTATAAATGGGACACCGCTCCATATAACTGGTACGGCAAAATATCTTGGTCTGATTATTGATCGTAAACTCAACTGGAAAGAAAACATAAAAGAAAGAGAAAAGAAAGCATCAATAGCATTCTATACTTGCAGTAGAATCTTCGGTAAAAGATGGGGTCCAAGCCCTAAAACCATTCAGTGGATGTACACAGCCATAATAAGGCCAATCCTGACATACGCATGTTTGGTTTGGTGGCCAGCCTTGGATAAGGCAACCAATCTTAGAACCATGACTAAAATTCAAAGACTAGCATGTATCGGCACAACCAGTGCCATGAGAACTACACCAACTGCAGCCCTGGAAACATTCCTCTCACTGGCCCCACACGATCTTTTTACGAAGGAGATGGCGGCCAAGGGTGCTCTGCGACTTCAACAATGCAATAATTGGAGAAAGGGCCTTTACGGTCATAGAACTATCATGAGATATACCGACATAATCATTCAGACAGACTACACATTACCGCACATTGATTTTAATCCGGTAGCCCTAACAGATATTCCCACAAGGACACTCTGGACGGAAAACCGGGTCATCGACAATAATCATGTTTCGGTCTTCACGGACGGCTCCAAAACAAACGAAGGGGTAGGGTCAGGCATCTTTTCAGATAACCCACCCTTAGACAGAACAATAAAGCTTCCAGATTTCTGCAGTGTCTTCCAAGCGGAAGTGCTCGCAGTTTGTGAGGCTGCAAAGAGCCTTTACACGTGTGAGCTGGTTAATAAAAATATTGACGGCAATCAAAGCCATTACCTCAGTTGTGACAAAGTCAAAACTGGTTGCTCGTTGTCGTGATGAGTTGAAATTACTTAGCGAATCAAATACAGTCACCCTTCGATGGGTCCCAGGACATCGTGACATATACGGGAACGAAATGGCAGATGAATTGGCCAAAACCGGGTCATCTCTTGATCCGAGCCAAACTGACTGCTCTGTTCTTATGCCACTAGAGCAAGAAAAAAGAAGAATTTGCCAGAATTTCCTCAAAGTTGCCAACGACAGATGGTCAACAATTGATACCTGTCGTATTTCGAGGAACTTATGGCCGGATATTTCAAAGAAAAAAACTGAGTATTTACTCAAGCTTAGCAGGCCTCAACTATCCCTATTGGTTGGAATCCTAACAGGTCACAACACAATGGGAACCCACTTAAGCAGAATGGGCATCGGCTCATCTGACTTATGTAGAGGGTGTCAGGATGAAGAGGCAGAGGAGGGCTCAATTCACTTCCTCTGTGAATGCCCCAGCCTAGCCAGAACTAGAAAGGCAGCCCTCGGAGAATACTTTTTCGACGAACTGGGCGACGTCTCGTTTTTGCCACTAAAAAACATCCTTAAATTCGCTCAGAACTCAGGATGGTTCAGGGAGGCCCCCCATACCTAAACTTCCAATAATCCATTTCCTTCCCCCTCCTTATACCTACCTTGACCTACACTCAGGGGAGCGCAATGGATCCATTGAGATCCGAGTGAGGTGATGCGAATTTCTCGTATCATCACCCCATTTAACCTAACCTAACCTAAAGCATCAAACATCAACTTTGTTTATGGTGAGTGACTGATTACTGCTAACAATTGATTTGACAGATATACTGGAAAATGGGAAGATGTTTATTTCAAAAAACAAAATCAAACTGAAATTTGAGTGAATAAACGCTCAATTATGATCACAGATTCATAACTATGGATTAAACAGAATCAGTGATAATCTAGTTACAGATCAAGCCCACTGTGAACAAACTGGCCCTATGCTAGACCAAGAACCAGAGCAAAAACAGTAGGTTCATAATGCAATCAACTACTTAATTGTTCGAAAATGTTCAGGGGTTTCCCCCGAATGTTAATTCAAGTTGGCGAGCATCAGCTGCCATTTTGGAAATCACGTTTTATCAAATATCTCGTGAATCGTGAACTGAAAAATGTAGTATTATTTTTTTCTTAGTTTTTGAGAAATAAAAAAAAAACGAAAGGTACCTTCTCCCAAAAAAATATTTATAATATAATAATATAATATATCGTACTTCTTTGCCTTTGCCTATTATAAACTTAACAAAACAAACAAGAAATTGGAAAAAGTACCTTCTATTATCTTTTTTTATTTTCTCAAAAGCTAAGAAAAAGAATATAAAAATGAAAAGTGGTGCTTAACTACAAAAAATTTTGAAATAACAATCAACTTGAAAAAAAAGTTCACAATTTTTTCTAAAATATTGACTTTCAAATTTATTTTCTCAATAACTTTCCACTAAAAAAAACATGATTCAAAAAACAAATAAAATAATAAAATATTAGTTTTCAAAAAACAAAAAGAAGAAAATTGCCGAAAAAAAGGCTCTTGGCCTGTTAATTCATCATTTTATAAAGCATCTACTTAATTAACAATCATTGACCAGAGACTTTGATATTTTAAATATTTTTTTAACTAACTTCTCTTTTCTGATAGTAAACTCCACGGATATTAGCATTGTGGTTTCAAGATGATCTTGCGTCATGATATTTCTCCATCGATTTTTGATGTATTTAAAATTTGAAAATGATCTTTTGCAAGCACTTGTGAACATGAAAATGTCAGCATCAAATTATATGCTAAGAAAAGCTTTTTGTACCTTTTTGCGTCAAAATAATACCGTCGCAAGACATTGAAGCAGCATTTTGCGCAATCTCCACAGTGTTCTTGTTTTTTCTTGTTTCTTTCTGTTTCTTGACGTTCGTCCTCTGCCTCATCATTAGCCGCATTTTATTATTCACAATTCACATGATCTGATCCGGATCAATTTTTAACAAATAATTCCAAAATATACATGGTATCCTGATTTTTATCTGGATCTATTTCAGTGATCCAAAAATTGCTATGTGAATTATCTAAGTAGCGCAAAGAAAAGAGGCAACAGATGCATGAAACATAAACAAACTTAAGGCAAAAGGACTCCTGTCACTCTGATCCTGTTTGTTTTATTTATCATGATCTGATCCGGATCAGATAAAATACGGCAATTTATACTCATATTTTGAATTCAGGTTATGCACCTGGCTTTCAGACTTTTTAAAGTACTCATCATTGAGAGTCATTTTAATTTATTTTTATTTTGCATATTTAGTTTTTTGGAACTGTAAAATTTTTCTATCAACTTTTGAATAACTGAAGATCGGTAGAGGCCACCAACCGAGCTTTGGAGGAATCCAAAGATTCATAGAGTTCACCAACCAAGTTCTTGGGGCCTCCAGAGATCCGAAGAGATAACCAACCGAGTTCTTGGGGCCTCCAGAGATCCGTAGAGGCCACCAACCGAGTTCTAGGGGTTTTCAAAGATTTAAAGAGGCCACCAACCGATTTCTAAGGGCCTCCAGAGGTCTGTAGAGGCCACCAACCAAGGTCTGGAGGCCTCCAGAGATCCGTAGAGGCCACCAAACGAGATCTGGGGGCCTCCAAAGATCCGTAGAGGCCACCAAACGAGATCTGGGGGCCTCCAGAGATATGTAGAGGCCACCAACCGAGGTTTTGAGGCCTACAGAGATCCGTAGAGGCCACCAAACGAGATCTGGGAGCCTCCAGAGATCTGTAGAGGCCACCAACTGAGGTCTGGAGGCCTCCAGAGATCCGTAGAGGCCACCAACCGAGTTCTAGGGGTTTTCAAAGATTTAAAGAGGCCACCAACCGATTTCTAAGGGCCTCCAGAGGTCTGTAGAGGCCACCAACCAAGGTCTGGAGGCCTCCAGAGATCCGTAGAGGCCACCAAACGAGATCTGGGGGCCTTCAAAGATCCGTAGAGGCCAATAACCGAGGTCTGGAGGCCTCCAGAGATCCGTAGAGGCCACTAACTGAGTTCTGGGGGCCTCCAAAGATCCTTAGAGGCCACCATTCGAGTTTTTGAGGCCTTCAAAGATCCGTAGAGGCCATCAAGCGAGTTTTTGGGGGCCTCAAAATATCCATTTTGATCCACAAAAAGTCTATATTTAGTGTAAGTCCAATTTTGTTATGACAGTTTTTTCTTAAAAAAAAAAAACTTTTTGCTTGCCCGGGGGCCCAACGGGCAAAATCCCGGTTGCCCGGTGGCCCAGTCCGCCCCTGTCGTTGAATATGAATATAGTCTATAATAAAAATTACAGCAGACATATTGCGGCGGTTCTCAAGACTCTGAACAGACGTCTTGCACTATCAGAAGGCATTTCAATATATCATCTCTGCTTGTTTATTACGAATCTTGTAAATTTTTTTTGAACTTTTTCAATTCTAATTGAATGATTATTGTAGAACGGATTCCATACAACGCAACAATATTCGAAAACCGACCTAACATAAGAAATGTATAATGATTTTAATGTGTAAGGATCATTCACAGGGGCGTCTTTAGACAGTTGGGGGCCCTGGGCCCGTAAGGAAATGGGGGCCAATTGAAAAAAATTTTATTGAAAACTATTTCATATTACAAACCAGAAATTTTTTTTTTCATAGAATTTTTTTTCATTTATTTTTAAAATACTTTCAGGGAATATCTTTTTTGAGACTTAGAACGGGATAGTCCCATGAAAAAAAATAAAATATACTTACCAGCATTAGGCATGTTGCTACTTAAAATTAAATATCATTTAAGAGTTAATTTTTTGGCCACATATTCACAAATTCACATGGCACAATGCACATCCACATTTGCACATGCTACTTTCAGTTGTGCCAGTGCCGTAAGAAAAAATATTATTGTACCTATGATGTTTTAAAATGATCCAAAAACGAAGTTTAAACAACAAAATTGGCCAAGGAAGACTGATTCCGGGTGTACAAATTAAAAATAATAATTTTCTCGTTTTCGCTTTGTTTTGTATATTTTTATTCTTAGATAGATAGATAGATAGAAAGATATATTTATTTATTTCACATAAAATTCATTTAGGGCTTGTTTCAAAATGTCTCAGTAAAGTCCTGATTAGATACCCGACACATAAATATTAGCACAGGGTAATAAGTCCACAGAAGACAAATTCAAACTTATTGTCTTATGTTATGAACCACCTGAGTGCATTATAAACTCACAAATAATTTTTATTTTTTATTTCTGAGCTTATGACCCTGCCTCAGAATTTATGTGCTGAATAACTAATCAGAACTTTACTCAGGCAATGTGAAACAGGCCCTTAATATACTTAAAATATAATAGTAACAATATATAAATAACTTATGGAAATAATAATGACATTTTATATTTTTTGGATACCAAGGTATAAAAATAGTGATAAATGCCACTTCAATGGGCTATTATCTTTAAATTACAAAAATGCGTGAGGGTGGGGTGACCCTATGTATAAGAATCCTAACTAATTCTTCCCTTACAAAACTACAACAGATTTATTCAAACGAAAAATTTTAATCTGATCTAAAATTTGTTCTTGTGCGGATAACGATTTAGCGGAATTTTTGTACCAAACGTCATATTAAATTTTCGAGTTCTATTCGTTTTGATATTATTGTAAGATTTTCCCAAGACCCGAAAAAGCGTTATATGTAGTTTTTTTTCAATAGTGTTTATTATTTATTTTATTTAAAAATTAAACTTTTTTTTAATTTCATTTTAGTACCAAAAGTATTAAAATAACTTCAAAAGTTCTTTTTTTGTGAAAAAATGTAAATAGTTTTAAGAGTATTAATTGGTCTTTCATGATAAGGATGAAAAACGAATGCTCTATCACTTATTTTATTAGAGCCAGATAAATCCAATCTCAACTTCGCATACCTACTTTAAAAATAACAGTCGGTTTGGAGCTGTCCAGGGGGCCCCCTTAATCGCGGGGCCCATGCCTAAAGACGTCTCTGATCATTCAAGCCATACGAATTGCGGAAGATAAAACTAAGCATCGAGTTAGACTTGTTCTTTCAAAAATAAAGTTTATTAAGTTTTCTTGAAGTTTTTCCTGTTTATTTTGTCAAATATTCAATTTTCAATATTGAACATAAAAATGTATATATTGAAAATCTTAATTGAAATAATGATTTTGAATTAAACTATTCAAAAAAGGTAAGTATCATATTTCTTCTTTTTAACTATCCTGTTTGATTTGATCTATTTTCTTCCTTAAGTACAATGGTAGGGTGAGATTCAATCTCTCTTTCTCCACCATTTTCTTCTAAAAATTCGTTTATGTTTGGGTCGTCTTTAAAAAGAGTAATGCGGTTTTGCAAGACCACGCTGGCAACAACAATTTTGGCCGCCACCTCCGGATTTTCCGCATCAATATACTTCAAACGACGAAATCTACCTCTCAGTAGACCGAAAGCTCTTTCCATGACTACTCTACCTTTGCTGAAGCTGGTGTTGAGCCTCTTTTGAATTTGATTTAAATTGCCATTGTCGCGAATCGGTGTTTGAAGATTTCTCAGGAATGAATAGGCTGCATCTGCATCGCCTTAAAGATGATTCGTCCATTTTTTCAAAGAAACTGAACTTTTTCTGAACATTTTGGGAGTGTTCCCAGATTGGTGGTTTTTCCAACCAAAATGGTTGGAAAAAATGCCTTTGGTGGGAAAAATGGTGGGAAAATATTCATAGTGGGATTTATGGTGCTGGGAAAATAATTTAATGGTCACTTTTTTGGTGGGAAAAACCATAACTCACTATACCTGCCTATTTTCGAATTTTATGACCTATAATAATTTGGCACAATAAAACAGAAACTTTAAGATATAATTTTGTTTGTGAATACCACACAAATGAGGTAGCAAAAATCACTGACCTTGAAAAAATTAAAACATATGTTTCTCAAAATTCATAAAAATCAATGTCTGATCAATTACTGATACTTCCAAGCTGACCTTTTGTGACATTTTTTGTATAACCTTGAAACGAACTTTAAAAATTCATAAGAAAAGCTTTGGCTGACCAATTATTGAAAATAGTTGATCTTATCATGATCAAGTGATCTTTCGGATCGGTATACATTTTTTGTGAATATTCCACAAATGAGGTGGCAAAAATCTTGCGTCACCTTGAGAAACCTTAAGTCTTGATTACAAGGATATCTAGGTTAAGTTGACTTTCTTCACCAATTACTGACCAATTAAACGACATACTTTTATATCTAGGAAAAAATTTTGGAGCAGAAAGGGTTATGGTGTTTTTTTTTCCTTCCAGTACAAAAATTGTGGGATTTTTTTTAAATTTGATGGGATTCTAGAAATCTCATCTGGCATCACTGCATTTTGGCGTCATGCAGCCGCCCGGGCGCACCAACATAAATATCAGTGAAGAGAAGACTGTACCGTGATCACAAACACCTACGAATAAAAAATACAAGTTTTTGAATTCTGATTAAATGATTTAGTTACTTATTTTTACTAGTTGAGAGTGCTACATTATGTTTATTCATAAATAATGTCAATGTGGTATACTAATCTACATACCTTATAATATTATTGAGCGAGTATTCTTTCTATTGAAATAATCGATGGCATTTCCAATGGGCTGTTTAATTTGGATATGGCATCCATCGATCGCTCCAATTACTCCAGGGATCTTTCCGCCTGTTTTTTTGTTTAAAGGACTACACAAAATATAAATATATAAAATATACTAAATATATTTCATACTTAAATATGCTACATGTGCAAAACTGCAAATACTTCATGTGTCCTCTACGGGCCACTTGATGTAAGCTGGGCTAAGGCTGATTATTGCTTCAAGTACCTCACAAAATGCAATATGGGCTGAGCTCCTAGCGAACTCAATTGATCACCAGCTGATAAGAAACTTTCTTGCTTACTGAGCATCCAAATAGTAAACATCAGTTTCTTTCGGAAATTGTTAAAATTAATATTAGTATTTTCAATTTTCATAAAAAAATCCTTAAAATAAAACTCACAATTAATCTTGCTTTTCGGCAGTGGGTACCTACCTTTTCCAAAAATTATATATGCTTACACGATTTTTAACACGCGAAGGTAAAAATTATTTCAAATGTAATTTTTGTGCTGGGAATCCGTCATCCGTTTTAAAATAGCTCAAAGATTAGATTAGAAACACTCTTTTCTTCACGTATTAAAAAGTTAACCAACTTACATTAAAGCATTCGCAACTCATGCGAAAATGTTGCCAAAATTCTTCATCGGAATAATTCGACACAACTTCTTCATAAAAGTTTTAATTTCTGTCTGCAATATTTTCTAAACCAAACATTGTAAGATCCTCAAGCATATTAGATGCACCCAATAAATTGTTATAAGTAAAAAGTGCGGCTTCAACTACATATTTTCGAAAATTATAATTCAAATGAAAAACAAAGAATAAGCGTTTTCCAGTCAACTCACATATAATTTCATCCTCAGATTCACTCATTTTTAATTTTAAAAAATTCTAATTTCCTACAAAAAAAAAAATTCTTTTAATATTCGGTTCCAGTCAAATCAGAAAGTAAACACAATATTTTGATAGGAAAAAAATATGACGTTTGAATGTCATTTCAGATTTTTTTTGTGCATTCAACGTTACGTTTCAGTGCTAAATTTTCAGATTCTTGCCGGTGAACGTACTACGTACCCATTCTCACGGCGGCGCGATTGTATGGAGATGGTGGACAAAAATCAATTTTCCAAAAATAAGTTGACTTTGCAAAAAAAAATTGTTGTTAATGTAATGAAAAAGAAATTTTTTAAAATCAAACGAAATTTGCACACCCCCTGCCACGCCCACTTTTGAATATGGTTTACATCTTAAGAAGTTACATCTTAAGAAGTTAAGTCAAATTTTCTAAATTTTATTCAAATCGTGCAAACGATTTGAATAAAATTTAGAAAATTTGACTTTCGAGGTGAGTTCAAAAACAGAAAATAGTGTAGACCCTATCCGCTCACTGCCACGCCCACTATTTTATATTGTTTACCCTGAGGCCACACGAGCAAGTACTTGCAAGCAAGTTGGCTACATACACTGCCTGTCAAATTCGTAATTTGCATTCCACTTGCCTCCCACTTGCTTTCCACTTGCATTCCACTTGCTTGTCTCCCAACTTGCTTCTCAACTTGCTTCACTACTGGCCTCAAAACTTGCATGCCAGTTGATAAGCAAGTTGCTTGGGTTTGTTTGTGTTAGTAAACAAATGTGTATGTATTGCAACTTGCTTGCAAGTACTTGCTCGTGTGGCCTCGGGGTTACTTCTAATAAACCGCTTTTAAGATTTGAAAATTATTTTGGAAATTTGAATTAGATAGTGAGTTGAAAAACACAAAATATTGTTAACGCTATTCGCCACCTGCCATGCCTCTTTTAAATCGTGAAAAATACTTGACAAATACATGATTTTAAAATAATTTTTTTTTAAATAAACTCTGACAACACAAATAAACAAGACCAAAGGACTTAAATGTTTAAAACATTTTTATTTTAAGGAAAAAATAGAAATTTGTGCATAAAAATGAACAATTCTTCTTTACAAAACCAAAAATCGGAGTCCTATTTTCAAAATCTTCAATGGTAGAAAAAGTAAGCGCAGCCAAAACTTATCAGCACGTTCAGTATTTTTTATATGTATATTGAGCAATTTCTTCTTGATCTTCCTTCGATAATTTTAAATCTTTTTTTTTTCTTAAATTTGAAATCAAAGGATCAGATCTGAGAAGCAGGACTGTCAAAATATCTTCGTTGGTTGCAAACCTCAGCTCTTCAGTTGAATTGGAGGCTAAAAGATTCGCAATTCTTCGTTTTTTCGTGTTTTTTTAATGCTCCTGAAAATGTTGTTTGGGGTCCCAGACTAGTTCCTGGTTCATCAAAAGGCTATACATTTTCCAGATAGGTTGAAATGCTTTCAGGAAGTGTAAAACTATTTGTAAGCCAAGCCTCATGGCGCTTCTTGAAAAGAGCATGATTCCTTGAACATTATTTCCATCGCCATTCAAGGTTTGGGTCAACAAACTTAATTTTGGACTTTAAATCATTTTTAATTTTAAAGGGACATTTATTTTTCTTCAATTCATTCAAAATAAATGTTAAATGATCTTCAATTCATGATTTTCTATCAAAAGAAATCCATTTTTCACCAAATTGTTGATTTTTAAAGGTTTGACCTTGTCCTACAAAAAGTTGAATATTTTGAAGGTTAGCAAAAAGTTAGGTTACAACTTATTTCAAAAACCAAATAAAATTAGTCACAACAGCTCTAAATGAATCCATAATTAATAGATAATCACTGCCGAAAAAAATTTTCTTCAATTACTTTTCTTTCACCAGCTAAATCACTTCACATAAAATCGCGTTTCACAACAAGGCTCTGACTATAATTACCTTAAATGGTTTAAACAATTCCACTTATCTATCATCTAAAAAAGCAAACAACAAAAAAACAATAAATGACAGTTATTTAACATGTGCTTGACCCGTATCAAAGCATAATAGAACAAAATTGCATATTTTGATTTTTTGATTTTTGTCCACTGGTCGACGCACTGTGCGGCGCAAGCGGTGTCTGCACTGAATACTGATATAAGAAAATTAAATCTTTTGAATACAGTTTAATGCTATGTTTCCACCAAAGGTTTATCTCAGATTAGATTTAATAAATCTTTTTGGTGTTTCCACCGCACAAAAAGATTTAAAAAAGATTAAATTTGACAGCACCTTCAAAAATGCAAATGGCGTTCCAATTTTTCTTATGAAGTGCGAATGAGACAGAATGTTTGATTCGTGTGAAACAATGAAGAACTGAATGCGAGTCTCGAATGAATCGTTCAGCACCATGTAAAAATAGGTTAGTTAGATTTGTAAAACTATTTGTCCTAGGAAGATTTAACAAGATTAATTTCTAATCTTCAAGATTTACGAAATAAATTTGTATGGTAAATCTACGAGATTTAAAGGAGATTTAAGGTTAATCTCATTAAATCTCAGATTAGCGCTAGGTGGAAATGTAGCATAAGAGATCGAAACAAGAATA
This sequence comes from Dasysyrphus tricinctus, assembly GCA_963921185.1. Lineage (NCBI taxonomy): Eukaryota > Metazoa > Arthropoda > Insecta > Diptera > Syrphidae > Dasysyrphus > Dasysyrphus tricinctus. The sequence goes on from OY992531.1 coordinate 98,503,573, forward strand.
AAAGACTGGTGCAAAATTTTAAACATTGCTCGTTTAAGGAATAAAACCGGCTCTAGTTAACGTTATCATTTTGCTTATAGCCCTTCCACACTAGCCCACTGAGTATTAATACATGTCAAATTGAAAGTGAGAACAAATTTCTTGCGACTGTCAAATTTGTGGGAAATATATGACTTTCAAATTTTTCTTCCACACTGGCTTTTATTAATACATGTCAAAGTTTGTGTTGATACACGTCAAACTCTTCAACAATTATTTATTTTAATTTTTATGCTATCAAAATGTACGAAGAAGAAAGTTTAATTTCAATAAATTGCTTGATAATTAAAAAAAGACATAAAAAAAAAGAAAATTGAAAAGATATACATACCTACATAAATCGGTAAAAATGTTAAAAAAACGTAGAAAGCTGTGGAGCCGTAAATGGCTGTTGGAACGAAACCACGGGAAGGATTTATCCTATCTTGCGCTCAACGAGCTACTGTTTAAAGATGAAAAAGGCTTTAAAAACTTTACCCGGATGACATCGACGAACTTCAAAATCATTTTAACGAAAACATAGCCCTTGGTTTCAAAGCAAGATACTGTTCTTCGCGAAGCAAACCCCGCGTCCACAAGGTAGAATGTTAGATTTGATTTGTTTTACTCTCAAAACACAATTAATTTTCGTTACACAGATTGCTAAGAACATTGCGCTTTCTGGCTGTTGGGTCTACCTTCACGGACTTGTCTTTCAGTTTTCGGGTTTCTCTTCAAGCCATGAACTTGATTATTCCGGAAACCTTAGATGCAATCTATTCGATTTTGAAAGAAGATTTTTTGAAAGTGAGCTAGAATTGTAGTTATTTATTGCTACATTTTGTATTTATGGTGCTTATTTACTCAAACAGGTACCCCAAAGCTCTACAGAATGGAAAGCGGTGGCCAGACTTTGAAGATAAATGGAACTTCCCAATGTTTTTAGGGGCTATAGGTAAAATAACCGTGGTTTAATGTGTTAAATGTGATTTATAGTAAAAATAATAATCTTCAGATGGCAAGCATATTGCTATACGCTCCAAGAAAGAACATGGATCAATGTACCTACTTCAACTACAAAGGTTTTAATAGCGTGATTTCGATGGTAGTCGTGGATGCGAACTAAAAGTTCCTATATATAGACGCTGGCGCGGATACAAGGGGGGGGGGGCAATGGGTGCAATCCCCCCTGGGCAAGAACGAACGAAGCATAAAATATGACATATATAAAATTTAATCGTTATACGTTTATAAAAAAATTTCCTGGACGCGGAGCGTAGCAGCAATGAGTGCGGTTGTTTGTTGGCCGCTGGCTGACCAGGTCCGCTATGCACAAATAGCGCCTTCAAATCGACTGAGTGGAAAGCTTATAACTTCGGCTTTTGATCTCGATCAAATTGGTCTTTAATTAAATGATCAATATCAGGCTACATTACTATATAACATTTTGTGAGAAAAGTCAATTTATTTCATACTAGGGAGCAGGTTGCATCCCAAATCGATTTCACTTTCACTTTTCAATACGCTTAGAACGAAAAATTTCACAATTTGGAAAATAGTGTTTCAACCTCCAACCCCACTCTACAAATTAGTAAGTGGTTTTTTTATACTTAAATGTAACGGCAGAGGCGACTGGGGCACTCATCTAAATTTTCAACCTTGAAGTTGATTTTAATTAAAACAAAATTACAAAAAAACAAAAATTATTAAAAAATAATTACCATCAAAAATTTCTAATTTCGCTTCAAATAATCTACAGGATAAAGATATCTCATTAAAGTTAAAATAATAAACTACATTTATGCATATAGGTTATTGAGAAATACCAACAAATTTCATACTAAATGGGTGATAGAGTTTTTTTTGTGATAAATATTAAAATGTGTGTTTCCTTGAGGGAGTACTTTCACTCAGTCTTGAACTATAGTCTATCCAGCAAAAATTGTCAGTACAGGGCTTATGGGCGAGCTTTTTTCAAAACAGTGGCGCCAGTGTATACCATCACAACACTCAAATAACAAACCTGCCACTGAAAAAGATACTAAACCACTGATAAACATACAGGAATTGTTGTTGCAACTCCTTGAAACATTTCGTACGCTCCAACATGACCGTCGTCTTTCAATGCCAAAAGCATTCTGATCGAATACTCGCTTTCGCTTCTACCTTCGCTGTGTGAAATAAAACAAAAAATTCAAATTCCAACAGAGTTGCCTTTGCCATGTTGCAACAGTACGAAAGAGCTTTTTCAGTGGTTTTTATGAAAGAACTTTCAGTTTTGAAGCTTTTGAGAACAATTTTTATAAAGATGAGAGCCAAAAGTGTTGTCGTTTTGATTGTCCCCTTATTATTTGTTTGTATATTTGAATAAAGCTATAAAATCCACTTAAAATTTGTATGATTTTAGTCTTTAAGAAGAAAAAAGTTATTTGCGCTAAGTTTTGAAACATTCACAAAGCGTTACGTGATCAAATTCATTTAAAAAGGTGTGCTGTGGTAAAAAAAGATAAATGGATCTTTTTTTTAATATGTTTGAAATGGTATCAATGGTAACCATATGCACATTGTTCTTCGATTTGTGGCAATTTATAATTCAAAGTACGGAAACCCTGTGAGAGCTTTAACTTGAGACAGATGTATGCAAGCCAATGCAACCAGACTGAGAGGCAAACGTCCTATCTTCCCTTTACTGACAATTTTTGTTGGATAGAGCATAGTTCCACAGCCCAATTTCAAAAATTGTGTAGCCCAAAATCGGAGCCGAATAAGTAGCCCAAATAGTAGCCCAATATCAATTTTTTTTTTTTAATTTTCTCATAACTTCAATAACAATTTATTTGTTAAAAAACATGGGAGTTCTGGGAACAACACATTAACTGATTAATACCAAAGTGAAGTTTGTTTCGGTTCCTTGAAATCTCCAATGAGTATATTCAGTGAGTAAAAAATAGTGCCAAATTTTGGAATGCGTTAAGGACATGTTTTGGGAGGAAAAGTGTTTTCTTATACAGTTTATTTATACAAAAAAAAATATCGACCAAGATTAGATTTGGGCTATTTACAGCCCAGTTATGATTGGGCTGTCATACCGAAATTGTTGTCGGCAATTTTGGAAAAAGATAGCCCAATTTCCGATAAATAGCCCAATCTGGCAAGCCTGCCACTAGAAAACTCTCGAGAGCGACTCTCGGATATCTGTCTACCCCTCTGGTGAGCTTAAATTTCATGACTGTGTCTGTGTCCACTTTTGAGTTTTACTGTCGAGAACTTCTTCAGAGCTGCTCACCGCCTTGGTACTCTGAAATGGATACGCACCTTTAGAGTATGCACATGTGTTTCGAGTTCGGCGTTTTTGATGCGAGAATTTTACTTTTATGGATGTGTTTTGGGAACTTCCATGTTCCATATTATTAAACTACCGAAGAGTGCGAATCCAACGAAGAAGATTGGAGAGAAACCAGGAAACGTTGGATGGAACTTTTATAAGGAAAGGATAGTTGTTTCGTCAATTCGATTGTCAAATGATTGCCATTTTTCGATGAAAATATTGGTATTGTATCGAACTACATGAGTCTAGAAACTCTGTAGTCGATGCTTTGAGCTTATATGAAACAATTTGTATTAAAACTTAACGAATGCTAAGTACATCGTTAATGAAATGCATAACAAAAGTTAGTCACAATTGAGAAGGTTGGATGGAAAGTTTTGATAAAGAGTGGTATTTTCTTTGTATTTTCCACTATAATCATTGTGTTTTATTTCAATATTTGGTTTTGGTTTTGTATCGATGGACGAAGGCACCTGAGCAAACGATACGGTTCATCTCGGTTTCGATCTATAATTTTAGTTCAACTAAAATACAGATATTGTCAAAATAATGCAAAAAATCTTTTTTATCAACATCCTTTAATTTTCTTGCAAACGCATTTGACGTTTACAAACACGGCCTCTTACAACACAAGCAAGGTTAGGTTAGGTTGCCAGCTAAAGAAGAGGCTGGAAGTTTCGCTCTAACTCAAACGTCATGTGTCTGAATAGGAACATACCACTGTACCATTATGTTTTCCGAATATAATTGTAGAGTTACGCAGATCCAGATGGAACTCAAAAACGCTGTAAAGACACCATGCTATAGCTACAAACCGCAAAAATTCATTTCACAAAGTTCAGAGTACCCTATGTTCGAGAACTGTGGCAGTTATGAAAGAGTTTATTTGCTTTCTTCAAATTTCGAACTCATCAACTCACATTGCTTTGTGTGACCAGACGTGTAGAGCGGTATGAAGTGTACTCAAATTATCTGTAGACCTCATCAAGATTTTGGAAAATCACGAAAATTGCCCCCCCCCCCCCTGAACGAAATCCTGGATCCGCGCCTGTATAGACGTAGGAACAAATGGAAGGGCAAACGATTCTGTCACTTTCAATCAGTCGACTTTTTACCAGGCTATCAAAACAATGCATTAGATTTACCTGAAGATAAGCGATTACCAAAAAGTACCTACCATTCGTCTTCATAGAGCTGACGATGCTTTTCGATTGTCATCACGTATATTAAAGCCTCATGGTCAACGTAGTCGTGAAAGAGAAAAAATTTTCAACTATCGTTTTCATTTCAACATGGTACAAAATTAAAAAAATGCATTTTTTTCATTAACTGTAGATTTTATACATGAAGAAATAGTTCAGGACAATAATCTTAAAAGTGACCTTAAGCAGAAAAACAAATATTCAAAAACGGTGGTAACATCTGACGAATTTTCAGAAACTGCTTACAATAAAAACTTAATTTAAAAAGCATAGAGAATGGACTCGTGATGGTTTTAAAAAAGCTACAGCCTGGCACTGTAATCGCTCCCGTTTTTTTTAATAATTTTTATCTTAGACCGAGAGCTCGCAAACATATTTTTGACGTGAAAGGAAACCAGACGATATTAATGTTACAGGTAGTCCTGGTGAAGGTGATAATGAATACGTTCGTCTGCCAGCACGTAGTGGTCCCGTTTACGAGAAAAAGTGTATCTGATGTACAACTTTTTGCAAAATTGAATTAGAGAGGGAAACCACTTCAAACGCAATATTTCATAAAGTCCTCAACTCACTGATTACAAATATGGTTACGTCAGACGTCTAAGTGGCACCAAAGCCCCCGACAGACGTCCCCGAAAATACAACTTTTTTTCACTTTTTTATAATTTTAGGAAACCACTTGAAATATATCTCAAATGAAAGGTCTTGACTCCCTGAGTATGACTATGTAGGTGAGAGACTTCTAAGTGGCCCCAAAACCCCCGAGAGACGCGATTTAAGTTACGATTTTTTTAAGGTAGCTGATGTAACACCTCAAAATATTGGAATTGATAGCTCCTGACTAACAGAGCATACATAGTTAAATGTATCCCAAGAAAATGTTAAAAACACTTTAAATTACACAAAACAGTTTTTTTTAAATATTTTTATTGCAAATTATCTCAATTTGAGAGGTTTTGAGTCCTGAGGAATAAAATGTTATTTAGGATTTGCATCAAGGTAATCCATGTTTTTAAACAAAAATTCAATTTCCTTTATTAATTTCAAGGACGTCTGTCGGGGGTTTTGGGGCCACTTAGACGTCTGTCACGCACATATTTGTACTCAGGGAGTCAAACCTTTCATTTGAGACATATTTCAAGTGGTTTCCCAAAATTTTAAAAAGAAGAAAAAAGTTGCACTTTCAAGGACGTCTGTCGGGGGTTTTGGGGCCACTTAGATGTCTGTCGTAACCATATTTGTAATCAGTGAGTTGAGGACTTTAGGAAATATTACGTTTGAAGTGGTTTCCCTCACTAATTCAATTTTGCAAAAAGTTGTACATTTGATGCACTTTTTCTCGTAAACGGGACCACTACGTGCTGGCAGACGAACATATTCGTTATCACCTTCGCCAGGACTACCTGTAACATTAATATCGTCTGGTTTCCTCTCACGCCAAAAATATGTTGCGAGCTCTTACAGCCCTATTATTGACACGATTCAAAACTAGTTTCAATGTAAAACTAGTTCTATAGGGGTTTCGAGTTGCAGGTTTTGAACATATTGGTATAATTCAAACAAAAATTGACATCTTAAACTCAGATTTCATGTTTTAGATGTCAATTTTTGTTTGAATTATACCAATATGTTCAAAACCTGCAACTCGAAACCCCTATAGAACTAGTTTTATATTGAAACTAGTTTTGAATCGTGTCAATAATAGGGCTGTTAGACTATCTGTTTTGTGTCGACGTTTTAGAAAATTACTCTCTTGCCTGAACAGGGGAAAATAGATAATTTTTAAATTTTTTCTCGTCTAAATAAAAATCTGAAAAAATATGGAAATTGTTTTTCAATAGTTTGAATCGAATGAGGACCTTTCTATTCTAAGGACCACCCTAATGAACATACATATAGAGCATATAAGGTTTATAACTGTGCGCAAAGTTTTAAGCCTAATGTTGTTCGTTGGTGTTTCAATTCTGTTTTTCTAACATTTTTTTCGATAAAGTAAGATCATACTCGAAATTAATCAAACATAGCAAATGCTGAATATGTAAATTTAATATTTTTATAAAAATATATATTGAATCATAACTTAATCATCCGAATCTCTTTAAATCATATTTTTTTTACTGGCGCATCGTGGTTCTATCAGTATGTTGTATAGTAACATCAGTGATTTTCATGTTTGGAGTCAAAAAGTTGGTCAAACTATCAACACCAGTGCGACTCAAACGATCAAAAGGAAATCCCATTGGACGACGATCGGGATAAAGGCGATCGCGAACACCACAATATGACGAAGCATCGCTGCAACTGCCTACCAAGTCTTGATCAACCTAAAAAATAGTTTTGTTAGAGTTAGTTTTATTAATCATGGATACTAATAAACTTACCCTATCAACTTCGTAATCAGATATCATGACAAATAACTCAAATTGCATGCCCTCTGGACGTCCTCTGGGGATCAGCATATGCTGCGGCCAGCCACATCCGCAGAAGTTGAATTCAAGTTCTTCGGGAGTACCTGCAGCTGGACGATTAAGGTCAACGTTGCGGAAGGTCCTTTCGAAAGGAATTGTAATGCTAGAATTGGTTGATTGTCGTCGAAGAGTATTTGCACCAGTTTTAACTTTGGACGAACTCGTTAAAATCAGTTTTTCTTTTAATTTATCAATAAGAACTTACGAGATACAATGAACTTATCCAATTCAATCATCAATAGTCGCTGATCCCGGAACATCATTGGCTGACCTCGTTCGTCAAACTTGGGACCCAAGTAGATGCGAACAGTTCCAAAACGCTGAGCACCAGTGTCATTGTTAACATTAATAGTGTATTCAAAGTCGTCGTGTTGCAAATGGGTAAACCTCGCCAGTACATTACCCCTAGGAACAAAGTCCATTCCACGGGATAGATCAATGTCTGATTGTTGCCAATAGGTATTGAGAACATTTGGACGACCGCCTTTGCTACCAATCTGGATACCTTGAACCGTGATACCACGATAGCTTAATTGGGGAAGCGTGTATGGTGTCAGGAGTTCCTTGTGAGTTTGGAAGATGTCATCAACGTATGCATGCAAATTGTAGAAGGCTGGATCTCGCATTGTAGTTGTATTATCACCCATAACACTGAAAGACTCCAAGAAACGATGATCAGGATCATGGGCAAAGGAGATGAAGACATGACCAAAACCATGGAGATTACCATAAAGCTGACGATTCACTGACAGAATTGATGAATCCAGAAGGTCTCCCAGGATATCAATGCCTCGAGTTTCATCAAGAGGAATACGATTGCCAGATTCCTACAAATTACGTCATGAGAAGTTGAAAACAAAAATCTTGAGATACTTACATCAACGACAAACCCTTGATGAATGGCTTCAAAGATGCGATCCCTCCAGCGTTCTAAGTCAGCGATATCGACCTTAATTTGATCAGTTTCTCGATTAAGATCACTGATCTTAGTGTTGGGTCCACGAGGTGGCCAGGCACGGCTTGCAACAAGAGAATCCATTTTCGGGAAGTACCCAGCGGCAATTGGATCACGTAAGTTATTGAAGCGCTTAACTCGAGACATATTGTTGCTGAAACGTTCCAAGTTATATCGCGCAACTATCTGCTGATGCATGTAGTAGAACAATTCACCACGACGATCCTTGGCTACGATCGCACGATCAGAAGCTTCCATTGGGTAAATTAAATGCCAATGCCAATGGTGAAGATTGATACCCATATCCTCACGGAAATACCACAATCGGTGCTCCTCATCAAGATCGGATGCAGTGTAGTCTCTTGGTACGATGATTGGCATACGAGATTCCGGTTGAACAACAGTTGCTTCCTCACGCAGTTGAGAAATAACCTTGGAATCGATGAATTTGGCTGGGAAAGTTTCAACGAATGATGGTAGATTCAGTCCCTTCGTATCGGATCGATGAAGTAAGGCCACACATAGGGCGTAATTAAATAAATAGGGGTTAACGCGATCCCTCACATACACAGCTATACTTTGTAGCTCATCAACCGAACGCGCTTGCATAAAAATGTCAATCAACTTCGAGGCAATTTTCGAGTGACGAGGAATGAACAAGGAGAACGGCTCACGGCGACCCAATGACATTACAGTCTTAAGATCAGGAACAGCCAAATCCTTAACAGGAATTTTCCTGTCAACATTCTCGCCAAATTTGGAAGTAACCACATTTCCCAGTGGCTTATAGCGATCGGTAAAAAACTTATCGGGAACATCAAAAACGGTCGCCTTCTTCCCTTTCACCATAAAAACAGGCTCTTGGGGACGTTCCAGTAGCAAAAGAAGATTTTTCTTGTCAGCCATTTTGTGAAAAAAAAAAACTTGTTGAAATTTTATAAAAAAATGAACTTCCTTACATGTAGAATGCAATTCAGTTTTAAATTTGCTTATAAAACAAGTATTTCCTTTTATAGCAGTAAATATTGTTTTTATGGAAGGTATATTTGCTGATTGTAGATGCGGTTTTGATAACAAAGTAAATAAAGACTGCAATTATTAAAATTATATTTTTATTATCTAAACCGCACTTTAAAACACAATACCCGCTGTGCATAACACACCTCCAGCTGTGCTATTCGCAAAAAAACAAACTTGATAAAAAATTTAAATAGATTTAAAATGACATGAAACCACATTGGCGAGACGGTGGTAAATTTTATATAATAAGGCTCACGTAGGGAGACGAAACCTCTCTGCCGCAGCAAGGGAGTTTTTCTTTGTCGCGGCTTCTCTGATACAAATTGTGTTACATTTATATGACGAATTCAGTGTCTTCGTTTGAAGACCTTGGCCCTCGGCTCAGAAGTTTTAATTTCAAAATCCAAGAGCCTTACACCTAAACAAGGTAAGCCACCAACAGAAGTAATATCCTACCAACAGACCTATATCGCTTATACTAGGGTGTAATAAAAAAGAGGACATTTTCGAAACTTCAAACTTCTAGTGTAAATCCCCCCCTCGGTCACCACACCATCATCAAAATAATTGATAAATATGACCAAAAGTTTAATTTAAATTTATTTTATAAATATATATATTTATACAAGTATTGTATATATGTATGTAGGTACACAAGAAGAAGCAGTTTTAATACTAATAGGTAGTTTGTTTCAAAATCTTTTTTAAGAAAATATATCTGTGATATAAATCAATATTTTTATAAACACGTTTTTGCGCTTCAAACTAATAAAACTAAAATACACAAACACCTAATTGAATTCAAAATACCGCAGAATTTCAATAAAATGTAGGCAAAATAGACATTAATTTTTTTCCTCATCCGAAGTGTCATATTTTTGGGAGCTCCGAATTTGATTAAGATACTTATTTTCATATAAAAAGGTTTCATAAAAGTTTTGACAGCTAAAATCTTTTAAGTTATAGGCAACTATGAGAATCCTACTCTCAAACGATTTCGTTCTTTTGTCCAATGTGAACCCATCAACGAGAAAATATATTCCACGTTCATATTTTGCGCAGGAAAACAAAAAAGGCTCTTAAAATAGCTCCGAATAAAACTCCAGCTTTGAAGACAAACTAATAAAACTGGCCCACTTTTGAACAGATATTTTGTTTTTAAAATTTTCATTTTATTTAGAAAGAAACTTGTTTAAATAGCAAAATTGGTCAAACAACTTTGAGTAATCCAGTAAAACATCCTAAGAAATTCGGTAGTCGATACTTTTGTCTAAGTCTTCCCATACTTATTTCTTTTCTAAATTTATCCATTGATCCTAAGTAGGAAGGCTTTTACTTCAGTATATTTGCCTACAAGCTGAAGCGAACAGTTGATTGCAACGGAAGTGAAAAACAGTGACAAAACGCACACATAGAATCAACTCCTCATATGTATAAATGTTAGCAGGACACTTTTGGAAATTCATGTTAAAAACTATTCTATCATTAGTTGCTACTTAATTGCGAATTAGTTACGCAAAAAAAAAATTAATTGCTTTTTTGGTTTAAGAGAAAATGGGTGTCCTGCTAACTTCATATGAACTTAGCAGGACAACTTTCTCAAAAATAAAGATAATCGAACTGAATAAATTTGATTATTGAGAATTAATTAATTGCGAATTAGTTACGCAAAAAAAAATTTTATTGCATTTTTTCGCAGCAAAAAAACAACAAATTTTTTTTTACGTAACTAATTCGCAGTTAATGAGTTCTCAAAAACCAACTTTCTTCAAATCATTAATCTTCATGTTCGGGAAAGTTGTCCTGCTAAGTTCACGGGAAGTTCGCAATACGTCTATTTTTCGCAAAGGAACAAAAAATTCATTTTTTTCTGCGTAACTAATTCGCAATTAATTAGTTCTCAACAACCAACTTTTTTCGGATCGTATATCTACATTTTTGAGAAAGTTGTCCTGCTAAGTTCATATGAAGCTAGCAGGACATCCATTATTTCGCAAACTAAAAATGCAATAACAAATTGTTTTGCGTAACTAATTCGCAATTAATTAGTTCTCAATAATCAAATTTTTTCAGCTCGATTATCTTTAGTTTTGAGAAAGTTGTCCTGCTAAGTTCATATGAAGTTAGCAGGACACCCATTTTCTCTTAAACCAAAAAAGCAATTAATTTTTTTTTTTGCGTAAATAATTCGCAATTAAGTAGCAACTAATGATAGTTTTTAACATGAATTTCCAAAAGTGTCCTGCTAACTTTATATATGTAAATACTCCTCATTCATCACACCATTTACCACAGGTCTTATTGTTGTTGCAATTCCCATCTATTCTTCGACACGAAATGAAATTGAAAATACAACAATGTAAACGAATGGGCTTTGGAGGGTGAAACGTACGAAGGTTTGGCTTCTTTATTTGATATTCTCTGGTATTAATGCTTTATTTTATATTTTGGGGGCAATACAAAAGTACATTAATGAAAAGTGTGTTAAATGAATATTTTGGTCACTTAGGAAAAAAAGAGATAAAAAAGAGTACAAAATAAAAAAGAGTAAAAAAAAAAAGAATTTGATGAAAAAAGAAAGAATAAGAAAGATCAGAGTCAAAAAAGAGAGTATGTTCTCCTTAAAAGAGATGTTCCGGAAACCCGAGCTTATACCAATCATGGCAAAAGTTTTCGAAAAACTGCTCCTGAAAATGCTTAGCAAAATAATAGAAGAGAAAAAACTTTTTCCAAGCTATCAGTTTGGTTTTAGAAATTAGCATTCCCCGATAGACCAAGTGCATCGAATTACGGATGTTGTGGAAAAGGCACTTGAAGAAGTATGCTCAGCTATATTCTTAAAAGTTGCTCAAGCCTTTGACAAGGTTTGGCACTTGGGACTTGAGTACAAACTGCATAGGGACCTTCCCAGGCATTACTACGAAATACTGAAATCCAACTTTACGAACCGACTCTTTAGAGTGCAATAAAATCATTTGTCTATTTTTCATAGATTGGTCGTGATTCACCCGTGGTTTTAGTGCAGTATAATTTATGAGTCTCACACTACTTGGTACCGATTCTTGCCGACTGTCTTTTGAAGATTTCCATGGGATACAAAAAATCCAGAAATTGGCTGGAAGCAGCTTGAGCTCATTGCTGCAAATTCCACCTCATGATTTGCTTGTTGGATTAACGAGTTTCCATCATGTAATAATTTTTCAAGGATTCACCTCCCCTTATCTGCTCCTCCCATACCTTTAACTGACTCGTTCTTTTTAGATGAGAATCACATGTTTTTGTGTAAATTGGTCTGGCTTCATATTGGTTTCTCTTCGGTCAAATTTACCACCTTCATTGTATAGTCAAGGGAAACACTATCAGAATCGATTTTTAACTTTCTTATCTAGTCATGCAGAATTTTCAACTCCTTCGAATTGACCTTCAACATTGGGTTCTTGAAATTGAAACATAATATGATCGTTTTCTACAACGATTAAGTTAACCCACCCATAAATAGATCTTTAAAGCTTCCAAACTTTTGCAGTGTTTTCCAAGCGGAAGTGCTGGCAGTTTGCGAAGCCGCGAAACATCTTTCCTCAATCAGTGAATTAGTCAACAACAATATTGACATTTTCATAGACAGCCAGGCGGCAATTAAAGCCATTTCCTCAATCACCACAAATTCCAAACTGGTCGATCGCTGTCGGAATGAGCTAAGAGTACTCAATGCAACGAACACAGTTACCCTTAGATGGGTCCCAGGACATAGGGATATTCATGGGAACGAAATGGCAGATGAACTGGCCAAAATCGGGTCATCTCTTGATCCGAGCCAAATCGAAGCCTCTGTGCTCATGCCACTGGAGCAAGAAAAAGGTAGAATACACCAGAGTTTCTTGGAAGCTGCAAGTGTCAGATGGTCATCCATCGACACTTGTCGGGTTTCAAGGAATCTATGGCCAAATATTTCAAGGAAAAAAACGGATTACTTACTTAAGCTAAGCAGGCCTCAATTATCTCTCATGGTTGGTGTCCTTACGGGCCACAACTCAATGGGAACCCACATTAACAGAATGGGCATCAGCTCATCGGATCTATGTAGAGGGTGTCATGATGAAGAGGCAGAGGAGGGCTCCCCCCACTTCCTTTGCGAATGCCCTAGCCTAGCTAGAACTAGAAAAGAAGCCCTTGGAGAATACTTCTTCGATGAACTGGGCGACATCTCTGTCTTGCCACTAAAGAACATCCTGAAATTCATTCAGAACTCAGGATGGTTCAGGGAGGCCCCCCAAACCTAAAACTTCTCCTTAACTCCCTCCCTATCCCTCCTAACTAACCACCTATACCCTGGGGAGCACAATGGATCCACTGAGATCCGAGTGAGATGGTGCGGCTTGCCGCATTATCACCCCTTACAACCTAACCTAACCTAACCTAAGTTTTCTGTAAAGGTTTCAATCATTGTACTATAATTTCTCTCCGATTTCCGAGATAGTTCCACAATCCAAAGGCAATTTTCGGCTTATTACTGGCCTGGAAATGTGACTAAACATTCATTTTCTTTGGCCGTTTTAGGTCCCGGCACATTTATTTTAAATTTATTAAATTATTTATTCAAAATTTTACAATGTTCCCCCTCAAGCGCCAACGAACGAATATATGTACATTTACACATCTACATGGAATGATTCAAAAACACCTGTAGATATGTTTTTGAGATTTGGGCATATACCTATCTACTAGGTTAACTTGATTGTATATTTCTACATCATTAGATTCCCTGAAAAATATCTGAAACATGGTTCAATACGTTATGACATAGTTGGCATAACTACAATTATTTTGGTTTTCCGTTATATAGCAAATTATTGTGTAAATACAGTGATTTCAGATACTAGGTATCTGACAGTGCTACCTGTGTATACTGTCACGACACTAAAATGTCTCACTAATAAGTGTTTTTCAAGACAGTGGTGCCTGTGTATACTGTCCCGACACTTAAACTTCCCACTAAAATTTCTCATGAACTGACGTATCCAGGCTGATCGATTATTTTTAACTGTTTTAAGTAAAGTAGGTATATACAGTCACTGACAAAATTATTCGAAATAAAAAGTTTTTTTTTTAAAGAATGAGTTTTTTTTCTGTTATTGTTTTTTATTTCTGTTATATTTGTTTTTCTGTTATCTACATTTCTCTTTGTTTTGTCTTGTTAAGCACATTTTAATATGGGAAACTAACGAAATTAAGAGCGCAATATTCTACCTATCGTTGCTTTTTTTATAATCTCAACAGAGAAAGAGCAATCATTATATAGAATTGATATGTAGAATAATTCCAAATACTTTTGGGAATGACCGTACATTGAATCTCATATCATTTGAGACTTTAGCAAATTCTTGTAATTTTACAAAAAAAAAATATCAAAACCGTTGTAAGACACATAAGTAATGCTTATAGAAGGAGGTCACAAAACTAAAAACTGCGGTAGAATATTAAAAAAGGAGATACTACAGTTTGTGAGAAGAGGGATGAAATAGCGGACGCCGAGCAGACAGTGAGCGGAGGCCGAGCAGAGGCTGAGCGGACACTGAGCGGAGGCCGAGTGGAGGCCGAGCGGAGGCTGAGCGGACGCCAAGCGGAGACCGAGTGGAGGCCGAGTGGAATTCGAGCAGATGCTGAGCGGAGGCCGAGCGGACACTGAGCAGACGCCGAGCGGAGACCGAGCGGACGCCGAGTGGACGCTGAGCAGACGCCGAGTGGACGCTGAGCAGACATCGAGCGGACGCTGAGCAGACATCGAGCGGAGGCCGAGCAGACGCTGAGCGGAGGCCGAGTGGATACTGAGTGGAGGCCGAGCGGACGCTGAACGGACGCCCAGTGGAGGCCGAGCGGATGCTGAGCGGAGCCGAGCGGAGGCCGAGCGGTCGCTGAGCAGAGGCTGAGCGGACGCTGAGCGTACGCCGAGTGGAGGCCGAGCGGACGCTGAGCGTACGCTGAGTGGAGGCCAAGCGGACGCCGAGCGATGGCTGAGCAGACGCCGATCAGAGGTTGAGCGACATTGTATGCATCAGCAATTATGTTTGTATACATATTTTACTGCCGTACTACTGCGTACTACTATTTTTTTCCTCGAAGTACTGCTTTCTGAAAAAGTGAAACGACAGCCCGGTTGACGGGGCTATTTCGTTCACTAACCTACTCTCCTGAAAACTCTTGAGAGAGTGCGCATTAGGTTCGGCAAAGCGACAAAACTTAACTATTTAAAATTGGTTTTTTGATTTGCTTTCTATTTCGATTCAAGGAATAAGTTTAAAAACGGTAGGTACTACGTAATACTTAGAAATACTTTTTTAAATTATTATTAATCAATAATTCCATTTTGTTTTTGCAGAAATGTTTGAAGAAAAGGTAAGCGAGGCAATTAAAATGTATAGTTGCATTTATATGATAAACACCTTTCTCCATATCGCAACTAGGTATACTAAAATGTAGCAAGCTTGGGTGGATGTGACGGCTGCATTTGGTGAAAATGGTAATTTCAAACAAAATCTTGCATTTATATTTTAGAATAGAAACATTTCATAAAATCCAAATGTGGTTTTGGAGAATGTAAGCCAATCACGATGTTATTTGTGTTTTTTTTTTAGAACATTCATATTCATAAGCACCAATTGGGAGACATCGGACACATCAGCAGAATATCCCGGTTCTGATTTTCCAGACAACAAAAATAAAATCGATGTGCCTCCACTTCTATTTAATGACTTTCTACTCTCTAATGGAACATCATTTAGGTTTTAGGCCTAGTCGTCCACTCCATCATCATCAATACGCGTCGCGATGCACGGCCGCAAAAAAAAAGAAGCTGCTGCTGCATCTGAATTGTTGTTGCGTCTGAATGTGACTTCTACAGCATCATTCTTGAAAGTATAGTGCAAAACTCTCACGTCAACACTAGAGGGAGGCACAATCTTTCAAAGGCCCGTCTGGTCTGGTCTAATTACCCTACGCTAACGAAACGACATTGACATAATCGGACGAAAAAAGCGTGATGTCAGTGGTGCTTTCGTGAGTATTGAGAAGGTGAATGAAAGCTGAACAAATTGTATGCTGTCAACAAGAAGGGCACCCAACATCGACGTCTCGAACAGAGCGTCACCATACACAGCTATAATTTTGTGTTGGTTGGAGACTTTGTCTACCTAGGATCCGCTATAACCTCAGCGCACGATACTCTTGCCAATCGCTGTTACTTCGGGCTAAGAAGACACTTGAGAAGTAAAGCCCTCTCTCTAGGAACAAAACTGTGCCTGTATTAAAAGCTTATCATCTAGGTACTGATGTATGGTGCAGAGGCACGGACACTATTAACGGTGGATTAGAACGCGTTAAGGCCCCGACCCATAGAATCCGTTGCGTCCGTTGTGGCGACGCATTCAACTGACAGTTCGATAAAAGACACGTTTTCTTATGGGAACTGACCCATAAGCAACGCAAGCGTCGGACGCAACGGACAGAGTATCCGTACTTTTAACTTTTTCTCTCCGACAGATGCGTTGATAGGAACTTTTTTTGTGTGTGTTTGAATTTCGAGTGGTTGTTATGTGTGTGTTTGAATTTCCCAGCGGGAAATATCGTCCTCAATGAAATTTATTGCTGAAATAATCAATGAATTCACTTGCTAATTCATAAGAGAAACGACATGCAATGATTTAGTAGGTGAAGAGTAATGCAAAGTTTCCTCAGTTCGTAGCTTTGAATCCACTTTCTGCTTTGTGTTTATGAAACGACCCTTTATTTCGGTGAATTTAAAAGGGAAAAGTATGTGATGAAAAATTTGTGGAAAAGTAATGTACAAGATCATCAGTTCATTGTTTGAATCCACTCATCTGCTTTGTAAAGTGTTCATGGCGAGAACAAAACAAAAAAAAAACAAATGCGAGTGAAACTTATGGTGAATTGTAATCGATGATTCCAACGATGAATAGTAATGCACAAAGTAGTTTATTGTTTTTTGGCAACTATAAATTCTCATTTTGTTGGATACAGTTCACAGTGACTTTCTGTAAAAAAGTCCATGTAAGACGAACTGAAGTCAATAGAAATTGTCGAAACGCCAAAAATTTTTGATTTGAAATGGAAACAACTTTTTGGTTTGTTTTCATTTTAAAATTAAGGGTGCATTACCGATGGGATTTAGTAAACAATACAAATGGGAGGATTTAATTGATGAAAAAGAAACTACCACTAACCTGGTGATTTCATAACTGAATTTTCATTAGATTTTCCATCGACATTATTGAACTGATGAAAAAGCTAAATACCCGTATGTAGTGAATTCACAGATTATGCAATCATTATGTTTTTCATCACCTGGGTCGGTGAATAAACAACTTCCATTGAAGTAGTGAATTCGTTAGTGAATTTTCATCGAGAAAGTGGCATGTGCTTCCCGCCAATGACACGCCCATGTTAAATTCATCAAAGGAATAAGCTGAAAAGTGGCACGTACAGCTTCCATTCCTCAAGGAAAAAGCAGGTTTTTCCTCAATGATTTTTTTTAATTTTTCCTGTTGGGTTCGAGTGGTTGTTATATGTGGGTGTTTGAATTTCAAGTGGTTATTATGTGAATGTCAACGCATTCATTGGGTTACGTCAATCCGTCGCATCCGGCAACGTCGATGGCTCCGTCGCCGCAACGGACGCACCGGATTCTATGGGCTGGGGCCTTTAGACTGTTTTAAGAGGAAAATTATCCGGATTATTTTTGGTCCCATCTACATAGATGGGGAATGGAGAAGACGGACTGTAGTGCCACCTTAAGCAAGTAAGTAAGTAAGTTCGGTTGCGCACAAGTGGCCCTAAGGTATTTACTATATTTACACTTCCAGGAATTCGTTTACCTGGACTAAGAGACACTTAAAACAAGATGCCCAAACGTTAGTTACCTCATCATTATGACTGTTAAATAAAAAAGGAACTTAATTTATATATTGCTTAATCTTATTTGTTTATTAATAAACATTGTTTCATTTTGAGTATTTACAATTATATGTTTGTTCTTGTTAAAACTTTTCTATAACGATGTTTTAATGATAAAATTTATCTTAAAATATTTTTGACATAAGAAATAGGTAAATATTGCTATAAAATAAAAAAAATTAAATAAATCAAAACAAGAAAAATTTTCTTATTGTAATTAATTAAAATTAAGGAGAACCATAATATAAAGCAAAACAGAACTCAAAAGACTCATAATTTTATAAATTTAAAATATTTAATTAAAAAAATACTTTTGAATTTTTTTTTTTGATTAAGGTGGAGCATAAGATTTTCGCTACATTAGGTTAATGTATGAGAATGAGTAGGTATATATGAAATCGTCGTCATGCAAGGTAACTGCTTGAATAAAATAGTGTTGAAACTGGAGCTGTAGCTGTAATAGCTGTCAAAAAATGTCGTACGTGATTTTTTACGCGCCCACAATGCATCTGTACCTACAGATTTCTGATATTTCAGTATCGAAAATAAAATTAAAAACAAAAATAGAAATGGAAAATGATGAAATGGCAGCTTAAATTACTTTAAGTCCTTAAGAGAGATCAAAAAGAGTTCGAAACTCACTCCAACCGCCTTGTAAATACTTGATTGCGCTTGCAATTTTGAAATGTCGTAACATTGTATTTATGTGTATTCAACATTTTGACATTAGTGTCAAGTTAGCAAAGCAACCTTCACGGATAACAAAATGAGTGGTGGATAGTTTCGAAATTGTCATTCAATATTTTCTATGTTTTTTTGGGGTTTTGCTAATTTTGATATCATGTTAGAAAAGCAACCTGTCAAAATCGGTAAAAACTTGTAAATCTAATAGTTTATGGCTCAATAATTTTCCGTTTATTAGATGTTAAATAGTTGTGACAATTTCAATTCGATCGTGCAGTGTTTTCTATGTTTTTGGGTGCTTTACTAACTTGATATCAAGTTCGTAAAGCAACTCTCATGAATCGAAAAATGAGAAGGTGGACAATTTGTCGTTACCATTTCCAATTCATCGTTCTATATTTTCTATGTTTTCTTCAAAAGTGGTCTATTTTATTTCTTAATAATTTTATTTTAATTAGTCGATAATAAGTTGTGAAAAAATCAATTTTGTCTTGCGATGTTTTCTATGTATTTTTGGCTGATTTGTTTTCTACGAGTGTGAGGACGATGATTTCCAATTTGCGATTCAATGTTTTTTTTTTTTTGTTGAGTCCTTTGCTAGCTTAGTATAAAGTTAGCAAAACACCACCTCTAAAAAGGCTCTAAAAAGGGTTAAAAACTGCTTATACCGTATGGTTAATGACTTAATAATTTACCAGTTATTAGCTGTGACAATTTCGAATTGGTCGTTCTATGTTTTCTATGTTCTTTCGAAAAATGGTAAAAAACGACAAATTATTTAGGACCCATCTGCTGCTATGAAACTTAAATAGTATTTTAACTTAAAGTAGAACATAAGCGCTTATGTGACAGTTCACGCAGAAAAAAAATAGAACATAAGCTTTTCAAGTAGAACATAATGTAAATACTTCAGTTTCGTATCAGAAAACGGGTCTAAGCCATAACACTTAAAGTATAAGAAGTTTTTATTGCTTTGCAAGTTAGCAAGTTGCCCAAAAAAAACAGAAGATACTGACTGGCAAATTTTAAAGCAAAGCCATAAAATTTTGAGTTTTAAAATTATCGAGAAAAAAACATAGAAAACTTAACGACTAGTTAACGGTAAGTTATTAAGCCATTAATTATTCAGAATTAACTGTTTTTGTCCCTTCTTGAGGGCGTGCTATGCTTACTTGATGTCAAGTTAGCAAGGAACCCAAAAAACATAGAAAACATTGCATGAAAAATGCAAATTTACTTACCGACCCATTTTTAGATTAGTTTAAGGTGCTTTGCTAACTTGACACTCACAGAAAACAAATCACCCAAAAATACAAAGAAAACATGACATTTCACAACTTACTATCTAATTAAAAGCAAATTATTATGAATTAAAATATACCACTTTCGAAATAAAACATAGAAAACATAGAACGCAGAACTCGTAATTATCACAACTAATAAACGACTATTTTTCTACCTTTTCATTTTTCGATCCATGAAAGTTGCTTTGCTTTCTTGATGTGAAGTTAGCAAAGCAACCAAAGAACATAGAAAATACTGAACGACAAATTTGAAACGGTCACAACTAATTAACGACAAATTGCCCACCTTCTCATTTTTCGATCCGTGAAAGTTGCCTAGCTAACATGACATTCATAAACTAAACTGCATTGGTCTTATCGAAAAGTGGGACCGATCCAATCTTCAGACATTCACTGAAATTCATTTCAATTCAATCCGTTTTTGTTGTTTCTGGAATCATCCACCTGGAAAAATGGCAAGTTTTTGTCAAGTTTAATCGAGGCTCTGGAAAGGCTTCGGTAGGGGAAATCTAGACGAGGCAAACTTGTCAAATACTCGCGAGGCGCTCGCTAGTAAAAACTTGTTGGATAAGTCTTGTTATCCCATCACAAATACCCCATATATGACAAAAACTAATATTTTATACCCATTATACAATAGTAAGAAGAATTAAAGCATATCTATGGTTTTTCATTTTCAAAATTGCACAACTGTATTGCAAAATAGTTAAGGTATAGGACTGGTAATCAGAAGATTGCTGGATCGAATCCCAGTAAAGACAACTTTTTAAATTTGTTTGCTATCTCTCGAGGCAAAAGTTTACTTCACTGGCGAGGTCCTAGAGAATTTCTGGGCCCTGTTTCATAATAAAGTATGTACAAACAAATATTATTAATCTGGGGCAAAATTGGGCTTCATTATCAAGCAGCAGAAAAGGATTTTTGTACCTTTCAGTTGGTTAATTTAATATCACTTATAGTATTGGGAAGGTCACCCTCATTATGAAAAAGGAATTATTAGTGGTTTTACCTTGTAGTTTTCTAAACTTGTACTTTTAACTAATAGTATTAGCCAGTGTTGCCGCTGAGGAATTTGAAAAGGTCGCATAAAAAAGGGTCACGAGGTAAAAAAAGTCGCACTAAGAAATTTTTTGATAAAAAACAAAAAAATCAGAATAAATAGCAAAGAAAGTACCTAAACAGACTTTTTTTAGTTTTCCTTCTTAAAAAAATGATCATAACAAAAATCGGTTCTTATATTCATTCAAATTCTCTTCAACTTCACAAACACATTTAAATCTGTAGTTTTCGTATAAATATTAAGTTCAAAAATTAATTTTCTTCTTCAAATCCACGGTTCACTTAATAGAGTTAGATCCTAAGACTGTTAACCTATTTTCTTCAAACCTTATGCATATTTTTTTAAGAACATGATCCTAAATATTTAAATTTTTAAGTAAATCGGTTAATTTGTTTAGGCTCTAGCTTGATGTAAAATGGACGTGAGTTATCCTTATCATATTTGTACCAAAAACCACCGAGGAAAAACATACGACTGGATGTTGAAGCTGCTTGGAACTTAAGAACTTTGGAAAATGAAAAAGTAATTACAGAAAAAATATGGAAAAAAAGCATTGAAATATTGAATATTCCGGAAAATAATAATTTTTAACAAATCCAAAATTTCATTTTTACAAAATTTTGATATGCAATATTATTAACATCTTTTAGAAAAGGGGGACGTATGGTAACCCTACGTTAGAACCGTTTTTGAGGCCTACAAGTTTTTCCTTAGCGGTTGTAAGGCAAGAATCGTTATTTTAAACCGAAACCTCTAAGGAATCACCAAAAAGTCTTTGCTTAAAAATTTTAAGAGATCGTTTCAATGGTTTGGGCTCAGGTCGAGGTAGAAATAGACTGATAGAATTCTGCCATACACTTTTTTGGGGAACTCTATCATCGTAATGACATATTTGATTATTAAATACCTCAATATTTTTTGATTTCCCATTCGTGCCGTATACGCAAATATGATAAAAACAAAAAATGTGGGGAATATTTCAAAACTTAATTACTGCACACTTACTACCTTCTTATGCAGAAAATATAAAAATCGAATTGGATTTTCAAGGTAGGGGTAGCAAGATTTGACTCAATTCCACTGACCGTGTGCGATCCCAATGAACGAAGCCGATTTCAAATCAGATCAGATATATTTTCTTCATATATGTTCCTATACATAAATGGAAATTTTTTTTTAAGAAAATAATTAAGAACTTAACCTTGTCCATGCAATTTTCTAGAGATGGGGTCAGAAAAGTCGCAAAATTTAAAAAAAAAAGGGTAAAAAGAGCTAGTTTTTTAAAAAGTCGTCTCATGGTCGCATGAGGCAGTAAAAGGGGTCAAAATGCGACTAAAGTCGCACAGCGGCAACCGTGGTATTAGCTCTATTATGAAACAGGGCCCTGGAGTTACCCATGCTGGGCCCTTGCTAGTATCTATGTAAAACTTTCTAGCCCTTCGCCAAAATTTGCAAATATCGCTTTCCAAAAGAGTTTTCAAAAACTAAAATTTGGTTTACATTTTGAGTTCCATTGCATGACGGTGAAATATTGTACGCATTAAACAACAAAATTATAAAAAGTATTTTTTTTATACATTTTTTAAAAATAATTATCATTCTTGAGCAAAAAAATATTTTAATAAGAAATATTTACTCGCATGGTTCCACTTTTTTCCCTGTAAAATATAACAGTTCAACTATTTTACTTATTTTATTTACATTTAACATTGAGTAAGTATTTTTTTTTTGTTATAACGAAACAGGTACTCATATATATAATTTAATTTAATATACATATATTAAACATATTTAATTATTCTTTTCTGTTAGGTAGGTACATTATCAACTTTTATATTTTCTTTAAATAATCTATTTTTCTTCTTGAGACAAACTTAACAATGATTTTTAAATAAATATGTAACAACTATTATGTAACATATATTTTTGTTTACTTCTTTTTCACATAATTTTTAATCTAAATGGATATTGTAAATAGTGAGATTTATTTTTAATATCTTCTAACATTTAATATTTTTGTTTTTTTGTTTTTCTTTTAATTTAATAGTATTTTTTGCTCTGTATTTTTTGAGTATAAAATTAAAATGCCACTATTTGTTAATTTAATATCATTTTTGTTTGATTGGTTCATTGTTTCGTTTGTAGTCTTAGTTTATTATAATTCATTTTTAGTTTAGCATTTTGTATTAGGTATACCTACTATAATTTTAGCATAAATTCGCAAAGCATCAAAATTTAAAAAAAAAATAATAAAATAGTTAACATTTCAAGTATGTATGTTGTGGCTGTTTTTTCCCTAAATAGTTTATTTTACTTTTGTTTAATTTACATACTTCATTAAATTCCCTAATTTATTTAAACTGTAGTTTAATTGTTTTTTTTTTCTAATTTTTTTGTTTTGTATAAAACACAACTTGTTGCATGTGATTGATTATTATTTTTATTTATTTATACTAAATAGAATTTTCAAAAAGTAGGTATAGTATTATAGAAATATAGGATTGTGCAGTTTAAATGTTGCGTGTATAAAACATTAAATTCCTGTATGGATCTAAAAAGTATTTTTTTGTTTTTTGTTTTCTGGTTAAGTAAAATAATATCAGTTTGCTTTTGAGATTCAATGAAAGAGCTCACTGTTGAGGACGTAGTTGTTTTTATGTTTTTTTTTTTTAATATTACTTATACAAAAAGCGATGGAGAATCTATGTACTTTTCATGTCATGCATTTTAGTTTTACAAGCGGGTGTCTTAAGTTATCACATTATGCTCTTCATTGAACTTTTGATTTGTTTGCTACCGTGGACATCAAAACTAGGTACCTATATTTTTATTAATATTGAAACACTGCCTTTAAGGCATTTTTAAACGAAAGGATATCCAATAAAAGTTTAAGCTCAAAGGTAGGTACCTACGTTAATTTAAAGCTAAGATTAATGTACATGCGCTCACAGCATTTATTCTAGGAAGTAACAGGGGAGGGCAAATCTTCCAGGAGTGTGCTCCTACCGAAATAAGACAAGTTTTTGTCGAAAGTCGATTATACAAAAATTTTAGTGTAAGTATGTTGGGTTACGTGGTATTTTCATGTCAGTGGTGATGACCAAACACCAAATACCAAAATAAAGGTATAGACATTTTTTCCGGTAAATTTGTATTTCCTTCTTATTGAATGAGTTTTTTTTTAATAAATAGATTCTTCAATTTCAGTTTAAAGCTTACCCTGAGGACAGACGAGCCAGTAATTGAGTAATGGTTAGCCAGTTGGCTACCCACACTAACTGTCAAATTTCTATTAGTGTATATGCTGTGACGTAGGCCGCATGCCAAACTGGCTTCCCTACTGGCCTGCGTTCGGATCTTACCCCAAATGGAGTAAATCTACTCCGATTTTAAGGAAAGAAATTAAAGTACTTCGATTTTCCACTTTTTCAAGACTGAAGATGGAACCACTTATCGTAAAAACTCTTATTTTATTTTTCGTGCGCAGCTATACAAAATATGTACGACAGATAAACAATGGTAAACAACAACAGAAAACTGTCATCGGCGAACGTTTCGCGTCGGTTTGGGAAAGCCTTTAATCAATTCATTCGCCAGTTTTTTTTGGCCTTCATCTCGAACGGAGCTAAGACCCTACAACACAGCAGACGAGACAAAGTGTGGTTCCGGCTTTATTCATCTTCAAAAAATTTTTATATCGCTAGCAAATTTATAAAACTTTGAGTTCTTGAGGACTGAGCATGGACTTCCAATTTTTATTTTATTAATATTTTATGAAAGAAAATGTGAGTAAACTTAAGATTAAGTCCTATTTTTCCAAATATGCTACGAAATAGTACTGCCGAACCCTGTTACTGGCTGCTTTACTGGCTTCCCAACTAGCTAAGAAAAAGGCAAGCCATTTGACGAGTCAATTGCTCAGGTTTGTTTGTGTTAGTAAAGAAATGTTAGTGTATTGCAACTGGCTAGCCAGTACTGGCTCGTGCGGCCTCAGAGTTATCTAATAAAAGCATTAAAGGTATCTCGTGAATATGTTTCCCTCCTTCAAAAATTTGAAACGTCAATATTTTTCCATTATCCTTGTTAGCTTGAATTTGGCCTATTTAAATGACTGCAAAATTTCCCTGGAAAGTTTATTTCCGATTTCTAATTTTGTTTTGATCAAAGAAAATTTTGTATGAAAAATTCTCTATACTGAGAAAATAGATTGTCGATAGAGTTCTTGTAATGCAGAAATATTCTTGGGGATACCTTACGTGGAACAACACTCAGGCAGATTTCTGAAAAAAGATGGTATGCTGATGGGCTAGTGGCAGCTCTCACATCCCCGAAGTAGGTAACAGGCATCGGAATATTCAGCCTTTTGACCGATTGTTCAGCAAGGACCTTGCCCTTCTGGCTTGGGGATTGTCTCGTCGGATTAACTTCCTTACAAAAATTGCAAAAAATGCATGGATTCTCAAAAGATTGTATTCTCAATTGATTGCTTTATGAATGGGGACAAAACTGATTGCAATCCTTTTTTACGCAAAATGAATGGGGCTTCCAGAGTTTGAAGTGACGTTTAAGTCGAAATATACCATATTTTTGTATTGATCACATGAAAGCATTCATCATGAACGTGGAGCACGGACGTAGCCAGGCCTAAAAAAAAATAAGAAAGTTAAACTCACCCAAACATTTTCTAAGGGGTTTTAAGATTTTCCAAGTTTTCATTTTGAGACAAAATATTTGTTTGCTTTGAAGTAATATTTGAAGTGTGCTTATGCCACAATACCAATTTTTCCGTTTTATTCCGAAGCTTTGATTTCTCCGTCAGAAAACCGTGGGCTCTTCGGTTCAGTGGTCTATTTGTGCTCTTGTGTGCTTTTGTTGCCAGTCACTTGATCTGTTATTTTTCAGTCAAAAGTGTCTCCCGATTATGAAAAAAACACGGAACACGCAAAACACACATAAATTCATTCAACGATAGCCTTAAAGACTTTAAACTTATTCGTTTCCCCATGTGTTCACAGCTTAAAATTAAGGGACTTAACGAATCTGTTAACGTCAAAAGTGGCAGCTATCATTTTGTCAGAACTGTCAGATGTAAAATTGCAAAGCAAAAACAAAAGAAGGAGCCTGATTACACGGTTCGTTTTTCGTTCTTTTCGTTTTTCGTCTTTTTGACAGGTACGTACCTTCATGGTTATATACAACGAAAAAAATCCATACGTGATTTTGATGTTCAACAAATTTGAGGTTTATTTATTGGAAAATAGGCAGTAATAATAAGTTAAAATATTTTTAAATCACTTCTTGTTCAAATTTATATCTATTTAATTATGAACATCAATTTTTAATCTCATTATTTAAATTTTATAAGCATTTCTCACCTCTATTCAATTGTCAAATCATAAACATCAAAGTTCAACCGGAAAAAATCTTAAAATTTTCATACGTGCTTTCGTTACTTCATTTCCCCCTACATTTCTGCACCGCTCACCCAATGTGTCAAAAAAACGAAAACCAAACGACTGAAAAAAAGAATTGTGTAATCGGGCTCTAGGTCTCTTTACGACCGTTTCGAATGTCAATTAGGAAAACCGATTCGATACGTGTACGATTTTTTTTCGGTTTTGAAATTAGATCAAAAAGCTTTTTTTCTTCTTTTCACGGCAGGAACTGTCATTCTGGTTTAAATCCAAAAGACTGTTAAATGAAGTTTGAGAAGTTAAGTTTTAATATTTAATTTTATTTTCAGAAAATTTCACCGTTTATAATTCCACATAAAAGATCCCACAAAATGAGAATTTTGCAGTTTGTGAATGAAGTAGAGAGAAATATATTGCCATTTGTCAAATAACTCTACAGCAGTGTTTCCTAACCTTTTTTGTGCTATGCACCAAAACTTTTTTCATAATTCGTATGTCCCCCCAAAATTGTATTTATACAATTTTTAACATTAAAAAAATTGAAATGTTCACTAAAAACTTGAATGATTAAAAATTAGGAAGAAATCACCAGAAACGAAAAATCTTTCTTTTGAGTTCGGCGATCAATTTTCCAGATGTTCAAGACGGTGTTCAAATTGACGTCTCTCTCTGATCTCTGGGAAAAAAGAGATGGCCAAGTGAGGCAGAGATTTGTAATTTTTTTTTAAATTCCTGCCGCATCTAGGAATGAGAAAAAAAGAGACGTCAAAGTGAATCAACTTACTTGATGCTGTTCTGAACACCGTCCAATAAGTCATCGGTTCTCCGTCAAAACCTCGCAAATCTTTGAACGCCATTTTAATGTATTTCAGAATCAGAAATTCAGATCAAAACAAATCACTGAATTCAAATCAATGTCTCGTAATTTAATTGTGTTATGGTTTCTTTTGGTTCTATCAACCAGTTTTAAAACCTTTAACGATCGAAGAATTCCATTTTATTAAATTTTTAAATTAGTTTTTTGTGTCTTCCAGGCAATTTTTAGAACAGACTTACCAGGTTTTCACAGAAAGCCGGCGGACGGAATATATTTTTAATGGTTTCAGTCACTTCACATTTTTGGAGCCAATAACACCTGTCAAAATGTGTGTTGTAAGTATCAATACGGGCACCCAAATATCTTGTCGTTTTTTAAATTTTTCCTTGAAGTTGCTTTTTAAATGTATCTACTTTTTCAAAAACAATCGACTAAATAACTCACGAATAAGGCCTTACGACTGTTTACAAATTTTCATTTTTGGTTTGTTGCTTAACAGAATCAAAAAATTCCGCAAATGATTTCAAACATTTTCAAGAGCCTTCTTACTACAGTGTGAAGTTAGCTGAGAAAAACATTCACAGTTTGGCACAAGCGAAAGTTTGCACAAGAAGTCAAGATTAAGTGTTAAATTAAATGAGTGCGAGAGTAAGATCTTTTTTCTCCTTCGTACTTATTTAATTAAGAAATGTAAAACGTTTCAAATTCATCAGAATATAAAATTGCCCCCCTTCAAAATCAAATTGCCCCCCTGTGGGGCGTGGGCCTCACGTTGGGAAACACTGCTCTACAGGGTATTTTCAGAAATTACAATTTTTCAAGTGGGATTATGAATCGTGTTTTCGTCCGACCAAAATGGTTAAGTCGTCAATGGAAAGCTAAAAACTTTTTCTAAGCCCCCATTGGACTTAAATTATGGCTGCTATCTCCCTTCGAAACGTTGAAAAAGGTGAAAATAGCAATTTTTCAAAACGGATAGAGCTTAAATAAAAACTTTTATTTCTAAGTACAAAAAAAAATATAAAACTAAACATTTTAGATAGGCCACTGTTGGACCATAAATGCGATTTTTGTCTGTTAGTTTGATAATATTAAAACAAAAATTATACATTAATTTAAAAGCTGTAACGAACTTCAAAGACAGAGAGTTGAACTTATAATAACTATTGTTTGGAATTGCAAGTTGAATATTTTTTCCGCATACACTTTTTTCTACGGTCTCCGAACAATAGAAATTGAAATAAATCGATTTTGAAAATGGAGTTTAAAAAAGCTTTTTGGGTTTAAAAATGGAATTTGGAAATTTCTGCTGTTTTGTTTAAAACAACGATTTAAAATAAGAGTTCAACTTGGCATGTGTTTCATATGTATGTGATTATATAATTAAAATTGTGTGGAACAAGTCCTTCAATTTTAGCTTGACATTGTTTGACCCGTGCAACCTTCTCTAAAAAGGCTGTATACTACAAGTCAATCTTATTTTTCAAAAATTAATTGAAATAAAAAAAAAATTGAGGTACATATGTGAAACTTTTTTCTGAAACCAGATACATATATTTTGGAAGAAGAAGAAAATAAATTTTAGATTGTCTAACACCAAAATTTTTTGTAAAGCTTCTGTTTCTGGAGTGTAAGGCTACTACTAAAAGAAATATTTTAGTTTTATGTGTGGGTCAATATTTCAACCCTCGTAACTTTTTGAACGGAAATAAAAACTTGTCAACCCGTTTTGGCGATATTGAAAGAAAATAATTTGAAAGTTTCTTAAAAATTCAAAAAATTCTTTTTTAAAAATTTTGATATGCAATATTATTTGAAATTTGTATGTAAAAAAATTAAACTAGATCCGTTTAGATGATAACGAGAACATTCAAAATAAAAAACGTCCCATAAGAGGTATTAGATTAGACCGTACTAATTTTAGCATAAAGACAAATTTTTTTTTGAGATAAAAAATATTTTCCTCAATGTTTTTTGTTACATTTGTATGGAAGGCACCCTTAAATGTAAATTTTTTTATTAAAATATTTTAGAAAGTGTTGAAAAACTCTTAAGTGCCGAGTTTCAAAATGATTGATTGTGTCGTTTCCGAAATGTTTTATTTAAAAAAAAAGTTGAAACATATACTATACATATCTATTTTTTAGAAGCTTCAGTATGCAAACAATTATTTAAATCATTTTCACAGTTTTGAAGAAAATCAAAAATAAAAAAATGCTTCTTTGGGAGGTGCCATTAGTAACCATTTCTTGAAAAATATTTTTTGCTTGCAAATGAATTTAACGTTTTCCAGCACGCTCTCTAGCTTTTCAATGTTTTTGTCCTTAACTCGAATTTTTGAACTACAGGGAAGCGCCACAATTGATGTTATTTATCGACCATAATGACTTTAGTAAACTACTTTATAGAAAATAATGCTTTTGCATGCAAATTACGTTTTGGGTTTCCGAGCAGGTGACTTTTGCAGTTTTCGGTTCTTATGATCATTTTGCAATATTATTTTTGCCCTAAATGACGTCCTAGAACACGGCAATTGAAATTAAATATAATTCAAGAGCTACTTTTTTGACGTTTTCACATATCACAGGTTATTTATTACACATTTCTTGCGTTTCTGAGAGAATGGGAGAGAATTTGGAAACTAAGCTGAATTTGACAATTTTAAAACCTTATTTTATAAATTTATTAAAATATTTATTTTTTTCAATTTAGGTAAGCAGGAAAAGTTACCAGAAAACAACCAAAAAATGAAAAATTAAAGATTCCCTAATTTAGTCATTCCCTCTGTAAATGTCTTTGTCTGCTCCGTGAATATTTATTACACAGTTGCCAAAATCTCATAGTTGCCAATATCTCCTATACAAACATTTTACTTTTTCCGAAACGATGAAAAGCCTTGCATATAAACTGTTTTCCTGTTTTTCTATCCACCCAATTAAAAAGACAGGAAAATTTTGCGGAGGATGCGGATTGATTTTCGTCTTCATTCTTCAGGAATGTATAAATTAAGATTAGAACACTGCGTTACTTCTAGGAAATTTGAGAAAAATATTAAAATTATAGCACAGACATTTTATCCTTATTTCGCTTAACGCACTCTACTAGAATAAGAACTCATTTCGATTTTTAAAAAGTGAGATAAGGCAAAGCTTCACTTTCGCTAGAAGAAAGTTATGGCTGTTTCGAAAATATTTGTAATATATTCAATTCCATCATTAAATTGTTCCAACAACACCGCCACCCATTTTAAATTCCAGGTTGAAAGTTATAATATAGATTAATGATTATAATGCAAACAGAACGCGATCAATCCGATCCGATCCGGATTTGTTTGTGTTGTTGTAATCTCTTGTAAAAAAACAGCTGATGTCAGCTGATGCAAAAACAAATCAAGGTATCTGATTATTTTTTGGATAGCCTATCGGATAGATGCCCGAACGCGAGGAATACTTCACTGGGGAAAATTGATCACGGCGATCAAATTTTGTTTGTAATTTCTCACAAAAAAACACTGGATCGTGCTCTGTTAGCCCAGGCCTTTAATGACATGTCAAGAAAAATTACTGGCAAGAGCGGCAAAATTGGTTAGCATTGAAATATTCCATTTAAGTTATTTGTTTGTCCACGGTAGCACTGTATCTCTTTTTTTTACATCTTATAATTTTCTTCCTCAAAGTAAATACAATCCATTGGTATATTTGGTATACTTAAGTAAAATCCTAAAAAAATAATAAGTGCATTTTCTAAAAAACCATGAATCTCGAAACTTGGTGCCTTGTTGTTGTTTGTTGTTTTCTTTTGATCCTACTGTCTAAACTCTAACACTACTTTACACCATGCTTATACACAATGTAATGTGGGACTTAAATGCATTTTTGTTTTTGTTGTATAATACAAACATCGCCGTTAATTATTAGGTATATTATATAACTGATACCTTCTTACCTATACATAAAGATAAAATATCATATTTGGCCTTAGATTGGACGATTGGTCGTTGTAATGGTGGTCGTGTTCTCCGCGTTGTATCCCTGTTTACAATAATCTTCGGATATTGTATCCGAACGACAATCTCCAAGGATACTAGGTAGCAATACAGCTGCACCAACTATTGTAACAATTGCTCCAAAAACTACTAGACCAACAGCAGGGAGTTTTTCTCGACTAAAGAGTGAATGTGGTTCCATTTGGATGTATGCTAGACCGGGTAGAATGTAAGCCAATGGTATGGCTGCTAGCAGACCCTAAAATTTCAGAATTAATTAGTTATACACTCCTCGTCAACTGAATACGCACAAACATTTTTTAATATACTTTATCCATTTTTTCCAAACAGTGATGGTTATTATGCCATCTGTTGATGCTAACTATTCCCTTAAGATGTTAAGCAGATAATTCCGAAAGAATTATCCAAAAACAACCGTGAGTTTTTCTTCAACCACTTGCAAAGTGTTTTATATGCAAAGTAGGGGTTTTTTTTTAGTCAACTGAATAGGTACAACGCCATTTTCTTCGTTGTTTATAAGTTTTTTGGAGTGCTTGACAGTTTAAATTAACGATTTTAGTGTTGTCAGTAAAATTTAATTCTTGATTTCAAATTTTAAGAAAAATGGGTAGATCTACGTGTCTTAACAGTGTTGAAAAAGCTAAAATCGATTTACTTAGAGACCAAGGCCTAACTGGACGTGCAATAGCTGATAAAGTTGGCCTAAGTTTTAATGTTGTTTATTCTTACTTGAAAAATAAAGATGCATACGGCAAAAACATGAAGGGAGGTAAGAAAACAGCAACAACAGCAGCTGAGAGACGAAGAATTTTAAGATATGCATCAAATTCTTCTGATTCTGTGGCAAAAATAAAACAAAAAGTCGGCGTAAACGCAAGTTGCTCAACAGTATTAAGAGTAATCAACAACTCAAGCCATCTTAAACGAATGAAACTTAAGAAAAAACCACCACTTGACGAGAGACGGAAAATGTTGCGATTAGATTTTTCAAGACTTCACATGAGTTGGAAAAACGAATGGTATCACGTGGTTTTTTCAGATGAAAAAAAGTTTAATTTCGATGGCCCTGATGGGTTCAACTTCTATTTTCACGACTTAAGAAAAGAAAAAAGATTTTTAAAGCGCCATCATAGTCGTGAAGGAGGTGTCATGATATGGGGAGCAGTCAGTTATTATGGAACAGTTGAGCTCGAGGTTGTAACATCAAGAATGACAGCAGCTGGGTATAAAGTAATTTTGGAAAGAAATTTTCCTAAATTTTCTAACATCTTTGGACCCATAAACTGGACCTACCAACATGATAATGCGCCTATTCACTCAGCGCGCATAATAAAAACATGGATAGAGGAGCAACAAGTGCAGTTGCTTCAATGGCCGCCATACTCACCTGATCTAAACATCATAGAAAATGTCTGGGGATGGTTAGTACGCAAAGTTTATGAGGGTGGTCGTCAGTTCGAAGACAAAGAAACCTTAATTTCTGCAATCAAATTAGCGTGGAGCGAAATTTCGTTAAATTACATTAAAAAGCTATACGATTCCATGCCGGATCGAATTTACGAAGTAATTAAAAATAAAGGTGGAAGTACCCACTACTAAACTTAAACAAAAACTTGTTTCATTCCATTCCAATACCAATTCTAATTTTTGTACCTATTCAGTTGACTCAAAAAAAACTTCTACTTTGCATAAGTTACACTTTGGAAGTGGTTGAAGGAAAAACTCACGGTTGTTTTTGGATAAAACTTGGAAATTCAGTTATTTATATGTTACGAAAATTTTTACCATCAACAGATGGCATAATAACCATCACTGTTTGGAAAAAATGGATAAAATATATTCAAAAATGTTTGTGCGTATTCAGTTGACGAGGAGTGTATTTGTCCTAAAATCATTAAACTTACATTCAATTCCAGTACAGATCCTAAGCAATCCGTCAATGGTGATATTACAAATGCTGTGAATACAATGGCTAGAGTTATTACAGTTGAGTATTCATCAGTTTCAGTGCCTTTCTCAAGACTTGGATCCTGATCGTGAGGTGCTTCTACATTCTCTTTTAAAATGAACTTGTGCACGATGGTTTTTACAATCTACAAACAAAAAAGAAAAGAAATTATATCCAACAACACCTTCAAAGTTCTAATAAACAAAAAAACTGAGTTATATTTTATACAATATGCATATCATCGACAACATAAATACGAGAACTAAATAAAACGTTTACTAACCTCTCTCGAGACGAAGCACTCAATGGGAAATGTTAATAAAATAGATATGGAGAACAATATCCTTGAGAAATTCATTAAGTCATCATTCCAGCAGTAGTTCTCCAACAAGTCCCCTGTAAATTGTTTACAAAAATAAATAATCATCTACCATCAAGCGTTAGCATACAAATGTTCCCACTCTATCTATGTATAAGGATAATAATAATACACATACACACATACATAAATATATGAGTGGGTATAAAGCATATTCATATAACAATCATAACAACAACACAACGTGTTCCAATTTTAAAACTATTCATGAGAAGATGCTGTTTTCTGTGAAGCTATAGTCCTTGTCGGTCTATACATCTACTATAAGTATGTATACATACGTATAGGTGTGTATTTTCCTTGGAAAATTTCGAATTAATTTTGAAAATTTGCTTGCAAAAAGTTTTCCCTTTTACTTTTTGTATTTGAGGAATAAGGATGCTGCTCTACTTTGTAGATGATAAAAAGGAAGTTAAATAAAATACGAATTTTATAAAGTTTAACGGTACATGACTTTTAAAATATGCATTGTGGGTGTTATTAAAATGAATGACTTAGAAACGAAAATTTAACAATTTAAATTAAATTTAATAATTTAAAAATTAATATCTTGAAACAAAATGTATAAAACAAAAACTTGGGAAAGAGGAAGTCCCTAAGGTTATTTTTTTTTTCAAACATCTATGAATGTTAATTTATAAAAAATATTTCTCAAGGTTAAGCGTATAGAATGTTCAAAGGGTAGATGTGGGCATTCGAGAGGACACCAACGTCCACAGGTTATTGTTGAATCAACCTGTCTAACCACTCCTACTCTCACCATACCATGATAAATATCGGGTGCATAGTGTCGCACCTGGTGGCCCCTGTGGGCGGGTTTGAAAAAGAGGGGAGGAGTGTTCTCACTTAGACAGTGGAAGGACTCCCCGCATGGAATCAACGGTGGTGGCTACAACTGCAGTAAGGCTGAACTACTTGGTGCACACCTTACGTGGCCTACTCTGACATACTTAGAGCAAGGATTTCCAGGATTATGTAGGTAGGGTTCTTAAAAAAGAAGTGGTGACCCTATATAAAGGCCAACGGCAGCACTCTTAGACCAAAAACACCATTGACAACCGGGAATGAACACCCTGAGGACGATTAAGTCAGCCGACTTTTAATTTAAATTTTTTGACATGTAATTTATATATCTATAATTTGTTAAACTTAAGACATTGTGTAACGTTAGGCCCCTTATGTGCCAACAAATGTAAATTTATCATAGTATCATATTAGTTATAAGCCAGATTGTATATATTATGTTCAATAAAAGAAATTGAATTGAATTGAATTGGCAGCACTCTTAGTGGATTACTGATGGCATCGAAATATCCGACCTACTGTCGAAGGTCTAATGGCCAAATCACAATCTTGCGTTTGGTCGCTCGCGCTTTGACGGGCGACTTTACGATAATGTGTGTCATAAAGCGCGACCCTTAAATTTGCAAATCGGAATGTAGCTTCAGGCTTCGGGCGTTGACAAATTACAAATATGACAGAATAAAAGTTCTGTTTCCTTAAACTAACACTAGGCGTGTTTTATTATCATCGGGATCTGGATCTGGATTTACTTTTAACACGTATTACAAAAACAATTTTAGAAAATTTCCCATTATTTTGTATTTGTATTACGTGTAAAAGTTAATCCAGATCCAGATCCCGATAATAAAATCACGGCTACTATAAAAAAATTTCACCAAGAAGGGGGACATAAACTCTCTTTTATTTATAAACAAAAGCAGCGGTGGGTTCGGGAGCTAAATTTGAGCAGGTTTTTTTTTGCTCTTAATTATGAAGCAATGAAAAATAAAAATCCCGAACATTTTCTTTCATAAATAACTAGATGATTAATGTTAGTATGAAACCACTTCACAATTTGTAAACTTAAACGTAACTAACTTTAGCTTATTCACCACTCATCACACACAAATCTGAATTTTTCTGCCCGTTTGAGTTGTGAGGTACAAAATTCACCATACTTAAGGCCAGTTTGTTAACAGTGGGTTAAATCTGCAACTAGATTATCACTGATTCTGTTAAACCCATATATCTGTGATAATCAGAGAGTGTTTGTTCACACAATTTTCGGTATGAATAATAAATCATAGTTTTCCAATAATCGTTCCATTTTAAAGTCTATCTGTCAAATCAAATTTTTATTTTTTTCTTACAATATGGACGATGCTTGGTTTCTGTCTATTCATGTTCCTTGTTCGTAGGAATTCGATAGATTTTGTTTCTTTTTTCTATACTTACGCTTTAGGAATAACCAATGACGAACAAACGAAATTCCAGGAAATCTTTGATTAAATCGTGCTAATCAAACAGATCCAATTAAGTGCTCAAATCATGGATTCTCTGTTTAAAATTTTGTTGAGCAAATGCATTCAATGATAATCAACTGGAATAATCATTGATTTAAGTTAACAAAGTGTGAACAACCTAGCCCTTAGCAAGTACCGAAACTAAGAGGTATGAAGAGAAAATTCCCTTATCGAGTTCTAAATTTCCTACAAGCAACAACCATAACAACCACAGACAAAGTACAAACAAAGAACACGAAGAATGTTTTTCCTTCCAAGCCACATTTATTTGGAATCTGTACAAATATTTACAAAAACACACTTATTTGCACTAGCAAAGATTAAACAAATTACAATTGCATTTAGTTTGTATTGTTGACTGAAAATGTGTTTAAGTTTTCACAACAAAACGAATTAAAACAAGAAAAAATAAGTGCCGAAATAAATAAAATCTCCATCCGAGCTCATTTTTTAAGGATCCAAGCAGTACCGACAAAGCTCGGCCAGTGAATTTGCTGTCAAATCCCTTAACAAAACAGACCAAATGAGTGAAGTCACCATACATTTCAATTGAAAAACTTTTATTGATAATTCAAAATTCTTTTGCTTGCGAAGAACGCAAACCAATGCTCATGTTCTACAACCCTTGCATCGACAAAATTCGTCGAAAAGCTTTTAAAAATGGATCGAAACTCATGTGTTTTGTTTCAGATTTCATCAATACAGAACCTGTCACAGTGTACACTGTACATAAACACTTTCTCCGGAACATAAATTGATTCAAGCAATCGAACATGCCGAAGAAAGAGAACAGTGCAAACAGCTGTCAAATGTATAAACAAGAAAAAAACAAAACAAAAAAAATTAATTTCACTGGAATATTTAGTTTATTTATTTGATTATTTTTGGTTATCACTGTGTAGTTTTATTCAATTGTTATGTAAATAAAAGGATAATAGAAACACGTTAATAAATTGGCTTGGCATAGTTCTATTGTATCCAATCTGCCTGTTGAACTGCAACAAAATACATTTCAAACACGTACATAGATATAATGAGTTTTATTTCTGCTGTTGTCGTTGCAAATTAATAAAGTAATAACAAAAACACAATTTTTAGTTTCTACTGATTTTAAGAATTACAAATCTATTTTTTTATTATAAGAAATGGTAAATTTTATTAAATATTTGCTAAAACACTTCTCATACACACACAAAAAAAAAAGTCTATTTCAGTTGTCAAAGCGCGACTGGAATAGAAAATAGATCTATTCGGGCGTTTGGCTCAGGCTTACGATATTTACGATGTGAGGCAAGCCCGACGCCTGAGGTAACATTTAAGATTGCCCCATAAGAGTCCATTTTTTCTATTGAATATGTCAAAGTCGGCGCGACCGAACGCTTGATTGTGGTTTGGCTATAAAGAAGGACCTGCACATGCGATTCCGGTTTTGGAGATTAACATCCCTACCACCTAAAAAGTTCCGATTATGAGAGAGACACGAGGAGCCAAAAGCCTCATTTAATGATAACCCTCAAGTGGCAAATTTAAAAAGCAGCCACTTTCGGCGGATAAGTTGGAAGACAGAGACAAAGAGACAAATAAAAATGACCTCCAACTAATAGACTTTTCAGACGTTCGTAACACGGTGACAACAGTATTAGCACTAGTTTTTCATGGCTAAGAATTCACAAAGAAACCTGGGGGTCAATTCTCCATATGTGAAATTGTGAAGTGATAAATATGATAACGCCTTGAAGCCAAATGCGATTCTCGAAGTGTGAAAAAATGAAAACAAATAATGTCAAAATGTTTTCATATGATGATTCGTTTATCACAATCATTTTTCATTCTGTGAAAAGAAAAATGGTAAACAGAAACAAATTGTGCTCATTTGATACACCCAAGTCGCCATCTTGGTCTTTTTGTGACGTCACAATCATCTTTTTCTATGAGCAAGTGGTAGCACTTTTCATGTTAGTACTTTTTAGTACTCACTTTGACAGCTGTTTTTCATAACGAGTTCGTGAATCGCCTTGCACGTGTTTGTGAAGTGATATAATGATAAAAGTAAGATCATTAATGTGTTCTACTGAAGCAGAAGGTACCAGAAGATGGACATGTAAACAAGAGCAACGAGAGAAACTCCGAGCTAGTGAAAGAGAAGGCAGCGTTTCTATATAATTCTATAATTTGCGTTGGGGACCCTTGACCTCTAATTTTTGAAAAAGTACTTGTAATTTCTTGCAAATTTTCTTTGAAAATGCATAAAAAAAAACAGAGAT
Source organism: Dasysyrphus tricinctus (assembly GCA_963921185.1). Classification (NCBI taxonomy): domain Eukaryota; kingdom Metazoa; phylum Arthropoda; class Insecta; order Diptera; family Syrphidae; genus Dasysyrphus; species Dasysyrphus tricinctus. The sequence continues at coordinate 98,541,713 of OY992531.1, forward strand.
TTCAAGTTTCTAACCGGCATATTAATTCGTTGTGATCCTCCTGTACACTGTTTCTTTAATTCTGTTTATTGTGACTTTTTTTATATGTAGAACCCTTTCTTTGTGTCTTTTTGGATCCACTTTTGATTTTTTTTAGTAGCAATACTGGCACAAGGGAAAAGAAAACCCTGTGCAGGAGGAAGAGGGTGTACGCAGCCTCTAAGCTCAAGAAGACCGAAGAGTATCGCGATTGAAACAACCCCCGGAAGTTTTTTAGAAAAAGCGAGAAACTGGTGCTGGTTTTGAGACTGGAATGCAGGCTCTTCGAAACAGCAAAGTTACCCTAAAGACCGAAGCACAGGGAATGGTAAGGTAAGGTATGATTGAAGTGGCTGCCAGTCGTGAAGACTGACACACAATCAGTATTTCCAGCAGCTGCTGGATTGGCATCAGATAGAGCAAATAATAAGGCAAGAAGAGAACCAACTTTACGGCAAGTACCAGTGTACCATATCCAGCTAGCCAGACCGACCATAAACCAAATCTTCACCCTGAAACAAATCCTAAAAAGAACAAATGAATTTTAAGTAGAGACTCGCCATCAATTCATTCAATCAAAGCGGCATATGATGGCATTCGTTATCCGGAGCTTTATATGAAGATGGATGAAGTCGGGATCCCAGGAAAAATGATTCAGCTGTATTGCGCGACTTTGGAGAAAACGATATACGTAATATTTTATGCAACTAGGGAAAAGCTCCCTTGAACTATTAAAGATGCACAGAGTCAAGATAAGGGTAATAGGCTTTCATATGATTTCTTCAATGTCGCTCTGGAGCAAGTAGTGTGCATCAGGGTTAGGCATTCACACGGAGGGTCCTACTTTTTAAAGTAATCTATCCAACTTTAATGGTATGTCAACGATATCAACATCATCAATTGGCCGCTCCCAACGTGCCTTATAGAGTCTTTAACAGCAATCAAAAACAGGTGAAACTTCCTTGTCTGAAAGGAAACGAGGACAAGACAAAGTACATACTGTCAACAAACAATCAAAGATCTGTCAATTAATAGCAACAACTTTGAAGCATTTAAGCAGTTCGTTCGTCATATTTAGTCTAAATATTAATTCCACAGACGACATATTAAGTGAAGATCCGACGAGAGTTGTGATAACTTGGAGATCACAATAATGCCGAAATGAGTAGAAGAAGAAGTTCAAATTAAGAATTTTAAGTGAACTCTACTCCATATATTGCGTTTCACTCAGGTACAACAGTTGGGCTCATGAGTTTGAGTATCAAAGCTCAAAAATGGCTGCAATATCTCATGAAAAATATTGGAGAGGTTTTCCTTAATTTTTGGATATTATTGGACCCATAAACGGGACTTTCCAGCAGGACCAGGCGCGGATCCAGGAATTCAGCTTGGGGGGGGGGGTCATGAGATTGAAACATCATACCTAATTTGAACTGAAACCTCTTGAAATATATAGCCTTGAATTTTTTACATGGTGATTACAAAAAGTCCAATTTTATCAAGACTTTATTACAGTCGAAGGCATGATCAGAGGTCTTTGCCACTTTGCCGCTCACTACGTGACCAGGCCATAAGACTATATTCTCCTGCTTAGAGTAATAGTGCACAAATTTCTGGCTGCTGGAAAACTTATTTATCAAAGTGATTTAACTCCATTTCATACTTTTCACCCAATTATGAGAGTATAATGAACGTATAAGACTGGAAGCAAAATTTGCAATCTAAAAGAAATAGTTGACAGAAACTAAAAAAAGGAGTAATTCAAGTGTAAATTTGAAACGAAAAGATAGAAATAATTGCAAATATGTGGTGGAATCCATGCCGAAAAGACAAAAATTGTTGTCAATGCAAAGAGGAGGGTATTTTCTTAGATGGACATTTTTTTAAACATTTCGTTACAAATTTGAGTACTGCACCAAGTATCTGCACATATTTTTTTATTAAATACAATTAAAGGAGAATAGGACAAAACGGTCTACAGGACCAATAACGACGAGACATATGTCGTTGGAAAGGACATTTTATGCACTACAATAGTTAATGAGGTAGCTTATTTCAAATCACTGTGTGAAAAAAGTTATTCGGTACTTGTTACTCATGCTCCATAAATTTTATCTGTACCAAAATTCCCTAAAACAGCGAATAACTTTTTCCACACAGTGATTTTAAATAAGTTGTTATGGAAACTATTATATTGTTCATAAAAATACCTTTTCAACGACATACATATAATTGTAATTGGTAAGACCAGTTTGTATAAAATTATTCCACACTGAAATGTACCAAAACAAAACCTTGGTTAGTAAAAAACTTTTTTCACACAGTGATTTGAATTGAACTGCCATAGTGACTTTTGTAGCGCATAAAAATACCTTTCCAACGACATACGACTCGTTTTATTTGTTTCTAGACCACCTTCCATACAGTTTTGCCGATTGTCCTTTTTATGGAGTTTTTCAATGCGTTTTTTAACATTCCGTTATAATTTTTCCAATAAAATAGAGTATCAGTATTCGCTGATAAGAGAAGCAGACATATTGCTTTAGTTAAAATTATTTTTTTTTTTTCGGAATTTGTATGGAATTTTTTCAAAGCCTTTTTTTCAAAATTCCATTATAAATTCATGTACTGTACAGTATAATTTTTTCTGGTTAAACAGTATAATGATTTAGGAACATATAAAAGAGTCAGACATACTGATTTAGTTAAAATTGTTTTTCTTTTTGCTTTTGAAATACAGGAGAGTTTGTATGGAGTTTTTAAAAGCCCCCTTTTTCAAAATTCTGTTATAAATCCAAGTACTGCAACATATGACTTTGTTCTAACAAAATAAAGTATAAGGATTCATATAACAGAGAGGTAGACATACATACATATGGCTGTTGTTAAATTTTTTTGTTTGTTTTTGAAATACATCGGAGCTTGTATGAAGTTTTCAAACATTTTTTTTTTAATTCCGGTATAGATCCAGGTACTGCACCAGGTTTCTGCTATAATTGTTTTCTAATGAAAAAGAGTATACAAATTTATATATCAGAGAGGCAGACATATTGCTTTAGTACAAAACAAACTGTCTTTGCTTTGAAATACAGTGGTTTTGTATGGACATATTTTTTAAAATTCCGTTACAAATCTGGATACTGCACCAAGTATCATTACTTTTTTAATAAATAAAAATTAAGTATTAATATATTAAAGAGATAGATGTATTCCTTCAGTGAAAACTGTGTTTTTTTAAACTTTGAAATATAGTAGAACTTATATGAAGATTTTTAAAGCCTATTTTTCAAAATTCTGTTAAAAAACTAGGAATTTCACCATTTTTCTGCCAATATTTTTTTTAAATATAAACATTAACAGGAAACACATTTTATCTTATTTAAAAAAAAAAATAGTTAAACGTGAATGGAGATTTTTCCTTATTTTTTGTATTTCAAAATTCCGTTTAAAATCCTGGTACTGCAACAGGTGTCTGAAAATTATTTTGTTGGTTATATTTACTACTTTTTATTGAAATATTAAAGACCCAAAGGTATAACTCCAAGATATACTAAACCATATGCCTGCCTTTACTATTTTTGAATAGAAACAACTATAAAGTCTTACATATCAAGGGGTGGACATACTTCTATCACGTTTCCAGGTCGATTTTTTGACTTTTGTTACTCCGGTGGAATGCCCATTCCATGTTCAGGAAGTCTAATGGCTCTACTTATCGCACTGAAATACAGTTAGCCTGCCGACCACTTGCTCCTAGACTATAACCACCGCATATGAAAACCATGACTGGCGGACTCCTTATATATCGTCGGTTCAAAGGTAAAACTCTCTAACTAACATATTACAATTTTGAAGGAAATTTAATTGAAACATACTTATTATTAGCTGAAAAGTCACGTTCCGAAATTTTTTAAATAAGGTTCCCGGGCATACCTTTCTATATCCCTATAATAACCGTGGAAAACGGGACTTTTTGGATTAAAAAAATGCATTTCATTCTAATTTTCTTGAACATTTTTCTCTGCACTTAGTGAGTTTTACCTTTGGACCGACGATATATTATCTAAGAGGGTGCGTATCCATGGCTACCAATAATTTTTGTCAATATTTATTTACTGACCATTTCATTACGAAGTTAGAATTTGCTAAAGAAGTTAAATTTACGAAGTTAAATTTGCTACGTTCTTGCATAAATGTTCTAATGCCTTAGAAAATGGAAGTGAAGTTGATTGCATATACACCGATTTCTCTAAAGCGTTCGACCAACTTAGTCACAACATTATTATCTTCAAACTTAAAGCTTTTGGTTTTCCAACTTTCCTTATCACATTGATAAAGTCATATCTTGAAAATAGATGGTACCTAGTAAGATTTAGAAACTGCCTTTCAAATGCATTTATTGCTCACTCCGGTGTGCCCCAGGGAAGTCATCTAGGCCCATTTCTATTTATCCTGGCTATAAATGATGTTGTTTCATGTATACGCTCTAGTGATATACTTATATTTGCTGATGATATGAAGATATTTAAGTCAATAAAAGCTAACCATGACCACGTTCTTCTGCAAGCCGATATTGACAGTTTCAACATTTGGTGTGGTAAGAACGGTCTTTCTCTTAACCCTATTAAATGCCAAACAATTACTTTCTCCAGAAAGCGAATTGCAAGTGCTTTTGATTATTCCATTTCGCAGCAAAAACTTTGTCGAGTCTTTAGTTTCAAGGACTTGGGTGTTAACTTTAGCTCAAATTTAGAATTCACTGAACACATTAATTACATCGTTAATAAAGCAAGCTCCATGCTTGGATTTATAAAACGTTGGGCTAAGGAATTTAGTGATCCATATGTTACCCTTTCCTTATACAATTGTTATGTACGACCTCATCTAGAGTACGCCTCGCAAATATGGTCTCCCTTTTATGAAATTCATAAAAATCGTATTGAATCAATACAGCATAAATTCATTCGCTTTGCTTTGAAGGGTCTTCCTTGGGCTGATCCGTACAACCTTCCACCATATGAACATCGGATCCAGCTACTGCAGGTACAAACCTTATATCAAAGGCGTGTTAATAATGACTTACTATTTCTTCACCAACTTATAAATGGCCAAATAGATGCTCCTGATTTGTTAGCCTGTATTGGCATAAACTACCCCGGAGGATCTCACCACCTGCGAAGATTTGAACTATTACACGTTAATTTCCATAGAACTAACTACGGTATTCATGAGCCTCTTAACCGCATGTGCAAGATTTTTAATTTAAATAGCTCCTCTGTTGATTTTAACATTAGTAAGATGGGATTAAAGAAAATATTTCGAACCAGTGCTCCACGGTCGTGATTGTTCTTATTTTTGATACCACGTGTATGACTAAAGTATTTTGTATATTGTTTGATTATGTATTTATATTAATTTTTTGTTTAATTTTGTTAATGTATTAGTATATTATTATGCATGTGTTAGATTGCCTTATTTTACTAACCACTAACACATGCACTTATGATGAGCCTCTGATTGTAGGTTGCAGCTTGCTCTAAGCTCACTACAACTAAGAATCTGAAGTGTAAAAAAAAAAAGAAAATAGAAGCTAACCATTAATAGGTCATGGTTTTGGTATAGTTTACTAAAATATATGGAATTACCCAAAAAGTTTATCTCTGTCTTCTTATGTGTTGAATAACAAGTAAAGATTGTTTGTATTTCTTCTTTAATCTGGAGCTCTGGGGGGGGGTCATGACCCCCATGACCTCCCCCCTGGATCCGCCACTGAGCAGGACAAACCCCCCATCCACCCAGCATGCATAGTGAAAGGCTTGAAAGAGGAGCAAAATATCGAATTCATTCAATGAAACTTTACTCACCCTACCAAAACATAACTGAAAACTTTTGGGGATGTTTAAGGCCAGAAAATCCAAAATTTGCCTGAATCGAAATTTAGCTGGATTACACAGAGAAACTTTAGGATGCCATGCCGGTTCAAATTTATTAAGTTTTAATTAAAAAAAGTGACACTACCCGCTACTAGAATTGACCGATAAAATACTTTTCCAAAAATAACTTGTTTTACTTACTTCCATTAACTTTTATAACCAATTTCAATACGTGTGTCTATTCAGTTAATGCAAAAAAACTGCATTTTTCTATGTGAAAGCCTTTGCAAGAGCGCCTGAGAAAAAATAACGGTGCTTTTTGAATTATTCTTTCTGATTTATGTTTCCACATTATGAACAAACAATATGCATCATCAAATGATACCTACATTAATGCACAATGTTTGGAAAAAATGGACAAAGTTCATTTGAACTTCTTTGTGTCTATTCAGTTGATGCGAAGTGTATGTCACCCTAAGAAAGCATGTAAGTTTTGATCAAAATAACGACTTTGCCCCTCAAACGATATAATCCGAACTTAATCAATATTCTTTATATTCTTAATTTGTGGTTATCGTCCCTACATTCCTAACTTTGAAAACATTTTTGCATTATCTATACGTCATTAAGAGCTGAAAAATGTCTGCGTATAGGTTGGGAAAGTCTATAGGAGAGACAAAAGACAAAATACTTACCTTGCGACAACGCACGGAATGTTGAATATCCTGCGATTCCAAATAAGGCTGCCACCGTCCATGCAAATCCAATAGAAATGTGCGTTACTTTTTCCCATCGCTCCAAAGAAGCATTCCGCATCGATTGGTAGACAAGGAATGTATTGTGATGGCACATAAATGCTTCATGTAATTAAAAAAAAAAAAAAAAAAGAGAAATTTTAAAAAAGGGCATCAGAAGTCAAGTTAGGAGAAAAGGTTAATTAAATGCTATAATTATGGCCGATCGAAAAAATTAATAAATTGATCAAGATATGAAATAATTTATAGATTTCAATGAAATTAGTTACGAGATCTGAATCTTTGTAGACCAAATTAACATGACTGTCAAGTTGACATTTTTCTATCATAAAATGAAAAAAAAAAAATAATAATTGGAACAATTAATTAATTACTTTCGACATAACAATTACCCGAAGTGGCTTTATCAGAAAAAAATGATCAAGTTTATTCTTTAAAGGTTGTTGGTCCTTAAAGGTTGAACTATAACCGTCGGAGAAGCACTTAATTAGTCGCATGAAAAATGTACATAAACGCAAGGAAATCATATGAACAGTTGGAACCTTTTATAGATTGTGAGTGTAGTTGAATATTGCTGGTTTAGACGTAGGTAAATGAAGAGAAATAGAAACCAAACCAAAAGCATAAAATGTCAAAAAAAGAGTCAGGCTCTCCTAAAAATTTAAATATACAAAAATCTGTGTTACAAATCAGCAAAAAAAAATACTAAGGACACGAAGTTTCTGTCTTTATATGGTACTGGAGCAAGAGGGGGAAAGAAAATCGTCCAAAGTTAGTTCCTTGGTTTCTGGAAAAAGGTTGTATTGTCGGAACTTGGCTCGGCATTCCGTGTCCTTTGATAACAAAAAGTGAAGAGAATAGTTTCACTTAAGAGGATATGGGGTACTTCCCATTTTGATTATTTGGGAACCTTTTTTTCGTTGAATTATAAAATTAGGGAGCTCACTGCCAACTAATACAGCGCTTCCTTCCTTTGTTGAAAAATGCTATCGGTATGTAATAATCCAATGATGCAAATACAAAAATAAACAACATTAAAAGTCAATGAAATTCTTCATTTTTACTCATTATACTTGCCATTTATGAGTACATACTGTAAACAATGAATATAATTTTGGAAGGAATTATGACAATTTATCAGCTTCATAAATCCGGGATTATTTACGTTGTGTAATAAATTAATCTTAATTCGCTTCAATTTTATTTACATAATATGTCAGAAAAATGAATTTCCACATTATTTAATTTTATATGAAATGATTGCATTAATTGCATTTATTTTTGGTTAACAGGTGATTGGCTACATGGTCTTTGCACACAACATAATTATTTTCCAATTAGCAGAGCTAGGTATATAGATTTATGTATGGACGGATTGGACTGTAGCCCAAGGAGGCACAATTGTAGGAGCAGCAAAAAATTACTCTCAATTTATTTTCATATTTTCCCACAAAAAAAACCAAACAGAGAATGCTCCTAAGCTTTATAAGGATATTCATGAAAATGCGTGAATATGTACCTATACATATTTTTAGGTTAGGTTTTAGATAAATATAATAGTCCGGTCAAGAACCCAAATCCCGTGTGTTTTTTAGTGAAGACACTTTTTTATGATCGGGATTCATTCTTTAGACACTAACGATGAAATTTTGCTTCAGATTTTCGCTTGAACGCCGTTTTTAAAAATGGTGCCCAATCTGTAGTCCATCAGTCAGGGAACTGAAATCCTTGCGCTTTTTATAAGGGGGGAGGCATATTTTATATTCGTAATCTATTTTTGACATGCTAAGGATAAAATGTAGCTTGGGAGTCATTGTTGTAAACCTGTCGCTTGGACGCCATTTTCCAAATGGATCAGGGAACATCGTGGTAGAATCGCAGTCAGTGCTGAGGATATGGAAATATCATTTCTGCAGATTGTATAACGGTGATGACGAACCGAATTCCGCTACCAAGCTAATTGTACCATTCGACCTGGACGACGTAGGCCAAAAATTCCATCCACCCGATCACGACAAAGTAAAGATAGCTACATATATTTTAGCTGCTGGAGCTGATGGCCTTGCGGCTGAGCTATTCAAAGCGGCTGTCGATGAATTTATTAGGCGTATGCAATGCACCACCTCATCTGCAAAATATGGTCGGAGGAAAGCATGCCCAATCCTCAAGAAAGGCGATCCTCTGGACTGCACCATCTACAGAGGCATCAGTCTTCTTAATATTGCCTACAATATTTTCTCTGCCATACTTTGTGAACCCCTGAAGCCATTCGTCATTCCACCATTGACCAACTAATCACAGTACGGCAGATCTTGGAAAAAACCCAGGAGAGGAGCTTCAAATCGATACCAACACCTTTTCGATTGAAGGGTGCGTATGACAGCATCTATAGAGACGAGCTATATAGATCAATGTCTAGTTTTGGCATCCCTCCCAAGCTCGTCCGTTTGTGCAGGTTAGGTTAGGTTGAAGTGGCTGCCAGTCTTGAAGACTGACACACACATGAATCTAGGAAACTCTTTTCCTCACTCGGTGAACCAATTGGAGCTTCTTATGAAGCGTAAAATACTGCCTATGTCTAAGTCTGATCGATCACTAGGATCATTGAAATAAAAATCACCAAGGTGACGTCTTCTTCTATGATATAGAGCAGGACACGTGCATAGGAGGTGAGGGATTGATTCTATCTCTTCCTCATCCAAACAGCTTCTGCAAAAATCATTAGAGAACACGCCAAGACGCGTTGCTTGCTTTCCTATAAGACAGTGTCCGGTTATAATACCAATCATGGAGCTTATGTGCAATTTACTTAGAGATATCAAAAACTTAGATCGCTTTAAATCCATTACTGGCCAGATTTTTGTTGCCAAGCGAGTTCATCGGCCATACAATTACCTGGGATGTCCGTATGCCCCGGCACCCAACATAGGTGAATGTTAAACTGCTGCGCCATCTCCAGCAGGGATGAACGGCAATTAAGGGCTTTTGTAGAGTTAGTCGAGACCGATTCCAGGGATTTGATAGCAGCTTGGCAATCCGAGAAGATGCGGATCTCTGTAGTTGATCACGTTTTCTTTCAGCCAAGATAAGGCTTCTTTAATCGCCATAAGTTCCACCTGGAGCACGCTACAATGATTAGGAAGACGGAATGAGAGACTTAACTTTAGTCTTTCTGAGTACACACCGCAACCCACCCCCTCATCAGTTTTCGATCAGTCTGTGTAGATATGGACTGATTCATCATCCAAGAACGCCATATCCTCCCAGAGGGTTCTAGAAGGAATGGTGACTTGAAAGTTTGAACCGAATTGTGGTTTTGGGATATGGTGTATCGTTTGTGGAGAATGCACGCTGCTCCATCAAAATCAGCACAGATCTCACCGATATCTTTGATGCCAAAAAAGGTTTTAGACAAGGCGACGCACTGTCATGCGACTTCTTCAACTTCGTTCTTGAAAGAATAGTTCGAAACTCTCACTTCAACACTAGAGGCACAATCTTTCAACATTTCGTCCAATTACTCGCTTTAGCTGACGACAGTGACATAATCGGACGAACTAAGCGTGATGTCGGTGGTGCTTTCGTAAGTATTGAGAAGGAAGCCGAGAAGATGGGTTTTCGGACAGAACGTCACTATAGACACCTATAATTTTGAAGTGGTCAGAAACTTTGTCTACCTAGGATCCGCTTAAGCTCAGCGAACGATATCAGTGCTGTGATCAAACGAAGAACTACTCTTGCCAATCGCTGTTTCTTTAGGCTAAGAAGACAACTGAGAAGCAAAGCCCTCTATCGACAAGCAACTAAACTGTCACTGTATAAGACGCTTATCATAACGGTGGATGAGAATGCGTTAAGCTGTTTCAAGAGAAAAATTCTCCGGGTGATTTTTAGTCCCTTCTACATAGATGGGGAATGGAGAAGACGATACAATAACGAACTTTACGGGCTGTATACACAGTGACACCGACCGTAACCTAGCCATAAAAGTGAAAAGTCAACGACTGAGATGGCTGTGTCACCTAGAGGGAATGGACATCAATGCTCTGGCTAGGAATCCATCCGCATGGGACGGTGCAGTTGTGGTGGACAACGTAACAGGAGGCACACGCAAGCGGAAGAGGACCTCTACCAACTTGGCGTGAGAAACTGGAGACAGATAGCTAGAAACCGATCCGGCTGAAGAACCTTGTTGGTTGAGGCCCTGGTCCACCCCGGACTGTAGCGTCACCTTAAGTAAGTAATTAAGAACGGATCTTCAATTCTCGCATGATAAATTCGGGAACGAACCCTATCTTACAGATTCCAGCAGATTTGATTCGATCGTGAAAGAAAATTTTATTTAATAAAAATCAAAAAATAAGATTCGTGATCGAATCAAAAATAAAATTCCCTTAGATTTTTCTATAGAGAACGATTCATATTTGTACGTTCTGTGAGTCTTGGTTTTTCAATATGTTTTTTTTTCTTACAGATCTCACGAGGCTGTTACCTATGTAAGTTTTAATCAGAATTGATTGTCAAATCATTATAGAAAATAAGAGAAATGGTGTGAAAAATTCACTGTTTTCGACAAAAATTTAGTTTAGTGATGAGAAAGTGGATAAATTCTGGCTGAATCGGTATGCCAATGAACAAAATTGCTGCATTTGGGCTGATGGCTAACTCGAATAGAGTCTGAAACACAGACTCCATCCACATCCGCATCCACAGAAATGCAAAGGCGAGCGAAAACGCCGGTTCCGAATGGACTTACGGTGTACTCACGGTGAAATATATGAATGAAATTATATTCAAAAAGTAAATTTCAGTAAATTGTTCTTTCGTGTCATAGTTACAATTTTTTTTAAGATTAAAAATACAACTCTCTTATAAAACCACCCATTATATACCATACCAATCACTTGAGCAAATTTCATAAACCCTCTATTCCTAGGCAACCTTGTGGTACTCAAGCTTTTTTAGTAGCCAAGTCTAGCCCTTCTTATATGGGTGCTGGAACAAGTACCTTTCCTCATTGATTGGAGGTAGGTTCCCTTTTTCACGGTCAATTTCAATTCATCTACATAATCACCATTCAGCAGCTGCTGGGAATATTGTTTATCTACATTTCCCTTTGCTCCGGTAACTATAAACTGCGGGAATTGTTTCGATCGCAAAGAAATTCCACAGTAAACATATTAAAGGTAATATCATTAGCGTTTTTATTTTTGTTCAGTTATGCGCATATGTCAAAATCAGTGGAAAATGGTGGATATCGTGATGTGTGACTGAAATTTGTTGTGTGTTATGTGTGTGTTCATTTGTTACTTGCTAAGCAAATAAGATTTTTGGAGCTATTCAGTGTTAATAAATATTATTTTGTAAGTAAAAAATTGTTTGTTGGTGTTATCAAAATTATTTTTTCGTGTTTGCTGTGTTTGTTGTTGTTGTAATACGACGGACGGCATCACGATTACGGCCATCTTTAATTCATTCTGACAGTTTAAATTTTTGAAAACCTACTCAAGATAATACCTTCTTTTTGTGTACTATGAAGAAATTCTATCTTGAGCTGGGAGGCTCCTTACGTCCCATTCTTTATACGCAGGATCTTCTTCCGTTCTCCGTTCTCCTTGCTCAATACTCTTCGCTCTCTGTTTTTGTTTTGGGTTGCATTGCAGCCTTTTCGTTCGCATGTACATACCTTCGGTATCTGTCACCTTTTTCCATTCCACATAGTCAACAGTCATCAGACTTCAGAGTTATTTCATCACACTATACCGCCATGGGTGCATGGGTTCTTTAATTTTTTTTTCGGACGTGAAAGGTTAGTCAATAGTTGTTTTGTGAAAAAAATTCTTGAAATTGAATTTTATAGATTAGCTCACGCAAAATTGGTAGTTCACCAAACCACTATCAAAAATGTCTACTTTTGTATTCTAATTGCTAATTTTCAGCTCTTTTTTATTTCAATTGAGTCCGATAGTCAGTGGCGTAGCGAGGGTTCGAGTCGTGGGGGGGTGACTTTCATTAAAATGCCGACTTATTTTAGGAATTTGCCGACTTATTTTAAAAATTTGCCGACTGTATAGATTTAACATTTTTCGGGTGAAACTCAAAATAAGGGAAAAGAAAAAAGGGATTTTTTCCGAGTGGAATGACATTCGGGTGAAAATCCTGATAGGGCTGATTGATCTTAGCTCAAATCTTCACTTCGCCACATACACTTTTGAGATTTCGAAATGCGAGATTTTTCAATGAAACCGCCTTCAGCTGATGTAAGAGATTTAAAAAACTTAGGAGCAATTATTTTCCATGAAACAATTTTAAAATCGTGGGAACTATTATTTGGTAGAAAAATAAGATATCAATTATTTTTGGAATTATGTATTTATTTATAATAAATATAGTTAATAACAATGGAATAAATAAATTAATATTATTATTGCAACGATTAATCTAAATAAGAAATAATTTTTAACAATGAATTAAATTCATGAACATTTATATTATTATTGCAGCAATTTTTTTTTGTTACTAGGTATTAAAATACATTAATTTATTAATATTTCAGCATTTTATTTGTTTAAAATAAACAATTTTTAAAAATATAGCTAATTATTTATAGTACCTAAATTATTTTAAATAATAAAATTTATTAATTTATATTAATTATTATTTTACTGCAGCAACTTAATAAGTTGTAATGAAAATTTAATATTTAAATTTAACATTGTACTATCGAGATTTTAATTCGGCGGTGTTTTAATAAGGACCATTCTTCAACGACCTCATTAAGAATAATTTCGTCCACTTTATCTTTCGAAGAATAAAGCATCATCAAATTATTCAAACGATCATCACCCATTGTCGTGCGCAAATAGTTTAAGACTAATTTTAATAAATTTACTAAATGATCGTTCACAAGAAGCTGATGTCACAGGAGCAGTTAAAATGAAGCAAATGAGTTTGTGCGCTAAGGGAATTACCATTTTCAACTTGAATACAACTTTGGTACTGTCTTCGAAATTTATACAATTTGTGGATGAATCAAGAAGAATTTGCAACTCAGAAAGCAAACACTCTGGATTTTCTTTAAAAAATAGGGGCTCCAATTTCATTATGGATTCTATTGATTCTATTGTGACATTGCCTCTGTCGACTGGAATTTCAAAAATCTTTTGAAAAGGTTCGAAAGATGAAAAATTATCTTTTAAATTAAATTTAAATTAACTTGCAAAACCGTTCTAAATTCTTTTCGATAAAATGTTTGGAAATCGAAGTCGAAAGCTGTTTCTGGATTTTCATCGATTCTTCTTGGTACACGGCGTGTTCTATGATGTTTCAGAAAATCATTCTCTGAATTTATTTTTAATTTCTCAGCGAATGAAGATGAACTTTTTATTAATGCATCGATTTGGTCGTCATCGTCATTCATTTGTTGAAATGATATTTATGTGCTTCGAATCAACAATACAGCATCAATGACATTCAACTCTTCAGCTTCTAAATTTTCTGTCAAATTTTTACTTTAAACATGACGTTTTTACAAAAATATAACGAGCTTATAAAATCAAAATCCAAGATTGTTTTCAGCAGACCAGAAGCGGAGGTATGAGTATTATTATCAAAAGAACTTACATCGGTTTTTATTTTTTCGAAACCATGAACAATGCCTTCGAAAGATATCCAAACAGCCTTTACTGTCTCAGCTCTAGCTGTCCATCGGGTTTTTGACAAATTTTGCAGTTGCAATTAATTTTTAATGCTTTTGAATTCCTCGCGCATACATTGAAAACGTTTTGTGCTGCCGTAGAAGAAAACATATAATGCTTCCAGAACTTTGAAAAACTCTTTAATCAACACACTCGAATTACATGCTGTTTCAACGAATATATTGATACGATGCGCTTGGCATGGAATGTAAGGGATTATCTTACCGCATTTTTCCGATAATTTTTGCTGCGTACCGTTGTACTTTCCCGACATGTTTTTGGCGAAGGCATAAGATTGAAAAGCAATGTTTTTAATGGAAATTCCTACTTACTGAAGGGTCACTATTATTTTTTGGGCCAATTCTTCTCCCATTTTTTTCGTTAGGACGACGTCCATTTTCAGAAGACGTTCAATAGGAATAAGTCTCTCGTTTGCTTTCACTACGTATCGAACATTAATAGCAAGTCGATCTTGATGTGATGAGTCTGGAGTTGTGTCAACCATTACAGAAAAATACCAGCTTTATTGATTTCATTTACAATGGCTTTTCGAGTTCTAGTTCCCAAGAGATCAATGAATTCATTTTGGGCATCCGGACTAAGGTACGTCACATGACGTGGTCTTTTTGATGATTCATCCAACCATTAACGGGCAATGTCGTGAAATCAAATGAACAATTTGTCGAAAATTGCCATCGCTGTGCTCTAGTGATTCGTCATGACCACGAAAAGCTAATCCCTGCTTCCCCAAAGTTCTAGCGACATCAATTATAAATTGCAAGACTCTCAAATGGTTAGCTTTTTCTTGTTCTTCTTGAATGATTTGTTCCCTTTCAGACTTGTCCAGCAAAACGTTGATATGATTTCCTCCCTTAACGAATTACAGTAATCACGCAGAGCTGCTCGATGAGATTCAGAAGTGAAATGTAGGATCAGTTTTCCTTCTTTTTTTACCTCGACTCTTCATTTCATGCCACTGACGAACACCTTATAATACCCATTCCGGATTAGCGAAATGTCTATCAATTCCTTCTGAAAATAAAATGCAAACAAAGCAAAATTCTGCATCTTTAGAAGGACTGTATTCCAAAAATGAATACTCGGAATATTTGCGAAATTCGCAATCGGCAAAAATGCTCGTTTTATTAATTTTGTCTTCAAATTAAGCTTCGTTGATTTGCCGACTCTTGAATTAGTCGGTATATTTGCGTAATTCGCAATCAGCAAAAATGCTCGTTTTATTAAATTTTTTCAAATTAGGATTCGTTGATTTGCCGACTCTTGAATTAGTCGGCATATTTGCGAAATTCGCAATCAGCAAAAATGCTCGTTTTATTAAATTTGGTTCAAATTAAGATTCGTTGATATGCCGACTCTTGAATTAGTCAGCATATTTGCGAAATTCGCAATCGGCAAAAATGCTCGTTTTATTAAATATTTTTTTCAAATTAAACTTCGTTGATTTGTCGACTCTTGAATTAGTCGGCATATTTGCGAAATTCGCAATCGGCAAAAATGCTCTTTTTTTAATATTTTTTTTTTTTTCAAATTAAGCTTCGTTGATTTGCCGACTCTGGAATTAGTCGGTATATTTGCGAAATTCGCAATCGGCAAAAATGCTCGTTTTATTAGATTTTTTTTTCAAATTAAGCTTCGTTGATTTGCCGACTCTTGAATTAGTCGGCATATTTGCGAAATTCGCAATCGGCAAAAGTACTCGTTTTATTAGATTTTTTTTCAAATTAAGCTTCGTTGATTTGCCGACTCTTGAATTTGTCGGCATATTTGCGAAATCCGCAATTAGTAAAAATGCTCGTTTTATTAAATTTGGTTCAAATTAACATTCGTTGATATGCCGACTCTTGAATTAGTCGGCATATTTGCGAAATTCGCAATCGGCAAAAATGCTTGTTTTATTAAATTTTTTTCAAATTGAGCTTCGTTGATTTGCCGACTCTTGAATTTGTCGGCATATTTGCGAAGTCCGCAATTAGTAAAAATGCTCGTTTTATTAAATTTGGTTCAAATTAACATTCGTTGATATGCCGACTCTTGAATTAGTCGGCATATTTGCGAAATTCGCAATCGGCAAAAATGCTCGTTTTATTAAATTTTTTTTAAATTGAGCTTCGTTGATTTGCCGACTCTTGAATTTGTCGGCATATTTGCGAAATCCGCAATTAGTAAAAATGCTCCTTTTATTAATTTTTTTTAAATGAAGCTTCGTTGATATGCCGACTTTTGAATTAGTCGGCAAATTTCCAAAATCTGCAATCGGCAAAAATGTCGATTTGCATAGGTACATTTAAAAGTTTAAAAACCTAAATATGATGAAATACAAACTTTTTCCGAAAAATATTGTAAAATTTCTGGTTTTATTATTTTTTTTTTTAATTGCTTGAATTATTAAATCTAGCTTCCTGAATTTGCCGACTCTTGAAAAGCGTGGGGGGTGGTACACCCCCCCACACCCCCCCCCCCCTCGCTACGCCCCTGCCGATAGTCATAAAACGGACGTAACCATTTCAGCGTTAAAATACATAAAAGTGATAGCAAACATTTGACAATTGCTACCTCAAAGATTTGTTTTCCCCAACTTCGGAATGAAAAACTACCTTCACAGTTTTATGGGCCAAACGCCAAACTGAACCTTTAATCAAAGTTAGATTGATATAGAGATTATTCGAATGTGATTGACCCATTTAAATCGTAGCAGCGCCAGAAGAAATGTCTAAAATAAAATAAAATAATATAAAATAAAATAAATTCAAGCAAATACCTACCAACATGAAATTTCGGTGGTTAGATAAGAAAAAGTGATGACAGGGTTAGCTATAGGGATGACGAAAGGGGGACGCTTTAACTATCCCAGGATGGCAAATAAAACCTAAATAAGCCAATGCCAACCAAACAGGTAAGCTTTACCTTTTACGTGGAAAGGAAACAAAAGAAAAGAGAAGAAACCACTTTAAAAAATAATTTTGTTTGTGATCGAAAAGGAAAGAGGGATAGATAAGGGATTATAATCTTTCTTCCACGTGTAGCCATGGTCATCACGTCACGTTCTAGTTTCGGTAGTCATAGTACTTATGAAATCTGAAGATGATCCGTAAAATAACTATATAAATTAAAGGTTTATTTCGAAATAATAATCACAACAAAAACATAAATGTTAAAAAAAGAGCCAAGTTCTTATATGTACAAGAAACCTGTGCGTAAAAAGTCAGCCAAAAAAAGTAATGAGATCTAAAATATATGCCAAGTTTTAAGTTTAAGAAGTTTAATATCAAATATCTTAAGTAGAGTAATATCGAAACAATTCCAAATCATGACAGAAATTTGCTGTTTAATGATTACTGATTAAAATATGGTGGGTTCACTGGTCAAGCTTTCATATATTTTAAATTTGTGATTAAATAAGAGAAAACTTGCCAAGTAAATCCAACAAATTTTAATCAGTAATCATTAACCAGCAAATTTCTCTCATGATTTGGAATTGTTTCGATATTACTCTACTTAAGATATTTGATATTAAACTTCTTAAACTTAAAACTTGGCATATATTTTAGATCTCATTACTTTTTTTGGCAAAATCTTTACGTACAGGTTTCTTGTATACATATAAGAACTTGGCTCTTTTTTAACATTTATGTTATTGTTGTGATTTCACTCCTTTTTGCAAAAATTTATTTTGCCACGTGAAAATAAAGCCTTACCGTTCTACAAAGTTTCTAATTCTACGACAACCGAAAGTGCTCCATATAAATAATAGCAATTCTGATAAAGTGGGTGGATGGCACACTCCCTGAATGGAAAATTCCAAATTTTCGATTTTTTTTCTTTCTAAGTACTTCAAGCCCTACCGCTTTACCAATTTGCATCGTTCTACAACAATCAGAAGTGCTTCATATAGTTTATAAGAATTTTTGAGAGTATGGAGGATGCCACGCCCCCTGAACTGAAACTTCCAATTTTTCGATTTTTTTCTTACTAAGTACTTCAAGCCCTACCGACCTACCAATTTTCATAGTTCTACAATAATCGGAAGTGCTCCAAGGAATTTGGGTGGATGCCACGCCCCCTGAAAGAAAAATTCCAATTTTTTAATTGTTTTTTCTTTCTAAGTACTTCAAGCCCTACCGACTTACTAATTTTCATCGTTCTACAACAATCGGAAGTGCTCCATATAATTTATAAGAATTTTTAAGAATGTGGGTGGATACCACGCCCCCTGAATGGCAAATTCCAATTTTTCAATTTTTTTTCTTTCTAAGGACTTCAAGGCCTACCGACCTACGATTTTTCATCGTTCTACAACAATCGGAAGTGCTCCATATAATTTATAAGAATTTTTAAGAATGCGGGTGGATGCCACGCCCCCTGAATGGAAAATTCCAATTTTTCAATTTTTTTTCTTTCTAAGTACCTCAAGCACTACCGACTTCCCAATTTTCATCGTTCTACAACAATCGGAAGTGCTCCATATAATTTATAAGAATATTTAAGAAAGTGGGTGGATGCCACGCCCCCTGAATAGAAAATTGCAGATTTTCGATTTTTTCCTTTGTATACACACCACAAGGCCTACCGTTGTGCAAAATTACAAGTTTCTACGATGTTGGGAAGTGCTCCATAATATTGATGATATATTGGTGAGTCAGTCAGTTACGGTTTTTGCGATTTTTGAAGTCCAAGTTATTTTTCTATTTGAAGTCAACTTTTCTTAAAATTGCCCCTCCCACCTAAACGGGGAGATATATATCCCCCATCCAGTACTATTGTTTTCTCCTTTTGGCCCAATCTAAAAGCTCCATTGCTTTGATGCAGCATATGTCAAAGACCATAATTTTGTTATTATACTGTTTTATATGCTACTTGTTGTTTTAAAATTTTTATTGCTATATTTTGAAAAGCCGTCCCTTGGAAACTGTTATGTCTTCAGAACCGGCTTTGGACTCAAATTGAAGCAAATTTAGGAAGGTTGAAAACGTAGAGCAATGTTTTTTTCGGAAATTAAGACGAAATGGTTAAAATGGCCAATAAGTGAAAAAACCGCGAAAAATTCGCGGTTTTTTGGATTTTTACCAATGTTGCGTTCGGCGCTCGAGGTCGAAAAATCGGATTTATAACTAGGCCAACATCAAAAACAACTCAGAAAAAAATCAGAACTACCGGACCTGACGCAAGGTCTCAGTCCAAATTCAAAATTCGGAATATTGAAGTTAATCAATTATTATAATTAATTAATCACATTAGAAAGAAAGGACATTGTTGGTTGTAATGCGCCTTAGGCGTCCGTTTAACATTAATGAATATAAAAAAAAGACTTCGACAGCCAATGTAAACGAAATATGTAAAGGGTGTTTTTTTAGACGTGTGGTTTTCAAGAAGAAATAAAACGCATATAATTTAATGTTTTGGCCAAGAATTTATCTTTGTTATAAAGATAAGGGTTTGCCATTATGTTTTAAAAATGATTTGGAGCAAGTGGCCGCCACAGCTCACTCAAATAAATTCCAGCCGAGAGGCCCAATTTTCGACCATCAATTTTCGACGCGATGGTGGGTAGACTCTTTTGGGCCTTCTTCGATACTCTGCTCCACAGCAGCAAAAGAGTCTTCAGTGCGCACTGTACGGCGTCTCTGATGATGCGCATTATCCACTAGAGTAAACGTGGTGCGAAACCGATTCATGGTTGCTCGAATTACTGACTCTGCTGGGCGATTATGTCGACCGAATGTTGGACGTTGGACGCAGTGCGTGATAAGTGAACTGAATCATTATTTTGGTAATAAGTTTGCACGATTTGCAAAACGTTGTTCAGGAGTAAATAAGTTATGAAATGGCAAACCAAACTGAGCATAAATCAAGTAACAGCTCTCAAAAAGACCAACTCTGAAAAAAGTATTGCCGCAGATTGAAAACCACACGTCTAAATAATTTCTTTAAATATTGTTTGGCATTTGGAGGCGTTTCCGCAACTTTTTTCATGTTCAAAATAACACAAATTACCAAAAAAGTTGAGGTACCACCCTTTGGCATAAAAAAGTATATTCTCGAAAAGTGGCGGGTTGGCGTCGAAAATCAAAATTCCGCGTGTCAAAATACCGTTTATCAAAATCCCAGAAGTAAAAATCCCGAAAATTAAAACCCTGCTGATAAAAACTCCCCGTTCCCCATTTCTACTACCATGCGACTGCGCATTAATATTTTTCATTCCTATATAATTTGTGACACCACAGCATGAGAATCAACAAGAACGAACATCCAAATAAAAAAATAAAAAAGTATAAATTCCAGAATAAAATTCAATTCTCATTAGAACTCGGTAGGGTTATCTTCTCCTTCAGTGATAAAATATTTATTATGTATAATAATTTGAAGGTTTTCAATAGCTTATGCGTGACTAAAGCGAGACCAGAGTGAGATGACCAAAAAATATATATTTAATTCCAAAAACCACGTGCAGACATCAGGGCGAGACCAAAGCGAGACTAAAGCGAGAAAGCAATGACACAGATTTCCGGAGAGACCCAAAACAATAACCACGGCACTGTGAAAATCATGACCAAGGCAAGACTTTATCGAAATGATGCCGATGATGCCGAGACAGCGAGTCAAAAACATCACGTTATCATCATCGTGGCCGTCGTCTGTCTTGGTCGTAGTCGTCCTTGTCCTCATGGTCCTCGTTGTCGTCATCCTCACCCTCGTAAACGACCTCGTCCTCACCCAAAATTTAAAAATTAATTTTAATCTCGTTGCTACCCCGAGGTCTTACCTCTACGGAGCACAATTTCTTTTCAAAAGGTGTTGTGGCTTCTATAAACAATAAATTCACAAAATAAATAAAATATTTGTTCAAAAGTATGAAATAGTATTGCTCTGAGTTATCTGATAGTTTAGGATCATTTAAAAAAAATATTGAAAATCCCGCCAATTAGTAGCAGGCTACTGGCGGATTCTTGCGGTGGAATTTTTTTTAGCGGCGGGATTTTGACTGGCGGGATTCGTGTAATCAGTAATCAAAGGGCACGGTAGTGCCCAGCCAAGTTCGCGGCACTACACCCTTTTTACAGGAACAAACTCAGGCGATTTTCAACCCCCCTCTAACTTCAGTACCAATAAAGTCAGAAACTTCAAATTCGGAGTATTTGCTGAACTGATCAAACACAGGTGGCTCACCAAATTTCAACTCCTTAGCATTAGTAGTTCCCAAGATATTGGACTTCAAAAATCGCAAAAACCGTAACTGACTGACTCACTGACTCACTGACTCACTGACTCACTGACTCACTGACTGACTGACTCACTGACAGATCATCAAAATTATGGAGCACTTCCCGACATCGTAGAAACTTGAAATTTCGCATAACGGTAGGCCTTGTGGTACATACAAAGGAAAAAATCGAAAATCTGCAATTTTCTATTCAGGGGGTGTGGCATCCACCCACTTCCTTAAATATTCTATAAATTATATAGAGCCTTTCCGATTGTTGTAGAACAATGAAAATTGGTAAGTCGGTAGGGTTTAAGGTATTTAGAAAGAAAAAAATTTAAAAATTGGAATTTTCCATACAGGGGGCGTGGCATCCACCCACATTCTTAAAAATTCTTATAAATTATATGGAGCACTTCCGATTGTTGTAGAACAATGAAAATTGGTAGGTCGGTAGGGCTTTAGGTATTTAGAAAGAAAAAAATTGAAAAATTGGAATTTTGCATTCAGGGGGCGTGGTATCCACCCACATTCTTAAAAATTCTTATAAATTATATGGAGCACTTCCGATTGTTGTAGAAAGATGAAAATTGGTAGGTCAGTAGGCCTTGCAGTACTTAGAAGAAAAAAAATCGAAAAATTGGAAGTTTCAGTTCAGGGGGCGTGGCATCCACCCATATTCTCAAATATTCTTATAAATTATATGAAGCACTTCCGATTGTTGTAGAACGATGAAAATTGGTAGGTCGGTAGGGCTTAAAGTCCTTAGAAAGAAAAAATTGAAAAATTGGAATTTTGCATTCAGGGGGCGTGGCATCCACCCACATTCTTTAAAATTCTTATAAATTATATGGAGCACTTCCGATTGTTGTAGAACGATGAAAATTGGTAGGTCGGTAGGACTTGAGTACTTAGAAAAGAAAAAAAAATCGAAAATTTGAAATTGTCCATTCAGGGGGTGGTGCCATCCACCCATTTCATCAGAATTGCTATTATTTGTATGGAGCACTTTCGGTTGTCGTAGAATTATGAAACTTTGTAGAGCGGTAGGGCTTTACTTTCACCTGGTAAAATAAATCTTTGCAAAAAGGAGTGAAATCATAACAAAAACATAAATGTTAAAAAAGGAGCCAAGTTCTTATGTGTACAGGAAACCTGTGCGTAAAAAGTCTGCCAAAAAAAGTAATGAGATCTAAAATATATGCCAAGTTTTAAGTTCATGAAGTTTAATATCAAATATCTTAAGAAGAGTAATATCGAAACAATTCCAAATCATGACAGAAATTTGGTAATTAATGATTACAGATTAATATTTGGTGGGTTCACTGGTCAAGTTTTCATACATTTTAAATGTTTGATTAAGTAAGTACTTAAGAGAAAACTTGCCAAGTAAATCCACCAAATTTTAATCAGTAATCATTAATTACTAATTAATTAATTTATTTAGCGGGATTTCGATTTCAACTTGCGGGATTTTGATCGGTGGAATTTGGACTTTTTCCCGTTTCTCCTCGTTTATGCGGTTTATACTCAAAATGTAACCACTCAATTCAGCAGAAATCATAAAAATATATATTTTAAGGGAGAAAAGCTCAAAGTTTTGTTGATCAATTTGTTCCGATTCACGGCGCTAAGCACCAACATCTTATAAACAGCTTCAGCTAAATTAATTGTCTGCTAGTTTTCTACTCGGAATCAGCTTAAGTTATGACTGTTGTTCAAAAATGGAAAATCAAAAGATTGAAATATCCAAAAGGAATGCAAAGGCCGGCAAAATGTCAACCCAATAAAACCGGAATTACATAAAAGATGAAATAAAAAGGAAAAGCCGGATATTACTGTAACAGTTGGGGATAACTTCATCAAGTTCACAACAAAGTATTTGCGTGATATGATATCAGACATAGGTACTAAACACAACCAAAGCTACTTCGTATAGGTACTGTGAGAACTTCCCAACCTTAGGCTAGAAAACTTTTCTGTAACTTTATCTCAAGTTATACTTTTCAAATTCAATCTAAAAGAACCAGTTGGATGTCATAATATTGAACAAAATAATACATTTTCAATTTATGGCTTCGCTTGAAATGAAGTGAGAGGACCGATGCGATGGAAGCATTTATATTATGAATTCAGGGGGGTGTAAAGGTGATGTAAATGGTAAAAATCATAACCTAGAAGATTGTGGTCGAAATCGAAACAAATTTAAAACTCATTTGACATAGGAATTGTATAAGCCTTTCACGTTTCAGATATGTATTTCACGTAATCTGGGGGTAAATAAAATTTAAAGCTATATGTGATATTTACATAAATATATACAAGTATGTACATATGTATAAAAAATGTTATGAATGCGAAATATGGTCACAAGTGATGAAATTGAAACCCAATTGTACGACAGACGCACGACGCACGTAATGTAAAAAATTTCATAAATACGAAATCTTAAATCAATTCATAGTCAAAGGCCTATTTACAATCCACATGAAGTTGACCAAGTGGGAATACATCCGCAGAAAGTCACTGTTTGAAGTTTTTTGCTGACCGGCCGGTGGCGGCGCACAGTGGTCCGTTTGTTGAATTTCGACGGCAAAAATCATTTCCCACGACAATTCTTAATACAATATAACTAAATTTGGTATACTTAATGATTTGGGGATGCTGAATTTAATGGTACTGCTTTTTTTTCTATTTCAAGCAGGAGCTACACAATTTAGGTCAGAAAATGGTCCCAAATTTCAAAGTTTATAGAAAGTATTGTTGAAGTCAGGAACTGAATCAATTTTATGTTTTCAATGTCCTAAAATAAGTGGCTGAATGTATAATTTCATATAAAAATAACTCCAATACTGATTTGTACAAGACTTAAAGAAGATAGTCCAAAATGTTGAGAAATGTTCCTAAGGGACTAGAACGTATTTTAGTGCTGGTTCTAATCCCTTGGGAATATTTCCTAACATTTATGACTATCTTAGTTTTTGAGAAATTAAGAAAAAACAAAAGGTACTTTTGCCAGAAAGCTCGAAAAAATGGTTAAACTATGGATAATTCATGAACAAATTCATTTTTTTTGGACTAGCTTTCAAAAAAAATATAGCGCATTATAAGATGTGTTTTCGTTGATTTTTAATGTTTGTTTTTTTGCATTTAAAGTCATTGGCCCTGAGTAATAGATCCAAATCTAACTAAAGTCGACTTTAACAAAAACATTCGTAGAAATAAAACACAAATTTCACTTCTTAATGGTTAGATTAGATCATTTTAAACTTAGCTTGAAATGCTTCAAAGCATTTTGTGTTTTATTTCACGGATGTCATTGTTAAAGTCGATTTTAGGCTAGATTGGGATCTATTAATTAGGGCAAATGTTTCAGAAACTGCCCGCCTGCCTTAGGGAGGGAGATACAACTTTCCCCCCATACAATTTTTTTCCTAGAATTACCCCAAGAACCACACCCTAAAATACTTCCACTCAGGTCCGGGACACCATGTATATTTCAAAGGAGATTATTTTTAGTTATTTGATTCTTGTGATGTTTCATAATCAAACAAAATTTTAGGAAAAAAAATAATTATAGGTAGTAGTTGTAAAATTATTTTTGCACGAGTTGTAAAAATTGGTAACTTTTTTTAAGTCAAATTCAAAATTCAACTAAGAAAAAGTCAATGTTCGCTGGTGTTCCTTCGTTGAACTTATAGTACATATTTTACACTGAACCGTCATGACGTATCGAACACAAAAAAAATAGCTCCTTATACCTAGGAACCTCCGAAAGAACCAAGTTATATTCTTGAATGACTTTTGTTACACATTTTATTCTAGGTATGTTTTTTCATATTTAATTTTTTGAAATTTTGCCAAGAAGTCAAAAGTGGGTGGAGCAAATATTTTGCATCAATTGGAACATGTTGACCAAAGCCAAAACAGGGAAATACTATGAAATAGCTCGAAGTCCGTCGGACGGCTACAGTCGCAAGAAATCGCCAGGTCCTTTTCCGATCGAGTCTCTCACACCCTCTTAAAAAGTGACGATTGAGGAAATAGATGGATGCCATTGCAGAAATGAAGCTAAGTAGTTTTACCAAAAAATAAAAGGAACCTCTCCCAGGGTTACAAGGCCGGAACCGAAGCTGCAAGGATGATCAGGGGAACACCGTAGTAGAATTGCAGTTGATGCTGAGGATATGGACAAATAACGGCAATGACGAAACTTATTCCGCTACCAAGGTATACAGAATACATGGTATGCTATTCCGAGTTGATTTTCTTTTTCGTTCTGCGCACACTTGTAGACAAAAAAGAAAATACAACAACAAATGTCACTAGTTGACAAAATGCGTGAGAGAGATAGAATAACGACATGCGAAATATCATACCATGTAAATGTATTCTATATACCTTGTTCCGCTACCATGCAGATTGCACCATTCAACCTGGACGACGCACGTAGGCCAACAATTCCGACCACCCGACCTCGATGAAGTAAAGATAGCTATATCTAAACTTAAGTCCAATAAAGCTGGTGGAGCTGATGGCCTTGCGGCTGAGCTATTCAAAGCGGTTGGCGATGAATTGGTTAGAAGTATACACCAGCTCATCTGCAAAATATGGTCGGAAGAAAGCATGCCCGATGAATGGAACCTCAGCATTTTTTGCCCGATTCTCAAAAAAGGTGATCCTCTGTTATGCACCAACAACAGAGGCATAAGAATCGTACTTTGTGAACGCCTAAGGCCATTCTTCAATAACTTGATAGGTCCATATCAGTGCGGCTTTAGGCCACGGAAGTCCACCATCGACCAAATACTCGCACAACGGCAGATTTTGGAAAGGACCCAGGAGTTTCGAATCGATACCCACCACCTTTTCATCGATTTTAAGGCCGCGTATGACAGCATCTATAGAGTCGAGCTATATAGAGCAATGTCTAGTTTTGGCATCCCTCCCAAACTCGTCCGTTTGTGCAGGATGACGATGGAGAATGCACGCTGCTCCATCAAGGTTGGCAAGGACCTCACCGAAACCTTTGATGTCGAAAAAGGCTTAAGGCAAGGCGACGCGCTGTCATGTGACTAGTGACTTCCTTAACATCGTTTTTGAAATCATAGTGCAAATCTCTCACGTCAACACTAGATACACAATCTTTCAAAGGTCCGCCCAATTACTCGCTTACGCTGACGACATTCACATAATCGGACGAACAAAGCGAGATGTCAGTGGTGCTTTCGTGAGAAAGAAGCCAATAAGGTGGGTTTAACGGTGAATAAAAGCAAAACGAAATATATGCTCTCAACAAGAAAGGACACCCAACATCGACGTCTCGAACAGAACGTCACTATAGACAGCTATAGTTTTGAGGTGGTCAGAGACTTTGTCTACCCAGGATCCGCCATAAACTCAGGGAACGACACCAGTGCTGAGTTCAAACGAAGGATTACTCTTGCCAATCGCTGTTTCTTTGGCCTAAGAAGGCAATTGAGAAGCAAAGCCCTCTCTCGAGCAACTAAACTGTCCCTGTATAAGACGATTATCATCCCGTTCCTGATCTATGGTGCAGAGGCATGGACACTGTTAAAGTTGGATGAGAGGGAAATTCTTCGGGTGATTTTTGGTATCCCGTCTGCATAGATGGGGAATTGAGAAAAAGATATAACAACGAATTGTACAGGCTGTACAGCGACACCAACCTAGCCACAAAAGTGAAAAACCAACGACTGAGATGGCTGGGTCACCTAAAGCGAATGGGCACCAATGCTCCGGCCCGGAAAGTCTTTGAATCCAACCCCGTGAGATAGCGGAGTAGAGGTGGACAGCGTAAAAGGTGGCGCACGCAAGTGGAAGATGACCCAAACCAACTTGGCGTGTGAAACTGGAGAAAGCTAGGCAGAAACCGAGCCGGCTGGAAGAAGCTTGTTGGTTGAGGCCCTGGTCCACCCCAGACTATAGCGCCACTGTAAGTAAGTAAGTAAGTAAGTAAGCTATCAATGAATTGACAAAGGCGCCTGCCTAAATTTTCTTGTCTATGAGATGACGGTGTTCACATTGGTCTGAAAAACTGTATTTCTTTGAAAAGACCAACCATTATGTGTCTATTAAGGACACAAATGAAAATGAACTGGCAGTTTTGTTTTTGTCGTTCAAAGACCAAATCGTGATCTGTCAAACTGTTTCAATTTAACGACAAGTAACAATCTATTATTACATTTTCGGTGCTCAACCATTTTTAAAATTAGAGTAGGTACCTAAAAATGTTTCACATAGCCTGCCACCATCCATTCCATTGCTTGACTGCATGTCGGTGTTTGACAATAACATTTATATTTCTGTGGGTGTTCTGGGTATATTCACTTTTTAAGCTACATAGATGTGATTTGGAAAGGGAGGCATACCTCAATATTAATAATTTGCAATTGGGGATGGGAAAGGACAATACACAAAACAAAACCTTAAGAGAATGGCATACATACATATGTATGTGCATATGAACATACATATCTAGAAGATTGGATTTCAGTTTTTATGGCATTCAGGGACTATAGGAATGTATTGCTGCATATTAATTTTTTTGACACCTTCCTATATAGTCCTTTATTTTTTATTTAAAAAGTATGGCTATACTTGATGTGAATGTATTCTTTCATTAAAGTCAATAAACAATACGTTTATTTTAGATGCTTGTTTTTTTATTATTCTAATAAAAAAGGACTCTAATGACTTAGAACAAACGAGCACAGAATGAAATAAATGGAGATATGAGATACACAAAATGTATTTAACTTGTTTTCTTTTCTTTTTTGTGAATTTTCTAATGAATAATGTTTCTAATGTTTCTGAGTCATACAGAAACCTCCAACTGCTGCCTAGCCTACATTAGCCATTGTACCAACACGAACTCTTCCTACTATTTTTGAAGCACTGCATGAAATTGATTTTAAATATTGTTGGTGATAAATTAACAACCATTGCATTATTCGTGTTTTCCATGATTCAAGATGCAAGAATTGAAAAAATAACACTTGGGTTTGGGTAAACTGCCTGCTGTCGTTTAAAAGTATACGAAAGGTTGGGTGTATTCAACTAGATGAATTTCCTTAGTTATGAAAAGGGTCGGGTATTCGAGAGTGATTTTTTTTTTCAATTATTCCACATGAAATTCAGGACTGTTATTTTTTTATGAAAAAGAAATTCAATATTTTTTTATGGTAACGAATGTTATTGTGTTTCATTATAAATTCAGAATTTTTATCGAAAATTATTTTTGTTTAAGAATTATTCAATATTCTCAGAGGCTATTTTGAATATACGGGAAATGAAGGGAAAAAAGGAACAATTACGTTCAAGGGTTTTTAAAATTTAATGGGGCCTATCGGGGATAAAATTTCCCACGGAATTTCTCCATCTTCTAAAATTGGAAATGCCAACAATTTTCCACTGTTCCTTGCAGGTTCATATTTGGTCGATCAAATTGGTAGCCCAGTGGCAGTGGCGTAGCTGGGATATTTGCCGCCCGGGGCAAAACAATAATGTGCCGCCCCTTCGGTCTAACAATACTTTATTAAGAAATTTTGTGATATATACCTTCATATTATCGGTCTTAAAGTTGCAGACAAAATTTGAAAATATTTTTTTATAAATGCAAGGAATTACATTCTCCGAAATATTGATACACGCCACTTTGCCGCAATATCTGCTGAATGAATTTTTTTTTTCTGACCTACTAAGATTTAACTTTAAACCGACTGTATATAATATAGGCACATGAGACTTGAAATTTTTTAATGTTTCCTTTCGTCCAAAAATAGTGAAGCTCATAATTGTTCATTGGGCGTGTCTCACCAAATAAAATCTCTGAGAGCTCAGAGATTTTTAAAGTGGGACAAAAAATCTCACCTGAGCCCTGAGGTTTTCTTCAGAGATTACTGAGACGAAATTTTTTTGGATTTATTTCTCAATGTTCTTTCTCAGCTAAAACTGTTCATTTGACAGCCAAATTGCAATTTATCAGTGATGGGCAAATACAAAAATGATACCAAAAATACAAAATAGAAATTAAATGTTGATAAACAGGAAAAATAAATTGATCTTAGTATTTTTCATTAATTTTATAAAGTTTTGTGCTTTAACATTTAAATATTTAAAGCAAAGTTAAAATTTTGTTTCCATAATTTCAGTACGATTGAACAGGGAATCTTATTCCACCAAAACATTCCACCTACGTCAACTTGATATTGAGCGCTCACTGGGTGAGACACACCTATTGTTGCATCAGAACTCGACAGCAAAACTGTGAAATTGCATACTGTTCATATTTCTCAGATCTAATGATAATGAACCATGAGAGGGTCAAAGCCACGGCTAAGTCACTACTGAGTGTCTGACTACAGACTAATTACTTCATTGAAATTGTAGTAGATTGTTGATCTAACGCATTTTTTCTCAAAATAAATTTGCTGCAAAATCTACATACTGCACTTCATTTTACGAAAAAAAATTAATCTTCGCAAAAAAAAACTCACATTTTTTTTTTTATTCTTTGTGTTGAATTCAGCCATTATGTATTATTAGGAGCTTTCTTGTTTGCTGGTTTTATGTTAAAAAAAAACTAATGTAATATTTTATTTATTTTTATTCATTTATCAGTTTTGTTTAAATAATATTTATTTTTTATTTAAAAAAAAAAAACAAAAACAAATCATCTCCGAAAATATTCAATCTACAGCACTTTTTTTTTAAATCTAACGCGAAAAATTATCTGAGAAAAATCAACCCCTCTGATCTCTAAATTGAGGGAATTAACAGACATGTACCTATATGTAAGGCTACAAGAGAGAATGGTCATTACGAAAGCCATCATTTTGTTTCAAAATTTGAAAGAATTGTTAATTTAAAAATAAACTTTTGTGTTTATTACCTGCTTCTATAATGAGCAATGGTCATGATTCTGCCGCCCCTAGTGATTTGAACACAATGAAAAATTGTACGTTCATATACCTATTCAAATGTTATAGAATTTTTAACTTAAAATAATAAAACTTTTTTGTTTATTTTCAACTTCTGTAATAAACAACGATGATGATTTGCGCCCTTCTTGATTTCAATTTAATAAAAATTGATTGAATTATTTATTAAACAAAAATTAAACTTTTGATTATTTCCAACTTCTCATGAACAACGAGGATGATTTTACCGCCCCTACAAATTTGAATACTATAAAAATTTTATGTTTTCTGATAAAAATTTAATAAAATTTTCACTAAAAAAACTTTAAAATTGGTTTACAACATCCCATGAACAACGAAGATGATTTTCCGATTTGCCGCCCCTAACTCCCGGCACCCGGGGTGACCGCCCCCTTAGCCCCCCCCCCCCCCCCCCTAGCTACGCTAATGCCCAGTGGCCATAGAATATTCATTTTCGATGCCAATAAATTCCGAGAGAAAATGCGACCAGAATTCACGTTCCCAGTTTTCGACGATGGGAAACATTCCGTGGGAAATTTTATTCACGATAGCCCCAAATAAATCTGCTTGGGGCCCAAGCATGCTTAAGACCTAAAATGCTATTAAATTCACCATTGATGAGTTTCTTAGAGAATTGTCACACTGGTCACATGTATATGGTATAACTGGGACACTAATAGTAGGGGAACCCACGATGCTAAATGTGGATTTACTTGAGCGTCGTTGGGACCTAATGGATTTTGAAGATTTGATGATAGAGAGAAAAAAATGTTAGTAAAGTATACCGTTCCATCGGTGGGGGGAGCATCTACAGGTGTTCAAAAATGTAAAAAAAAAAACAGTCACGTTGAAATACTCGAGCGCGTCAGATATTGATAGTGCATATGGCCTGGGTCTTTCTAATAACGGTGGTATGTTAATCTGCCGGTTTGGGTGGTGGGGGTGGCTGTATGCGAGTGTAGAAATTGGAAAACAAATGGATTTACTCGAGCGCGTCAGATTTTAATAGGGGATGTTAAGTGACCCCCAAGGATGCTCACATTCAAAAGACTGACGATTCGGATGTGACGCAAGCTTGCGGCAGCTTCTTGAAAATGCAAAAAAAATCGCCATTTTAAAATACTCGAGCGCGTCAGATTTTGATATATATGGTTCAACTCGATGTCCTACATGTGCTGAACCTTAATCTGACAATTATCTGGAGGGGTTTTCTTGATCTGACCATTTGAAAAGAAGAAACATTTGTATTCAGGATTTTTTCAATCACTGGGGAGAGTATAATAACTTGGGCACCAAAAATTGAAAACGATTTTTTTTTAGAAGGGTCAAATATGTACAAGCATTTCTTACTATGGGAGGCGGATCTGTCGCCCCGTTTAGGAGGTAGAGGCAATTTTTGAGAAAAAACGACTTAAATGGAAAAAAAATATTAAAAATCAGCGACAATACTTAAAATGCAAGACAATAACGGTTTTAAAAGTCAGAAATCTGTTTTTTTTATCTTACATTTAAATTAAATTATTTATGTCAATAGTTTTCAAAATATTTGCATTCAAACTCAAAATTTTGATAAAAAAACGCAAACAAAATGTTGGGGTCAAATTTTCTAAAAATTATGAAGTGAAAAACTAAATTTTCTTTTTGTGATCAATGCTCATATTTATTTCGAATCGAACACAAAAAACCGGAAGCTTCTGTGGCATCTAGTTTTTGAGAAAATTGCAAGTTACTGATACTAGTTTCTAGAGATATTTTTAATTTGCTTGCACTGCCAGCATTACGGCTGCGTTTTAAAAGTAAGATATGTATGCAACCACCCTGCTTGGGCTCCCTATAGGATTTGGGGTATGTGCGAGGTACGGTGTTTGCCAAATTTCGTTTGCATTTAATAACTTTGAATGTATTCTCTGTTTCCAATGTCAATAGCTACTAATGGGAACAGCTACATAATGATATAATATTATAATCTCATAAAAAAGTAGTATCAGTAATTTACAATTTTCTTAAAAACTAGAAGACGTAAAAGCTTCTGGTTTTTTGTGTTCGATTCAAAATACGAGCATTGACCACACAAAAAGAAAATTTAGCTTTTCATTCCATAATTTTGAGCAAAATTAATCCAAACATTTTTTTTGCGTTTTTTTATAAAAATTTTGAGTTGAAATGCAAATATTTTGAAAACTATTAATACAAATAATTCAATTTAAATGTAGGATTAAAGAACAGATTTCTGGCTTTTAAAACCGTTATTGTTTTGCATATTAAGTATTGTCGTTGATTTTTAATATTTATTTTTCCATTTAAGTCGTTTTTTTTTCGAAAATCACCTCTCCCTCCTAAACGGGACGAGGAAAACGGCAGATTATACTTTTCCCGTTATCCTAGAATTATATGCTTCACAATAACAAAAAATCAATCGCGCTCGAGAATGTCCAGGTGACAATTTTTTTTGCAAGTTTGTAGCCCTCCCACTACCTTAGGTCACACTCAAATCGTCAGATTATTGAAATCGATACCTTCCCGTAAGAATGTATTAAGCGACATTTTAAAAAATTTAAATTAAATTTTTAAAATACCTCTTATTCAATTATTTATTTGCGTATTTTGTTATAGTACAGATTGTTCGAAGCATTTTGAGTTGAAAATCCCGTTTCAAATCTTTTTATTTTTTTAAATACATAAATAAAAAAGTGGACCAGAGGTTTTTTTCGATGCCTTTAAAATGTTTGAAATGTCGCTTAATACATTCTTACGGGAAGGTATCGAAATACACACTTTTCAGCATGTAATTAACCTACCCTATATTCAGGGCCGGACACGCTATATGTGCAAGCGGTGCAAATGCACAGGGCGCTGAACCCAAGGGGCGCCTTGAGCAGGCATTAACAAAGCCACTTCTCGTAACCACTACCTATACCTACCTATTTTTTAAATTTTTATTTCTCACACCAATAGTGATATCCAGTACATAACTACCAGCATTGAATAACTACAATTTAATTGTAATTATTCAATGCTACCAGTTTATTCTGAATTTAAACACAGTTATAATAAACATACATCTATCTACTATTCCAAAAATAAGTCGATGTCTATCTTCCTATTCTCACCCACAGTAACAAAAAACTACATCACAAAATCTTTGAAATGTGCACGATTTTGTTCGCCTTTACCAACAGATACCTACCTATTTGCTATTTTTCTCTTTTTCAAACTGTCGACGTTATTCTCAGCTCGCTCACCATCGTGTGTGTGTTGTGTGCGTGAAGGCATTTATTTTATTTTAATAACCCAAACCCACCCCTATGCTGTGCAACATAAAACAAAATTATTCTTCAACTGCAAATACAGACAATTAACAGCCAGCATGGTGATAACATGAGCGCGATAACAGTTCTTCTATATGAAATCGAAGTCAGAAATGTTAATTTAACAGGAATTCTAAGGTGAACAATTCATACTCATTGGCATAACAGCGCGCAAATTAAAAATTTGCGTCTATGAATTAAACTCTTCCGGTTGAGTGTTTTTTTTTTTTTATTTTGGCATTGGCTTCTATTGATGAGTGAAATATGAAATTGTAGCACTGTCTTATTGTGTGTTGAAACAAAGGATTGAAATATGGAAATAATGAATGATGATGATGCAATGATTTATGATTATGATGATGTTTGTCGTTAATGAGGGAATCTTGTTTATTCAATTTCTCCTTTTCTCTATTTTTTTGTTGTTGCCAGGCATTATTTTCATTAAGAAAAAAGGATTTTTTGACTTATCTAATTACATTATTTGTGTGCCAGTCGTGTTCTTATTGTGGTCAAACTAAAAAACTCAAAACAAAAGAAGGGAAAAAAGAATCTATATTGAGAGTATATACATATGTAGATCTGTTATGCGTAGAGTCAGAGTCCAGTAGTCATTAGTTTATAAATATAACGTCTAGCGTGTTTACTTTTTTGTTAAAGGCTGAATATAATTCTGAAGTATAAAATCTTTTTGTATATTTTAATGAACATTAAAGTGGTTCCTACATAGTTCAAACAAATTCAGTTTTTATTATGTATTTACAAAAGTGTCGTGTCCATCTACAATCTAGGTACCTACCAACATAGTTAAGAAAGTAGGTAGGCACAAAAAAGTATAAAATAAAAAAAAGCATTGCAAAGTCTACCCCTTGGGTAAAATGAGGATATGATTTTTTCCACCATTGACCGCAATTGATGGGCGGAAATGATGAAGTATGCGCAGGGCGCTAATTTCGCTCGGGCCGGCCCTGCCTATCTTAATCTGACGCGCTCGAGTATTTCGAGCTATCGATTTTTATTTACTAATCTGACAACCTACCCTAGGCGCCCGGCCCTACATAGAGGACTGATATATGGTGGAGGTACTCAGCAGGGTGCAAGGTACCCCCCTTTATACTAATCTGACGCACTCGAGTAAATCCCAAAATCCCTTAGTGGGCTCCCCTACTATAAGCCGAGTTTGACAATTTCACACTTAAAACTTTTGTTCCAAATTAAATTTCCCATCGAAATGGATGGTTTTAATCATATCTTAAGAAAATTAAGCGGAAAAGTTATCAAAAACTAATAAAAAAAATTTAAAAATCAAAGATTTCTAATTTGTTTACTAATTTGATCATCCATTTTTTCAGAGCAAAGATAGGCTTAAGACCAGATCCGACATAATAAAGCGATTAAAGGCCTGGACAAACAGAGCGCGATCAGGTGTTTTTTTTTTTGTAAAAAATTGATTGCCTCATTTTTTTCCCCAGTGAAGTATTGATTTTGTCACCGGATCGCGTTCTGTTTGACCAGGGCTTAGGTTTTTTCCTTTTTAACTCAGAAGTATGAAAATTGTAGTTAGGGCCTTTACGAGATTATGGGCAGTACAGCCATTCATCTTTACCATTCCTTATAATTTCACTAATCTAAAATATTAAAATCATTCTTCTAATGATTCTAAAATTAAAGCTAATTTATTTGCTAGTTTTTGTTGGTCGTGCCTTTTCTGATAGTAACTTTGAGCGCGACTTTAATTACCTTAACTATTTGAATAATTGATATCAAACATCAATAATAGCTGCGTTTTTTTGCATGTCCATATGGAGTTTGGGGAAAAAAACGAAATCGGGACATTTCAACATTTGTTTACCTTTTGCATTGGTCTGCCATTTTGTTTTGAACTATTTACCAACTAACACTTGACATTTCTATACAAATTATCGATAACACAACGACTATCGTAGTTTGGCATTACCGTTTTTATCGGGACAAAAGTTAACTTCAGTTAACTATCTGGACTTAGCTAACTCTATATGGACATAGTTGTTGATGTATTTAACATGTTAATTGTTTTGCAACAACAACTAATATTAAATCAATTAACATTAGGTTTGTTCGATGTCAGCACTGGGGCGCACTGGGTCGCCCTGAACTCGCTCTCATGTGTTTTATGTGACACTTTTTTGGGTGTAGAGGCATGGGAGGGATTATTAACCTCAAGATCCAAATGATCAGAATCTTGAGTTCGAATATTTTTCCGAATGTGAATTTTGTCATGTAGTACAGAAAAACGGCTACCTGAGCCAAAGATTCAAAGATTCACGCAAAAAGCAGAGCTTTTTAATCAACAAAACAAAATAAAATCTCCGAATGAGATTTATTTTTTCCTCTCAGCGATAAGTAGGCAGTGGTTAACCGAAACCTAAGAAAATCAAAATAAAAGTTTCTCACTGAGAGAAACCGAAAAAAGTTCTTTTTAAGTTAAATGGTTATTAAGTGACCATTTTTAAAATCCCGGCAGGCAAGCGAAATTTTAAAGACATTTCAAAAGGTTGGGTTTTATTTTTGACCTCTGCCTCTGGTTCCAATGGGTATATCTCTTCCAGTTTAGATAAAAATTACTTTTTGAGGATGCCATATTGAAGCATTGAGCTTCTTCTTTAGTAAGTCTTGAGCTTTTCATTGCTCCAAACAAAGTGTGAAATCTTTGATTTTTGTGTGACTTTTCCTGCATTTTTATAAAAAATTTAAGCCGTCCATATTCAAAACAAATTTAATTTGAAACAAAAATCAAAAATATTTTCAAATTTGGGTCAATTTCGGAGTTATACGATACATATTGAATAGTGAACAGTATTACCATACTCTCAGAAAAGCAAGGGTCAATTAAGTATCATTTTCGGTTTTATGAATGCAAACAAATACATTAGATAATCAAAACTACTTACTGAAAAGTATATTTTATATGTTCTTATAAGTCATAAAATACCCTCAAATACCTTTAAAATAAACATAAACTGCAATCCTATTCGGCCATTGTTATATACATTAAATAAATATTCATATCTTACCAAAAGCCATAATTCCTGTGGCAGGTATGAAATCACCATTTGCAAATCTCCATGATTCCGCTGTATCCGTTCTGCAAGAAATACAAAAACAAAACAAAATAAAAATGGAATAGCTATTAACATTAGAATTTCATAGACCTTTCTAAATAAATTGCAGAAAGTTGTTAAGAAACCCCAAAAATACAATCATTATTAACTTTTCCCCCCACAAAAACCAAACTTTTAATACATTAGAATAATATTCAAATCGTATTTTTTACTTTACTATTTTCTTAAAGCACTGACACCCCCAGCATGGTGAAGCACCGCTATATATGCTAAGTTGGCCAAAACCAGCTGGATCTCATATAAATAGGATCCCTTAAATGGTGCTATAAACCGGGCTGTCAGGAAGATACTTATAACATCATGCAGAGAACGCTTTGCTTAAATCTATACGTGTGCAACAGATACAACCCCTAAAAATATAACCCAACCCTTTTATGTGAGGGAACAAAAGGTTAGAAATGTTCTTTGAATACAAAAACGCATTTTCAAGGATCTCTATAGCATCTCCTTGCCGCAATCCGAACTGAAATGGAGCTGAAATGTCGAAAAAAGTTTACCCTCTCTCTCCTTTTTGAGATTGCAACCATTCGCGCCTGGCTCAAGTGGTACCTATATATACTGTATATACAAAATGATTTTTTGCAACAAAGTTAACTTCCATGCAAATTGTTTGCATTTGCGCTGCATCATACACACACAGACTATGCAGTGGGGAAAAGGGGTTGGTGCTGCTGGAAATTGCAATATTATGCAGATATAAGTACTTAATGCGGTCTCATGAGTGAATGGCCAATTTGTGTTGCATGCTTGTTTAAACAAAAAAAAATGGTAAACGAATTAACAAAGGTAATAGCCATAAGCCATAAGTGGCACTTTCTGTTTGTTCTAGCTGAATTCCCACACCCTCTTTCTACCTACTCTAGGACTCTGTATACTGCACATTGAAGTGTATTCTGTGAAGTTTTATGCAACAGTTCTGATGTAGTTGCGTTCAAGCTCGATGGTGTTTTCACTCTAAATGACTTTTTTAAAGATACACTTGTTTTTTTTCAGTTTTGTTTTAATTAATTATTATTTTTACACTAAGCTTGCCTTTATACCCTTAATGCATTTCAACATATAAATTAAAAATGTCCACTTCAATTGAGAACAGGATGCAAAATTGTTAGTTAGTATGAACAAAGTGACATGAGTTTATAAAGTTAAATCAAATATTTAAATTATTCTTTTCATCAAAAACAAAACAAACAAGACCTTGGCACTTGACATTCAACCAATTTTTACTTGCGATATAGGTACTATAAGGCTAGTTTTGGATTCCAGCAAAAAAAAATTTTTGAGATAACAATCAAACATGATATTACGATGAAAGGGAACTAGCCCAGTCGGATTAGACAAAAAAATGAGCTGAAATGCAAAAAATTAGATAGGGTTTTTTTTTATTTTAATCGTTAGAGGGGTTCATTTAAAGTCTACAAAAAAGTTTTCGAATTCCTAGCTCCATTGCGTTAAGCTAGAACTATAATGCTCGG
This sequence comes from Dasysyrphus tricinctus, assembly GCA_963921185.1. NCBI lineage: Eukaryota > Metazoa > Arthropoda > Insecta > Diptera > Syrphidae > Dasysyrphus > Dasysyrphus tricinctus. Next base: position 98,580,176 of record OY992531.1, read on the forward strand.
AGGGGCATTTAAGTGATCGGAAGAAAACAAGCGAATACGCGGAAAGCATTTGACGCGACTATAATTGCGGAGTGGAGCGTTTCGTCAAGTTTCGTTCAACTTTGGTTACGGAAGTGAGGTGCGCTCTCGAGCGCACCTATCTTAAGTAAAACTGACATTTTGTGAAATAGGAACGCCAAAAAGAGATAGATGATAATTACATTATGGGTATGTTCCCCTTTTTTCGGTTCGGAAAGCTACTTTTCGTTGGTTTTTGACATTAGCTTCAGTGCCCTTCCGACTATTATAGTTCTACCTTTAGCCGCCATCTTGAATTTAACGAAAATCGGTTTTTGTGAAATAACTCGCCTATTTTCAACTTTTGAGCAAAAATGTATATAACAAAAGTTGTTCAAAATTTAATTATTGTCTACAACTTTGGTTGTAATCGTTTTTTGTCTACGATTGATATTTTTCGACTTAATCAAAAAAAACCTATGTATTTTAAATTTTTTTTCTCATTTAAAACGCATAATACCTAAACATTTTTCAAGTAAAAAAAAAATAAATTATTTTTTTCGACTCATTAGAAAAGGATGACACAAGGAGCTTTAAAACCCCTTTTAGGTTGGCCGCCATCTTGTTTTTTAAAGAAAATGAATTTTTGTGAAATAACTCGCCTAGCTTAAGCTTTGGAGTAAAAAACTTAACAAAAGTTGTTCAAAATTTAATTATCTACAACTTTGGTTACCATCGTTTTTGTCTACGGTTGATATTTTTCGACTAAATAAAAAAAACTTATTTTAGACATTTTATTTCGGTTACTCTGAAGTGCATCGCATAAATAAGCACTTTTAAAGTACAAACAAAAAAGTTATAGGTAGGTATATTTGTTTCAATTAATTAGAAGAGGATGGCACAAGGGGTCTAAGAAAAAGTTTGGCCGCCATCTTCTATTTAAGGAAAATGAAGTTTTTGTTTAATAATTTCTTTCTTTTTTTTGCCAAAAATGTGTAAGGATAAATAATGTAATTTTTTTCAACTAAATTAAACAAGATTAAAAAAGCTAGCAAAATGCCTTATAATATTGACAAGACTAGATAGTTACTTTCCAATAGATTTAATAGAAAATAGGTGAAACGTTAAATTAACTGGCTAACGTGAAAAGCTGTATAAGAAAAAATAAAGTTATCCTACTAAAAATAAAACATTTTTCCACAACAACGCACTTCCGTAATGACGCATATACAAACTAACGAATGAAATGAACGTAAGCATCATCGTCGCGTCGTATAAGGATTGAATAAAACGTCCAACAAAATTGTATACATAAAATTTGTACAACATGATAAGTATGATTATCCCTACGAAAAATATTCCTTACTAAACATGTTTTCAAACTCCTTGTGTCATCCTCTTCTAATGAGTCCAAAAAAATAAATTACTTTTTTTTATTACTTGAAAAATGTTTATTAGTAAGTAAGTAACAAAACAAAATCATTTATTAATACATTAATTGTTAAAGTTTACATAATACATGAATATAAAGCTATGGCTAAGCCGTCAGCCTGGTTGACAAAAATAATTTTAATATACAATTTTTATCGTTTAAATTAAATAAGACATAAGTATGTATTTAATAAATAAATTTAAAAATCAAACATATTCAGTAACTAAAAGCATTCTATATTTGAAGATAAACTTCTAAAAATTTACTGAGCGTTTTCCAGTCGCACTCGTTAAGTATTTTAAGGGTTTCTTGCATTGAAAGGGGGTTTTTCCAAAGAAGAAAAGTCGGTGTGGCTTAAATATTGGGCAAATACTTATGAAATAAAAGCAGTCCTCTTTTGACTTAAGGTTGCATATTGAACAGAACTGGTCGAAGCTGCCGTTATAAGGACATCCATTCAAGCTAAGTAGTTCACATCTTGCTTTAAAAATAAAAGAAATCTCTCGGTATGTTAAGGAGTCGTTAAAATAGTATCTCTTCTCAAGATTGCAATAAAGCTGAGAGTATAAAAATCTACTGTTGGATTCACGGCCATTTATAACAAATGTTTCTCGCGTCAAGTCCTCATTTTTTTTAATTATACGGTACAGTTGTTCTTTTAAGTTGATGGGATTATTTAAGTCAATATGTAATGTTTCACCACAAGCAATTCCTAACCTTTTCCACTTATCAATCAACCAGTCTTTATTCCTTAACTCGTATAAGAGCATTATCTTTGTTATCCTCGAGTCGTCATGCGCTAATGTTTTAATAATAAAATCAGCCTCTGCTTTAAGGGTACTTGTTAGAAGTTTAGGCATTCCTGTTTCTAGGTAGATTGCATAGTTTGGTGTGTTTCGAGGTAAGTTGAAGAGTTTTTTTAAAAAGTTTCTCTGGAATTGTTCAATTTGTTCATATTCATCTGCACCCCAGACCTGACACGCGTAACAGAGAGTTGACTTTACAACTGCTTCGTATATCTTGTACTTGGCAGAAAGAATTATTCTACTATTCGTTAATACTTTTCTCCATGAAGAATTCAACAGGCTTTGTGATGTGTTGGCCTTTTCTCTTAGATGGTTGCTGAAGTTCAAAGTAGAGTTAATTTTTACGCCTAGATACTTAATTTCATTGGTTACTTCTAGTAGATTGCCATTGTAATACCACCTTTTAACGTTTTGCCTTTGAGAGGAGTGTGAGAATACCATCACCTTCGATTTGTCCGTATTAATCGTTAATCCCCATCTGTTGCAGTAAGATGCTAATCGATTAATCATTAATTGAAGATTTTCCGGTGATTCAGACAGTATTACAAGATCATCGGCATATAATAAAACATTTATAACCGAATTAGCTATCCTTATCAGTGTTGCCCCCCCAACTGATTGAAAGTGTAGTGTTTAGGAAAAAAATGTGTAGTAAAAACGTAGTAAAAAAAGAACAAAATAATTTTACAATTTTTTTTAATCCTTTTATTCACTTTTAAATATACATAGGTATAATAAATTATTAAATTAGCACCCGATTTTGGCAACTCCATCAAATATTCGAGATAGTTTAGAAAACAGTTCAAATTCCAACTTCAAAACGGTACATTGTCAAACTGAAGTAGAAATGTGAAGAATATACATTTATTTTATAAAGAGAAAACCAATATGATCTGTCAAACTGTGGATTCCATTCTGGAAGTGGATTGCGAAATTGGGGATGTTGTGTTCTAGGCTTACACAGAAAGTATTGGTTAAGATTTAAAGCTACAAACACACTATTTCTGATGTAAAAAAAGTGTAGTGTTTGGAGGACTGTGCGTAGTGTGTGCTTTTGAGAAAAAAGTGTAGTAAAAACACTACAATTGTAGTAGGGGGGCAACGCTGATCCTTATGCCTCCAGGTAGATCTTCAACAATGTCATTGATAAAAAGGAAGAACAGTAACGCGCTGAGAAGACATCCTTGCTTTACTCCAGTAGTCGTTTCAAACCAATCTGAGAATATTGCACCATCCCATACCGCTGCTTTTGTTCCATCGTACATTTCCTTAACTACACACAGGAATTTTGAAGAAATACCCAACTGCGAGAGCTTGTATAAAAGTGCGTTACGATTCACCCGATCGAAGGCCGTTTTGAAATCTACAAAGAATGAGTAGACTTTCTTGTTCCGTGCTTGGAAGGCTTTAACAATTGAAGAAAGCGTAAAAATCTGGTCTGTTGTAGAATAATGCTTTCTAAAACCGGCTTGAAGATTTGAAAGAATACTTTTATTCTCCACCCATTTCTCAAGTCTCTCTACAAGTATACCGCAGAATATTTTGGCTAACGTGTTCATAAATGATATGCCTCGATAGTTTTCTGCAATTTCAAAAGCGCCTTTTTTATGAATAGGGAAGATAACTGATTTTCTGAACGATGAGGGAATATCAACGTTAGTGAAGACATTGTTATAAAATTTTAGCAGATAGTTAAAGTATGAGGAAGTTGCATTCTGATAAAATTCGTAGGGAATCCCATCTTCACCTGGTGCTTTTCCAATTTTCGCTTTCTTCATTACTGCTTCTATTTCTTCCAGTGTTATGGCCGAATCTAACGATTCGTCGAAGATTGATGGCTGAGCAAAGGAAAATAGAAGGTTTTCGTCGCTGTGAAGAAGATGTTTGAAATGGATTGCAAGTGATTCAGCTGATAGCCCAGTTCCTATTTTGTGGCTTGTTCTGTTAATAGTTCTGGCAGTTTTCCAAAATTCTTTCGAGTTTTTAGTTTGACCTAGAGTAAGTGCTTGGTTATTTTCAAACTCTATTTTCTTATGTAGGCATAAATTTTTGTAGCTAGCGTTGTAATCAATGTACCATTTCCTTAAATTGGGGTTATGTGAATTACGGATGACTTTCAGAAGTGCAAATGATTTTTGGCGTGCTTTCAAACAGTCCTTATCAAACCATTGCTGTTTAAATGGTGAGCTCGTGTTTGAAATTTTGATCGCTGTAGAGTTTCTTATAAATTCTGTTAATTGAATAGCCATAATCTCAGTAGATTCGGTTGCCAATAAGTTCGTTTCAATTAAACTGTTCAAAGTACGCTTATAAGAGACCGATTCCTCATTCTTCCATTTAAGCCGCGGTAGTAATTTGAGATTAGTGTGTCGGGGGGATGGTTCTCTTGCAATTTCTACTGTAATAGGCATATGATCCGAGAAGGTTTTACACTGCACTTCGAATTTTTTAATCTGCTCAATCCATTCGTTACTCGCTGCACAGTAGTCAATGACTGATTGCCCTTGACCTCCTATGAAGGTAAAGTAACCCTCTTCATCTCCTTCAGTACATCCATTTAGAACTACTAGGTCATACATTTGTAGCAAATTAGCTATTTTTTACAATTTCCTTGCATAAATATCTTATTTTTAAATTTCTTAAATTTAATAATTATTTTTAACAAAAAATAGTACCCCTCTTTTAAATATTGTTAAGTTACTTTCAGTCTTCATATTAGTAGGCAATTCATTGAATATTTGTATTCCTTTGTAAAATAACATATTTTGAGTCCTTGAGTTTCTGAATAATTGCACATTTAAGTTATTATTATTTCTTAAGTTATATGGTTGTACATTCGCTCTAGTTCTTAACCTTCTACTTAAATAACTGGGCAACAAGTTGTTTTTAATTTTAAATATAAAAATAAGTGTGCCTAAAACTATTCCTTGTCTTACATTTAACCAATTTAGAATTTCCAGCATATTTCGATTTTTTTGGCAATTTTTTTGAATACATATTCGAAATGTTTTTTAAAATTAAGTCTACTGTCCATTATAACTCCTAAATACTTAATTTCATTTATACATTCAAATTCTTCTATCTGATTTATCACATTATTTTCAGGTAACAACATTATTTTCGTTTTTTCTACATTTAACTTAAGTTTATTCATGTTTAAATAATTTTTTATATTTTTTATTTCATCGGTTAGTTTTCTTATACAATCACATAGTTCATATTCATCAAATATACTTAATTACTTTTTTAATATCATTAATGTAAAGCAAAAACAAAAGTGGACCAAGGATAGATCCTTGAGGCACACCTAATTCTGTTTCAATTGAGTCCGATAAATTATTGTTAAATTTGACAACTTGCCCGCGTCCAATCAGACATGTAGTAGTTTGCGCGTTGCTAATTCTAGCATTCCAATCTCCGATTAATAAAACGCTTTTACTCGCAAAGAATTGCATGGTGTTATGTAACTTCTCAAAATCATGATCCCACTTGTTACAATTAATGTAACAAGGTAAAATGTACATATTGTTTGGGTGAATGACTTTTACTGCTATATTTCCCTCAATTTGCTCGAAATCGTACGTATTTGTTAATGATTTTTTTATTCCATATAAATGACCTCCACTTGCACGACCCTTAATATTAGTTTTTATTGCTTCAACCCATATAAGCTTAAAGTCTATAAAATAGTTTTTAAATTTAATAATTTTATCTTCGATAACATTTTTATAGAAAAAATATATCAAAATTTTTAACGTATTTAAAAAAATCTACAAATAATAGCTTATTATTTAATCCTGAGATATTATAGGATAAAATCTTACAAAATATATGTTTATTAGGGCTGATGGCATTTAATTCTCAATTTTATTCATATCTACTACAATTTGGTGTTTCATGTGCCACCCCTGGTGGATACGAATTCTGTGATCTATTCCATTTGGGTTGCTGTCTATTTGATATTGACAGTTTGATTTCTCTGACATCTCCAAAGTTAAGATCACCAAACATATTTTGTAGTTCAGTTTCTCCGTCAGTTTCATTATATTTTAGATTATTGGTATCGTTTAAATAAAATATTTTATCACGAATAATTAAAGTGTTATTTTTTATCTGTACTGCATCTGTTGTTTTTGTTCTGGTCACTTTGCGATAACCCAGGAGGATTCGACGTTTAAGTTGTGCTTGTTTGCGAAGATCACGTTGAACAAATGCACCTGTGCCTTTAAGCTTAGAAGAGTTCCTCAACATTTTGGTTGCAGTTTCGCTCGATCCTGTGTTAAGCTTGAGCTTGATTATTTTACTATTTTCGCTTATTTTTGTGGCCTCTGGCATGTTTAGATTCTGATTATCCAGCAAAAGTTTTGTTATTGATTGGACACGTTCCTGAGGATCAACACATACGGGATCATTAGGAATAGAGAAAATAATGTTCTTCCCTTTGATTTCTCGACTTTGATGTTCTAGTTCCTCCTCCAGAAGCCGACAACGGTTTTCAAAGTGATGGACCCTTTCTGTCAATTTGTGATTTTGCTGCCGCAAAAGGCTCAGCTCTTTGTTTACCTTGTTGATGTCTTCCTTCGTGGCCAAACTGGCGATGGCGAGTGGGAGTTCTTTTTGGAGTGACTTATCAATGATTGATTTAATTTGTTCGAAATCTGATTGTGACATAGACATGTTATTGTGGTGTTTAAATGGTTTTGACTTTCTGTTGTTTTTTTATGTCAAACTTGAATTTTCTTCCGGTGAAGTTTCTCCTACTTTTCTTTTACTAGTCATGTGACCAAATAGCGAAAAGTTTTCCTTCGTTCTGCAGCTTAAAACTAATTTTACCTGGTGGTTTTATTGGATCGATTTAATAAACTGGGGGGTCATTCCGTAATTTTTAAAACGATAATCGTCAAAACGATTATCTATAACGATATCGTCTATAATTTGCTTCACGTAACTCAATCACTATCGTCTCGTCTATCGTTTTTTATTTGAATGAACAAAATGAATTTGAAAATTAAATTTTGCTGTCAAAACTAAAAATCCTTGTCGTTTTATTTGAAATGTCAAGTTATTCTAAAAATTTATTTGCAATATCATCCGTTAAAAGTTGTATTTGTGGATAAATTGATTCTTTTCGGTATACGCAACAATATAGAAAACGTTCTTAAAGTAGATGGTCAATCTGAGTGTCCCCTTAAAAGTACGATTTAAGCCTACAAGCAGCCCAGTGTTGAATACAAATATGAACAAAATAATAAAAAATAAATCTGGTGGCGCAACAGCTCGTGGAAAGCAGGCCCTATTGACTTACAACTCTCAACCATTCCTATGTGCGTGTTGTTGGCTGGAATGGAGGCGACCTAAAAATTTTTGCCGAGTCAGAACGGCTAGATGAGAAGCACTTATTCATGACAAGTATATTCTTGGATGATTTGTCAGTTCCTCTGTTTATAGGTGGCAGTGGCTGGGAATCGAAGCAACACCTTCGGCATGACAGTCCAACGCACTAACCATTATGGCAAGAGGTAATACTAAAAATATTAAGGTTCCAAAAATATCCGATCGAATATACAGCTTGAGGTATGATTTTGCAGCAACAAAATGCCTTTAATCACGGTGCTGCTTTCTAACGGTTGCCATTGGCTCTCCTCTCAACCTCTAAGATTTCCTCTTCTTTGGATAGTTGATAAGTGCAAAATTGTCAAAAGATGTATGATGTCCATCAAAATTATTTAATATTGAATAAAGTATTTGCATCAGTTTTAAGCCAAGATATGCTTTTTCGTTCTCTAACTTATTGCTTTTTTCTCAAAACCATATAGAGTAGGAACCCCTTAGCATAATGGATATCGCGATTAACTATGCGTGAAGACGATCAACGTTTTACGCGATGAGAGCCCTGTTGACATAGGTGCCTGTATTGATGACCGATTATTTTGGTATAAATGGTCGAATTTTGACCACTGGGCAGATACATAAATACTTTTTAATTGTTTATCCTATTGGGTAGGATTTGTTGGTAAGATTTTTCTGAATAGTCGAAACTATATGAACTGATATTAATGCCATAATTATTCAATAATTATTTTATTTTTTATTCGTATTATTCAAAAAACAATGGTTAAAATCAACTAACAACCAATTATCGCTCTTAAAACATTCAAATAATTACAAGACGATACCTATTTAGCTATCGTCTAAGCTCTATCGTTTTGACGATAGCGTTTTGACGATTATTGACTTACGTAAAGCAAATAATTCATCGCCAAAACGAGATCGCCAAGACGATAGTCATTTTCAATGTTACGTAGAGCAAGACTATCGTCTAAACGATATCGTCTGGCGATAATCGAAATACGGAATGACCCCCCTGTTTAATATGTTCAAGTATAAGTTCGATTTAAATTTTATTTCAAGGTTTATCACACTTAGAATAGAAAATATTCACGAGCGATTTTGAATGTATACTATTCACTTTTTCAGCAGAATTGCCATCCCTGTTTATGTTTATTATGCGTTTAAAACGAGAAAAAAAAATTTAAATAGGTTTTTTTGATTTATTCGAAAATATCAATCGTAGAAAAAAAAACGATTATGACCAAAGTTGTAGACAGTTAAATTTTAAACAACTTTTTTTATATACATTTTTGCCCAAAAGTTGAAAATAGGCGAGTTATTTCACAAAAACCGATTTTGGTTAAATTCAAGATGGCGGCTAACGCAATGGAGCTAGGAAGTCGAGAACTTTTTTTTAGACTTTAAATGAACCCCTCTAACGATTAAAATAAAAAAAAACCCTAACTGGGCTAAACACCAAAAAAGTGGGTGACACAATTCTGTCTGTCTGTTTGTCTGTTCATCTACAGCCTAAACGGCTCGATCAATTTTCTTCAAACTTGCGGTACATAGTGGTTTTTGGTGATTATGCCCACACATTTTTTTTCATTTTTTTTTCGAAGCAAAAATAACGGTACCTGCCATACAATTTTTTTTAGCAATTTTCCATAATCGTATTTTTCTCAAAAACGGCTCGACAACTTTTCTTTAAAAAATTCAATAAATTTATTTAAGTAAAGGCTACCTTTGGGTGGGGAAACCCATTTTTCAAAAATGCTTAGGTATTAATGGTAGGTACCTCCCAAAGAACCGTTTTTTCAATTTTTGATTTTCTTCAAAATGGTATAACCGATTTTCAATAATATAAATATTCAAAAAAAATAAATAATTTTGTATGCCAAAATTTTTGATAAAATATTTTTTTGGATTTTTAAAAAACGTTTCAAAATTATTTTTGGAAAATCAAATATTTCGATAATGTCATGATCGATTTTTTTGAAACTAGATATTTTAGAGTTTTTTAGTACCCTCTAAAATACTTTTAGAAAAAATTTTACATTTATGAAAAAGTAACGGTACCTTCCATACAAAAGTTAAAAATCTGCAAAGGAAAATATTTTTTGCTTAAAAAAGACTCCTACGATTTTGATTAAACTTTTTTCATATACTAAAATTAGTACGATCTACTACCAACAATTATGAAATTTTACACTAAGCAACTATTAATAGTAGTCATAGAACGTATTTTTTTATTTTGAATATTTTCGTTACCGGCTAAACGGATTTAAGATTAAATAATATTGCATATCAAAATTTTCAATAAAAAGTTTTTGGATTTTTAAAAAAAGCTTCAATTTTTTTTTTTTGAAAATTCCATATTTCAAAAACGGGTTGACAATTTTTTTTCAAATTTTGTTTGTATGTACACATAAATATATAGGTACTTAAGATTTGCATACCAAAATTTGTTCTTAAAAATACTTTAAGAATTTTATATATAAGAAATGATATTTTTAAGAAACCGCTCAAACGATTTTAAATTTTTGTTCCCATACAATCATATTCAATCAAGAATTAAGATGGCATTCTTTTTTTTCACCTCAAACTGTCAAAAGAGTTTTAAAATGTCGTATTTCATGCTTCTCTACGGTTTTCTCTCATAATTTCCATGTTTTTATATACAATTTTCTTCAACCCGCAGTGTCTTGAACATAAGAGCAAGTTCGTGCGACCCAGTCGTGCATTTTATTTTATTTGAAAACGATTGATAGAATTTTTTAAAAAATAAAATAAAACAAAAGGGTTCTAGCTTTTAAAACAGGTTAAGTATACATACTTAACTGTAAATGCTGCTCTTGTTTCTGATTTTTTTTATTTTAAGTACATATTTTTTGTAGTCGTAAAGGTTGTAAGTGGAAACCTACATTTTTATATAACACTTCAGCTTTTTTTCAAGTAGCAATATTTTGTAATTTTTCGAATGGAAGAAGGTTTTACCTAATATATTTCTGTATAGACAGTAATAATCTATATCAGCGGTTTCCAATCTTTTTTAGTCACGGGGCACTTTTCAGCGAGAAATTCCTCGCGGAGCACTTCGTCGCGTGTATGCCATTTTTTGCAGTTATTTATGTGTCGCAAATGCAACACATAACTATTTATACATTTTACATTTTATTAAATTCAAGAAACAAGTTATTTCAACGAAAAAACGAAAATCAGTAAAAACTTCTTATACCTGATGGCTTATGGCTTAATAATTTGCCGTTACTTAGTCATTAATTAGTTGTGACAAATTCAATTTGATCGTGCAATGTTTTCTATGTTTTTTTGGGTGCTTTGCTAACTTGATATCAAGTTAGCAAAGCAACTCTCACGGATCGAAAAATGGAAAGGTGCATAATTTGCCGTTAATTAGTTGTGACAATTTCGAATCTGTCGTTCTATGTTTTCTATGGTTTTTGTTTTGAAAAGTGGTAAGAATTTCTAAAATTCAATATTTTAGTGCTTAATAATTTGCCGTTATTTACATAGTTGTGAAAAAATTAATTTTGCCCTGCGATGTTTTCTATGTGTTTTTGGGTAATTTGTTTTTCATGAGTGTCAAGTTAGCAAAGGAACTTCGAAGAATCGAAAAATGGGTAGGTGGATAATTTGCCGTTAATTAGTCGTTAACTAGTTGTGACAGTTTCGAATTTGTCGTTCAATGTTTTCTATGTTTTTTTGGTGCTTTGCTAACTACTCGAAAAGTGTGAAAAACTTCTTATACTTTATGTTTAATGGCTTAGTAATTTTCCGTCAATGAGTCATCAATTAGTTGTGAAAAATTGAATTCAATCATGCAATGTTTTCTATGTTTTTTTTTTAATTCTTCGTTAGCCTCATATCAAGTAAGCAAAGCAAAAGCACCACCTTAAAAAGGGATTTAAACTGCTAATACCGAGCTGTTTATGGCTTAATAGCTTGCCACTAATTAGTCTTCAATTTGTTGTGACAATTTTGAATTTGTCGTGCAATGTTTTCTATGTTTTTTGGGTTTTTGGTAGCTTGACATAAGTTGGCAAAATACTTTTTGAAAATGGGGTAAAATCTGCTTATACCGGATGAGAGTTGCTATAGTTATAGCTAATAAGGGTATGTTTGCACTGCGACCGTAAGCTCTATAGTGTCCGTTAGTTGGCTGTTGTGAGATGTTATTGTTCAAATGTAAAAGTCAGTACAATATTGTAATTGAAATGTTACATATTAAAAATACAGCAAATAGTGTAAATAGACGTTCTGATTGTGATAGACTTAGTGACATTTATGGTCAATTCATAAATAGGCATTAGTAGATACATATCTGTTATATAGATTATACTGAAGTTTTAAACTCCAATACATAAGTATGTATGTAGATATTTTGATAAAGCTTTCAAACAAATACATTTGAATTTAAATATTCAAATTGATTGATCGTTTTTTTGAATTGTCTTTTTAAAGATTTTCAAAAAACTATAAAAAAGCAAAACAAAACAAATATAACTGTTATTTGTTGATATTACTCTTTTAAAATTGTAAGTATCTTCAATTTTATGTTTAGATATCCAATAGGCTAGATTTTTAATAAAATTTTTTTGAATATATAGGTCTGAAGAAGGGTGTAACCACGCCCGAAACGTCACAATTTTATAAAAATAAAAACAAAAACTGACCTCCAGCTCACTTAGGAATTCATTATATTACTAAAAAGGTCACGAATAAGGATATAATATATTGTAATAACTTTCCATATTTGAACTATAACAACTCAAAAAATCAAACAAACGGACACAATAAAGCTTACGGTCGGAGCGCAAACATACCCTTATTAGCTATAATTATAGCAACTCTCAAACGAAAGAAGCGCCATCTGCCGGATTATAGCAGAAAAACAACTGTCAAATTGGAAAGAGGAATTATGGGAAATTTTCCCCTACGGAAAGCTCAGGAAGCAGAGACCAGAACCTTCTACTAGTTTCCAGAGTTTGTCAAACAAGTATAAAAGGCAAACATGTTTGACCGGCAGTGACACAGTTTGTTTTTAATCGTGAATGAATAAAGTTGGTTGTAATATAAGTGAAAAGTAAAGTTGGTGAATCAATTTCAGTGGTGAATAATAAATTGTTTTGCTTGTACTAAGAAAAAGTAAAGTGAAAGTTTTAAATAAAGTAAATAAGTTTTATTAACGAACTTGAGAAAATATTACAATATATTAAGCTTTAAATAAAAAGATTGAGAGCATTGCATTTAACGAAAATGATGGATGTTCAGATCCATATTTGAACAAAAACCAGAACTTGCGTCATAGATGAAAATATCTGTCTCACTTTAAGTATAGAATATAATATCGAACACGTTGCTCATACGTTCATTTTTTTCACAAAGAAAACATTGTTAATATTTTTGTCTTTTCCTGAAAAGTTCCTGGAACAAATGTTTTAGAAACAAACAACAGATTAGTAAACCAAAAAACAACGTAATGGTTTTAACGCTTCAATTAATTTAATTCTTCTAAGCGGTGAATCTTTAATGCCCAAGGAACAATAACAATACAAAATTGTTCAACCGTAATAATTGTTTTTTTTTTGTGTGTGCTGAAGACAAAGACATTTAATAATATGTAGCAGCGTACAGCTGTAGCGCATCCCTTCTTAAAAGGTTGTTTCTTTGCTTTTCTTTTAACCTTTTAAAATGTGAATATTATATAAATTGAAGTTAATTTAAGAAAAAAATGTCATTTCGAAATTGAAAAAGTACAAAAAGAAAGGTTATGTGTGAGCTGTGATAAATTTTTCCCTTAATGCCGCTTAACACACCAATGAACAAGGTTAAATGAGTATTAGGTCATATACATATACAAAGCAGAAAAAATAATGATTTTAAGACATAGGAATTGACATTTGAACTCGAAGCATATGATTTTCAATTTGGTATTTCAAAAAACTTGGCCTTAGCAAAGCTTTGAGCATTAATCATTTTTAAAAATTATTTTATTATTTATGTTACAATTTCCTTCTGCTTTTTATTTGTTCATTCATTAATTGGCGCATTTATTTAATTTCCTTTAATAATTGCCTATAGTAAAAAATTTTCTTAAAATCAATAAAATAATACAAATTTTACATAACACAGGTTAAAACAATATTAGTTAAATTTTTGACACGACAAATGAAGAATGCTTCTGGGCATACTAGACACTGAGCTCAAGTCCGTCATCTATTTTTCGATTCCAATTTGAGGTTTCGAAAAATCCACGTTAGAAAATTAAACAATCATCGTTTTTGATGAGACTCCTACAAATCCAAGGGCACGGTAGTGCCTAGCCAAGTTCGCGGTACTACACCTTTTTAACAGGAACAAACTTAGGCGATTTTTGATCCCTCTCTAACTTCAGTACCAATAAAGTCAGAAACTTCAATTTTACCTAGTCAAACACATTCGTTTCACATTTTCATCTCCTTAGAATAAGAATTTCCTGAGATATAGGACTTCAAAATCGCTAAAACCGTAACTCACTGACTAACTCGCTGACAGATCATCAAAATTATGAAGTACTTCCCAACACCGTAGAACCTTGAAATAAAAATCGAAAATCTGCAATTTTCCGTTCAGACTTACAACTAACCAGGGATTTCTCGGAGACTTAAACAGATATTGGAAAGATTTAAACTGAATTTTGAAGAAGAAGATTAGTACTTTCAGGAGTCATGTTGCTTAAAAAATTTAAAGCTCGTTGGATATGTAACCTCAAAAGTAGCGAAAAACCACGATTTCAAAATTTTATAACGGGAATATCTCAACTACCAGAGCAGATGGCGGAAAACGGATACTTCTTTATTTACTTACTTAAGGTGGCACTACAGTCCGTGGTGGAACAGGGTCTCAACCAACAAGCTTCTTCCAGCCGGCTCGGCTTCTAGCTAGGTTTCTCCAGTTTCGGACCTCAAGTTGGTTGAGGTCCTCTTCCACTTGCGTTCGCCATCTTTAACGCTGTCCATCTCTACTGCGCTATCCCATGGGGTTGGATTCAAAGACTTTCCAGGCTGGAGCATTGGTGTTATTCGCTCTAGGCTACCCAGCCATCTCAGTCATTTGCATTTCACTTTTGTAGCTAGGTTGGTGTCGCTGTACAGCCTGTAGAGTTCGCTGTTATATCTTCTTCTCCATTCCCCATCTATGCGGATGGGACCAAAAATCACACGGAGAATTTTTCTCTCAAAACAGCATAACGCGTTCTCATCCACCGTTAACAGTGTCCATGCCTCTGCACCATACGTCATGACCGGGATGATAAGCGTCTTATACAGGGACAGTTTAGTTGCTCGAGAGAGGGCTTTGCTTCTCAATTGCCTTATTAGCCCAAAGAAACAGCGATTGGCAAGAGTATTTCTTCGTTTGACCTCAGCAGTGGTATCGTTCGCCGAGTTTATAGCGGATCCTAGGTAGACAAAGTGTCTGACCACCTCAAAATTATAGCTGTCTATAGTGACGTTCTGTCCTAGACGTCGTCGGTGTTGGGTGTCCTTTCTTGTTGATAGCATATATTTCGTTTTGCTTTCATTCACCGTTAGACCCATCTTCTTGGCTTCCTTCTCAATGCTCACAAAAGCACCACTGACATCACGCTTTGTTCGTCCGATTATGTCAATGTCGTCAGCATAAGCGAGTAATTGGATGGACTTTTGACAGATTGTGCCTCTAGTGTTGACGTGAGAGTTTTGCACTATTCTTTCAAGAACGATGTTGAAGTAGTCGCATGACAGCGCGTCGCCTTGCCTAAAGCCTTTTTTGACATCAAATGTTTTTGTGAGGTCTTTGCCGACCTTGATGAAGCAGCGTGCATTCTCCATCGTCATCCTGCACAAACGGACGAGTTTGGCAGGGATGCCAAAACCAGAACTTGAAGTCGATGAAAAGGTGGTGGGTATCGATTTGAAACTCCTGGGTTTTCTCCAAGATCTGCCGTAGTGCGAGTATTTGGTCGATGGTGGACTTCCCTGGCCTAAAGCCCACACTAATATAGACCTATCAGGTTGTTGACGAATGGCTTCAGACGTTCACAAAGTACTGCAGAGAAGATCTTGTGGGCGATATTAAGAAGACTTATGCCTCTGTAGTTGGTGCAGTCCAGGGGATCGCCTTTCTTGAGGATCGGGCAAAAAATGCTGAGGTTCTTGTGTTCCTCTCTCCTCTTCTGCTCGTAGAGCTGGCGAGAAGTTCTGGTACTTCTATGCAGAGCTGCTCTGTACGCCTGTTAATTAGCTGCATGTACTTGCCGGCATTCTTCGTCGAACCAGGGGTTTCGCTGTGGTGGTCGTGTGGGGCCCACCACGTCAGAGGCGGCATCTCTGATGGCTTCCTGGCAGTTTTTCCACTGGTTCTCGATATTTGCAGTTGGTAACAAAGGACTATTTAAGAGGGCCCGAGAGATTCGATCGGAAAAGGACCTGGTGATTTCTTGCGACTGTAGCCGTCTGACGTCGAATGTCCTCACAATATTTCCTTGTTTTGGCTTTGGTCTGGATATCCATAGCATTACCTTGGCTACCACGAGGTAGTGGTCCGAGTCAACGTTGGCTCCTGGGATGGTTCGGACATCCTTGATACTGGAAGAGTGCCTTGTGTTGATCGCAATGTGGTCAATCTGGTTGGCGGTTGATTTACCAGGAATTTGCTATGTCCTATTATGTATATCGAGATGCGGGAACTGCGTACTAGCTACCACAACGTTTCGCCCTGCAGTAAAGTCGATTTACCTGAGTCCGTTATCGGAGGTGGGGTCGTGCAGGCTGTATCTTCCGATAGTGGCACCAAAGACGTCTTCTCTTCCTAGTTTGGCATTAAAATCACCCAAGACAATTTTAATGTCATAGCTAGGGCATTGCTCATATGTATTGTCCAGGAGCTCGTAGAACTCGCCCTTGGTGTCGTCATCTTTCTCCTCTGTGGGGGCATGCGTGCATATGAGGCTAATGTTGGCGAATTAAGACTTGATGCGAATTGTCGTGAGGCGCTCGTTCACATAGTTGAATCTCAAGACTTCTTGCTTAAGTCTGCCTCTAACGACGAATCCATATCCAAAGAGACGCTGCCTTGTGGTCGGTAGCAGTCACCGTAGTAACGCCCATCCTATCGCACTTCTTGGATGGCGCTGATGTCTACTTTGAAGCAGTTTAGGGCTTCGGGCAAATGTTCGGCTGCACGTGGTCTATAAAGAGACAGAACATTCCACGTGTAGATCCGAAGTTCGTTGTCTTTATTTCGTTTGCTAGGTTCGTCAACAGTTAATCCGTAATTCGCCACTAAATATCTTAACATGGCCGGGAAGTCACCCTGACGACACGACTCCCAACCTGGAGGACCAAACCGTGACAATATAACTCCAAGAGCGGGGAGGCGGGTTCACCGGTCCTTATAGGCCTGAGCTCCGAATATGTCGTAGTATAAGGTGAATTCTTCCGCTGCCACCTGGATAAAGGAGAAGTGCCTTAGTGGGAACACTCCTCCCCCTCTCTCGTTTGCTGGCCCCTAAAACCGTCCACAGGGATTGGAACCCCATCTTCAGTTAAAGGTACTAGGCACCCGATGTTCACCTCAGGGAGGAGGAGTAGGAGTTGATAGACAGAGGTTCGCTTTCAAAAAAGCATGTGGACGCTTATGTCCTCTTGAATGTACCGTGTCTACCCTTTGAATATCTTTCGAGTCAGCGCCAAAAATGTTCTTTAGAACGAGTCTTACTTGGCCTTGTTGAAAACGGTGAAAGTCTGTGAAATATAAGGGTATGCCAAAAATTGGATTAATTTTAAGTTTCAAGCCTTTTCTTAACCCTCCACATTAAACTGTAAGTCATCATTTTTAGTAATAGTTAGTTTCTTTTGAATGATTTCGAAAAATTTGAATGCAACCTGGGGGCCGATTCTGGTTCTGTGAAAAAATGAAACGAACAATTTTTCACGCTATCACACTAATTCCGATTCCCGTTCTGTGAAAATGTGCAACCAAACATCAAAAACTTTCATTATGAATAATTTGCTTTCACGCCGTCATTTGGAAGCGAATATCCAAAATGAAAGCGTGAATACGAACAAGCAATGACAAATTCAATCATATCTCTCTCTCTGTCAAATCCATACAGAAAAAAGTGTTCCTATCTCACGCATTTCTCTGTTCTCTTCAAAAACACAAGTAAATTGAGAGAATCGTGCAGTTTTCAGGAGAAATGGTAAGGTGGTTCTAGCATCGATAATATAGTTTTCATTCACAGAACCAGAATCGCTTATTTGTGGCAAATGAATCGGAAAAGTGAAAGCAATGGTTGGCAGCGAATGTGAAAACGATTTATTCGATTCACTTTTTCACAGAACCAGAATTGGCCCCCAGTTCGAAAACTAGTTAATCCAAAGCATACAAACAAATATGCATTGAGTTTGAGAACTTGCATCATATTCTCAAATAAACCGGAATCGTTTTTTTTTTTCAATTTTCATCATATTGTGTAGGATACAAGCAGATAAAACAATTGAGACTTGAATTCTGAGTGAAGGACAAGAGAAAACCATTACAAAAGCTTATACTGTCTGGCTTGTAAGGCTTAAGGTCCATTAAAATTTAAATAATAAAAAAGGTTTGCAGAAGCTAAAAACGAAATCACTTTTTCGCAAAAACAGCATTTTGTTTGACTTGCATTTATATTTGTCAGAATATTAGAACAATTGGTAACGAAACAACCAACATGTAAGTAACAAAAAAAAAAAAACAGCATTATGGTTCTGCCGCATCAATTAATTTTATTGTTCAAAACGGTGAATCCTTGTTTTGTTTTCTTTTCAACCATTACCTGCTGTCCAAACAACAAAAACAATGTGAAATTCTTAAACCGTCATTATTTTTTGTGTGTATGCGGAAGACAACAAAAATTTGTATAGCCTGCCAATACTTTTAACACGGAATATTTGTTTTTAAACCTTTTTGATCCGTTAAAACGTGTATATATTATTTAAATTGAGCCAAGTGAATAACAAAAAAAAAAATGGGAATTAAAAATTGAAAAAGTACAAAAAGAAAGGTTATAGGCCATGGAGCTGTGGTAACACTTTCAGTTTAATGAAGCAGCACAATCATGCCATTAAAAGCCCTTCCACACTATCCCACTGAGTATTAATACATGTCAAAAAAGTGTGATGCAATTCAAGTATAATAGTGTGGAAACAAAATATGAAATTTCATCACACACAACTTGACAGCGCATCCTACATGGTTTGACATGTGTTAATACTTGAAAGATTTTAGGATTGGTTCTAAATCATCACACATTTCTTTCACACTTTTGTGGTTATTGAGGTTAAATTTGAAACATGTCGGACATAGCGGGTGCGTCTAGCTCAAATATGGATAAAAAACCTTTGGAAAAGGTATAAAAAAAAATAAAAAATGTAAGTTAAAATATTAATAAAAATTTCATTGCAGATTGACTGGAACAGAGAAATGGTTTGTGAGCTCATTGATCAGTGGAGCACTTTCGAGTGCCTCTACAATCCCACCAACCAATTCTCCCACAATAAACATGCCCGGCACGAGGCACTGGTAAAAATATCGGACAAACTCCGCAGTTTTTGCCCACAGCTTTCGATACAGGACGTAAAGGTAATAAAGCTATCATTATATCTACAGATATACCTACATATTTTAAATAAATAATTTATAGATTAAGATTAACTATCTTCGAAGTCAGTTTTGTCGGGAAAAACAAAAAATGAAGGAAACGTGTACCAGTGGGGCTGGAACCGACGATTTATACGAACCCACAGCGTATTGGTTCGAAAAAATGAAATTCATTGAACCTTTTATAAAATTAAGAAAAGGAAAAAGTAATGCAAGTATTCAACCAACCTCCAACTGAATCTCTGATTCCGTGAACTACAGCAGTTTCCTCTTTTGGTTTTTTCTATACATTTCTTTTTAACAAATGATATACCTATATACCTATGAACATACGTTTGTTTTTATTTACACTACTATTAACTTTTTCTTTATTTTCAGTTAAACACATCAGAAGTCAACGAAGAAAATACTGATGTCACCGAAGAATTTTCTTCGCCCCCAGATGAGTCGACATCGAAAAAAAGGAAAATTGATAGGAAAACACCTTCACGAAGATACAGTGAATCCAGCTCATCGATGGCATCAATGGAGGATGACGTTTTGCAAGCGGCGACGCTTGCTTTGGAGCGGATTTCAGGTAGAGTTGAAAATCCCCACGATCAGGCTTTTTTAAGTTTTGTGGGTGAAAGTCTGAAATTTGTAAAAAGTGGTGAACTGAAAGATGAACTGGTCGAGAGAATTACACTTCTCATATTCGAGTTCAAGCGTAAACAAAAAGAACTGGACAGAAGTTCTATGTCAAGGTAAGCTAATTATATAATGTTATTTTGATATCAATACAAGTCAACTTCCTTAAACTATAATTCTAAACTAGCATTTAAACCGAAGAAGTTTGGGAGGAACAAGCACAAAAAGACGCAATTGTCAATGCCACTATAAAAGAGAATGCAAAAGTAGATGCGAAGCAATCAACGAAACTTGCAAAATCTTTATTTCTTTTTACGTTTTTATACTTAAAAAATAAATAAAATACAAATCGTTTAACTATTAATTTAATAAAGATTGTGATCTTAAAAAGTTTATAAAAATTAAAATTAAAAGAAACAAAATAGAAGTACATACTTAATTAACTAATTTTAAATAAAATACACTGTTCCTGGATTAAAAGTTTGTTACGTTCGTTCTACCAGTTTTGTTTTTTTTATTTCAATGTATGTTCTGTTAGTTCTTCAAAACCATTTCAAAATCGAAAAAAATGTCAATTTTCTGACTTGTTCTGGTTCTTTTCTTTTATATTCGCATTCACCTGACATTGCAGCAGCCTGCAGTTCGGCCGCTGCATTTAGTATCTGTTCTTTGTCAGCACCAACAACGTCATCGACTTCGAAACTGAAACAACCAGTTGAATATCAAAAGATTGTCATGGAAGTTCTGAACAATTCGATCAACCAACCCGGAGTTTTCGATGAGAAACCATTGATTTTTCTTGGCAAACATGCGAAGAAAGTTCTCGCAGATTCTGAAGATATTAAAATCATCACAACCAGCTTAAATAAATATTTCGAGAATACGTCAAGGCGATGGACTGTGGCTTGCAAGTAAGAATTTCATTTACTGATTTCTTCAAATTATTTTTCATTTCCCTCTTGCAGCTTCCTGGATGAAAAACTAGATGAAACCATTCCCGATATTGTTGATAAATAAATAAATAAATTGGGTGGCGCAACAGCTCATGGAGAACCAGGGCCTAGTGACTCAGCCTAGTAGTCAGTTCCTCGCAAGAGGCAGTACCTCGAATAAAACATTTCTGCTTTTAGGTGGCACGGCTGGGAATCGAACCCACACCTTCGGCATGACAGTCCTACGCACTAACCATCACGCCACGAGGTACTACATTGTTGATATTGCTCAGCGAATAGAACCATACGTTCCTTCCTTTTTCATGAAAATCACTGCACAAAAAAGAAAATTTTAGAAACAAAATCAAAACATCATACAAACCGAAATACCACATAAGCGAAAATCAGGAACGTTTAGCCAGAGAACAGGCTTTAATAATAAATTTGAATTCAAATTTGAAGGCCTGTATATCATCAGGAATTGAAAATCGTGGTCTGACAACGATCGTCTCTTATCGTCAACGAGCTAAAAAGCGAAAACAATGAACACATTTCCCAATCAATCTTTACAATATTCTCCTACCGGAGAATCTAATCTAAACTAAACTAAACAAGAAGAAGACGGTTATTCAATGAACAGACATTTATTTGAAGCAATTTTCGAATACCTTGGCTGAACAGAGTCATCCGACGAAAATTTACGATTGATTAAAAAGTATATTATGGAAGCAGAAGAAATGGTAAGGGATTGTTTTAAATAATCGTTTTGAATTGAAAATTTTTGAATGAATATTTTTCAGATGAACATTGAACTAGAAGGTTCACTGACTATAAAGAGTATTAAAAATGCCAAAGAATTTGCGAATGCTGATTTTTGTGTAAGTTATTTTGATCTTCAAAATCTGGAAATCGCAAATAAATGCAGCAGTTAATCAAGATTTAATACCCTTCGGGCACAAATTCCTTATAATTACCAAGGTTATATGGCTTACATACATATATGAAGATTCTAGACAGTGGACAGTATGTGGATATTCTTTTAAAAGAAATTCGAATGCTTGCTGAAGGCTCAGAGACATACAGTCAAACTGTGGACAGTTGTGTAAGAACCTTGGAACGAAAGTCTAGCAAAGATTTGATTGCTTCTGTTTTTTTTCTTAAGTTGTATTCTTGTACTTAGAATAATAAATACCCATTTTCTTTTCCAGATATCAAACCGAACACAAAAAACGAAATGGAATTCTAGAGAAAGTCGGTGAAATCTACGAAAGCTACTGCGATAAATGGGGAGAGGGTGTAACTAATGGTAATCCAAGACAAATTTAATTTAGCAACGTCTAGTTCATGAAAATCGGGCTTCGGGACCTAGTATGGATATTATCGATATACCATGGCCAAAAATGTTCTGGCTGGAGTTGGACGTTTCCTCTATAACACAGTGATGCGAGATATAAAAATTGATTCGTATATATTGAGACCGAGGAACAAAAACAAACAGTCGAATCTGATGCCAGCATTTTATACGCTGTTTAGAAATGAAGAGAGATTGATGAAGTTAAGCCACATCCAGTTTTAAGGTATTGATACAAATTTGGAATTAGTTTAAATTTAGATTACCAACTAATACAAATATATATAAACATTTATAATATGTATATATAAATATCGATACAAAATTGCGCCTTAGAAGGGCGAAACGTAATATGGAGTTGAGCTCATTTGAATTTTAACTTGAATTATGTTCAATAGTAATATGCATTCATTTGCGATTATAGCCTTAAGACGCCTGCCAGTTTAGAATAATTAAACTTTACTTCTCTATAACATGATAGCAGCCTACGAATGTTTTCTTTTTATTTTAATGCTATTTTCTCCTACAGATTACTACGTGCTTCGCAGCAACAAACTTTGACAATCGATTCAAATCTCGTGCCAATGATATGCCCTACGCAGCCTTGGAGTACGCCCTACCACGGTGGATACCTATTAAATAAACCTGAACCGACTTCCTCACCAGGTAGAATTTTGTAACACTTTAATTTTTTCCATTTTTTTGTTTTAAATATACCTACATACATATTATATGCAACAATGGCAGCATATCAAAGATGAGCATATCAGGATTTGAATCCTCAAGATCTCTATCCAGCGTTAGATTCCCTTAATCAATTAGCCAGTATTCCATGGAGAGTGAACACAGATGTAAGAAATTCTCTAAACTATATAACAAAATATGTATGTATATATGATGATATACTTCAATTTACAGATCCTTGATGTCATAATTGAAGTTTTCAAAATGGTGGTGACAATAAACTTGATGTTGCGCAGCCACCAAGCTCCCTGTCATCCTTACCCGAAATTCCAGATCGTGACTGTGGCCTGTCGAATGCTGAAAGAGCTAAGCTTTTTAAAGAGAAAATGTTGCATCGCCGAAAACAGAGCGAAATGTATAGTTTATGGTGCGACTTACTCTCTCGGTTATCTCAATCATCATTCATGTTGATCAAATAAAATACTCAAATAGAAATCTATAACTTTTTCAATCATTCAGATGATATCGATGGATACACCAAGCTCTCATTTCTAAACGGCTTGCTCAATCTGAATGATTGAAACGACTCTAGATTTGTATTTAAGTACTCTAACTAGTTTTGGAAACCATTTTCCATTTGAACAAATATTTCAAAAAAATTGCATACAGAACACGTTTCATCGTTTTTTGATCATTGAACAAATTAATAAACTAGTTTTATATGTAATTTTTTTGAAATATTTGTTCAAATGGAAAATGGTTTCCAAAACTAGTTAGAGTACTTAAATACAAATCTAGAGTCGTTTCAATTATTCAGATTGATCAAGTCGTTTAGAAATGAGAGCTTGGTGTATCCATCGATATCAGAAAATTTCTTCAAATTTGAACAAATTTCCTGATATCGATGGATACACCAAGCTCTCATTTCTAAACGACTTGATCAATCTGAATGATTGAAACGACTCTAGATTTGTATTTAAGCAATCTAACTAGTTTTGGAAACCATTTTCCATTTGAACAAATATTTCAAAAAAATTGCATACAGAACACGTTTCATCGTTTTTTGATCATTGAACAAATTAATAAACTAGTTTTATATATAATTTTTTTGAAATATTTGTTCAAATGGAAAATGGTTTCCAAAACTAGTTAGAGTACTTAAATACAAATCTAGAGTCGTTTCAATTATTCAGATTGATCAAGTCGTTTAGAAATGAGAGCTTGGTGTATCCATCGATATCAGAAAATTTCTTCAAATTTGAACAAATTTCCTGATATCGATGGATACACCAAGCTCTCATTTCTAAACGACTTGATCAATCTGAATAATTGAAACGACTCTAGATTTGTATGTAAGTACTCAAACTAGTTTTGAAGACCATTTTCCATTCGAACAAATATTTCAAAAAAATTACATATAAAACTAGTTTATTAATTTGTTCAATGATCAAAAAACGATGAAACGTGTTCTGTATGCAATTTTTTTGAAATATTTGTTCAAATGGAAAATGGTTTCCAAAACTAGTTAGATTGCTTAAATACAAATCTAGAGTCGTTTCAATCATTCAGATTGATCAAGTCGTTTAGAAATGAGAGCTTGGTGTATCCATCGATATCAGGAAATTTGTTCAAATTTGAAGAAATTTTCTGATATCGATGGATACACCAAGCTCTCATTTCTAAACGACTTGATCAATCTGAATAATTGAAACGACTCTAGATTTGTATGTAAGTACTCAAACTAGTTTTGAAGACCATTTTCCATTCGAACAAATATTTCAAAAAAATTACATATAAAACTAGTTTATTAATTTGTTCAATGATCAAAAAACGATGAAACGTGTTCTGTATGCAATTTTTTTGAAATATTTGTTCAAATGGAAAATGGTTTCCAAAACTAGTTAGATTGCTTAAATACAAATCTAGAGTCGTTTCAATCATTCAGATTGATCAAGTCGTTTAGAAATGAGAGCTTGGTGTATCCATCGATATCAGGAAATTTGTTCAAATTTGAAGAAATTTTCTGATATCGATGGATACACCAAGCTCTCATTTCTAAACGACTTGATCAATCTGAATAATTGAAACGACTCTAGATTTGTATGTAAGTACTCAAACTAGTTTTGAAGACCATTTTCCATTCGAACAAATATTTCAAAAAAATTACATATAAAACTAGTTTATTAATTTGTTCAATGATCAAAAAACGATGAAACGTGTTCTGTATGCAATTTTTTTGAAATATTTGTTCAAATGGAAAATGGTTTCCAAAACTAGTTAGATTGCTTAAATACAAATCTAGAGTCGTTTCAATCATTCAGATTGATCAAGTCGTTTAGAAATGAGAGCTTGGTGTATCCATCGATATCAGGAAATTTGTTCAAATTTGAAGAAATTTTCTGATATCGATGGATACACCAAGCTCTCATTTCTAAACGACTTGATCAATCTGAATAATTGAAACGACTCTAGATTTGTATGTAAGTACTCAAACTAGTTTTGAAGACCATTTTCCATTCGAACAAATATTTCAAAAAAATTACATATAAAACTAGTTTATTAATTTGTTCAATGATCAAAAAACGATGAAACGTGTTCTGTATGCAATTTTTTTGAAATATTTGTTCAAATGGAAAATGGTTTCCAAAACTAGTTAGATTGCTTAAATACAAATCTAGAGTCGTTTCAATCATTCAGATTGAGCAAGCCGTTTAGAAATGAGAGCTTGGTGTATCCATCGATATCAGGAAATTTGTTCAAATTTGAAGAAATTTCCTGATATCGATGGATACACCAAGCTCTCATTTCTAAACGACTTGATCAATCTGAATAATTGAAACGACTCTAGATTTGTATTTAAGTACTCTAACTAGTTTTGGAAACCATTTTCCAGTTGAGCAAATATTTCAAAAAAATTGCATACAGAACACGTTTCATCGTTTTTTGATCATTGAACAAATTAATAAACTAGTTTCATATGTAATTTTTTTGAAATATTTGTTCGAATGGAAAATGGGTTTCAAAACTAATTAGAGTTCTTAAAAACAGATCTAGAGTCGTTTGAATTAATTATATTGATCAAGCTGTTTAGAAATGAGAGCTTGGTATATCTATCTATTTCTAGAAATGTCTACCAATTTAAAGAAATTTCTTGATATTGATGTATACACCAAGCTCTCATTTTTAAACGGCTTGACCAATCTGTATGATTCAAACAGTTATAGATCAGAAACACTAACAGAGCATACATTAAAATGCAAAACAAAACTGGTACAACGAAAGTAACCATTTCCTTTAAGAATTTCTTCTATTAAATTGAAAAACTTTTATTTCAGAAACAGTGTATTTTATTAAAAATGAATTCATTGGGTACTTTTGTTTTTATTTAAGCAAATGAGTGATACATCAATAAGTAGATAACTTTTAAAAATTAAATTTTTTAATGGCTTCCCATTGCCAGGGCACAGCACCACTAGTGTTAAAATACTCTGTAAATAGATTTCTTGTCTGTATTCCATTTTCACTTGCGCGATTTCCAGCAGCCCTTTGTAAACCTGTGACGAAAACAGTGCTTCTCCACGATCCCGGTTGTACGTTCAACATTGTGGCATCTTCTGTATCGACCGTACCATAGAAACCTTCCTCGCATCTGAGAAAATTATGTAGTGCACAAGCTGCTAGGGTTACTTTTTCCACTTTCTCCACACTAAGGTTGATGTCCTTTTGGAAAATTTGGAAACGGTTTGCCAGAATTCCAAAAGCATTTTCAACTACTCTTCGAGCCCTCGAAAGCCGATAATTGAATACCTTTTGCATCTCTCCGCTTCGTTGTCCATGCGGCTTGAGTATACGATTTGAGAGGCGAAAAGCATCGTCCGCTACGAAGACGTACGGCAATTCTTCATCTTCGGGAAAGTTCAAAGTATTTTCCTTTATCGCCTGGCAAAAACTTGATTGGTTGAATGCTGCAGCATCATTGGCTCTTCCGTTCGTTCCTACATCAACATAGATAAATTTATAACTGGCGTCCACGACTGCCATCAAGATAACGCTATTGAACCCTTTATAGTTGAAGAATAACGAACCATCTTCTTTCTTGGCACGTATAGCTATGTGCTTGCCATCTGAAAATTAGTTTTTGTTTATAGGTAGGTATAATGTTTATACATTTTATCGCTGTAAAATTACCTATAGCTCCCAAACACATTGGAAAGTTCCATTTTTCCTCGAATTCCTTGGCTATTGCTTCCCATTCCGTTGAACTATTAGGTACCTTTTTCAGAAATGAAAATCATAGACATAATAGTGATACATACAATTTTAATTCAACCTACTTTCATATATTCGTCCTTTAAAACGGAATAGATTGCATCCAAAGTCTCCGGAACAATCAAACTTATGGCTTGGACAGAAACACGAAATCCGTATGAAATGTCTGTATAGGTCGAGCCAACAGCTAGGAACCGCAATGTTATTAGTAATCTATGAAAAAGAATTTCATTATTCAGAAAAAAATAAAAAAAATCATATCAAACCTTGTGGACGCGGGAATAGCTTCACGAAGAACAGTGTCTTGTCTCGAAATGATTGGTTCTACTTTCCTTAAAATATTATTGAAGGTATTCGGAGTCATACGGGTAAAGTTTTTAAACCCTCCCCAATCCTCAAATTGCAGTTCTTGCAGAGCGAGATGCGATAAATCTTTACCGTGTTGGCGTTCCAAGAGCCATTTACGGCTCCACAAATCTCTATACCTTTTCAAAGCCTTGTTTTTTTTTCTTTTTCTTTTTCTTAAGTCTATTACGAGGCAGATGATTGAAATTAAAGTTTCTCGTTCGTACATATAGATCCTTAAAACAAAAGAGTATAATTGGATAAATATTTTGTTAAGGTTTTATTTCGTTCTGCATTTTTGTCACATAAACTAATATATTTGCCAACTTACACTTAGCCAAGCTATGCAGTTTTTTTGTATTATTAATTAGGTAGGTATTAAAACTAAAATAGTTAAGTTTAAGAAATCTTCACAAATGAAGTTTTAAGTGTGCGCCTAAAATTATTAAAAGACAATTTGACAGGTATTAACACAAGCAAGTGTGGAAGCAAAATATGAAAATCATTTTCTATCACACAAATTTGGCAGTCGTATGAAATTCTTTCCCACTTTATTCTGACATGTGTTAATACTTTGTGGGATAGTGTAGAGGCACTTTAACAAAGCAAAAGTGGAGTATACGGTCGTATAGAGCGTAATAAAAAAGAATTTAATGATAAACAAGAAACTCATGGATTTCTATTTGATATCTCAAAAAACCTGACTTGACTTTAATTAAAATTTTGCTACAATCACTTGATATTTTTATTAAAGAAATCAGATGATATTCACTTCCTTGAGCATAAATCTTTTTCAGAAGCTATTTTAGAAATTAAATTAACTATGAACATACTTTTAACATTTTCATCTTCCCGTGGTTTTCTAGTTTTGGGACATGGTGATGTTTGTCTCATCAGGGTCTCGCAGTGGGCATTTACCCGAGGCTTTCTTGTTTATGGGCAATGTTGTTTGTCTCATTGTGGTCTTATTTGAAAAATTAGCTTAATGGACTCTTTAAGGGATAGCCAACAGCTTTTTTTGAACGATAATACCTTGGTGGCCCACTTAATGTGTTCTCGTGATTTAAACTGCCTTCTTGGGTTCTCTGTAACTCTCATGCAACTCCGTTTCGGATATGTTCAGGCTCAGTCACGAGGCAGGTGACTATTTCTACAGTTTTCTTGGGCCAACCAGGCACCACCGTTGTTTTAATGTAGTGGCAGCATGCTCGCTCTGCAACTGTAGGGTTGCGAGTTCAAATCCAAGTAGAGTCAAGCGTAAAGTATTTATTTCAAATAAATTAAATGAAATTCGTATACCTGCTAAATGAAGGGTAAGAGCTAGATTGATCTTTCAAGTGCCAAGATCACGAAATAAAAGTGGTGATCACAAATCTTTTTTGCAAATTTACAAATTGTGCGATTGAGGAATATTTGGATCAAATTGCGATTGGTTGTTCGCAATTTCTGTTTTCTTTCGATAGAATAATTGATACTTAAAGAGTGTTGATTTACGATTTTTGAGTATCAATATCTTCATTTTGCTCAGTTTTGCAAATTGCAAACAAATAGTCCTAAATTACGATATCCCGAGCCAAGGTATAAATCGGTATTAATTTTTCGTAATTTGCAGCTCATTTTCCGTGATCTGATCCAAGAATTCTTTCCGTGTAACTTCTCTATCATACAGCAAGCATTAATTGTAACAAAATATGAAACATATACATTAAAATCTGTTTAATTGCCTACCGCTTTATTCATTTTCTCGGTTAATTGGTATTGAAAAATGGAAAGTTTAGCAGTAACTGTTAATTTTACGATCCATTGTGTTCTCAATAACAACCCGATTGCCCATTCCAGATGCTGCCATACACCCCCAAACTATTACCGAACCAATAAATGGTGTAGAACTCACTTAAACTTTTTTATTTTAACTTATTCATTCACTTCACTATAATACTACGCATTTCCTATAATATTTGGTTTACGGTTTTTTTTCTTCAGCTTTTACTGTCTAGAACGCACCTTTTTCAATACCAATTCCACTCCAAAGTGGATACGTTGAAAATATGCCCCCTTTTTGGACTTTTAGACAAAATGTATAGCTTAAAATTAGTTCCTCGACCCTAAGAACCCTAGATTAGATACAAAAATCATTGTTGTACGGCAAAAATTACACGTCTGAGAAGTTAGCAGGGCAACTTTCACCCACGCAAATAGGACCTTGAGACGAATTTGCAGTTTTTTTTCAGTTAGCAGGTCAGTATGGAATTTCTTTTTCAAAAAAAAGATTTCAAAATTTTGACCTAGCCTATTCTTGAAATGCAAAAAATCTGCAAATTTGGAGCTTTACTGCAAGTTCCTAGCATGCTTGGTTGGTCCAGATACACGATGTGACCTATTTACTTCATATTGAAGTCAAATTTGAGAAATTTTTAAATTGAGAGCTTCAAATTTTGAACATAGCCTATCGGTGAAATGCAAAAAAACCGCAAATGTGGAGCCTTATTGCAAGTTCCTAGCATGCTTGGTTCCTGAGATACACCATGTGACCTGCTAACTTCACTGTGAAGTAAGCAGGTCACTCAATTACACCTTTATTTGGAGAACTGCAAAATCGGGAATAGAAATGCAAAAAAGAACTGCAAATTCCTGTCAAGGTCCCATCCCATTTGCGTGGGTGAAAGTTGCCCTGCTAATTTCAAAGATGTAAATATCACAAAAGTTACAGAATTTTTTCTGATTTTCAGGGTAACCGGCCACCAATTTGAAAAAAGTGACTTCCGATGATCCGATACAAATCATATTGATTGTTAGTTTATGAGCAGTTTCACCACACAAACTACGGCCGCAATGAACCCATTTCACGTGCATCAGAGAAAGCAATTTACATAGTTTGCTCTGGGATTATTTCTAATATATGGATTGCACCAGATAAACTTTTAAATCAATAGTTCTTGACAAAATTTAAATATTGTTATTTATTATACACTAGCTGGCCCGCCCTAGCTCCGCCCGGGTAAACAAAAATTTCGAGAACAAATGAACAAAACAAAATTTTAATTATGATTGTGTCCTCGATCAATCGAATTCCGGATGATCGAGACTCGACTGTATTTTTTTTATTTTGTCAGAACCAAATTTCATGATTGATTGATTATTTTTTTTCAAACTCAATTGATTTTTTTACATAAAACAGGTACCCAGAGAGTGCATCTGAACCTTTTTGGCAAATCGCAAGACCGAATTTACCCAAAATGACAATAACACTCCCATAACCAAAAGATTTTCTGAAAAGAATCATCCAAATAGCTCAAGCAATTCTTGAAAATACATTGTGGTGGTCAAACAGCCGTGGCATCGATGCCTTGTTGGTGGCATGTAGTTTGCACAGATCCAAACAGTACGTCGACAAAGTTTTGAGCAAAGCTTTCACCACCTCTAAGACTATATAATTATTGTTCTAATTTAACTGTCTGACACTTTTAGAATCGATTATTTCTACTTGTTTACAATTATTTCCTTATTACATAATTTTTTATTTCGACACAATTTTCCCTTAATTTCATTGTTTTTCTAATATTTCAAAGAAACCGTTAACATTGTTGCAATTTTAAAGTAGCCTAGATTACTCCCTGAGTTGTCCACTACATGTATGAAAAGTCCCGTCATAACCTGTTTTGCCGTTTTGAAGGTTACCGTGGACAAACAGACAGACAGACAAAATTTTTTTAAATGATGCAGTTATGTTTCTTAGCAATTAAACAACCACCTAAGCTCAATTACTTGAAATTATTTCAATATTCTTATGGCCGATATCGATAAAAGCCAATAAAATATTTTAGTTAAATTATTTATAAAATTAACAAGAGTTCCTCTTTTATTGATTCTTAAATTTCGAATGAATATATTTTATATTTTTATGACAAAAACAATTAATTCTTAGTATAGATAATATATAGTATTATGTGTTTAAGACAAAGTAAATTCAAGGCAGGTGTATAGATATACTCTTACAATATTAACGACAGACACTCCAATTTTATTTATATGTATAGATGTATAGATGTATAGATATATAGATACATATATAGATATATAGATGTATAGATGTATAGATGTATAGATGTATAGATATGAATATCATTTTTTAATGTTGAATAATAGATTAACTATGTAAATCAACTAAATGTAACTGGAATTTAATGTACCCACCTACAAATTTGTAAAAATTTTTTTACTTATGTATCTTAGTCTGTAAGAGTACAATATGCTCTGTTTGATAAATAAAATTAAGCTTAAACTTAAACTTAATAAATGGTGATAAAAATAAATGGTGGTTTACAATTTGTTTTCGAATTATTTGCTTAAAAAAAAATATCTTTATGTTGTTTATTTATTTTTTATTTCACTGAAATGACCACTAATACCCAATTTATCCTCCATGCATATAAGAATATTAAAAAGGCACATGAACAAAAATAAATTAAGTATAATAAAATAATATTAAAATGAACCTATAAAAATGTCGTTTACCGTGTACATAAAAGACTTAAGAAGCAACATAAAAAGCTATTCATTATTCAAAATATGATAAATTAAGAATGAAGTTTGCAACCAGCCTTACATTGGCAGTGATTCTGGAGACCTTTGTATTTTTATTTGTATTTAAGGGACAATTTTTCTTCCTTTTTTAATGTTTTACCTACCTACTGTTTTGTTCATATTTAACTAGATTTTGCTTTTTATTATAGCTTTTTTTTTAAATAAAGAATATTTACTTACACTTTATACTCGCCAGACATAAGTTTTATGATTACAGCCAACAATATAAAAACCACACACGCCAGACTGATGAAACTCGCCCGTGCAAGCCGCGAGACATTTTTGTAGAGGCAAAGTGGTACAACAACACCGACTGTGACAAAAAATACAACTCCAAGTCGAACAGCACCCATAGATGAACCCCATGAAGGGAAAACACGTACTAGAACTTTTGAAAGTGTATCACCGACGACAACGTTATATGATATCATGGCTGAAATGAAAAAAAATTGATTTAGTTAAAAGATGTTCTTGTGAAAATATAAAAATAAGCGATTAAGGTATGAAATGCATGACAGGAATTTACTGTCTTCTAAATAATGAATATCATAAACCCTACGCAGAGATTCTCAAACAGAGATGAATAATGGTCCATTTATGACTTTACTTTAACAATGGATTTATCTTAAATAGCTTTAGCTTAAGTTTTTGCAGCCCTGCTTTAAAGAAAAACTCAGCAAAAAATTGTAGGTCCCTCCCATTCCTGCACACAATACGCACACAGGAATGGATGAGAATTACAAGCAACTAGGCCCTGGTTCTCCACGATCTGTTGCACCACCAAATTTATTTACTTATATTTATATTTATATTTATATTTATATTTATATTTATATTTATATTTATATTTATATTTATATTTATATTTATATTTATATTTATATTTATATTTATATTTATATTTATATTTATATTTATATTTATATTTATATTTATATTTATATTTATATTTATATTTATATTAATATTAATATTTATATTTATATTTATATTTATATTTATATTTATATTTATATTTATATTTATATTTATATTTATATTTATATTTATATTTATATTTATATTTATATTTATATTTATATTTATATTTATATTTATATTTATATTTATATTTATATTTATATTTATATTTATATTTATATTTATATTTATATTTATATTTATATTTATATTTATATTTATATTTATATTTATATTTATATTTATATTTATATTTATATTTATATTTATATTTATATTTATATTTATATTTATATTTATATTTATATTTATATTTATATTTATATTTATATTTATATTTATATTTATATTTATATTTATATTTATATTTATATTTATATTTATATTTATATTTATATTTATATTTATATTTATATTTATATTTATATTTATATTTATATTTATATTTATATTTATATTTATATTTATATTTATATTTATATTTATATTTATATTTATATTTATATTTATATTTATATTTATATTTATATTTATATTTATATTTATATTTATATTTATATTTATATTTATATTTATATTTATATTTATATTTATATTTATATTTATATTTATATTTATATTTATATTTATATTTATATTTATATTTATATTTATATTTATATTTATATTTATATTTATATTTATATTTATATTTATATTTATATTTTTATTTATATTTATATTTATATTTATATTTATATTTATATTTATATTTATATTTATATTTATATTTATATTTATATTTATATTTATATTTATATTTATATTTATATTTATATTTATATTTATATTTATATTTATATTTATATTTATATTTATATTTATATTTACAGAATTGCTCAAAATTTTGAGTTTTCATCTGTGCGTGATGACCGTGATTAATGTAATTTCTGTGTTAATTTAAATGTTAAATAATTTCAACTTCCACGCATGCAGCTTGATCACCCTGTACAACAAATTATCACTTCCTCATACCCATTTGAATGTTCATAAAACGGAATTTTCAAACTAATTTATTAATCGTGTTGCAAAGTTTGCTTGTAGAAGCTAATGGCTTTTTACCTTTTAAGGATTTTTAATGAAATCAGGATGTTATGGAAACTAAAGGTTTATGTTCATTATTTTAACTATATCTCTACATGTTTTGTTTCATGTTTTCATAAAATAAATTGATAACCCTTGGCGGATTAATTATCCATAATACTTACCTAATTTTTCCAAGAAGCCACCTATGGGTTATTTTCTTACAGTGAAATCGAAGACTGAATTTAATTAATTTAATATGTGTTCAATTTACTCGCAAAATTAAACCTTTTTGTTTCATTAGTAATGTATGAAATTTCATCATATAATGCGAGTTGCGGAAATATCTTAATAGTGATGATAGAAATTGTGGTATAAGAAACTTTACTGAAGCTCAACTTATGGTAACTTAAGCATTTTGAATAAATAATGACCATAAGTATATCCATCAAAAAAGGTCTATTCTTAATAAGGGTATAAGTGGAAGTAAAGAGTTCATAAAGTCCCTTGGACCTTTTTAAGGGCCATTGGGAGGGATGAAAGGAATTAAAAAGAAAAGAAACAAAAATTATTAAAATTTAAAAAACAAGAAAAGCTAAAGATTATTTTGAAGAAGTATGTTTGTATAGTCATAGTATTCAGTAAATATATGTAAGTTGGCAATTTCAAACCGTAGTATCAAAAAATAAGCTGATATGAACATCTCATTAAACAATTATGATATTTATTAAGGTTAGGTGTCTTGTGTTATTGTTTGCAGTAACTTTAATAAAGTTAAATTACTATGGCACTTCAACAACATTACACCTAACACCTATGTGGGTCCCGCAAGAGTATACTGATGAAGAGATAAAATATTTTTATGATTCGTTGTGTTTTCAGCCTTATGCTAAATTTACACGATACAACTGTAAAATTTGTAAGAATTTGTGCTACAAAACAGGACGCATCCATTCTTAATGAGAGATTCATTTATACTAAGTTATATAATGGCACTCTTAATATATTAACAAAGTGCCAGAAAAGTATGAATAAGTTACCAATTTGTCTTGTATTTTGTCATAATTTGATAAATACTTCACAGTACAATACATTATATAATTCCAGTTTTATGACAAAACCCGTGACTGACTAAAAAGCATATACACAATAAAGTCATAAGTGGTACACAAAATGGAGAAATTATGACAACAAGTCACTCTTGTTATTAATAAAACATGGTGAGAGGTTTTACCAATGCCAATATGATAAGCAACTACCTTCTTTTGGGGCTAGTATTAAACAAGCCCGAAGTTCACAATCGAAAGAGAACAAAATATTCCACTTCTGAACACGTGTAGAGGTGCCAATATTTTTTGCTTTGCCCAAAAATTCAAAACACAATACTGCTTTATACCACTCACAAGGAAATGGGCCTTCAACTCTATCAAAATAATTTGTAGTGAAAATCCTATTCGCAACGTTTCGTTTTGTCGGATAAAAAAAAAAAAAAAAGTTTTGAAAAACTCCATAAAAATTCCACTGTATTTCAAAGGCAAACAAAAAATGTTTTAACCAAAGAAATATATCTGCCTCTCTGATATTCATAATTTGTATACTTTCTTTTATTAGAAAAAAATTACAGCAGACACCTGGTGCAGTACCTGCACATTGGAATTTGTATAAAGTTTTCAAAGGATTTTTTTCGAAATTCAATAATTATTATATAATTATATAATGCTATAATTTTTTTCTAATAAAAGAGAGAATACAAATTATGAATATCAGAGAGACAGACATATTGCTTCGGTTAAAACATTTTTTTTTGCTTTTGAATTACAGCGGAATTTTTGTGGAGTTTCTTAAAACTTTTTTTTTTAATTCCGTTAAGAAACAATTAACTTCACCATGTCTCTACTCCTTATAATCTCAAATAAGCAGACGTATTGCTCAACAGGAAACATGTTTTTTTTTTTTATTTGAAAAGAAACAGTGAAATGTATGCATATGAAAATTTTTCCCCAATATTTTAACGCAAAGGATCATATTTTTTCTCAAAAACGAGTTTTCTACGATTTTAATTAACCTTTTTTCATATTCCAAAATTAGTACGATCTACTACCAAAAATTATAAAATTTTACACTTAACAACTATTAATAGTACCTGTCATAGAACGTTTTGTTTTATTTTGAATTTTCTCGTTAAACTCGTTCGGCTAAACATACTAAGATTAATTTTTTTGTTAATCTGAATTCAACCCCAAGTAGAATTCGTTGTAAAATTTTACCACGCTGTGACGACACATCAGCATTTGAACAACACAGTCAAAGTGTACTTATGAACACAAAACTCGATTTTTTACCTTTTTATCACTTAGTTGATACCAAATGGGGAATACACAATTGCGCCAAAGATAACACTAGTATGAACTACGCAAGAGAATAAACTCGTTTGGTCGTTGTTACCTATTTGTGACTATCATAGTATGGTATAATATAACCGAAACTTATTGAAATTGAGTACCTCAGTTTTAAGGAAATGTGTATGTTTACGTCCATTTAACGCAGTGAAGTAAGTATGCAGTAAAATATTTAATATGTATCAGACATATACACACACATACATGATTGCATTACAACCGCAAAAAATGGAAAAAAGAATTTAGAATTGATAAGAAGTATGTAAAATATTTAACAAGTTTGACTTCGAAATTACGGGAATTATAGTGCCCTTAAAATCAAAACGGAGATCATTTTTATCATAAATATTAGACACTTCTGGAACAAAAAATTTACGCGCTCAAGAAGTAATGAATATTAACACAATATTCAAAATTTTTAAGATGTAAAATACTCAAATTATATCTAAATGGAAAGCTATATTTCTAAGATCCAATATGGCGATAGGCTCGTGTGCCGAAAACTACACATTATGATGTTTTATTTCCGACTTGCAACCTAACAGACACTCATGACACGAACGCCATGACAAAAAAAAAAAAAAAACTGACCTAGAACCGCCATAGACCATAGACGGTGCTTTAAGGGGTGGGTACCTGATGCCCCACGTTGAAATATTTTTCAGGAAAGTACGAATATGTGTTAAGTTTCCGTATTTTGGACTGAACGAATTCTACATAAAAAGTGTTACTGCCACTTTTTTCTATATTTTTCACTTTTTTCTATTTTTTATTGGACCATCATGTACATCAGATTTCTTATAGAAGCTGTTTTATTTCAGAATATGCGCATACTGCGTCTTTGAATAAAATTTAGAAAGCACACATACCTACTATTACTCATAGCGAAGGATAGATGAGGTGAATTTAAAGTGTTTTTTTTCTTCTTGACGGCATTTTAAGTTCAAAGACACTTGAATGACATCTCGATCACCAAAAAAAGTTTTCTCATTTTGTTAAATTGAGCAGTTGTTGTAAAAGGTCACAAATTAAAATGAATATGGTGTAAATAAACCGAAAGGTACACTAAAACTTAATGGTAACGTCTAGAAGGCACAATATGCTTCATAGCGTATGACATTTGAGTAGTTTAGAAGTAGATACATTTTTAGTTACGATTTGGTTTTTCTGACTTTGGATGATGCCTTATAGTAACTTTTTAGGTTACAAAGGTAATCATATCACAAAGTAGTTGCAGAGTGCACAGAATGTTTTCTTAAATTACCGCAACTCTATTTACTCAAAATATTTACGTATTATCCGAAATTGTGACTATAATTTTGTATGAATTTTCAAAGAAGTTACAAATTTCTTCTTTGGACGAAGGAAGGGGTAGATTTAAGTAATTTCTTTAAAAAAAAACTACTGTGGATTAGGTCTACAGGATATACCCCTTAAAAGCCGGCAACTGGCTCTACTGCTCAGGTGGTGGAGAGAAGAAATAAGTTAAGCTTGATCGTGAAGATTCCATTTTTAGAGAAATATACTTAGCTTGCGATCTATACTTCGTAGAAAAAAATTCTATACAAAAAATTAGAAAACTACATGTTCTACAACTTGGTAGTTAATTAATTTTTACCACAATAGTAACCGCTTAAGCGGTTTAAAACAAAATCTAAATAAAAGTATACTTAAGGGCGCTATAACTCTGAAAGTATAAAATTTAAACATTTTTTTTCTGTAGATATACCTTGAGCCGTTCTTGATATTGGCTTAAAGGCCCAACACTTACAGCCGCGTCATTTTTTCGAGATGAAAAACTCTGCCAACTGCCATACTTTTTTCCCAATTTTCGAGTCGTTAATAATACAAAAAATTATTTTTGGACTATAGTGGGATCCTAAAAAATGTTGTACCTCGAAAATGCGACTGATGAGCCTCCCCTGAGAAAATCCTGCGTACGCTACTGCCTTATAATTCTCTTATATCGCAAGTGAAAAGGGCATACGACGTGAGTTAATCTCTGCAAACAATTGATTGCTTTCAAAACCTATTTAAAATCCAAAATTGAAAAAAATTCATTCGATTGAGCATTGTCGTTTGTCGATTACATTCAATAATCTTGCATCTAGTTTTGCGGAAGTTATTACAGAATGCTTAATGTTTTTTACGCTTCCAGTTGCAACATCAACAGCTTAAAGAACAATTTCCTCAAACTAATTAAAAATTTTCTCCGGCCGTTTCATTAATTAATTAATTTTGTATGTAGATTCAATTAAAATTGTTGCCAAAATTGTCAAGAAAAAAGGGGGCCCCTAAAAAAGATTTAATACGGGGCTCCCAAAATGCTCGCTTCGCCACTGATGTTAAAACTATTGAATTGGAACGTAACCTAATAAAATTTTAAGTTCTTGGCAGATCAGTTATCACATATTTTGTATTAATTTCATTTTTATTCAAATTGTACACTCTGGCGTATGAGTTATTTTTTTCCAAAAATTTAGTATGTATCGTATTTGAACTTTAATTTTTGCAAGACAAAAGATTATATATAAATTATAACTTCAATGCTCGCAAGTCACAACTCCACTTTTCAAAGAGACAAAATGTCCTACAAAGAGTGAAATCTGTTGATTTATAGTCCAATAGGTAGCACTCGCTTGCAAAACACTCATCTTAAATTTAGTATCTTTAGGTGTATTCTTTTTAAGGAACTCATTTAACGACTTTATGTTATTAAAATAAAAATAAACCGTATAAGAAATTTAAATAATATTTTATCAAACCCATCAATGACTCCTCGGCAATATATCATATTTAAAGTAAACTCAATCAAGCCATTAGGTATATACTACACTGAGAAAACTGTACTATGAGTTTTTTAAATAGGAGCAAGTTTAACAAAATGTTTGATTTAGTACAAATATAATTCGATTTAAACCTAATTTAAATCGGTTTTGATTCGAAAATACTATTATGTTAGAGTAAAGTCTGTTTAAATCAAAGCCATTCATGTTCGAAAATTTCGTTCGAAGCTGCACGTCAGTTTTTGTGTGTATTCAAACTAGCTTGAGTTTGATTTTTTAAAGGCCTGTTTGATTATTTTACTCACTTAAAAGTATTAAACATGACATTAATATTAACGAGTTTGATTTGAATATAAAAGCACTTAAAATATTTACAATAGAAAGAGATTGAACAGAAATTACGAATATAAACTCGAATCAGTTTGAAAAGATCTCAAACGAAGTTAAAACATAACTGTAATATTGGCTAATGATTCATATGACTTTCGACGCCAAACATCGAAATTCATTGAAAGTGAATCTGTTACGTATCTATATCAGTTGTTTTCCACAGTGTTTTTTCAAAAAGAAATCGACATTCAAGAAATAATTTATTTTTGAACCTGCATAAACGAAAACAATTAAAGAAGAAATTGGATTTGTAAGTACTTGCTCACACATTTTAACTTTTTTTAAAAATTCCTTATTACTTTTTGTTGCTTTTATATTTCTCTCAAGGGTCTACCATTGTTTTGGAAGGAAGATAAGAAATAATCCTGGGAGATAAAAATAAAATATACAAACAAATGTGGGTACTACCAATTTTTCATGTTCATAAAATTAATAAAGAAAATTGATACCTCAAAAATAAATTATTGTAAAAAATAAGCTAAATAAGTTTTTTCTTTACTAACTGACTAAAGTTTTTGAAGTTTCTTATATCTCCAAATCATATTCATTAAGTTATGTGTAAAAAAATAGATTTGGGTAAATATAGCTATGTATTTACATTGCTAAGAAAACTGACATCAAAGCTATTTGTTTTAAACAAGAAGTATCTTTGACTCAAACACGGAAATATTCAAAATGATTACTATGATTCCTATTTAAAACAAAATCAAATGAAGTTAATTAAAACAAAGCGAATTGTGTTTATGTTAAATAGAAAGCAAAGTTAATTCAAACACAATCATGTTCAAACGATATCAACAATGAATAAATACATTTCTATTTAAATTAAATAGAAATCGCTTCCATGCCAAATCGTATGTGTTTCAGTTTGATTTAAATATGAATATGTTTAATATTTTTCTCAGTGTACGTATAAATATAACGAAGATAATATTTGCATCTGATATCCATATGTTAATATTTATATTTAATAAATGCCCTCGCCTACACACTTCCTGTGTAAAATGTTATCTCATCTTTTCTTTATTGAATAACAATAACTCAGTCGCTTGGAAATATTATTTACTTTTCCACTTGCGGTTAAATCACAATCCAACACCATCCATCCTGCAGCAAATCATGATATTGTTTTGAGTTAAAGATATCCTATTTCTCATAGATTTATCTACATATTACACAAATCAAATAAAACAATAAATCATCTTACCCGTTACCCCACATCGTAGACGTAGATAAAATATTTACATGCATACACATGTACATTCATTTCTGTTACACATATTATAAAAAAAAATGAAGGGTATTGAAAAATCGATACCCTGACCCAATGATAGCTCAAATTTTTCACCTCGAAATTTAATAAATCAAACAAATGCCTGCCCATTCACAATACCCCAAACTCTTATCTTTTTTGATGCCTGGAAAATATTTCTCACGCTACCGAAAGTATGTGTTACGCCATGGTACGCTTCTGGTACCAGCCGACTACTGTAGTTCTACACTGCCTGCGCTGCGTCCCGTTAAAAGATAATTCGTGTGTAGAACCAAATTAAGCATGACAGGATAAAAATACACAAACACAATCCTCTCAAATGAAATGAATTGCAAAATTCTCAAAGCAATTTGCATTCATACATCACTGTGCCAATAACGAAGAGGTTGGGTTCTTCATACTACAATCAGGACATTGCCAGGTTTATAGAGAGAAAGTCTTCTCAGCCCATTCAATTGCATATCAATCCTACCACAGACAAAGGTGGATGTGCAGTCAAATTTATGTTTGACTGCATGCAGTCGCAGATATTACAGCGTTGAGTCTGGATGACTGGAAGCAGCGCGCTTGGGATCATAGAGGATGGAAAGTTGAAATGTATCAGGAGGTAAATTTTAACAGGTTGGATAGGGTAAATAAATAAATTATTGTTGTGAGGTTAACAACTGATCAAATAAAAATAAAAGTAAGAAACATACAACATCGAGTATAGAACATAGACATAGAACATAGAACATAGAACACAGAACATAGAACATAGAACATAGAACATAGAACATAGAACATAGAACATAGAACATAGAACATAGTACATAGAACATAGAACATAGAACATAGAACATACAACATAGAACATAGAACATAGAACATAGAACATAGAACATAGAACATAGAACATAGAACATAGAACATAGAACATAGAACATAGAACATAGAACATAGAACATAGAACATAGAACATAGAACATAGAACATAGAACATAGAACATAGTACATAGAACATAGAACATAAAACATTGAAAATAGAACAAAGAACAAATAACATCAAAATTAAAATTCAAATTGAATTTTTTACTTTAATACGGGAAGAATATGTATAACTCGAAGCAAACAATAAAAAAGTGAACACATTTAACAGTTCTCATAAAAAACATTTCAGACTGGAGAAATATTATTTGCCATACTTTCACCTTATCTAAAAACCAACTTGAATACTAAGTTTAGTTTCTTAGCTAAGTTTTTATGTCAGCTGAACTCATTTGATCGATATATAAGAACTTGATTGAGTTCTAACTCCCTTCTTCACCAAGCTACTTTCAACGCTATCTCTTCAAAATATGTAGGTACATACATGACTTTGATGAAAATTATTTATTATTGAACTAAAAATATTATAGCTTTGACATTAAGGAGTGTGCCAAATTTAAAGAAAAATACTGCAAACAGATCTCAAGCATCAATCGAAAGCAAAATATGCAAGGGGTAAACGTTCATGGAATTAGCTCATTGATGGGTAGACAACTAATTGAGAGCCACAAGCCGCATAAATTTGGTTGATTACCAAGGACACCAAGATGATAATGCACTTAACAGCTGCACGTTAACAGATGTGATAGAAAGTATCTAAAAACTTAATTATTTTTTCAGTAATTGCACATCACAGCCGTGATATTGCGCCGCCAATCTCCCTTGGTACAAAGTTTGAACATCCACCAGAGGGAAAAATTTCAATGATATTTCAGAACTTGATATAGCCTCAAAAAGCCAATCATTGGTCTTCTTCCACCTCTTATTATAAATATTTCTTAGTTTTTGCTGATTTGTTCAGGTGTTTTTTCATTGTCAGTGTCAAAACAACTTCCATGAAAAATAAACAATGGGCGATAAGAATAATAACGGTCAATGAATGACAAAAATTTATTACGAGGTCACGTAAAACAACTTTTTGTCAATGTAAAAATGTGTATAACATGTTATGTAATTGCTAAGATTTCAGTATTGCAGAGAAAAAAGAGGTAAATAAGTAAAATTATGAAGATTTATGGCGTTTAAACGGGGGACATTTGTGACCCATTCCACATTTTTTGTTTTGGGGGACAGTATCGTTCAATCAACTATAAGTGGTTCGAGAACCATGACATTATCAAAAAAAGTAGCCAAAATCGATGTTGGATCTACTATCATCCACCCCAGAGGAAGAATTGATTGCACCTTGCAAGAAGCTGACAGAAGAAGAACAAAACCATTGAGGTTAAGGTATTGAGGCAAGAAAACTGGGAGAAAAAGAACCTGAGAAAACAGATTAGGATTTACGCAAAAAAAACTATCCTTTATCCTAACAAAAAACACTAAGCATATCCCAGATAAAAGGGTCGCATATAAAATCCTATTAAACGAACTATGTAGAGTATATAATTCAAAGTTAAAAGTTCAAGTGAGCTCAACTCCATGATTGCGTTTCGCCCAGGCACGATAGTTGGGTTCATCACTCAAACAGAAGAATTTCTTTTCAAATTTTCTTCATACTCAATTATTATGTAGAGTATCTCAAATTGTTTTGCAGCACTTTAATCAGCAATACGGCAGTATGGCCTCAAGCGCGACAGAACAACCATATTTCAAATCTTCACACCTAGGCAAATCCTGGGAAAGACTAACGAATTATGTGTCGGAGCAGCCACAAACTATAAATCTAATTTGAGCCCGCATATAATAGCATTCGTAATCAAAAGCCCTCTACGGTAAATGTTAATCCTCAGATTCGAGAAAACTGATCCAGACTTGTCTTTAGACATCGCAAAATACGCAGTGCAGTTTTAAACAAAGCAAGGGACTAACTATTCCTCATGCCCTCAACTCTTTTAACCCTTAACTGGGCTCATGGTGTCATCAGAACTTTAAATCAAAAATACATGGTTTTATATCGAGCGTCAGCGTCTTTTTTGATTCAAAATAGCTTTTTATGGTTTTTAGTCCTACAAACTGTCGTTTCGTCATGCTTACTCACTTGGACTCATCAGTGACATAGTGAGGGCCTTTGTCATACGCAATTTGTATTAAGTTCAATTTAACGAACGTCGATTTTTTGACAAAAAACCACTGTGAACTATATCCAACAAGATTAGATTTCCTAATCATTAAACTGGAAGTTTTTTGCCCACGGCCTGGCATAGTTTCTTTAAGAAGGTTTTTTTATAATACAAATTTTATGTTCTACTGTAATAAATCAGCCAAGTAGAAGACTTTAAGGATTGGATTAGTTGAATTAATGATTTTAAATAGCTCTTTATGGCCTTTATTTTTATCTGGGGTCGTCAGAGACTTTTTCCATGTGCCCAGTTAAGGGTTAAGCATGTAGTAGGTCGATCAGAGCCATTTCGTCAATAGTCACGAAGTCAAAACGTTTTCATCGCTGCCGTAGTGAATTGAGATTGCTT
The DNA here is from genome assembly GCA_963921185.1 of Dasysyrphus tricinctus. Taxonomy (NCBI): domain Eukaryota; kingdom Metazoa; phylum Arthropoda; class Insecta; order Diptera; family Syrphidae; genus Dasysyrphus; species Dasysyrphus tricinctus. Next base: position 98,624,523 of record OY992531.1, read on the forward strand.
GTCGAAAAGAATTCAATCACCCTTCGATGGGTCCCGGGTCACCATGACATTTATGGTAATGAAATGGCTGATGAATTGGCCAAAAACGGTTCACTACTTGAACCGAGCCAAACTGCACCTTGGGTACTTATGCCACTGGAGCAAGAAAAGACTAGAATTCACAAAAGCTTCCTCAAGGCCGCTTACGATAGATGGTCAACAATTGACAGCTGTCGGGTTTCAAGGAATCTGGCCAGATATTTCAAAGAACAAAACGAAGTGCTTACTTAAGCTAAGCAGACCTCAGTTGTCTCTCTTGGTTGGAATACTTACGGGTGACAACTCAATGGTAACCCACATGAGCAGAATAGGCACTGGCACATCTGACTTATGCACAGAGTGTCAAGACGAAGAGGTGGAGGAGGGCTCATCTCACTTCCTGTGTGAATGACCCGGCTTAGCCAGAACAAGAAAAGCAGCCCTCGCCTCGGAGAATATTTTTTCGACGAACTGGGTGACGTCTCTCTTTTGCAACTTAAAAACATCCTGAAATTTATTCAAAGCACAGGATGGTTGAGGGAGGCACCCCATTTCCAAAACTTCCACTAAATCTATCCTATTCCTACATTTCTCACATCCTGGGGAGCACAATGGATCCATTGGGATCCGAGTGAAATGTTTTCGGCTTGCCGTATCATCACCCCTTCTAACTTAACCTAACCATGTATTGGATTTTGGCAAAGAAATGCGCCATGATGTGACTTCCTCAATCTTATCTGTTCTAAAATAGAGAGTGCGTAGGGCAGGTGTTTGCATGAAAATCATTATTTTCATCGTGTGATGGACACGATTAGGATATGAGAATGATATCGACATCATCAGTCACTCCGGTTTCAAAATTCCTACGTCTAGTGCCACTTACGTTGTAGACAGTGATAGACGATAAGTAAAAGGTGAAAGCTGATACCAAATTAATTCTAAAGAAATATTCTTTGTTGAATATATCAGAGGAAGGCCAATGGAGAAGATAAAGCTGCGAATTCTATCAGCCTCAAACAAATTTAAACACAAGGATTTAATCCATAAAGTCAAAATAATTTTTACTATTATAGTAATGTCAGTTTTCAACATCATCAATCAGCCAAAAATTAACTCTCAAGCACTTGGTCCGTTGGGCAGTTTGATTGCAGTTTTGTCTTTGACAATTTTTAATATACGTAATAACGATTGGGCGGCGCACGGTGCGCGTGGTAGCTTTGTGCAGGACAGACATTATGAAAGTTTAACTGCTCGTGACATTTCCTCACACATTTAAGCACAGTGTGTATACGAAAAGCAATGTCTTATTCATAGCCATTCGCTACCCATCATCTATCATACTTGCATAAGTACATACCTACATCCAATACGAGCTACGACCAGAAAGTGGGATTTACATTTTACAGCAACGCCAACGTGATGGATAAAAGCAAAACCCAGCAGCTAAAAATAACTTTTGGCTGCCTTTAATCCCCCTTTTATATGCAATATAGTGTATATAGTGACTTGCGTTGGGCGCCATTGCAAACTGTTAATGTAAATCAGTAACTCTTGCTGGGTATAGCTTCGAAAACAAAAAAGAAAAATCTCTGGAAAATAACTTTCAAAGTGGAAACAATTTACACTGCTGGTTGACGTAAGTTAGATGACGAAATCAAGGAGACTATAGTCTAGGTGCTTTGATGAGGAAGACCTGCATGGATTTATAATGGTTACTTTTTGAAACGAGAACGTGAATCTGCAAAAAGTGTAAATTGTGCAATCATTTTACAGGGTAACGTCGATAGTTTTTTTTTGTTTATTAAGTTTGAATAAACAAGACGGCAACGTAACTGTTTTTGCCAATTTTTTTTTGTAATGGTGAAAGTATACAGTGTAGGACTTATGTATAGATATAATATCATTTGATGAAATCATATTCCTGCCAAAAGTAGCTAAACCAAATAACAATAAAATATTTTCAGACCGTTGGATGTATAATTAACTTTAAGTGATAAGTATTTTGTATGTACGAGTACGTGTATGGAATAGAGCATATCATTGAATGAAAGTAAAATATTGGAATTGTTAGTATTGTAATATCGGTAATTTGTGAATTAATGAAATTATTTTGTCAGTTTAATTTCATTCCAGTTGTCTTAATTAATGAACAAGATTTAACAATTATTTAACTGAAACACTATATGTGAAGCAATGGCAAATATTCCCGGGAAAACAATTACATACTTACAAATAACTGTTGGTCATGGGCATAAGGGAGAGTCTCATCATCATCATCATCAAGTCCTGTAACCCCGATTGGGGCATAGGGCATAAACAAATCGTTTCCATCCTTCACGGTCTGCGGCTAGATATTTTAACTTTGGCCACGTCTTTCTCTGGGAGTCTGCTTCGGCAAAAACTGTTGATTTCCATGTTGTTCTTGGTCTTCCAACCCGCCGCCGTGCACCCTGAGGATTCCATTCAAAAGACTGCTTTGCAATTTCATTGCTTGGTTTTCTCAGTGTGTGACCAATCCATTGCCATTTACGCTTTCTTATGTCAACGTCCAGCCGCTCTTGACTTGTCCTGCGCCACAATTCTTCGTTTTATATAATTTGTGGCCAGCGAATTTTTAGAATATGGCGTAGACAACGGTTCACAAAAGCCTGCAATTTCTTTGAGATGTTAGTCGTGACTTTTCAGGTTTCGCAAGCATATAACAGCACGGATTTGGCATTGGATTCGAAGTATCTCAACTTTGTGCGCAAGGAGATTTGACATGATTGACTGATCGCCAGTAGAAAGAGAATTGGCGATAGAACATCTCGGATAGCTGCCCACTGTGTAAAACAAAACTTCTTGCATTGTTATAGGACTCTCTTATAATTGCAACAATTTTTGGTGGAATTCCTCTACCAAGCAACGATCTCCATAGTCCATATACATTCACGGTTGACTCGGTCAAAGGCCTTCTCAAAACCCGCGAACATGAGGTAAAGCGGTGATTGAAACTCTGCAGACTGCTCAAGAACGATACGCAGAGTGTTGATATGGTCAACACTAGACCGCCCACTGCGGAAACCAGCTTGATGCCTCTTGAGTGTAGACTCAATTCTAACCTTCATCCGCTCCAGAATGATGGTTGCCATTAGTTTTGGAAAAACGGACGAAACTGTAATACCTCGCCAATTGTTGCTGTTCTTAAGATCACCTTTCTTTGGCAACTTAACAGTCACACCATCCTTCCAGTCGCTGGGATATTTCGTTTTCCCACACAGCTTGTATCAACGGATTTAGAATACTAGGCGTTCTGACAGGGTCAGCTTTCAGGAACTCGGCTGGTATACCGTCAAGTCCAGCTGCTTTGTTTTTTTTGAGAAGATTTATCGAAGATTGAATTTCCAGTACTGTTGGGGGTTCGATGTCAATACCCTTATATGATTTACGCATCTCGTTAAGCTGGGGCACTTCAGCACTCTGCTCAACGGAATTCTCATTAAGCAAGGCACAAAAGTGATCCTTCCACCTGCGCAGCTGATCCTCTATTGATACCAAAAGTGTACCATCCACATCCATTACAGGATGATCGGTGTTGCTTTTCTTCCCGACAACTTCCTTGGATATTTGGTACAATTCCCTTATATCTCCTCTTCTTGCAGCGTTTTCCGCATTTTCTGCGAGACCGTCTAACCTCCCTTCTTGTCACGTCTCACACAGCGATAGACCATCTTATATGTGCTAAGCGATACTTTTTTCGCAATTCAGCCTTTCGTTGAGCATCCGCTTCGGCATTTATTAGCATCTTCAACGATTTGCGAAGCTCGATTTTATCCCAGGTGTCTTGGGATATCCAAGAGTCTCTAGCTCTTGACTGCTTGGGTACAGTTTCGGATCCAGCATCCATAAAAACACTTTTTATATCACCCCACATCTCATCAATTGTTGAATGTTGTATTCCGTTTAATGACGAAGCTCTGTCGTTAAGGTTGGTGACATAGTTACGACATTTGTTGGGATCACTTAAAGCATTTGTATTGAACTTCGAATTCCTTGCTGCACCCTGTGATCGACGTTGTACAGCTGCAGTTCGTAGCTTGAGACTCATGAGAGCCAAATGGTGGTCGCTTCCCATGTCGGCATTTCTAATGCTTCGAACATCGCACATTGACTTCCTCCATCGCTTCTGAATCATGATGTGGTCAATTTGGCTTTCAGTTTGACCATCCGGATGTACCCAGGTGATTTTGTTGCAAGTCTTATGTTTAAGCACAGTCCCACCCAGTACAAGACGATTAACGTTACAAAAATCGACCAGCAAATCGCCATTTTCATTCCGTGACCCCAAGCCATTTTTCCCCATGACATGACGCGTTCCAGACCGTAGTTCTCTGATCCGACTTGGGCATTGAGATATCCCATGACAATTATGATGTCGGCTCTTGGAACATCACTGTAAACTGAGTTAAGATGAGTGTAGAAAGCGATTTTGTCTTCCTCAGTCGCTTCATTTCTGGGGGCGTAGAACAGAATTATTGTGACGTTGCGAATTTTTGAACGGAACCTTGCTGTCATTATTCTTGCAGAAATGGGTGCCCAGGATATAAGACTACGCCACGCTTCTTCGTTCAACATAATTCCGACACCATGCAGCCTATGGCCACCCTCTCTTTCATCCTCTCCGGAATACAGCATTCTCGTTTACCCAGAGTCAGCTCTGTATTCGGCTCATCCTCTCCACCTAGTTTCGCTGATGCCCAGGATACTGATCTTAAGGTGAAGCATTTCACGCTCAACCTGCTCGTATCTACCTTCGCCACACAAGGATCGAACGTTCCATGCTCCGATTTTCGTACGTATGCGGTAGCCAAAAGTATCATTTGCTCTTCTTGAAAGACTTCTTCTATTTGTTAACGATTCATTTATTGTTATGGCGTCTTGATTGACGCTGGTACACGAAAGATGCCGCACCCCCAAATCCGATGTGCGGTTTACTGCTGCCGAATCTGCAGAAGGATTCTCCATAAAATGGTAACCTCTTGGGGACTCATTTCCATTTGTTGTCATATTTCATGCATTAGCATAATATCCTTCCACCATGGTGTTTTCCGAGATACGATTAATAACATACATAAGCTCAGATTTGACAGGCACACCCGCCTTTTGTATGGTGAAATACATAACTGCTCGAGGCCGCTCACTATGGTATAACAGACGCCTTTTGTAGCCGCCCAACATGGATTACAGATACTACCTGCTGCTGCTGTTGGCCTTTCAACAAAAAAAGCTCCTCCGCCACCAGACTATCACGCCGTTGACCGCCACCTGCAGTTCATCCACCTTAAGGGGACTTTTAACCATCCCAAGCATCGCTGGGTTGTCTGCTTATCCCGGCATCCATTCGGTCCCCCTGCACGTTAGTGTTCCCCGCCCTCTTCCACGCGGAGGTGTGCATAGGGATTTTCCTTTAATTGAGCCTAGGGCCGGTAGTGGTGTCCTAGCATTCTCCAGTACTTTTAGAGAGCACAAAGGGAGAGTCTAGGGGCCAGTTTAAGAGCATGGTGGCTTAAAGTGGTAGATTTTTACTTTATTCGATTTTAACCTATTTTCAACTGTGGTATTTGCAATTTGCTTTGAAATATACTTTAACTTGAATGACCTTAAATAACCTTACAGCCCACATGCCCTTATCCGCCCTTAAATCCAGCTTATACAATCCAATATAAAACTTGAGAACAAAAAATACCTATATTTGATTTGTACATCCACGGAGAGATATTTTTCAAACTAATTTCTCCCAAACGCCATTACCACTCCCACCAATTCATTACACCATCCATAATATAGATTTCTATTTTGTTTCCACTATTCCAAATACATGTAACCAAAGTATCACCAATAAATCATTTACGATTTACCTACCTAGAAATGGATACATAAACTGCAGTAAGGACAGCAGATAGTATCCGTATTTTCCATAGGCTGCCTCCATTATACCAGGATAACTGAATCGCCCGCAAATGTGGCCACATCTAACCTGTGGAAGATAAAATTTTAAGAGAAAATATAAAAAGGAAAATCGAATAATAAATTAAGATAACTAAACTAAAGTCCTTTTGTGCAATTTAAATGATGTTTTCCAGTACAAAATAAAATTTGAATGTCTTTAAAAGGTTGAGATGTATATACAAATATAAATGGAGTAAGATTAAAATCATTTTGAATTTGATTTTAAATTATGTAAATTTAATCATGAATTCAAAACAAGAGTTTTAAATGCGGATAAGTTTATTTACATTTCCGCTTATAGATATACCCATACACAAACACACACAGAGTTATGCATCCTTTTGCTGCATTAAATTTTACATAATAGCCACGGACAGAAAAATCTGTGTATGTGTACTGTACAGGTACTGGTTACTATTGCCAACTGAGTTGTAGCAAAAATAAGTTTTGAGTATCGCCTGTAAGGTAAGTATAGCTTTTTTTGGACAAAGATATGCTGAGGACATGCTTAAACGAAATAGAGTTGAGTCCTTATTGAAAAAAGCAATTTTACTCAAAGCTGACAGAAGAATTTCTATCATTACTCGCATCTTTTGCCCAAAACCTTCATTAATGCTACCACATGGCAAATTTCGGATTTAATAATTATTCGAACTCAAGATTTTGCTCAAATATGCGACATCACGATTATAGAGAATATTTAAAAAGTATATATGTCCGCAAATTTGTTTTCCGGCTGTTTCTAAATGCTGCCAGGGACCTTTTTCACGCTCACCATAATCACTTTTCACTTTGCCACTTTTCACTTTTACCTTGCAAATTTCGTGCCACCAAACGCAAATTTGCAAAATGAGAAGTTCTTTTCTGCAAAGTGAAAAGTTTTGTTAGTTTTTTCTTTACGTTTCGCCAAACAAATAAATTTTTCTAATTATATTTAGAATTGATTATAATTGAAATGAAAAGTTTTTCAGTAATAAGCCAAGAAAAAATTTAATTTATAAATAAGCGTTTGTTGTGAAAAGTTGTCAAATAACAATAAAAAAATATGAACCGTTTTTAAAATCTTTGAAAACGAAGAATTGAATAATAGCGACCAAGGACTAGTGAAGTTAAGAATTGGTCGGAAGATTTTTTTTGTATTCCGTGGGTAGGTGCAAAACCTGCATAAGGCTCTATTAGGACTGAAAAACGTGTGCTCATAGAAGTGTGAGATTCTTACTACACTAAAACCACCTCCACTTCCCGGTTGCAACTAAGTTGAACTTATCTAGCAATTTATTTTTAACAAAGTTAAGTAACGTGTTGCAGGTAACTTTCCGGTAAAAGTTTCTGCTTATTCCGCGATTTTAAAGCGGCTTTGTGTTCACCGCACCAAGTCGGATGGTTTTGTTCTTCACTCATCAAGAATGTCAATAATCGTTGGATAAGCGTGATCTAACACCCCGACTCCACAGGAGATAATTTCTCTTCAACTAAATATCAGATATTTATATCTTGCATTGTCTTCTATCTTTGCTGGGCAAATCATGTTATGATATTTCATTCCATATCAAGACAGCACGAGAGTTTGATGGCTGGTTTTTTTTTGCGCACAAATAAAAAGAAACAAGCTATTTGACTGTGTTCGTTTTGGTTGCAAAGTGAATACCCATATTTTTATTTTAGTAAAAAGGAGATGTTGGATGTTGTAGGAACTGGGGGCCTCGAGCTGTATCTTTTCCTACACATCAAGTGCTTACAATACCTCCAAGTTGGTAGCCGCCGGATACTGGTCTTGGCTTTATGCCAAGACTTGCTAAACTTGTAAGTGCGAATGTTGATCAAGGAAAGAATTGCAACATTAAACCTATGGCTCTACAGATTGGAGGTTAGTGCGTTGGGCTAACGACCCGACCACAGTAAAAACAACAATTGTTATGAGAGAGACGCGGAAAGCCTCGGATAACGACCCCCCTCAAATGGCAACCAGACCCGGAACGAAAATGGACTATGATCTACGAGTATGCACCTGGAATGTAAGGACACTCTACACACCAGGTGCTACTCAAAAACTTGAATCTGTCCTCTCGCGGTACAAGGCAGACATTACCGCGATCCAGGAGATACGATGGATAGGATCAGGTATAACGAAAAGAAAAGATTGCGACATTTATTACAGCTGTCACCAAAGACTGCACATGCTAGGATGCGGATTCGTCGTGGGAAATCGACTCAGATCAAAAGTCATCGGTTTTAAGCCGATAAGCGATCGCCTGGCTGTGATCCGCATCAAAGCTACCTTCCAAAACATCAGCCTAATATGTGCACATGCCCCTACCGATGAAGCTGAGGAGTCTAACAAGGAGGAGTTTTACGACCTCCTGGACGGAGCCTACGGAGCCTATCCGGAGTACGATGTCAAAGTCGTGCTCGGAGACTTCAATGCTAAAGTCGGAAAGGAAAACATCTTTGGTGGATTAGTTGGAAAACACAGCCTCCACGAAACGACAACAGACAACGGCTTCCGACTAATCGACTTTGCTGCAGCTCGTAATACGGTGATAAGTAGCACTAGGTTCCCCAGGCGAAGGATACACACAGCAACCTGGCGATCTCCAGATGGTCGAACTGCCAACCAAATCGACCACGTGCTAATTGGCGCAAGGTACGTTTCGAACATCTTGGACGTGCGAACTTTCCGAGGTGCAAACGTGGACTCTGACCACTTTCTTGTTGTGACAAAGTTCAGAGCCCGACTGTCCAATGATAAGAAAACGAAGACCGCCCAAAGAAAGAAGTTCAACATCGCATGCCTTAGCACATCTGAGAAAGCCAGAGACTACAGTGAGCAATTGACCGGGAAACTCTCTGCCGTACACCCAGCCACAAGCGTCAACAACCAGTTTAACCAGTATCGCGACATTATTAAGGAGACAGCTGAGACCACCATAGGCTATCAACCACCCAGAAAAAAGAACCCGTGGTATGATGATGAATGCGCGGTACTGAAGCAGGAGACGGAAAATGCACGAATGCAAATGCTGCAACGGAAAACTAGAGCAGCAAGAGAGGAGTACCGTGAAAAGAGAAGGAAAGAGAAAAAAACCCTGCGTAGAAAGAAAAGAGCATCCGCAGCCTCTCAGCACAAGTATCTCGAAGAGTCCAGCACCGCCACCAACACTCGCCGGTTCTACAAAACAGCCAAGCAACTGGCATCTGGTTATAGGACTGGCACGCAAGCTCTTCGAAACAGCGAAGGGAACCTAGTCACCGAAGCACAGGGAATTGTAGACGTGTTTAAGCAGCATTTCCAGCAGCTGCTTTATGGGCATTATGTAGAGGAGGCGACAGGGGAACAAAGAAGCATTAGACCAGTCAATGAAGATCCAGTCCCAGCACCCAGTACTGAAGAGGTTAAGAAAGCCATCCACAAGCTTAAGAACAACAAATCCGCCGGCTCGGATGGCCTACCAGCGGAACTCTTTAAGTATGGAGGAGATGTTCTGGTAGGGTGCATGCACCAGCTCATCAACCAAGTTTGGGAGGAGGAAAGTATGCCCGACGACTGGTCAAATAGCTCCATATGCCCAATCTACAAAAAAGGTGATCCTATGTCCTGCAAGAACTACAGAGGCATATCCCTGCTTAATGTTGCTTACAAGATCCTATCCAACGTACTATGTGAGCGTCTAAAACCTTTCTGCAACACTATGATCGGCACGTACCAGTGTGGCTTCAGGCCAGGCAGATCAACGATAGACCAAATCTTCACATTGAGGCAAATCCTGGAAAAGACCAACGAATTTCAAGTCGAGACCCACCACCTATTCATCGACTTCAAAGCCGCATATAATAGCATAAGTCGCCAAGAGCTTCTATTGGCGATGTCGGAACTCGGGATCCCGAAAAAACTGATCCAGCTATGCCGCATGACGTTACAAAATACGCGGTGCAACGTGCAAATGGGTAACAGCTCATCCGAGTTATTCCAGACGTGTACAGGGTTCAGACAAGGAGATGCGCTATCATGTGATTTCTTCAACCTAGTACTGGAGCAGTAGTGCGCAAGAGTGGTGTTAACATGGAAGGCACTATCTTTAACAGGTCTTTTCAACTTCTTGGCTATGCGGACGACATCGACATCATCGGCCGTTCCAAAAGAGCTGTACTTGAAGCATTCACAGCTATTGATGAACAGGCGAAACGAATTGGTCTTGAAGTGAATGAGGACAAAACAAAGTATATGCTATCAACAAACAAAGCCTCATCTGTCCATCGCCTAGGACAAAACGTCACTGTTGGTAGCAGTAATTTCGAGGTAGTCAAGGAGTTCACCTACCTCGGAACAAACATCAATTCCACGAACGACACCTTAGTGGAAATCCGACGAAGAATTACCCTAGCGAACCGCTGCTACTTCGGTTTGGCCAAACAAATGGGTTCAAAACTCCTTTCCCGAAAGACAAAGTGCAAAACATACAAAACGCTAATTTTACCAGTTCTACTCTACGGCGGCGCCGAGTGCTGGATGATAAGTAAAAAAGGGGAGTTGATACTGGGCACTTTCGAGAGAAAAATTCTTCGGCGGATATTTGGTCCTATATGCGAAGAGGGCGATTGGAGGAGAAGATTCAATCGTGAATTGTACGAGCTGTACCAAGATGTGGATGTAGTCCAAAGAGCCAAAACACGTCGACTACACTGGCTCGGCCACATCGAGCGAATGGACAACAACGCTCCAGCCAAGAAAATCTTCGAATCCCAGCCCCCAGGTTCGAGACGACCAGGAAGACCGAACCTCCGCTATAGGGACCAGGCGGTCACAGACGCAAGAGCGCTTGGTCTCGACGACTGGAGGGAGCGTGCGAGGGACCGCAACCGATGGAAGACCGCAATATCTCAGGCAGAGACCCGGGATCGGGAGCCGGATAAGTAAGTAAGTAGTAAGTAAGTAAAGAGGAGAATATTGAAAATATAAATCGTTTTTGTTATTATTACTTTTAATGTGGTAATATAGAGCATTTATTAATAAGACGATTAAAACATAAATTACAGTCCAGGCAGTTATACACCAGAGTTTTATCTCTTGCAAAGAGTTGTTTTTGTCAGCACTGTAATTAGCTACTAAATATAGATTTTTTGACTGCTTCAGGAGATTGTGAATTTATAAGAACACGCAATTTTCCAAAATTTGTCCAACAAATCACGAAAGCGAGACCGAATGAATTTTTAGTTTCCAAAAATATAAAAAAAAATTAATTTTCTATGTGTCGAAGAAAAAACTGTAACAAATGGATATGGATAGATATGCAGAATAATGAGAGCAAATGAGACAGCAAGCAAAAAATCTTCATCTGTCAAAATTCATGTCAGCGATCTCTGTCAAGATATAATCGCAGATAGATATCTCTGACATCCCAACAAGAGATGAAACGGAGTGACTCCATTGGATATCTACTGTCAAGATGGGCATCCTGATAGAAATTATCTCCTGTGGAGTTGGGGTGTAATAGCCGAAGGTAGAAATCCCGAGATCCCTGTGAAGATCTTCGTTTCTTATTTATTTATTTATTTATTTATTCATCTATCGAGTACAATCTCTTTTAGATTAGCATACTTAGTAATAATGTTTATGTACAAAATAACAATAACAATAAATATAATATTAAATATAATACAAAATTTATAAAAAATAAAAAGTGTTATAAACAAATATAATTTAAAGCATTTTTAAACTTTTCTCTACTCCATTGTAAATTCATTACATCGCATACTGAGTTATATAAAGCACATGACCGGGATATGGGATCACTTTTTCCATAATTAGTGTAATGACGCGTTACAAAAAATAAATATTTCTCTCTCTGAGAGGTCTTGAAGGAACATAAATTGGGAAAAGCGCAAGGAGCATAGAACAATCTAAACATCTCTGGCTAATAGAACTAAGCATTGTTTCCTTCTTATTTCAAGGGTTTTTATACCTAAAAGTAAACACCTCTGATGATAGGAGGGCATTACATTATCTACCCAGTTCAATTTTCGTAGAGCATACTTAGTAAATTTCCGTTGAACAGCCTCTATCCTATTAATGCTTACTGCATATATTGGGTACCAAATGCAACAGGCATATTCCAACGATGATCTCACCAATGAGTTGTATAACATTTTCAGAGTAAGTGGATCCGTAAATTCCTTCGAGTTTCTCATTAAAAAACCAAGCATTTTATTAGACTTTGAAATCATAATCATATGTCGAAAACTACACCTAAATCTTTAAAAACCGAAACATTATCAAGAATAGTATCATTAATCTTATATTCAAAGTGAATAGGACTTTGGGATCTAGTATAAGACATTTGCTTACACTTCGAGATGTTAAGATGAAGGCAGTTATCTTCACACCACTGGAATATACAATTGAGGTCAACTTGCAGAAGATTACAATCAAGTGCACAATTGATACGTTTAAATATTTTCAGATCATCTGCAAATAGTAAATTTTCAGAAAATTTCATACAGTGGGGAAGATCATTAATGAAGAGCACAAATAAAAGTGGTCCTAGATGGCTTCCTTGCGGAACCCCCGATAGATTATAAATTATTTTTGAAGTTTTAGATCCAATTTTCACAAACTGTGTACGGTCTGTCAGATATTGATCTAACCATTTCAATAACTGAGAGTGAAAACCAAGGTATTCTAATTTTTTTATTAAAACATCATGCTGCACCCTATCAAATGCCTTTGAAAAGTCTGTGTATATGACATCTACCTGTTTACCACGTTCTATACCTTTTGTACAAAAATTGGAAAAAAGAGACAAGTTAGCTGTGGTCGATCTCTGACTCACAAACCCATGTTGATTATCTGAAACCACTTGCTTGACATTTTCATAAATCCTTTTTTGACAATGGCTTCAAATATTTTTGGTATAATTTGAAGCTTTGAAATCGGTCGGTAGTTAAGGACGTCCTGCTTTGAACCTGTTTTATGAATTGGCGTAATAATTGAGGTTTTCCAAGCATCTAAGAACTGGCCAAGACTCAGGGATAAATTGAATAGTTTCATTAGAGGTTTAGATAGGCTATATCTACACAATTTTAAAAATATAGGAGCAATATCATTACTATCAGGTTTCTTATTATCATCTAAGGACGAAAGTTCTTCCAAAACCTCCTCTTCAGTTAATATTATTTGACCTAAACATGTAATTGGCTGTTGGTTAATGGCAATATTTGAATTTGATTTTTCAAATACAAAATTTGACTGAAAAAAATCAGCGAACATATCACAAATCTCCGTCTCATCGCATGAAATTTTATCTCTAAACCTCATGTTAAGTGGTAAACCGAAAGATTTTCTTTTACCATTTAAAAATGACCAAAAAGCTTTAGAGTCAGATTTTATTTTCATTTCTAAACTCCACCTATACTGGTTATACAAAAACTTTTTAAGCATTTCATATTCTTTCCTTTGGTTTTTGAATTGCTCACGGTAAACTGAACTGAACTGACATTTTTTTTGAAGATTAATGAGCTTGTTTTTTAAATGACTTAGTCTCTTATTAAACCAAACAGGTTTGCTGTTTTTGATTATTCTTTTAACCGGCACGAACCCAATTTTTGTTTCTTCAATTTTACTTCTGAATTTTGAGAAGCTAGTTTCTAAATCATTCGTATCAAAAAAGCTATCCCATTCAACGTCAAAGAAAAAATCATTTATTGCATTGTAATCAACTTTTACATAATCATATTCCGTATTTAAATCATTTTTATGAAAGTTTAGCTTATCTAGTTGCAAAAAGTTGAACTTAATATCTATGGCTTTATGATGAACAGAATTTCGTAATAATGGTTCAACGACAGGATATACTGAAGCTTCTAAATCATTGCTTATAAAAACTAGATCTAGTAATCGAAAATTATCATTTTTTATAGTATTAATCTGATTTAAATTTACAGAGCTAAGAGAGTCAATAGTTTCACATTCGATATTATTAGTTACATTGAAAGGAATCAAACAATTTTCATCTTCAGAAAAAATCCAATTTACATAACTGAGATTGAAATCTCCAACAAGAACTATATAAGATTTATCTTCCAGTACATTAAAAACATGTTTAACATTATTCATATGAGAGTTATAAATCAATATGTCACTCGCAGGTGGAATATATGAAACGAACACATAAATACTTATTAAAGTATCTGGCTAGGTAATTTTAACACATATTTGTTCAATGTTAGCATAAGGCAACGATATCTCAGAACTTACAAATTTACAACTTACAGCTAATAGAACACCCCCTCCTCTCTCATTACTAGTGGCATATCTATCTCTTCTATATACGTGATAATTACTATCAAATAATTCAGCAGAGTAAATTGCATTGGTAAGCCAAGTTTCAGTCAGAGCTAAGACAGGAAAATGATGATCAGCAACAGCAGCAAAAAATTCATTAGTTTTGGTTCTCATTCCACCGGTATCTTGGTAATAGATTGAGAATTGAATTTGATCTGTTATGTTCTCAGTTATGTGTTGTCGACACGAATTTGGACAGTCGAGTTTTTTTGTTTGTGCAAAAACTCTCTTACTCGAACACCCTCAGGCCAGAAATTAGAATTTAAAACAATCGTTGCATATTCAAAAGGCACACCAACTTTAAAGTTTATGGTTCGCATGGAATCAACATTCTTGTTTTTATTTATAAGTGCAAAACAGGCAACGTCAATTGGGCATATTTTCAATTTTTGAGCAACATAGTCAGTAATGGCCTGAAACGTTGTTGTAGGAAGAAAACTGGATATATGAAACCAATTAAGTTTCCTAGCTACAGCAATACCAGCAACAGTAGAAGAGTCAGTTTCTTCATGATAATAAGGATCAGGTACACCAGCAGCAATGTTAGAATAATTAGCAGCAGAGAGCATTTTTCCAACATTTATTGCGAGAACATCTTTATGAACATCGAAAGTATTCACATCATACACATTGACAGCAGCAATATCTTTAGAAACATCAATATCAGCAACATCCTTAAGAACATCAACATCAGCAACATCCTTAGGAGCAACAACAGTAGCAATATCTTTAGGGACATCAACATCAGCAACATCCTTTAGAACATCAACATCAGCAACATCCTTAGTAGCAACAACAGCAGCAGCATCCGCATTCCCAACAGCATCCACATCAACAACAAGATCCACATCAACAACAGCATTATGTTCCACAGCAACTTTAGAGGCATCGTCAACAATGTTTGTTTCAACATCAACAGAGAAAGTAGAGAGATCAGTAGAATGTGATTTATCTGCAGAGTCCACAACCTCGGAGCAAGCAGGTTTATTTATAGCGCACTCACCTTCCTGATGGTGTTGATCAATAGGCGAATTATCGGTAGATATATGTGAAAGAGAGTCTTTTGTTATTTTTTTCTTAGGTGGTAGTGGTTGATTTATTACTGGAGGGGAAGAAGCAGCCTTTGTACTTTTTTTTGTCGATCTTTTGGCTATTGCCCCTGTCCCCTTAATAGCAGGAGCCACCAAGGTGCACTCATTTGGAGTCAGATTATTTACCGGTAAATTCGACCGAAGAACTCTCTGCGAATTCTTATATACGATGGTGCACTTACAAATGACGTAAGCAGTTTATTTTCAAACGTTTGTAAGTTATTTAAATTTGTATCGCAGTTACAACTCCATATAACATAAATACCTGCCTGTATAAAATTAACTTATTATCAATACTAAGCTTAGAATATTTGAGGAGTAGCCAGTTCATATCTCTTAATTTACTTTTTAATTCTTCGCATTTCTTTTTTACGTGCGGCTTCCATTTTAATTTCGCGTCTAGAGTCATTCCCAGATATTTTGCCTCATTCGCAAATGGAACACGACCGGTATTAAGAAAGTAGCTTCGTTAATCGTTTTGCCTGCTGCTGGTATTGCAGTTGGTTGTTTGAGGTATATCACGTGTAAATAGCAGGTACAGAACTGGACCTAAAACACTACATTGTGCTACCCCAGCCACTATTTCTTTGAAATTAGAATATTCATTTCCGTGTCTTACACGAAAAAGTCTGTTTTCTAGATATTCGTTCAGAATTTTATAAATCCCTTCAGGCAGAACTTGTCTTAATTTAAATTTGAGGCCTTCTTGCCACACCTTGTCAAACGCTTGCGACACTTCCAAAATGACCGTCGAACAAATTTTCTTTTCTTCAACAGCTCTCTCAATTACGTCAGTTATTCTATGCACTTGATCAATTGTTGAATGCTTGCTTCTAAATACGAACTGATTCTCAGGTATTAATCGTTTCCCTTCTATTATAGGCTGCAGGCGCAGGAGTAGTATTCTTTCAAAAACTTTCGATATTATTGGAAGAAGCGAAATCGGTCTGTAAGAGCTCTTTTCATGAGATGGTTTGCCAGGTTTCAAAACCATTATGACTTCTGCAACTTTCCATTGGCTTGGGACATATTCTAGCCTTAGAGCGGCATTTATTATATAAAGGAGGTTAATTAATCCCTTATGAGGAAGCATTTTTAATATTTCCGCTGTTATTAAGTCATACCCCGGAGCTTTATTAGACTTTAGCTTCTTTATTTCTCTGTTCAATTCAGCGAACGTAGCATTTCTGGTTGTGTAGTTCTCACTTGAGCTAAAACTCATATTAATATTTCCATTGAGTGCTTGCCCCTCAGAAGGTTTAAATGTTTCTTCCAGGTAATCGGCGAATACCGCCGCTTTCTTTTTGTCACTTTTAGCCCATTCGTATTGTCTTTTTTTAATGGAGGGCACTTGAAGCTTTAGTTTCTTCGTTGTTTTTATAGCTTTCCAAAGTGAGTAGTTGGATTCTTTCCCAGCTGTCAAGCTTTCAAGGTAATTTTCAACTTCACGGTTTTTTAAAATCTGATATTGCTGTTTTTAGCATATTACACGGGTTTGCTGCCATTTCTTACGTGCTTTTCGTTTCTCTGTTATTATATCTTTTATTTCCTGCAGATATTTTATATCCTTATAGCGCGGCATTACCCTTTGATAAGGTGTGTTATTCCATGCTGCCTTTTGTATTATATCAACAAAGGTATCTACTGCGTCTTCAAGCTCAAGAGGCGTTTGTAATGATACCCTCAATTCAACGTTGTCCTCGATATCTTTATTAAATCCTTCCCAGTTGGTTTTACCGTTTGTTAACCTGGGTGGTTCTTCAATTTTGATAAGGCTTTCGCTCATAGTGAGTATGACTGCAGAATGATCTGAGAGGAGATCATGGCCTTCTGAAATGTCAATACGGTTAGAGGGTATTCCTTTTACCATAAACAAATCAATTAAGTCAAGTATTTTTGATAAATTGCGCATAGCTTTTTTTGGACAAAGATATGCTGAGGACATGTGCTTAAATGAAAGAAAGTTGAGTCTCATGCCTTTATTGACGAAAGCAATTTTACTCAAAGCTTATTTCTTATCATTACTCGCATCTTTTGCCCAAAACCATCTTCTATGCTACCACATGGCAAATTTCGGATTTACAAAATATTCTAACTCAAGATTTTGCTCAAATATGACATTACGATTAAAGAGAATATTTAAAAAGTAGATAAGTCCTCTTAAAGTTAATCTCTAAGATTACTGGAGAGTGCTAGGACGCCACTACCGGCCCTAGGCTCAATGAAAGGAAAATGCCCGTGCACACCCCGCGTGGTAGAGACAGGTAACGCTAACGTGCAGGGGGACAGAATGGATGCCGGGATAAGCAGACAACCCAGCAGTGCTGGTCAGGGCACAAACTTGTCCTCGGGATGGTTAAAAGCCCCCTAAAGGCGGATGAGCTGCAGATGGCGGAGAAGCCTTTTTATCGAAAGGCCAACGGCAGCAGCAGCGTTTGTAACCCATATTCGGCGAATACAAAAGGCGTCTGTTTTTCAATAGTGGGCAGCCTTGAGCGGTTATGTGTTTGAACATACAAAATGCGGGTGTGCCTGACAAATCTGAGCTTATGTATGTTATTAATCGTATCAAGGAAAACACTATGGTGGAAGGGTATATCAATACCTTCCCGTAATAATGTATTAAGCGACATTTCAAAAATTTTAAAGGCATCGATAAAAACCTCTGGTTTCGTTATTTTTGTATGTATTCAAAGGAATAACAAGATTTCAACTCAAAGTCCCTTTAAAATGTTGTTTATTACTACAAAATACCCAAATAATTAACTGAATAAGAGGCTTTTTAAAATTTTAACTCAAAAATTTTAAAGTGTCGCCATTGTAACGGGTGATTTTTTAGCTGGTTTGGTTTTGGCAACACTGGTTTTGACAGCTGACGTGTGTTTAGTACCTTGTGTCACTGTCAAACAGCTTCAGTTTGGTTTGCAATTTAACCATGGATCGTCTCACATAGGAGTATTTGTATGCAAAAACTGGACAAAATTATTTTTTGTCTTGATTGCAATATTTTCATCTTAAACCATGTAATAAATACCGTTTTTAATAAATTTACCCTCTTTTAAAACAAAAAAAAAATTCAAGTTTTTTTTTAATTTTTCAACTGGAAACAAGAAAAAATGCATACAATCGGATATGCGATATGACCAAAAAAGATAAAAAGGATCAAAGTTGCAGCCAATATTTTTTTTTAATCAATATTGGGTGCTTTGCTAAACCATATTTTATACAAATAATTACCAAATAACTCCAAAAAATAAAAAAAAATTAAATCCCAAGGAAAAGTAACAGCACAAATAGTCAGTTCGAATGGGCATAAAAGTGGGAATACGATATGACAAAAAACAACTACATCCGCAAAAATCCGCAGCCGATTCTTTTTGAAAATGAAGCTTGATGGTTTATTTTATCCATCCATATACAAATGAGAACCCAATTCCACCTACATCTATAAAAAAATTACTTCCCAATGAAAAAGAACCAACAAAAGTACATAGTGTTTTTTTTTTGCATTCCTAGAACAAAAATTCGAAAAAAAATATAAATATTAAAATATTTGTCGTAAAAATGGCTCAATATAATAGTGAACATCTGTAGTTGATTTTTATATACCAAAAATTTCATCAGACTACACAAATTTTTTAAGGAATAATTTAATAAAATGTTTCAAATTTTTTGAAGGTTGATTACAAAAAGAAGTGACAAATTCTTAATCGAAGACTTTGAACTAATATCATAGCTAAAATATGTTGAGCAATAAAAAAAATATTTTAGCCTATTGTTCCATGGGATCTTAGCTATTGTCTGGAAAAAGTTCCCCTTTCAATTTTGACACTTGAAAAATCGACTTTTGGCCGAGTTTTGTAGGCAAATACTCCTATGTGCGTCTTACAAATGAACAACGCTTGCAAATTATTGAATTTTACTATCAAAATTCGTGCTCGGTTCGAAATGTTCATCGCGCGCTGCTTCCATTTTATGGTCGGCATTCTTTTGGTTGAATGGGTACGTAAATAAGCATAATTGCCGCATTTGGAGTGAAGATCAGCCAGAAGCATTGCAACAGCTACCAATGCATCCCGAAAAAGCCACTGTTTGGTGCGGTTTATGGGCCGGCGGCATTATTGGGCCATATTTCTTCAAAGATGATGCGAATCGCAGCGTTACTGTCAATGGTGAACGCTACCGAGCGATGATAACAAACTTTTTTTTGCCCGAAATGGAAGTTCTTGACTTGCATGATATGTGGTTTCAACAAGACGGTGCCACATGCCACACAGCACGCGAAACAATGGCGCAATTGCGAGGCGAGTTTGGTGAACAGTTAATTTCACGTTTCGGGCCGGTCAATTGGCCGCCTAGATCGTGCGATTTGACACCATTAGATTATTTTTTGTGGGGGTATGTCAAGGCTAATGTCTATAGGGACAAGCCCGCTTCGATTGACGCACTGGAAGCCAACATCCATGCATTCATTCGTGAGATACCGGCCGATATGTGTGAAAGAGTATGCCAAAATTGAACTCAGTGGATGGGCTACCTGAGACGCAGCCGCGGTCAACATTTGCATGAAATTATCTTTAAACATTAAATTGCAAGGTTCAAACTATCGATTCAAGTAAATATTTCATTCATTTTTTCGAATTTTTTGTGTTTTTTTTTTTTAAGTTCTAAACCTCTTAAAAAATCACCCGTTATATAAATTCTATAGTATTCTCATGAAGAAAAAAAGCTCGTGGCCATCTATGCGTCCAAATTTAATACTAATTTTTGTTAAGGGATCTCGGTAAGACGATCACAGCGAACCTATCGACCAAATGTCTACCTACAAAATCGTGTTTCATGAGAATACTATAGATTGGATAAACAATGGTGTCGCTTAATAAATTCTTACGGGAAGGTATCGTATGCAAATACATGAACTATGACAACAAATGGTAATGAGTCCCCATGAGGTAATCATTTTATGGAAAATCCTTCTGTAGTTTCGGTTGAAGTAAACCGCACATCGGCATCTTTCATGTACGAGCGTCAATCAAGACGTCATAATAATAAATGAATCATCGACAAATAGAAGAAGTCTTTCAAGAAGTGCAAATGTTACTTTTGGCTACCGCATACGTACAAATATCGGAGCATGGAACGTTCGATTCTTGTACAGCGAAGGTATGTAGATACGACCAGGTTGAGCGTGAAATGCTTCCTCTAAAGATCAGTATTCTGGGCATTAGCGAAACTAAGTGGAGAAGAAGAGCTGAATATAGATCTGACACACTGGACAAACGAGAATGCTGTATTCCGGGGAGGATGAAAGAGAGGATGGCCAAAGACTGCATGGTATTGGAACTATGTTGAACGAAGAAGCAAGGCGTAGTCTTATTTCGTGGGAGCCCATTTCTGCGAGATTAATGACAGCAGGGTTTCGTTCAAAAATTCGTAACGTAACAATTATCCAATGCTACGTCCGCCTCAACAAATGAAGCAACCGAGGAAGACAAAACCGCGTTCCGCACTCATCTCAACTCGGTTTACAGGAGTGTTCCGGGAGTCGTCATGGGAGAACTCTATGTCCAAGTCGGATCAGACAATAACGGTCTGGATCGCTGATGGTTAGAAATGGCTTGGAGTCACGGAACGAAAATGTCGATTTGCTGCAAGAAGAGGTGATATCCGGGAATTGTACCAAATATCCAAAGATGTTATTGGGAAAAAAAGGCAACACCAATCATCCTCTAATGGATATGGATGAAACACTTTTGTTATCAATTGAGGATCAGCTACGCAGATGGAAGGACCATTTGTGTACCCTGCTAAATGAGAATTCCGTTGAGCAGAGTGCTGAAGTGCCCCACCTTACCAAAATGCGCAGGTCCTAAAGGGGTATTGGCAGCGAGCCCCCTTCTGTATCGGAAATTCAAACATCAATGAATCTCCCAAAAAATAACAAGGCAACTGGACTTGACAGAGTACCAGCTGAATTCCTGAAAGCCGATTCCGTAACAGCAGCTAGTATTCTACAAATCATTTGAGAAAATGAAAGCTATGAAGCTATCCCAAGGACGAGAAGGATGGTATGATTGTTAAGCTGCCAAAGAAAGGTAAACTTAAGAATAGCAACAATTGGCGTGGTATCACCATTTTGTCCGTGTCTAATGGCAACCATTATTCTCGAGCGGATAAAGGATAGAATCGAATCTGCACTCAAGAGGCATCATCATGGCTTCCGCTGTGGTCGATCTGGACGTTCAAAGTAGAATAAATTAAGCTCGTGCTGCCTTCGGTACTCTGTCCCCAATCTGGAAATCGATTCAAATCTCCTTACGCACTAAGTTGAGATTCTTCGAATCCAATGTCAAATCCGTGCTGTTATATGCTTGTGAAACCTGGAAAGTCACGTCTACCATTTTGAAGAAATTGCAGGCTTTTGTGAATCGCTGTCTTCGCCACATCCTTAAGATTCGCTGGCCACAAATAATATCAAATGAGCAATTGTGGCGCAGGACAAGTCAAGAGTGGCTAGGCGTAGACATAAGAAAGCGTAAATGGCGTTGGATTAGTCACACACTGAGGAAACCAAACGATGAAATTGCAAAGCAGTCCTTTGAATGGAATCCTCAGGATGCACGGCGGGTTGAAAGACCAAGAAAACCATGAAAATCAACTGTCTTAGCGGAAGCAGAATCCCAGAGAAAGACGTGGTTACAGCTAAAGTACCTTGCAGCTGACCGTGAAGGATGGAGACGTTTTGTTGACGCCCTATGCCCCAGCTGGGGTTACAGGATATAGCAACTATATAGCAACTATATTGAATATAGCAACTATATTGAATATAGCAACTATATTGAATATAGCAACTATATTGAAAAGAGGACAGTGTGACCATTCTCTTAAAAATATAAGAGTGAACTTGGTTAAAAGTATATTCACTAGTCTATTCAGTGAAAAGTGGTATGGAATTAAAGTACATATACTATGGCAAACAGAGTGTATAAAAAGGTGGACAATGCCTGGTACCTTCTGCAAAACTAAAACTGAGCGTTAAACTTCACTGTGAGTTAATCAATCTTAATCTATATTAATGAAGCGCTAATCTCACTTTTGTTTGTTAGAAATGTGTGTTTGTGCGCATTTAACTCAGAAACTACATATCTAATTTCTTAAATTCTTTTGGAATTTGAAAGGCTATTTTTAGTAGAAGGTTTAAGGGCTAGAATTTTGTAAGCAAAATCTATTTGTAGGGTGAAATGGGGTTAGAATCAAAATGATATAAGATTTCAAAAAAAATTGTTTTCTGTTTGAAAAAGTGTACTTAGAGGGTATACTTAACGGATGGGTTAGGTTAGATATGTTTTGAGGTAAGTTGCATATCTAAGGGGT
Source organism: Dasysyrphus tricinctus (assembly GCA_963921185.1). NCBI lineage: Eukaryota > Metazoa > Arthropoda > Insecta > Diptera > Syrphidae > Dasysyrphus > Dasysyrphus tricinctus. Next base: position 98,647,332 of record OY992531.1, read on the forward strand.
GAAATGGGGTAAAACAAAAAAGTATCTGATTTAATTTTTGTTTGTGTTGTGAAGTTATATTCAAGAATTGGTTTACTGCTTCTGCTACTTCTTCTGCTTCTGCTAGTGCAGGCTTATTCCATACACTTTAATCTACAACTTTTCTGTTGACCACTTTTCATTTTGACATCAACTTTAGGCGGAAATTTTTTCATCCCCCAAAAACACCTTCTGTGAATTAAATATTTTTACATTATTTAGAACCTCCTTCACCATTTTGAATCGTTAAACTGCTGGTAACAACTTTTCTTTTTTTCGAGTAAAAATATGTCAAAAAGCCAGCACTATACATACCTATTATTTTTCATTCTTAGTGTAAAACGGAGTTAAAACAAAGGAAAGGAATCCGATTTTATTTTTGTGTTTGAAGAGTTTTAACTAAAGGATATTTTGCTAGGGGTTAGAAATTGTCCATGAATTATTTATTGTAGGGTGATTTGGTGTAAACAAATATGATGGTTATATTTCATCGGGTTAGGGGTAAAATTCATGAACTAACAAAATAAACAAATGGAAATAATTTTATTTAAGGACTTTTTTGGTTCTCAACAGCCCAATTCTGAAGTTACAAAAAATTAAAAAATTATTCAACTCTTACTGCTCCGTGTGCAGCATTTCTGACATGTATTCCAGATCCGTTTCCCATTCTGTTCAAGTAGTTGATTGCGAATTAGTAACAAAAAAAAAATTTTTTGCTTTTCTGGTTTGCAAGGAAATTGGTCTCCTGCTAACTTTATATGAACTAAGCAGAGCAATTATTTTAAAAATGCAAATTCTGATCCCAATCGAAGCATTTTTTTTATTGAAAGGAAATATTATGAAAACGAGCAATTTTGTATCATTTTGTTGACGTTTTCTATACCAAACTTAAAATACTGTGCATTCAAAATTTTCTGCGACTAAAACAAAGTTACTTCTGAGGTACCAACTCGTAAAAGTAAGTAGGATATGTCAAAAAAATGTCCTGGATAACTTTGAGATGAATGCTAAAATTCGTCCTTTTTTTAACTTTTCAACCTTTTGAACTTTCCCTCCTTCTCTTCTTGACCAATATACAAAAAATGTATTTTATAATTCAAAATTAAAGAAATAAATAAATCAGAAATCAGGCGAGTCATATCAATGGTCGTCCGAGCCGGATTTTCCCGATGAGGGATAGATTTATTGCTGAACATCACTAGCATTCGGTGTGGGAATGTGGGATATGATCAGTACTCGGAACAACAATGAGGCATATTTTATGACTGAACAATTCATGCAACACCATTGAAATACCATTGGAACTTGCCGTTTCATAAAAATGTATTCTAATGTCATCATAAATTTATTACCTATTGAAAGCGCAATAAGACCATTTTAGCCATATTTCACTTTATCAAAACAATATTTATGGATTTGGTTATTAAGACGTATTTATAACATCTTTTCCCTTAGCTTACTTTGAGATATCGCAAGTAAAAAATAATAAATCTCTGTCTAAATATTAGCTTAGAGTTCAGAGGTGAAATTTCCATAATGTTATGCTCAAAAAAACACAATACCAAAATATGTATATTTGATTGAGACTAAAAGCGGAACAACATTTCATGAGAAAATAACATTAAATGTAATATGGTTGGCAAGCTTGCAATGAAAACTTACATTTACCCATACCCAACCCATCCACCCTCATCAACATCACAATGCAAAGGGTATAAACAAGATACAATTATCTTCACGCAGGATGTGGATTGTGAAGTGATGCTTATGCAATTTATCATCATCAGCAGTACCACATCCTCAAACTCAACCATAAACGATACTCACCATAAGGATCAACGAGTAGTCAGTTATGCAGGCTACAAGGATGAGCAGCAACAGCCCTAGGCCGAATCCAGCTCTATGGAAGGCATATGGAATACCAATAACACCACTGCCAACGATGGAGTTGATGTAATTGAATGATGCTTGTGGCAAAGATGACAGACTATCAGACTCTTTGTGTTGTTCTTCCTGAAATAATATAATACAAGAAAAAAAAAACATATAAATGATGTTACAACAGCAATAAATAGATTAAACACGAAAGGGTATATTTTTAAGCATCAAACCCAGTACCCAGTAAATGACCTGAGCCTGAGCTAGAAAAAGGGGATCATAAAATCATAATAAAGTGCAAGTGTCATGGGTCATAAATAGAATTAAAATCACAAGGTCACGGCATAAGAAATTAAGTTCACTGAGTGCAGAATACGGCACCAGAACTTTCAACTCGGTATAACTACTCGTAGAGCCCTTGAAAACTACTTAGCTGGGCAGGGGCGGACTGGGGGTCGAAGAGCCTACCGGGACTTTTAGAAAAAGGGCCACAGTCACAGAATGCAATAACTCAGACATTTCTAGAAAGTAAATTTTTTCAATTTCTTAAAGCTGCATTTTGAATTCTTAGGTTTGATTTTAATTTTTTTGAAACATTAAATTAACAGATTAAATTATTATCTAAGAAAAAATAGCAAAAATGGTCTTGTGGGTCTCAGTAATATAACATTCATTTTATGCCTTTGAACGGTTAACAAGTTTTTTAAAATTTTTTTATTAATTTTGAGTTTACAAACGAGTTTTTCAAATATTTTTAGCTTGATTTAAATATGTAAAAGAAGAATCCGTTTTAAGCTTTTCAAAAAGCAATAACTCTGTATTTTAAGTATTTCCGTTGTTTTTCTATTTGAGGTCAATGTTTTGAGAATTCAAATTTGCGTTGATATGTATGTGCTCAAAATTACTTAAAATTTTTTATTTTGGCTTTCTCATTTGAATTGACCAAATATCGATTTAAGTATGCCGTATAATGTTAACAAAGCAAATTTCAACCGATTCGAGCATTCCATTTAAAAAATATAATCGAAAACATCTAGAAAATCGATCAATTTTTCGGAGGATTTCATGAAGATTTAAGGCAAAAAGTTATTTCATGCTATTTTGAAAGCAGTTTCTTATGCTATTTTCTTAACGACAGGTTACAAAAGCAAACAAAATTATTAAAAGTTACTGTGTCCTCATATCGACGTAAATGTTATTGGTTTTTCTGACAGCTTTTTCGAATTGAAGTTTTTTAACATAAAAACCGGGGTCCCAAATTCAATGTTGGCAAATGTCCCAGAACAAAAATTACTTCTTTCTTAACCCTTTACAGTTTGCAGGATCCACCATACCCATTTTGAATATAAGAAATTAAAAAAATTCCGACATCCCTAAAGCACATACATACATATATGTAGGTACATTACGCCAAGAGCCGGGTACTTTTTTTCTGCAATTTACACTGAAGTGATTTTCTTGATGGAATATGTCCCCTACATGTAAATGCAAGTTGACGGGACGGGGTGCGAGCATTTGCCACCATTTTGAAAAACACGTTTTATCAAATATCTCGTAAGCCGTGCATTGCACGACAAAAATAGTAAATTTTTCTGAAAGCTAATGCTTATTTTTTACAGCAAGTTGTATTAGTGAGAAATTGTTGATAAATTAAATATTAAAGTCAAGGTTTTTGAAATATTTGTGAATTTTTTTGTAAGTTGCTTTTTTCAAAATTTTGCGTTACTAAGCACCACTGTTCTTTTTAATATTCCATGCTCCTATCAATTTTTGGTAAAATGCTGAAAAGAAGATGCAAAAATCTTTCTTTTTTTGAGAAATTAAAAAAATGAAAAAATGTGCTGTTTCCCCAAAACAAAAAAAAAAAATAGGAAAAAAGGGTTAAGTTATGAATGGCACATTTTTTGCAACAAAAAAATTTGTTCAGCAGGAAATTGCATTATGAGCTTTTTTGTGATCTGGCTATTGGAAAATGTCTACTTAATTAACAATCACTGACTTGAGACTTTAATTTTTAAGTATTTTTTTTAAAAAACTACTCTTTTATGCGCCATCAGAAAGTCGATAATTTGGCCATTAGCTATTTTTTTTTAAGGAAACGCCATGGGCATTAGCATTGCGGTATCAAGGTATTTCTTAATCAATTTTTGACGTCTTTAAGTTTTGAAAATGAAACAATAATAATTTCTTAACAAAAAAGAAGTTTTCTTGATTTTCAATTTCCTCAAAAATTAAAAACCCGGCTGTTCTTCAGCATTCAACTAAAAACTTATAACATTAAATAATAAAAGACAATTCACTACTTAACACCATAAAATAGAAAAGCAGTTCACAAAATGTTTTAATTTTTTTTTACTAATTTTGAGTTTACAAACGAGTTTTTAAAATATTTTAAACTTGATTTGAATATACATATAATAAAAGAATCCGTTTTAAGCTTTTCCAAAAGCATCGGTATTTTAAGTATTTCCCTTGTTTTTAGAGAGCTATGTTTCTTTTTGAGGTTAAAGTTTTGGGAATTTACCCCTGTATAAAAAGAGAGGGAAATACACCCCGTCTTCTATGATTTTTTTAGGATAATATATGTCCAAAAATTATTTCATAAACTATTTTCCAATAACTTGGAAACATCCTATGTACTTTTGAAGAACTGTGTTTCTCATATGAAAATAGACACTGTATTAAAAAAATTAAATAAGGACATTTCAAATACAACTACCTTCCTTTTACCCAAACTTGGTCTTATGACGTCACTGGAATGACTTTATGAATCAATATATATAGACTTTCTTTTTCCGTTATTTCTGGGTAAATTAATAAAAAAACATTGATTATTATAAGACTATAACAATCTTTTTTCAAATGTTTTAAATTTCTACTCCCTGTATCTTTCTTAACCTTTCTCCTACCGAAAATATGAACTAAACTTTTTCGGTGGGAAATTGTATAATCCTTCATTTTGTTGTGTACACTTTTCCGCTAATACGCTTAGTTTTAAAAATATTCATGACAAATTATAAAAAGGGATTTTTAGGCACCCTCCTGCCTAAAGCTCGTGGTCCTGGACTGGGGACTTTTAGTATGTTATACCTGGGACCCTGGGAGTCACTTCTACTACATAAAAAATTGACCCAGAGAGCATGTTTTATTGAATTTATTCTGTAGTTTTAAGACTTCGTTGACTGGACTATTCGTTTTCAGACATTATTTAGTTAATTGTTTTGCATCTTTAGTTTTTGGGTATGGTAAAATTTTTCTACGAATATGAAGAAGAAAAACACAAACAATAAGAAATTATTGTTTTTGTTTTTATTTTTGTGGACTTTATTGAAATTAATTCAGTTTTAAAGATTTTTATGACCTTTAGTCCAAATATGCGTTTCGCCCAGGCAAGACTGTTGGGCTCATCAGTTAGATGCTGTCGTTACCCTTCTAAGACGCAATATTTTTGTCGATGATTATCAACACTAATAAAACTTGCTGCAAGTTTTATTAGTGTTGATAATCTGGGGGCCTCCAAGGATCCGTAGAGGCCACCAACCAAAATCCTCTAAGGACACCAACCGAGTTCAAGGGGCCTCCAGAGATCCGTAGGGGTCACTAACCGAGTTCTTGGGGGCCTCCAAGGATCCGTAGAGGCCACCAACCGAAATCGAGAAGCCTCCAAAGTCTTTAAGGGACACCAACCAAGTTCCAAGGGCCTCCAGAGATCCGTAAGAGTCACCAACCGAGCTCTGGGGGTCTCCAGAGATCTGTAGAGGCCTCCAAGGATCCGTAGACGCCACCAACCGAAATCTAGGAGCCTCCAAAATCCTTAAAGGACACCAACCGAGTTCTAGTGGCCTCCAGAGATCCTTAGGGGTCACCAACCGAGTTCTTGGGGTGTCCAGAGATCTGTATAGGCCTCCAACTGAGTTCTGGGGGCCTCCATAGATCCGTGGAGGCCACCAATCGAGTTGTGGGGGCCTCCGGAGATCCGTAGAGGCCTCCAACCGAGATCTGCAGGCCTCCATAGGTATGTAGAGGCCACCAACCGAAGTTTAAGAGCCTCCAATGATCCGTAGAGGCCACAAACCGAGGTCTGGAGACCTCCAAACATCCGTAGAGGCCACCATCTCAGTTTTTGTGGCCTCCAAAAATCTGTAGAGGCCACCAACCGAGTTCTGGGGGCCTCCGGAGATCAGTAGAGGCCTCCAACCGAGATCTAGAGGCCTCCATAGGTCCGTAGAGGCCACCAACCAAAGTCTTGGAGCCTCCAATGATCCGTTGAGGCCACAAATCCAAAAATCTGTAGAGGCCACCAACCGTGGTCTGGAGGCCTCCAAACATCCGTAGAGGCCACCATCTCAGTTTTATGGCCTCCAAAAATCTCTATAGGCCACCGCATTTTGGGGGCCTCCAAGTATAAATTTGGATCCACAAAAACTCTATATTTAGTGTGAGTCCAATTGTATAAGAAACTTTTCAATTAAAAAAGAAACGCAGGAACATTTATGAACTTTTTGCTAGCCCGGGGGCCCACCGGGCGAAATCCCGGTTGCCCGGTGGCCCAGTCCGCCCCTGTAGCTGGGAGTAGAAGGGATCATAAACTTTCTTAATTACAATCTCTCTCGTAGTCCAGAGGGTGGCAATAAATTAAATGAAATGATTCCCTACCAAGTGGAAAGCAGTAATAATAACAATTTTATCCTGAACATAATTATTATCGTTTTCTTTTTTTTTTCAATTAAATTTGACTCACCCAAGAGGCTGAAAAGATGGTAACAACTGGAAACAGAACCTCCGTGATATCTGTATCCAAAGGTTACCTGCTTCAACCTTCGAAAATACTGGCAGACAAACGATCATACCGTTAAACAGACACACAAAGAGAATGATAACAACAAGAGATTTTTTTTGTTTGTTTTTAATTTTGACAAATAAAATTTGCACTAATATTTATGAGGTTATGAAAGCAAAAAAAGTTCTTCTCATTTAATGCCTCTTTGACTCTTTGAGTTCAAAGGAAAAAACAAGGCCCATCGTTTTTTTTGTTTCGTTTCTAATAAAGTTATTTATCTTAGAGAATGGGTTCATTATGGGAATTGTTTTTGGGGTACCTACATACATATATCTCATAAAATAAAAGGCTTAGATGTTTTAAAGATATTTATATAAATTATTATGGGAAGGGTTAGGTATTGGGTGTATGGTAACTATGTGAAGGATGCCACGTCCGTCGGGAGAGATGCTGCACCACTCCAAAATAATATTTATAGTCAACCGTGCAAAACCCTTTTGTTTAGCTTTTTTGTTTATTAGGTATTCAAATACAAAAAGGAGACAAAATTGGTTACGAATATGAGGGGGTATATTTACATTTGTTTTGTTTTATGATGAATTTTTTGGGTGACATTTTTTCAGTACAATACAAATAATGCTACTCAAGAATTATTAAAATTTTATCTCGAGGGCTAATAGATGATAATTAATTCTTTCTTTTTTCAAATAAATAAATGAAGTTTTAAATCACATCTCAGTTGTCAGATAAAACGTTTTTTCATCAATCAAGATTTTCCTTCATTGTACATATGAACAACTTAGATTTATCATTTATGTTCACAAATAAGTTTTACCAGGATGGATTTTGCATTTTATTGTTCCTTGAATTCTACAATATACAAACATTTACGTATGCCCCTTCCTCACCAGCTTACTATGCGCAAAGTATTTGTTACATGCAGGGTTGTAAGAGAATGCAATCTTTTGTGAGTGCAATCTTTGACTTCATTTTGAGACTGCGACTTCAAATTCTGCAATCACCATTCATTTGTCTTAAAAAGATTGCAGTAATTTCCCCCCCAATCATTTTACAACAATCAATTGAATACAATCATTTGATAATGCATGCATTCTTTGAATGCAAACAAATCAAAATGAATGCAAAGACTGCAAATAAATGCAAAGATTGTAAAATGAATGCAAAGAATGCATGCATTCTCAAATGATTGCTCAATTCAATGTTGTTAAATGAATGGTAATTTGTAGTCGAAGTCTCAAGGTGAAGTCAGTTAGTCAATGAATCCAATCTTTCACAGTTGAATTCAATAAATAATTGTATATGATTGCATTCACAAAAGATTAAATTCTTTTATAACCCTGGTTTCGTGTAAGAAATAATGGTTCTTCTGACAGTAATCTTATGTTTGTATTAATGTACATATGTATGTATTTGTTTATTTATTTGTTAAATTCTTTATCTATTTATTTAATAATTAATTTATTTTGTTTATTTATTTATTTATTTACTATTTGTATACTTACTTATTTATTTATTCATTTTCATTTTTTATTATTTAGGGCCTGTTTCAAATGTTCCGGTTAAGGTCTCGGATAGCCTAACCGGAACTTATCCACAAGATAAACTTCAACTTTTGGTTTCAAATGTCTCGGATAGTGATTTCCGACAGATAAAGTTTCGGGTAGCGTAACCGCCGGTTCAAGTGACTGTTAAAGTTTTTATCCAGAAAATAAGAAAAATTTTAATCTGAAGCATTTGAAAAAATATAGCTTCCGACCATTTCTTCAATAAAGAACACAGAATGTAGTCAAAAGAAGTGTCCTGAATTTATTTTTGAAGATGAATTAATAATGAATATCCTACATAAAAAAGCAAGCCACTCAATCAAATAAGGCCACTTCTAGTTTCATCTAATCCGCAGCTCACTGAACCCGGAGGTGATTTCTCTAATGCAGCATGCCGATACGAAAGGCAAAAGCGTAGAAACTGCACTTCACTGTGTTGTTAATACAATTGAAAAAACTCTCAAAGACAAGGAATACACTCTTGCTGCCTTTCTAGATATTGAAGGAGCATTCAATAATGTGGAAAATGATGCAGTTAAGAGAGCCCTTGTAGAGCTGAATATAGAAAAGTCAATTGTAAATTGGACTATGTGCATGTTAAAAAACAGGCATATTAATACAGAACTTGGAGAATCACGTTTAATAGTATCCACATCCAGAGGAACACCCCAGGGAGGGGTGCTTTCTCCGCTTTTTTGGATACTAGTTATGAACGAAATTCTTGTAAAATTAAAATATAGTGGATTCAAAGTAGTAGCTTATGCAGATGACCTAGTACTAATTGCGACAGGTAAATTCCCATCCACTATTAGTGAACAAATAGAATATGCCCTGTCAAAGGTCAACACATGGGCAAAGAATTGTGGTCTAATGGTCAATCCATTGAAAACTGAATTGGTTATCTTCACTAACAGAAGAAAAATACCAATGTTTAGATTACCATCAATTGCAGGAACTCCACTCAAAATCTCGGATCAGGCCAAATACTTGGGTGTGATCCTTGATAAGAAACTGAACTGGAGTCTCAACACTAAAGAGAGAGCAAAGAAAGCTATGGTTGCGTTCTATTCCTGCAACAGGATCTTTGGTAAATCCTGGGGACCCAATCCAAAAATGATCAGGTGGATGTACACGGCAATAGTTAGACCGATACTTACTTACGGTAATTTAGTTTGGTGGAACGCGACTGAGAAAGCAACAAACCTGAAAACCTTGACAAAAATTCAAAGATTAGAATGCGTAGGTATTACGGGGGCGTTGAAAACCACTCCCACAGCGGGACTGGAAGCGATACTCAACTTGAGACCCCTAGATCTATTCGTGCAAGAATCTGCAGCATACAGTGCCCTGCGCCTAAGCCAGACTAAATGCTGGAAGCAAAGCACATCAGGCCATACTCAGATTCTGCAGAGATATGTGGGAAATAATGTTTGCACAGACTACACAACACCCCATTTAAACTTCAACAGACCCTTCACTACCTCTTTTCCTAATAGAGAGGAGTGGGAAAACAACCAACCTTTCAGTAATGCATCTACGATAACTGTTTTCACTGATGGTTCGAAGATGGACACTGGAGTTGGTGCAGGAATTTTCTCGGAAACTCTGGGACTAGCTAGCTCCTTCAGACTTCCGGACCTTTGCAGTGTCTTCCAAGCCGAGGTCTTGGCAGTGACAAAAGCAGCTACGCAAATATCAATGATGGCGATACCACGAGCTGATATCACCCTCTTTATTGATAGCCAAGCAGCAATAAAAGCTATTTCTGCCACCGAGATACATTCGAAGCTTGTGACTTGCTGTCGCGAAGAGCATAGGGTTCTTGGCATGCAGCATAACATTAGACTCTGCTGGGTTCCCGGTCACAGTGATGTACAGGGAAACGAGAGAGCTGATGAGCTGGCGAGAACGGGTTCGTCGCTTGATTCAAGTCAAGCCGAACAAAATATCAAATTACCAACCTGAAGCATCAAACAGGATATTGGTAACAAAATATTAGAAAAAAACCAATGAAAGATGGAATCAGCTTGAAACATGCGCCACAACTAGAAAGTTATGGCCAAATTTCAATAAGCAGAGAACAGACAAAATTATGCAAATGGACAAGAAACATCTCCGTTCCCTTGTCAGCATAATCACCGAACACAACCTACTGAGATACCATAAAAAGAAAATGAGGCTCAGTACTGATGACCTTTGCAGAGGATGCAGTGACGAAGAAGCACATGAGGATACCTTACATTTCCTTTGCCACTGCCCAGCACTCTGTCATTTAAGAAAGAAACACCTAGGAAATCATTTCTATGACGACCTAGAGGAACTTTCTGGAACTTCGGCTAATAGCTTTCTGAATTTCATCAACGCCTCTAAATAGCTTGACTGCTAACAGAACACATATGTAGGTTTTTACATAAAGTGGAATACAATTTCCTAGGGTATCACAACGGATCTACATAGATCTAAGTGTGACGGTAACGACATCAACTGTCAGCACTTCTACCTAACCTAACCTAATCCGTAGTTTTTTTTTATCAATGCATAAATGCACACATGATACGTTTATATACATTATATGTATATTTATTTAAGAATATTATTATTTATTACAGCTTTTTATGTACATACATACATACATACATCTTAATCATATTCAAATATTTTAAACCGCATTGCATTGTTGAGAGAATGTTTGTCCAGTGACACCTCTTGTGGTCTCTTCTTTTCTTTTTTATGTTCGAATAGGGATTTATTTTTTTTTCTTGCTTGTAGGCCAAATTCCTGTTTCCAACGTTGAGGATTGGATATCTGAATGTGTAACTGCTACGAGTCTCCGTCGAAATATTGTTCGAAATGAATTCAAATCTTTAAAATCAATGATAATCTAAATCAAAACGACAATTTTTTTTGTTTTGACACCAAAAAATTTAATTTTCAGTATATTTTCGATGTTTTATGTTGTTCCTAAACTGTAAGTGGCCGGTAGATTTATCCACCGGTGTTTATCCGAGACTTTGACGATGAAACAGGAAAAAATAACAGCAACTTTTATCTGTTGGATAGCGTTATGTGTCGTATAACTAGCTATCCGAAACTTTAACTGGAACATTTGAAAATGGCCCTTAGTATTTATTATTTATTATTTATTTAATTACTGACTTATTTCTGTCGTTATTGCAGTACGATTAAGAATAAAATCGTAAATAATTGAAAATTAATTATTTTTTGTACCTGGGCGAAACGCATTTGGACTAAAGGTCGCAAAACTTTTAAATTTGAATTTCAATTCAAAAGTCCACAAAAACAAAAATAATTAATTTTCAATTATTTACGTTTTTATTCTTAATCTTATACCAGCCAGACCACGGGCTTTACCATCATATTTTTCTAGGCGTCTGAATTTAACTAAATTCCACTAGAACATTATATAATTTACAGTGCTTTTGTGCTGTTTATTTTATACGTGTCGGTAACCATTGACTAAAAAATTATGCGTCTTAGAAGGGTACAACAACATCTAACTGATGAGCCCAATTGTTGTACCTGGGCGAAACGCATTTGGACTAAAGGTCGCAAAACTTTTAAATTTGAGTTATTGCAGTACAACTTTTAAGGATTTCGTGATTGTTCACATCAGACATTTTTAAATTATTAGGATTAGCCGCGTTATAAATATTTAATATTTACCTAGTTCAATACTATACTCACTTCTCACTCCAAACGTTTCGCTACGAATTGCATCGCGCGTGGTCACCGGGAAACTGCCAAAGAGATTTTAAGAGCGATTTTGGCTACGGAGGTTGTAACGTTGCGTAAGAAGCTCTGAACAGCTCAGAAGAAAAACTAAAGTTTGGCTGAGATATGTGAATGATACGTTCTGCATTATGAAAAACTCGGCCATTTTGAATTTTCTTCAACATCTCAATTCACAGCACCCAAAAATGAAGTTTACGATGGAAAAAGAGAAAGAAGAATCCATCTCATTTCTGGAAATGAACAAAATGGATCATAAGCACTCACAGTTTTTCGAAAAAGCACACACATACACACGCTACTTCCCACCACCATCCGGCAAATTTGACATCAGTGGTCTCTACACTTGTCCAGCGAAAGGTTTTTCTGCCTTATGTAAGAAGTTTTACAGACAGGGAGGGAAAATCTTGAAGCGATATGCGGTAAAATCCATATTTGTACCACCCAAAAAGGTGATAAATTACCTTAGATCGCCAAAAGATCAATTCCCCCTCCTACACCTGGTGTATATGCGGTACCCTGCAGCTGCGGGTCATCATATATAGGACAGACTCAGAGAAGCATTGCTACACGTCTGAAAGAGCACATCAGCGCGGTTAGCAAAAACCAAAGGGAGAAGTCCGCCATATGTGAGCATTCTCGATAACCCAGATGAGCACCACTGGATTCACTTCAATAAAGCTAAGGTTCTAGCTAACGAAGCTCAATATATCCCCCGTCTGGTGCGCGAAGTGATTGAAATCAAACGACACGATAATTTCAATCGTGACGACAGTTTCAAGCTGTCAAAAACATGGGATCCCATAATTAACTCCACAAGGTCGATCCAATTGCCGCTGCATACCAATGTGGATACAGTCAGCATAGTTTGCTCCCAACTTGCAAGCCAATAACAAAAACAAGAACAGCAAGAGACAGAACCTTCGACGCAACGTTGCAATGACAAAGTGCGTAGCCAAAATTCCTCTTAACATCTCTTTGGCAGTTTCCCGGTGACCACGATCGATGCAATTCGTAGCGAAACGTTCGGGGTGAGTGCAGTATTGAACTCGTTTATAACGTGGTTATTGCAGTGTTTTTTTTTTTGGGTTCATATTAGTATGGGCCTATAAGTCGGCATAAAGTGTCATTCCCCACACGTTTTTTTTCATTTTTGAGAATCAAAAATAACGGTACTTACCATATATTTTCTTAGCAATTTTACAAAATCGTTTTTTTGCTCAAAAATGGCTCCACTACTTTTCTTGAAAAAATTCTACAAATTACTTATAGTGAGTGCTACCTTTGAGTTGGAAATACTGGCTGTTTTGGTGCTAAGGTGGCATTCCATTTCCCACTTGAAGTTTAATGCCTAAAAAAACTTTTGTTCATCTTGAACAATATTGAATCTGACAGCTAACAGTTGTATAGATAAATTACATATATTTTTAAAAAGTATCAATTCCATAGCTTAATTGTTAATGTTACTAACGTAAATACTTAAAAATAAAATGCAAGTGTAGAAACTAGGCCCCATTTTATAAAAATACTATCATGCAGATAATATGGCCTCCTTTATATGCGGGTTCAAAAACTATTTACAAAAACAACTTTATTTCAAAAAGAAAATTAATGACTGGATTTTAAGCTTAAGAAAAGTTTTAGCATTGCATTGCCTCTCGTTTAAAAGCCCCCCTCTCATACATTTTTTTCTTTTTTCAGATTTTGTCGCACCTTACAGAAAATACCAAGTATATAATAGAATTTTATATGTTCTTCGGGGACCATATAACCAACACTTTGAAAAATCCCTGTTATTTCGCTCCTTCAAAATAATAATTTTTTTTTAAGTATTATATTTTGTTTCAAACAGGAAGAAGCTGCTGCTTGTAAATAAAAAGTTCAAGTGCAGGTGATAGTTTGTGAGTTATTTCAGGAAAACAAACATTTGTAGAACTTCCTCTATTCAATTTTCTCAAACTCTTAGCCTCCTGAACATAAGAGCAAGTACATGTGACACAGTCGTGCAATTTATTTGTTTACAATTATGTATGACTTTCTATATAGGTATCAAAAATTTTATGATCACAAGAGGAAACCAAACTCTTTCTTTTTTTTTTTGAAAATAGATTCCCAGACCTTTCTCTATCCTAATTTGCCTTACTGAAAGTTCGAATTTAAAAAAAAAATCATACTAATTGAAAAACTCTTTGCCGTCATCTATTTTTATAAAAATGCTAGTTGCTAGTCGCTGTCAGGGTTGTCAGATGTGGCAATTTTTCGGCAAACAGGCAATTTTAAATTTGATTTGGCGACACGAAAATAGGATTGGCGATGTATGTATGTATTGTACCTGGAAAATGGCGATATTTTTAGATTTTGGCGATTTTAATTTTCTGAATCAAAATCCTAATATCGTCGGTCAAAAGGTAAAACTCACGAAGAATAGATAAATATATTAAAGAAAATGAGAATCAAATGCATTTTCTTTATCCAAAAAGTCTTATTTTGCGAGGTCTTTACTAACACATTGAATAATAATTTCGTTCAAAAGTATGTATGTTAGTTTGTGACAAAAAAATTAACCTTTGAACCGACGCCGACGATATTGTTTCTTTTATCTGATCTTCACTTAAAACTAACCTCTTTTTTATTGATATTTGCTAAAATAATGACATCGAAATATTTAAATAATTTTATAACATTTTTATAATTTTTAATTTGGTCATTTATGAAGTGGAATATTTTAAATTTGCCGACTTTTTGGCGCTTTATATTTTACATTTGGCGATTCCGATTCTTTAAACCTGACAACCCTGGGAACAAGTATAAACATGTTCCACCCATGGTAAATTTCACCGAAACCTTTGATGTCATACAAAAGTTTTAGAAAATGCGATCATGCAACTAGCGTCAGTGGCGCTACTGGGAGTATTGAGAAGGGAGCCTACAAGATTTTTTAAACGGTCAATGAAGGCCAGGCTAACTGTTTGCACTCCGCTATCAACATTGACTCCGCTATCAACGCACAACATAATAGCAGCACTGAAATCAAAACAAAGACTAAGTCTTAAAAAACTCTGCTTCCTTGGACTAAGAAGGTAGTTGAGTAAGAAAGTGTTAACTGTCCCTTATGGTGCAGACCTAGCTTAAAAAGTGTAAACCAAACTTCGAATGTTGCTGGGCTACTTTAGAGCGAATGGAGTTCTTCGACTACAGTGCCACCTAAAGTAAATAAGTGAATAACTATGTTATAAATCAAATTGTCTTAATTGAGATTAAGTCATAAAAATGAACATCTTTGCACATTATAAAAACTGGAAAAATAAATAAAGCAACAGTATTCGAATAAGAGCGAATAAAAAAGAAAATAATTCTTAAAAATAAAAATTATCTCTTATGGTAAAAAGGTGATCAACTAAAGTTATGTAACTTATTTCAAAAGATTCTAAAAAAAAAAAATGATTTTAAGGAACACCACGTGTTGCGAATTTTAATATTAATATACTGCTTTAAAAATTCCTAAGCAATTTGCGCTAAAAATCCATGTAAATCTATCCACACCTATCCTTTTATTCAACATATACACTATCTCAAGAGGCACTATAAAGCACATTTTCCAATAAAACCGCACACACAAGAAGTTCCTCTCAACTTTCCGCCGCATCAAGGATGCCAAAAATGACAACAACAATAAGTTATAATGTTATATGTATGTGTAGTGTATCCTCTTTTCTTTTTGATCTTTATATGCATACATTTGCACTGTGTTTGAGTATGTTCTTACAATTTCTCCAAAATGAGTTATTCAAAAGGACACCATCATGACCGGAATCGGACTGGAAACGACGAGCAAAAAAAAAATGGAACATTTTATCACATCGTCCATGTGAATTGTTTGCAGTAGACAAATGCTGTACTGTATCCCGAATGCTCATATCCTAGAGACCATTCAAATGAAATATATTATCCATCCGAATACTGGGCGGATATCTTTCTTCTCTGCCATTCATCCGGATACCTTACCATTTGGGCGTGTTTCGAAACTCTTTGCCTTTTGCTATGCAGAAACAAAGTAGCAAAGGCGAAAAAAAAGAAAACAGCATCAACAGGGCGATAAAAGTCAGCAAAAGGGGATGAGAAAATCAATGCCCTTGAAGAACTGGATCTAAGCTGCCTCTTTAAGTTTCTCGTAGATGCTCAGTTGTGAACACTTCAAGTCTGGTATAAATATTAAAAGGATTTAACATTGGATGTCAGGGCATGCCCATCTATGATATTAGTCCTAGGCCCACAGGGCCAACGCCCTTTGTAAAACCACGACTTTTTTTTTTGAAGATTTGATCAGAATATACCTAATTAATGTGCCTTTTTATGTTGGATAACTTATGCTCTTATACCCATGCTAGGAAGGTACATGCATATGCCAAAAAAAAAAAAAATAAATACTTCCTCATGATGAACTCCAGCAATTTTCAATTTTTTCTCAAATTTAACCTCGATTGACCATGACCGTGAGGACATTTTTATCTACACATAAGACACTTATTTAACAGACTTCTTTCCAGGAAAATTTCAGGTTATTCCAAGAAAACATACATTTTTAAAATACACAGATACATTCCGTGGCGCAAAATTTCCTAGAACCGGCCGGCTAGGCTATGAGTTTGAGTGTGTATGCTCCGACGACAATTTTAAGGATTCTCCTCACTATGTTCTTCTTTATGTGGCATCAACTTTACTCTACTCTTCGTGGTTCTTGTCTTCCTGGAAGTGTTTTTTTTCTGTCAAAGTGGACTTCAGAAGATTGAAATAACAAAAAAAAAGTGTTTGACAGCGCGGTTGTCGTAACGTGAAGTCTTTTATGAAGAATATTCAACTCAAACTGTTCTTGTTGTTGATATTTGGTGCTCTAATTGGCCTTCAAGCGAAGATATATTTGTTTTTTTTTTCTTCTTACTAAGAACGGAAGTTTTCATCACTTTTTGAAGAGCTTTCGAAGGCAAAAGTACAGGGTGTCATGCAAGAATAAATTTCTTAGAGTTAGAGTTCGCTAATTCGAATCAATTATTACAACGAATACAAAAATAAATTGTGTAGGTATGGTTAAACGAATGTGGAATGAAAATGTATTTCTATGAATAGAAACAACTTACTTTTGTAAGAAATTATTATTTACATTTAATTAAAAAAAATAGTGTTTAATCGTTGCATCACTTAAAACTTAGAAAGATGTTGCGTTATAAACTGAACTGTTATTATTAGGCCAGAAGCATAAGAGTCTCCAATTTATTTCCAATATCTTCCCGATCAGTCTAAAATCCATCTCCGATCCGTTTCAATTCCATCTCATATGTTAAAAGTCTTCAGTTTGTTTTGTATACACTTTAAAAGTTCATCTAATTTTAACAGCAAGTTTTGGAGCATCGTAAGTTACACTTAAGAAGCTGCACATTCTTATTATAAAATTTTGGAATTTCGTTTATGGTGGTCCTATTTCGACGTCAAGATAGAACCACTACAAGTTCCGCAAGGTCTTAAAGCCTGAAAGTAATATTTAAGTTGTACTTTTAACTTGCGATACATAAAGGTTAAGGTGGTCGTTAAAAAAAGGTCATCCCGAATGGGCCCAAATCGGCTCTAAATGAAAAAAAAATTCCATACTTTTTTTCAGATTTTTATTTTCATCCCCTAAAGTCGCTTTAGGGGTAAACTAAATTTCCCCTTTTTTTGCATACTAGAAAATTCGCGTACGATCTGCCAAAAAATTCAGAACATGTAGGAGGGAACTAGACATGAACAAAATCCTATAGGAGGGGGGTAATATCTCTCCTCGCTAATGTTTTGTAGCTTTTTGGAAAGCCAGAAGTCCATTATTGCGGCTTGTTTTTAAATTAATTTTTTTTTGATGAACAGTTTTGGCTAACAATTGTTTAAAACTCAACATTTTGAAGACAAATTATTATTTTTTTAAATTATAGGTTTGAAAACAGATTTTGCTGAAATTGTTTATTCAAAGAACTTTATTTAATAATCAGCTATTAAAATAAACTTCTGGCTTTCCAAAAAGGTACAAAGCAATACTGCAAGTGTTGCTGTTGTTTCTTAATTACTTTTCTTTATATTTTATGCAATTATTTTATTAAATTGCCCCTCCCTTCCAAGCGATGGGAGATATTATCCCCCTCCAATAAGATTTTTTTTTTGTCTACTTCTCACGTACATGCTCTGAATTTGTCGGTAGGTTTTACATGAATTTCCAAAAAAAGGGGAAATTTAATTTACCCACCCCTACAGAGACTAAAGGGGATGTAATTTAAAAATCTGACAAAAAATTAGGAATTTTTTTCTTAATTTAGAGCTGATTTAGGCCCATCCAAATAACTAAACTAAAAAAAAAACATTATAACGACCACCCTAATAGGGCAAGTTTGGACTCGTGCAAACAAAAATTTCGAGATAACAATTAAATATGACACTACGATGATAGAGAACACGAGAAAAGTGGGTCTGTTCTGTATGTCTCAGTCTGTCTGTTCGGCTAGAGCCCAAACGGCTGGATAAATTTTCTCAAAACTTGGAATATAGTGGTATTTGCTGATTCTGCCCACACGGTTGTTTTCATTTTTTTATAATCAAAAATAACGGTACTCGCCTTACAATTTGTTTAACAATTTTACAAAATCTCATTTTTTTAAAAACGGCTCCACAAAAAATTCAATAAACTTCTTTTATTAAAGGCCTTATATAGGATCTTTGTATAGGAAACAATTTTCAAAAGATGGGTATAAATGGTACCTCCTAAAGAACCATTTTTTTTTATTTTGGATGATCTTCTTAACGGTACTTATTATTTCATTATTTTTTATACAGAAGCTTCAAAAAATAAACAATTTTTGCTACCAATATTTTCAAAAAATTATTTTTGAGTTTTTAAAAATAGTTTCAAATTTTTTGTTTCGGAAATCAAATATTTCGAAAACGACATTATAAAATATTTTAAGAAAAAAATTTATTTTTACGCAAAACTAACGGTATCTTCCATACAAAAGTTAAATAACCGTTAAGGAAAATTTTTTTCCCATAAATGGCTGCTACGATTTTGATAAAGCAACTATTATACTATATATGTTATATAAAATGTTTTTTTTTTATTTTGAATTTTCTAATTATCAGCTAGCGGATTTAGATACAATTTTTTGTATACATATTTCAAATAAGTTCAAATAATATTGCATATACAAATTTTCTTTGAATTTTTTTTTTTTTTTTTTTTAATTTTTAAGAAAAGTTTCAAATTATTTTTTTTTAAATTCGATATCTCTTTTTCTTTACAATCATAGGTAGTAGTAGGTTATTTTTTAAGCGATTTAGGTTTTTTTGGCTTAACTGTTAACGTTAGGGCGCAATTCAAGGTCACATCGTAATTCGCTTACAGCCAATTTCTTCACAGACACAGAGTACTAACGTTAATACCGGTACTAGTCCTAAAGTTGATACTCAAATCAGTATCTCTCATTTATTCATACTTGTGTGTTTGAAGAAGTGAGAAATACTGATTTGAGTACTAACTTTAGGACTTATACCGGTACTAACGTTAGGAATCTGTGAAGAAATTGGCCATTACATTGACTTTGCAGCACTTAACCAGCACCTAATTAGCGCTAGCGGTGCCATCCTGAATATATTAATAAGGAACAATTACGTTCAAAGAACAATTACATTCAAGGGTTTTTACTATGAGATAAGTTACTTTGGGGTATAAGCTAGGGTGGTCCTTAAATTGGACATCGTCTTGGATAGCCTTCATTCGATTCAAACCATTGAAAAACAATTTCCCTAATTTTTTCAGATTTTTATTTCACCCCCCTGGTCTCCCTTTTTTCACTTCAAGGTACAAATAATGGATTTAGGGTGATTCATATAACACGCGAACAAAAATCAGAACTTATAGATAAGATTGAGACAAAAAAATAATTGTATCGGAGGGGGGGTCTATTTACCCCCGTTTAGGCGGGAGGGGTGATTTTCTAAAAATTTGACCCGAAATAGAAAACAATTATTAATAAACAACGGGACCACTTACGGGGCATGCTATAGTTTTTTTAAAGTCATGAATCCAGTCTCTTATATGTTTTTTAAATCAAGCTTTTATTGTAAATAGTTTTTGAAAAAATAATTTTCAAACTTAAATATAAAATCAAAAATAATAATGTACGTTTGAAGACTATTTTTTTCAGAAACTATTTATGATAAAACTTGATTTAAAAAATATATTAGAGACTGGATTCATGGATCTAAGAAAAACTATAGCATGCCATTGTAAGTGGTCCCGTAGTTTTTGAATAATTTTTTTCTATTTTGGGTCAAATTTTTAGAAAGTGACCCCTCCCGCCTGAACGGGGGGAAATAGACCACCCCTCCGATACGACTTTTTTTTCGTCTCAATCTAATCTATAAGTTCTGACTTTTTTTCGCGTTTTAAGTATCACCCTAACTCTATTGTTTGTACCTTAATGTGGAAAAAGGGTGACCAGGGGGGTGAAATAAAAATCTGAAATAATTAGGAAATTTTTGTTTCTCTATTTAGAGTCATTTGATGCCTATCCAAGTCGGTTTAAAAAAAAAAAACATTATAAGGACCAAGCATACTAAAACCTGAAAATGCTACTAAATTCATCTTGCGTTTCTGAGAAAATGGTAACACTAGCCACTTTTCAATGTCTTTGGTTGAGCTCGGAAACTAGGTTGAATTTGAAAATTTTATACTTACTTTTTGTTCAAAACTTAAGTATGTGCAATTTAAGAAAAAAAAAAAATAAATCATTGATTTTTCGATTTTGTTTCGATGGTTTTTGTTAACTTTTCCTACTAAAATTATTATATAAAATTTTTCAAACCATTCATTTCGATAGGAAATTTAATTTTGAACAAAAGTTTATAAGTGTAAAATTATGGAATTTGGCTTAGTTTCCGGGTTATAAAAATATATTGAAAAGCGGCCAACGCATCCAAACATATTCAATAATTAAAACCCTTGAGCGTATTATTGTTCCTTTATATCTACCTCTTGCTTTCATAGCCTATTGAATTTTTTTATGCCTGATGGGATCAAAAAATACCGATCGGGATTTAATTTATTGGTGTCCAGGGTAATGAGGATGAGGGGGCAGACTCCTTAGCAAAAATATGTCCATCGACAGAACTCCCAAAGCTGAGGTTATGATTTACAGACTGAAGGTATCAGAGTTGTACCCCCACCACCCAAATTCTAGATGGCACTATTTCAATAGCACAATACCAACGAGCTATTCTCCATATTCATATTGAAAACACCTGCCGCCGATGCCGTCAGAGCCAGGAGTCCACCGACCAAATCATTAATGGATGCTCTACATTAGCAAGTACTGACCATCTTAGCCGGCACAATAGTGTACATACATAGCTTCAGAACGAATACGGGTCTTACATGAAAACGTAATGATAGTCCAGTGCTGAGGTAGATCCCCCCTCGCGACAAGCTAGGTAGTGCTCAAAGCAAGCACGCTACTACCTTTCCATCCTGCTGCCAGGACTAGCCTCATGTTTCATGTACACTTTGGGTTCCATTGGTAGTAAGGAAAGGAGAGGTATAGGATTCCCTGATTAGACTAGACGCTGTTTGTTTTTCACACTTTTCTTGAAGAGCTATAGCATCCAGTTAGGAAGTCCTGCCAATAGCACCTCGGTTTTATTAGAAGAATTTATGTCACAATTCGAGTACAAATAAGAGTAGGATAGTCAGAATAACATACATCTGTAAATAGGAGCACAAAAGGACAATTCGTTGAAAGATGAAAGATTAAAAGACCATATTTTGAGTATATGTGAATAAAGCAATAATTAGAGTGAAGTTCTTGTATTTTAATTCTAAAATTTTTTCATCAACTTTAAAATTATAAGAATGCGAAAAATTAAGTTGATAGGTGACGAAAGTAGTCTTTTTATAAAAAAAAGTGTTCCCCTTCTCAAAAATTGTTTTAAAACCAGGTTTCCTGATGTTTGAACTTAAAAAAAAAAAAACTTTAAAAATCTTTTTCTTGAAGATCAAATGAGCACAACCAATGCTATATGATTTTTCAAAGCCAACCATTTCAGTTCATAAAATGGGGATTGAATAAGGATAAAGGAAATATTTTAAGCGGTACTCTACACACTATTGTGCCGATACTGATACACTCTCGCTACGATAAAGTATTTTAACATTAAAAGCATTGAGAGAATCGAAATCGTATCAGGTATCGATGATATGAATATACTCATTGCTTCCTGTGTAAGAATTTTGTATCGTATCGAGACTCTATCGGTATCAGAACTGTAATGTGAATCTGGCTTATGCATCTTATTTTACTTATATCTTGATTAATAAGTTTTATCATTTCTGTCAAAACTTCAGACTTCAAGATTCAACAAAAATATAAATCCAATGTGGAGGTACTATACACAAATTCAAATAACCATTGCATAGTTTTCAAATTTCAACGATTATATTTTTCTTTTGAATAGGAAGGAAGAGGATGTTTTACTTGAAGTCAACAACTTACGTTAAAATAAGTCAAACAAAAGGCAATCATTTACTTCAAAAACATTTCACTATAAGGGTGACGCCCGATTCCCCAACTGGGGTTACAGGACACAGGGATGATGATAAGGGTTAAATTACAGCAGCTAAAACATAAATCCTCTAGAGATACAGAAACTGTTTTTGATAAAGGTTCCCTTAGTAATATCTGTGGTTTCTTTGAATGAGTTTGCCGAAAGCTTGAAAGAAATCTCTTTGACAAAAACAAAGCATAACCACATGGCCTTTAAATCACACAACACCCTACTCGTATACGTGACTCAGTCATCTCAAAGTTAAACCTGAAAAACAAAAATGCACACACATGTAATTTACAAAATCAACTGTTTGAGAAGAAAGGATGAAGCATGTCGATGTTGTTATGCAGGAAAAAAGCTATTGCTACAAAAAATATCTATAAATATATTGGGTGGCGCAACAGCTCGTGGAGAACTGGGGCAGGGCCTAGTGACACACAACTCTCAACCATTCCTGTGTGCGTGTTGTTGGCAGGAATGGAGGGGACCTTCAGTTTTTTGCCGAGTTCGAACAGCTCAATGAGAAGCACTTACTCATGACAAGTATACGCTTGGAGGATTTGTCAGTTCCTCGCAAGAGGCAGTACCTCGGATATGTTTTTAGGTGGCAGCGGCTGGGAATAGAGCCAAAACCTTCGGCATGACAGTCCAACGCACTAACTATTATGCCACGCCACGAGGTACTACTACAAAAAATATCACAGGAGTCAAAGAAAATCCACGCGTCAAATCGTTAAACTTTGAAAACCCTTTCAATTACAAACAGTGCCAACACTTTAAATAGAAAGCAGGAACACGAGTTTTATGTATCAGCTGTACATTGGTGGATACAAGAGGGTGGGGGTAATTTTTTGCGAAAGCCCATAAATTAGGTGCCAAAAATCATGGTATTATTAATAGGTCTGATCCTTTACTTTGGGTTTCTGTGATTTTTAGTCCAAACTTTGTGTTAACAAATTTTTTTTTATATGAACTTTGACAGAACTTTGGACTAAAATGCGCAGAAATGCATAGAAATTCCAAGTAAAGGAACAGACCTAATAATTAATACGAGATTTTGATATTGGAGACTTTAATTTTCGAGATTTCGGTTTATTTGCGAAATGTAAATGCGAATTGTTAAAAATGGTTTTTTTTAATGTGAGACTTCTTCATTTAAGATTTTGGTTTGCGTTATTTTGTAAGGTTCCTGGCTTTTCAGAAGGAATGTCCGACCTACAGGATTCCAATGGTCGGACAAACTTTTTTGGCTGTGGTGACCAGTCCGACCAATTTTTTTAAAAATGGTCTTTTTTTAACACTGCGTTTTACATTAGGGAAAACTGAGTAAAATCATATCAGATAGCTAAGAAAGTGGCCTTAAGAGTGTTCCGGACTGAAATGGTGATTTCATGAATAAGATTGCGAAGCGTGTACTTGTCCGATCAAAGCGATTAAGGTGTCTATGGACAGATTAACTTATTTTCTATGCCATCATTGGAAAAAAAATTTAATTTTGTGCTCTAGATTTTGGTAAAAGCCTCTAAGAAATCGAGAAAATGGCTAAAATGGCTGTTTTTCAAAGCAAATGTAGCCTACACTATAGCATTTTATGTAAAAAAATTTTTAATAACATAAAATTCCATATTTTTATAATGCCACTATTGGAGAACATTTTTAATTTTGTACCTAATAAAAATTTTAATAATGCAAAATAAAAATGCTTGTGAATTTTGAAAAAACCCATTTTTGACAGTCAATTGTTTATACCTAACGGTATTTTTTTGACAAATTTTTTTGCAGTGGATATAAATTCAATATATTTTTCATGATTTTCATTAATTATGTAATCATATTTGTATCATTTGATATTGAAATTTTTAATTCTTAAAATGCACTTTTTGATAGAAAATTTATGTAAATTTAGAAGTTAAAATCAGTTACTTTTAGAAATCAAAAATTTTAATACAATTATACGCCTACTAGTGACCAATTAGTAAAAATGCAAAGTTTTATAAAACAAAGTATCTGATGAAAGTGAAAAAAAATGGTCTTATATATGCAAAAAAAAAAGTTAGCAAATGACTGGTTTTGTTCAGTTCGGAACACTCTTAACCACTATTTTTACTTGCGATTATAGGTACTATAAGGCAAGTTTTGGATTCGTGCAAAAAAAAAAAATTGAGATAACAATCAAACATGATATTACGATGATAGAGAACTCCAAAAAAGTGGGTGGCAAAATTCTGTCTGTCTGTCTGTCTGTCTGTCTGTCTGTCTGTTCGTCTACAGCCTAAACGGCTCGATCGATTTTCTTCAAACTTGGTACATAGTGGTTTTTGGTGATTCTGCCGACAAGTTTTTTTCATTTTTTTTTAGAATCAAAAATAACGGTACCTGCCATACAATTTTTTTTAGCAAATTTACATGATCGTATTTTTCTCTAAAATGGCTCGACAACTTTTCTTAAAAAAAATTCAATAAATTTATTTTAACAAAGGCTTTCTTTTGGTGGAATACCATTTTTCTAAAATGGTTATTAATGGTACCTCCCAAAGAACCATTTTTTTTATTTTTGATTTTCTTCAAAACGGTACGACCGATTTCAACTATTTTTTTTATACAAAAGCTTCCAAAAAATATAAATAGTTTTGTGTACCAAAATTTTTGAAAAAATATTTTTTGGATTTTTAAAAAATTTTTCAAATTTTTTTTTGGAAAATCAAATATTTCGAAATCGACATGATCGATTTGTTTGAAACTCAGTATTTAAGACTTTTTTAGTACTCTCTAAAATATTTTTAGAAAAAATTTTACAGTTATGAAAAAATAACGGTACCTTCCATACAAAAGTTAAAAAACCACAAAAGAAAATATTTTTTTTGTTTAAAAACGACTCCTACGATTTTGATTAAACTTTTTTCATATACTTAAATTAGTACGACCTACTACCAAAAATTATAAAATTTTACACTTAGCAACTATTAATAGTACCTGTCATAGAACGTATTTTTTTATTTTGAATTTTCTCGTTATCAGCTAAACGGATTTAGATGAATTTTTTTATGTGCAAAATTCTGATAAGATAAAATAATATTGCATATCAAAATTTTCAAAAAAAAAGTTTTTGGATTTTTAAAAAAAGTTTCAAAATTTTTTTTTGAAAATTCGATATCTCAAAAACGGGTTGACAATTTTTTTTCAAATTTTGTTTTCATATACACATAAATATATACTTTAGATTTTTATACCAAGATTTGTTCTTAAAAATGTTTTAAGAATTTTATATATAAAAAATTAATTTTTTTAAAAACCGCTCCAACGATTTTAAATTTTTTTTTCCCATACAATCATATTCAATCAAGAATTAAGATGGCATTCTTTTTTTCCACATCAAACTGTCAAAAGAGTTGTTTTATCCAATTTAAAAGTCGTATTTCATGCTTCTCTACGTTTTTCTCTCATAATTTCCATGTTTTTATATACAATTTTCTTAAGCCCACAGTGTCTTGAACATAAGAGCAAGTACGTGCGACCCAGTCGTGCATTTTATTTTTTTTCATTTTCATCCAATGATTCACAAAATCCCAAATTTTAGAAAGGTGGTCGGACTTGCCGACGCAGCCAATCTATCGTGTAGAGGACTGTCTTAGCTTTCATTTGACACCCCTTTCGGTTGGAATTCAATTTTTGCGTGGCCGCGATGAGATAGGTAATCTTACGGTCGGTTACCGGCCTATTAATCAAGCGACACAACTAGATATTTATTTTTATTTTATTTTATAATTGTGAAAGGAAGGACTTCAAAAACAAGTTACTAACAGTGTAATTTTTGTTAAATTTGCAATTTAATACTATTTATAATTAAATTATTTATGTACGTAGATATTTGAAATTTTATTAAAATATGTATTTATATTAGTTTAATTAAATCTTTCGTTTGTAATTGCTATACCATAATTGCGTTTGTGGTTTCTCATTCCCTAATTTAAAGTCGATTACAATAATATATCAAGTCCTTGCAGTTATAATTTATGTAACTACCTAATTGCTGTTATAAGAAAGCATTTACTGAAATCAATATCCAATATATACACCTACTTATACATAAATCCACCCCACTATTCCACATATCCTTACAATAACATTAATTACATCACGAAACTGCATTGCCAGCCACAAGGAATCAAGAGTAATGACACCTACCCGAGGGACTCCTTTGAAGATTCTAATCAAAGTGAGAAAAAGATTGCAAATAAAAAAAAAATTATTTCCTGCAATTACACTACGACCACAACCGCCTTAGAGTTTCAGAGGAGGGATAAATACGAAAAAAAAAAATAAAGAATAAAAATAAAAATAAAAAAGGTTCTCGGTTGCCTCGTTGGTGGTGATTTAGATTTAAGAACAGTATAAACGATAAAAACCAGTATAAACTTAACCACTCCTTGGTTGTAATTAATGGATATATTTTTCCAATCAAGGAATTTTTTTTTTATATGTCAAGGCAGTTTGCTTTTATTTCGTTCATCCCTTTTGTATTAAAAGGAAAAAAATTCTTAAAGTTATTTTTGCCTACTATTATAAGATTCTGAAAAGAGCGATAAGAAAAACTAATTATGAATTATGAAAATATATATAAAATTACAAGTTATTAACAAAGATTCAAACAGAATTTCACAGCAAAATGCCTTTTGATACTTCATAATCTAAGCTGATGAAGGGCATATTAGGGTTATAGCTTATAGGATACTCAAGATACGAAATTTCACCGAGTATTGAATCAATTACCCGACATTTCCTTCAAAAGAAATCTTTACCTTTAGGATAATTTCTAATTATAAAAGTTATCGACAAACTTAAAAGTTGAATTAAAATTTTAACATTCAAAGTTACACGGTTCGTTTATTCCTGGCTTAGTAGACTTTAGAGGTAAGCTGATTTAATTTCCTTACTCATCCGTCTACAGCAAAAAACAAATTTTCTTTCTTGGAACACAAAAACTAGGGTGGGTATTATGAATCATTGAGGTATAAGGGAGGTTCCAATTTTGTTTAAATATAAAACACGTCGTATACATTATATGGACACGAAAAATGCCCTTATTGAATAAAATATCAATTTGTAGTTAAAAACAAGTGTTACAAAATTTTTTATTTCGTTACTATTTTTATTTATTTTTTTGGTGCTTTTTTGTGCCTTGTACAATTTCTTAAATATAAATAGGTATAGTCAAACCTGCTTAGGTGAAACAACAAAAAATCTCAATCACAATTTCAACTAAGCGGCTTTTTCATTTCATGGTGCCAAACATTAAAGTCAGAGGATGTAAGGTATTTTTTTAATGTGATTGGCTTTTTAAATGGTTTTGACATTAAAAAGTTGAGGATTCAAACCTCGTGGCCAATATGATGTGATCCTAAAGAGTTAAAAAACTAGTTCTATTATAATTCAATAATCAACCAAGGGTGAGTTTCAAAGGATCTGGTTAAAATTTCGGATAGTTATCCCACATCAAAGTGCACGGTAGGGCCCACCCAAGTTCGTGGCACTACACCATTTTAACAGGAACAAACTCAGGGGATTTTTAACCCCCTCTATTACAGTACCGATTAAGTCAGAAACTTAAAATTCGCAGGATTTGCTGAGCTGATCAAATACAAGTGGCTCACCAAATTTCAACTCTTTAGCATTAGTAATTCCCGAGATTAGGACTTCAAAAATCACAAAATACGTAACTGACTGACTGACAGACTCACTTACTCACTGACAGATCATCAAAATTATGGAGCATTTCCCGACATCGTAGAAACTTGAAATTTCGCACAACGATAGGCCATGTGGTGCATACAAAATAAAAATTGAAAATCTGCAATTTTCTATTCAGGGGGCGTGGCATCCACCCACTTCCTTAAAAATTTTTATAAATTATATGGAGCACCTCCGATAGTTGTAGAATGATGAAAATTGGTAGGTCGGTAGGGCTTGAAGTACTTAGAAAGAAAAAAATTGAAAAATTGGAATTTTTCATTCAGGGGTTGTGGCATCCACCCACTTTCTCAGAGGTGCTATTATTTTTATGAAGCACTTTCGGTTGTCCTAGAATTATTAAAATTAGAACGAGCTCCTGGACAAGACATATGAGCAATGCCCTAGCTATGACATGAAAATTGTCTTGGGTGATTTTAATACCAAACTAGGAAGAAAAGACGTCTTTGGTGCTACAATCGGAAGATACAGCCTGCACGACTCCTCCTACAATATCGGACTCAGGTTCATCGACTTCGCTGTGGGGCGGAACGCTTTGGTAGCTAGTACGCAGTTCCTCGATATACATAAGGGGACATGGCGAATTCCTGGTCAATCAACCGCCAACCAGATTGACCATCTTGCGATCGACGCAAGGCACTCCTCCAGTATCTCCGAACGTTCCGAGGAGCCAACATTGACTCGGACCACTACCTCGTTGTAGCCAATGTAATGCTATGGATATTCAAACCAAAGCCAAAATAGGGAAATACTATGGGGAAGCTCGACGTCGGACGGCTAAAGTTACAAGAAACCGCTAGGTCTTTTTCCGATCACGCCCTCTTAAATAGTCCTTTGCCGCCAACTGCAAATATCGAGAACCAGCAGAAAAACCGCCAGGAAGCCATCAGAGATGCCGCCTCTGACATGCTTGGCCTCGCATGACCACCCTGGTTCGATGAAGAATGCCAGGGCCAGCAAGTACATGCAGCCAAACAACAGGCACACAAAGCGGCGCTACATAGAAGCATTAGAGCTGCTCGCGAGCTCTACAAGCAGAAGAGGAGAGAGGAAAACAAGCTTCTAAGAAGGAAAAAGAAAGAGCATAAGAAGCGTGTGATAGAGGAATTAGAGGAATCCCATTGCAGGAATGAAGCTCGGAAGTTTTACCAAAAAGTAAAAAGAACCTACCAAGGTAACAAGGCCCGAACCAAAGCCTGCAAGGACGATCAGGGAAGCATCGTGGTAGAATCGCAGTCGGTGCTGAAGATATGGAAAAATCATTTCTGCAAATTATATAACGGCGATGACGAACCGAATTCCACTACCATGCAGATTGCACCATTCAACCTGGTTGACGACGTAATCCAACAATTCCGTCCACCCGATCTCGACGAAGTGAAGATAACTATATCAAAACTTAATTTCAATAAAGCTGCTGGAGGATGGCCTTGCAATGAATTGGTTAGGAGTATGCACAAGCTCATCTCTAAAATATGGTCGGAGGAAAGCATGCCCGATGAATGGAATGGGCATTGTTTGCCCGATCCTAAAGAAAGGCGATCCTCTGGACTGCACCAACTACAGAGGCATAAGTCTTCTTAATATCACTTACAAGGCCTTCACTGCCGTACTTTGTGAACACCTGAAGCCATTCGTGAACAACCTGATAGGTCCATATCAGTGTGGCTTTAGGCCAGGGAAGTCCACCACCGACCAAATATTCGCACTACGGCAGATCTTGGAGAAAACCCAGGAGTTTCAAATCACCTCATCGACACCTTTGATGTCAAAAAAGGCTTAAGGCCAGGCGACTTGCTGTCATGCGTCTTTTTCAGCATCGTTCTTGAAAGAATAGTACAAAACTCTCACGTCAACACTAGAGGCACAACTTTTCAGATGCCCGTCTAATTAACTCACTTACGCTGACAACATTGACATAATCGGACGAACAAAACGAGATGTCATTGGTGCTTTCGTGAGTATCGAGAAGGAAGCCAATAAGATGGGGTTAACGGTGAATGAAAGCAAAACGAAATATATGCAGTCAATAAGAAAGGATACCCAACACAAACGTCTCGGAAAAAACGTCACTATAGACAGATATAATTTTGAGGTGGTCAGAGACTTTGTCTACCTAGGATCCGCTATAATCTCTGCGAACGATACCGGTGCTGAGATCAAACGAAGAATTACTCTTGCCAATCGCTGTTTCTTCGGGCTAAGAAGGCAATTGAGAAGCAAAGCCCTCTCTCGAGCAACTAAACTGTCCCTGTATAAGACGCTTATCATCCCAGTCCTTATATGTATGGTGGAGAGACATGGACACTGTTAACGGTGGATGAGAACGCGTTAGGCTGTTTTGAGAGGACAATTCTCCGGGTGATTTTTGGTCCCGTCTGCATAGATGGAGAATGGAGAAGAAGATACATCAACGAACTCTACGGGCTCCACAGCGAAATTTATACTAACCACAAAAGTGGCTAGGTCGGTGTTGCTGTCCTATTTATCGCACTATTTCCTTGCTTATTTGTCCTTCAGAGCGAAAATCACTGGTCGATGTTTTTAAATTTTGATTGACTGTTGAGTTTAAGTGTGACATGACCTCCAAAATACATACTGCAACCATCTTGCAGGCTGAATACGTTTTTGTATTTTTCCAAGAGGATCTTTGCATCAGATTCTAGCTCTTCTCTAGTCTCACTTGAAGTCTGATGATGAAAATATTTTTTTATTTAGAGCAAAAAAAGGGTCTTCAATTTCAAATATTGTTCACTTAAATATAGCTAAGAAATTTAAAAGTACATTGCGATATAATCAAATGCTTGAAATTAATCTTCAACATTTTTCTCCACGAAACCAATACTCCCTCCCGTAGTTACCTACTGCTATAATTAGGAAAATTTAACGCACATTAATCTTGTTAAGACTTTGATTGATGCGGCTTGGATGTGTTCACATCTACTATTTTAAACAAACGCATACTTAATGAGCCTTTCATTTTGTATAGGTACAATGTACTTGACAAATTAAACAAATTTTGTTTATAAATATTAATTATTATTTTTTGGTAAATTGTTTTGATATGAGTTGTTCATATTTCAAAATATTCAAAAACTTTCTGCTATTAATTTGTATCCTTTAAATATTTTGAAGAACCTTTACTCAACTGAAATACAATAATATTCATCCCGTTGTATGCCCCATGATAACAATATCAACATCTTATATATCTTTATAGCCTTTACAGATTTCCAGAAATCCAGGTTACAATGAACCTAAACAGGAAACCAAATAAAATATCTAAGGCATTTATTTTCAAGGTTTCCGACAAAAGAATAAAATAATGACTTGACAAAGAAAAAGGTTGAATGTGTACACAAAAATTATAGTAAAAATCAAAAGTTGCTTCGAACAGAAGGATATCTTTTATTATTCAGAACAATATTGATCTACCCAAAACCAACAAAAAGTTTCAGGAGGAGAAAGTGAAAAACATAAATTTCCATACTCCATTCGAAAATTATTTCACAATAGATACAAATAAAGTAATTTTATGACCCGAATCTGAGAAACTTGCGACATAAAGACGCGACTACGACACCACTACTGCCGCCACTCACATTTCGTTGAAACTTCAAAAAGAAAATAATTGCGAATAATTTCCTTTGTGGGTGTTTGTTACTATGATGTCATAATGAATTGGCATACATAACCTTGACGTTATGAGAATGGACCCTATGATAGAGTATCCTTAAAGGCACCAAAAGTCTGAAAGGGAAAATATTATTGATTTTGTTTCTCCTTGGAAAGATTGTGTTTTTTGCATAAAGAAAGTGACTAAATGGAAATGGTGACGCATTAGGACTTGGGAGCTTAATGTTGCAGACTGATTCTGTTGACAGTAACAGAGCTGAAATAGAATATTTTAATGGATGTGGGTTGTAAAGATCATATATAAGGGTCCATTTAGTAACTTATTTAGGATATTTAAAGAGACATCGTCATTTCTGGTCTTAAGGTTTAATGTTGCTGTTGTGTGTTACTATTAGTTATCGAAAGATATTATGTACATATATAGCATCTAGATACATACAGTATTCACCTATTTTACACATGACTTCCAAAATAGTCATACATAAAAAATAATCACCAAAAGAATTTACAAACAAATGTTATCTTTTCGAAAACAAAAAAGATCTTAAGAGATTTTCTTCAGGGGATTAGACCTGCCTACTCTAAATGCAGAATTTGTTTATTGTTCCCTTTTTGAGTACTGCCATGGACAGAGAAATAGCCTACATAAAAGGAAACAAATTTGAAAAAGGCTTTCCGTTATTTTGATGGTTATTAAGTTTTAGGCATTGTTTTTACAGCAACTACTACAACACATTGGAGTATTAAATGTCTTCTTATGACTCGCAGGATATGTTCCTGGCTCATTTATACCATTCTATTCCCTTATTCAAATGGGCGTAATAATAATACGCTTTGATTTATTTATTAACACATTTTCATTTAAGTAGCGGGAGAAAATGAAATGTAATAACATCGCTTACAACAAACACCTTTTCAACAAACATTAATAGAGACAAAATTATAAAATTTAGTTTTAAAAGACTTAGGTACAAGTGTTTTTCTCCACTTAATACATTTTCAGATACCTACTCTTGAACCCACTCTGGCAATTAATGAATTACCATTCAAGGCACTTGAACGTATCTCAATACTCAATATTGAATGATTGAGGCAATTTAACACAAATAGAAACTTAAAGCTCTTCATATCACAGATATCTAAGAAAATTGCATTCGTTTTTTACCAAATAATTATTATTCATTATCATTAACTTTGTTCTTGCAGTTGTGGCTATATATACTTTCCACGATGATATTCAATTTGACTTTATTTATAACAGTAAAAGTTATTGATAATTTAAAATAGCGCAGAACCATTCTTTATACGAGTTGGTATGGTATACTGCAAACTTCTTTCATTTTTTGACTTTTAAATAATAAAATAAAGGTCAAGAAGTCAATGTTTAAGGAAAAATAATAAATATTACAGCAGGAATATAAAAAGAAGGTTTTTGGTCTGCTGGAAAATATTACCAAAGAGGGAAAAAATTAAGAAAGCGAGGTGTAGCTATACACTTGAATATTTGATAAATGAAATACCAACGATTTTCTTACAGCATAAAGAATAAAATGCATGACTGGATCGCACGTACTTGCTCTTATGTTCAAGTTGTGTGTGGAACTTAAGAACTTTAAAAAATATTCAAGTAATTATAGAAAAAGTATAAAAAAGCATTTAAATCGTTCTTTTAATTGTATAAACAGCCTGATAAATAACTTAGAGCGCAAAAAAAAGTATGCCATTTGATTACTTAAAAAAATATCAATATATGCAAAAAAAAAATTTAAAATCGTTGGAGCCGTTTTCTTAAAAATTAATTTTTTATATATAAAATTTTTGTAACATTTTTCAAAAAAAAAATTGGTATGCCAATTTTGAGTAAATATTAATATACATTTAAAACTGAAATTTCAAAACAATTCATCAACCCGATTTTGAAATATTGAATTTTCAAAAAAAAATTTTGAATCTTTTTTTAAAAATCCAAAATTTATTTTTTCAAAAATTTTGGTATGCAGTATTATTTATATTCTAACAAAGCTTTTGTGAAAAAATTTTTATTGAAATCGGATGAGCGGTTAATGAGAAAACCAAAAATCAAAAAAACCGTTATATGGCAGGTACCGTTAATAAATGTTTTTGGTGATTTTTTTTCTTACTAAAAGGTATATCATATCTACAATAATACACTGATTTTTTTTAATCAAAATCGTTGGAGCCGTTTTTGAGATAAATAAGCTTTTCCTTAACGGTTGTATGTCAAGTACCGTTATTTTTTGAGCTAAAAAAAAAATTTCAATTTCCCCTCTGGAGAGTTGCAAAAAAACCTTAAGTTCAAAATTTGAAGAAAATCGCTTCAGTGGTTTAGGCTGTAGGTTGAGGTACGGACAGACAGACAGACAGACAGACAGACAGACAGACAGAATTGTGCCACCCACTTTTTTCGTGTTCTCTATCATCGTAATGTCATGTTTGATTGTTATCTCGAAATTTTTTTTTTGCACGAATCCAAAACTTGCCCTATAGTACCTATATCGCAAGTAAAAATTTGAACATGAAAAAGGACCAGACATTGAACCATAGTTTTTTTAATTAAAAAAAAAATATTTAAATTATTAGGCAATTTGATAGACCGGAAAATTAAAGGTATAAAGGAACAATTACGTTCAAGGGTTTTATTATTTAATATTTTTGTTTGGGCTTATGACATGCTTTAAACCGAAAAAGCTACTTAATTCACCCATGGTTACTCTCTCCACATTTCAATATGTTTGGTATAACTCGGAAACTAAGCCAAAAACCAACCATTCGTAAAAATATTCCAACTTAAAGTTTTGATGAAACATGACATTACGATTATTAGGAATATTTTAATAGTTTTCCGACTGTTTTTAAATGCCTCCAGATCTAGGTACAAGCTGAACGGCTGGCCCGATTAATATGAGACTTGATAGTACAAAGAACTGGGTTTCGGTCAAAAAATCCAAAAAATGATAAGAAATATTAAATATAATTTTCCTGTTAAAACATTTTATATACATTTTTAAACCATCCGTTTCAATAGAGAATTTAATCCAACCAAAAATATTGAAAAGTGGCCAGTGTGATCATTCTCTCAGAAACGCATGGGTGAATTTAGTTGAATTTTCGGTTTTAAGCATGCTTATAGGCCAAACAAATATATTCATGCACGAAATTGTTCCTTGCGTACGCAAGGGGGGGCAGGTGGGGGACTTGACCCCCCCCCTCTAATCAGAATTATTCCATACATTTGGCAATTTGTCTTCTTTCAAAGAATTTTAAAGTCAGATTTCTGTACTTAAAGGAGTTTTACCCCCCCCCCCACCTTTACCAAAATCCTGCGTACGCCCTTGATTTTAAATAACCTTGATAAAAAGCTGTGTATACTAATTATAAATTATGTACGTCAAAAATGTAAATTCGATATACCTGCACAAAATGCTAAATAAAATACGTATACGCCACAGTGAACAAAAGCTCTATTTTATAATCTTACGATATAAGTACCCACCCTATTTATGTTCTTCATATATTTCAAAACTAATTCTGAGTTCATAAAAAATTACGAATTACTATGACAAAGAATACGAACAAATTGAATCCCGCAATTCAATTTAAGAATTACATATTGATTTTGTCTGTATCTCGACAAACAACCCAAGCAATGATCCGATTTTCTTCAAACTTTTAACTACAAAATGTTTAAAGAATTTCTGGTGAGTCTCCACAAGGGGATATAAATATAGTTTTTAACTCTTAGCATAACTGTACTTGCTATACAGCCACTAGGAGAATGGTTATTTATCTCGAAAACGGGTCTAAGAGGATTTGAGAGGATTTGAGGACCTTGCATCAAAGAGAGACAAGTCCAAGTTTTTAGTAAAACGGTTTTTTGGCCTACCATGTAAACAAAAAAAAAAACTATCTTTTGGTGCAAAACCGAGGTCGATACGATGAAAAATAGGCCTGTTATAGTAAAATAGGATCAGCTACTCTAGTGAATTTGGTGCAAAAAGGTGCAGATATGGATCTGCCGAAATTTTTACGTCATTTGCAACAAATCAATTCGGGTCAGTTGGTGATACTTTTGTGAATAAGTTTGGTACATTTTGACGTTTTCTTGGAAAAAGTTATTCTAAATATATTGCACAAGCTATTTATATCAATACATTTTGGACAAATTATGTAAGATTTTTGTTTTGTTAGGTGAGTGAATTTGAACCAGATATAGCAAATCTGAATCATTTAGTATTGAATCATCTGATTACTTTGTAACCTCCTAATCATTATTTTCAAGTATCTACTGTGACAGTCAGTTTATCAACTGGAAAGCCTTATGAGAAATGTTAAAGCCAAACCTGTCTGTTCTACATCAGGAACTGCTGCACGATCAAACTTTGCTTTAGGAAATTACTTAATATAAGGATGTGATGGAACTTGAAAAGAGCTATGTTCCACATAAAAACTGTCAGTCGTATTTTTAAAATTTGGCTAACTTTAGATAGCCCTCTTACTCCAACAAGTTATTAAACAAAAAAACTTGGACAATGGCATCGGTTGTCTAAGATTTATCTCACTTGACATTTGATTTAATTAAACATAGCATATTTCCAACTATTAAGGACTTTTAAAAAACTGTCTAACTACTCAACCGTTTTAATAATCTAATAAATAAGGCTGTATATTTCTACGAGACTCTTAAGAGTACAACTGTTGGACTAAAACATGACGTTTCTAATTACGATGATAATGATCAGATCAATCTTTAATTTTCTCTCAGACTGCTCAGTTTTTTGTATACATTGTTTAACTATCCAAGTGATGATTGATGGTTCTTTATAAACATAAACACTTAATTTAATGTGTTT
Organism: Dasysyrphus tricinctus; assembly: GCA_963921185.1. Lineage (NCBI taxonomy): Eukaryota > Metazoa > Arthropoda > Insecta > Diptera > Syrphidae > Dasysyrphus > Dasysyrphus tricinctus. The sequence goes on from OY992531.1 coordinate 98,684,195, forward strand.
TATTTATCACTGATCAAAATCTTCATGCAAAACTATTACATTTACATATGTTTTCGTAATCAAGTTTTTACTGTAAATAGTTTTTGAAAAAATAATTTTCAAACTTTAAAATATAAACAAAAATAATAATTGTTTACGTTTGAAAATTATTTTTTTTTTTTCAGAAACTATTTACAATGAGAACTTGATATAAGAAATATATTAGAGACTGGATTCATGGCTTTAAAAAAAGCTATAGCATGCCATTGTAAGTAGTCCCGTTATTTTTGAATAATTTTTTTGTATTTTGGGATAATTTTTTAGAAAATTACCCCTCCCACCTGAACAGGGGGAAAAGGACACCCCCTCCGATACGATGTTTTTTCGTCTGTATCTAATCTATAAGTTCTGATTTTTTTTTCGCGTATTATAAGAATCACCCTTACTCCATTATTTGTACCTTGAAGTGAAAAAAGGGAGGCCAGGGGGGTGAAATAAAAATCTGAAAAAATTAGGGAAATTGTTTTTCAATGTTTTGAATCGAATGAGGGTCCAATGTCCAATCTAAGGACCACCCTAATGTACATAGTACATACATATGTAGGTACATACATAAAATTTCAAAAAAGGTTGATTTTTTTTAAATCAAATTCTTAAGTGTATACGTATACCGCTTAAAGAAGGACTATATGAGGTTAGGTAAGGTTAGGTTGAAGTGGTTGTTAGTCATGAAAACTGACACACTTAGACGATAAGTTGGTCTATTGTAATACCACATGAATCTGGGAAGCCCTTTTCCCTACTCGGTGAACCATTTGGAGCTTCTTACGAAGCGTAATAGACTTCCTATGTCTACTATTATTTATTATTAGTATAGAAGAGGTAGATTTGTTCCATTTTTAGTGAGTTCATGTGCCTTTCAATTAGGAAAACGAAAGAGAAAATTTATATTATGAGAACTTAAAGATTGGAGCAGAATTTCAACATCTTCTACATCATATCCAAAGTGAATTCAAATGTTTAAGTTTATTAAACATAAATATTTATATAGGTTTAACCTAAGCAAATGACACATGATTTAAGGGTATTTTAAAATTTCCAATCTTATTAAATCAAATTATTTGTGAACGCGATAAAAGTTATAAGTTGCAACTTATAAGTAGTCTCTTCCCTATAAGACGACTGAATTTACAGTAAAACAAGAAAAATATTACCAAATTCCAACAGCATCGTGATGAAACTTGGTCCACATATTTAAATTGTCATAAGCAACAAGAATCAGAAGGGACTACAAAAATATTTGTAGTGAAAGTGAAAAGGTGTTTTTTTTTTCAATGAAATGGAAACATTTTGAATTACTGCCTCTTTAAAATGGTACGTTGATGAAAGAGGTCACCCTTGTTTCACAAAATTCATTGGGCATTTTCTTGATTCGCCTTATAGTCCAGTAAATAGAGAGGTTTTACCCTACAAAAGGTCGGGTAGTTCTAAATTTTTGATATGTTATATGGTATGGTTAGTAGATGAAAATTCCAAAATTCCACAACCACGCCCCCTCCGCCCCCTTCAAAATCCTGGAAAAACTACAAAAAATTGGCACTTTTTTCAGTTTTTTGCTTATAACTTCTTTCTGGTATATTTTTACGGAAAAAAGTATATGGAAATATTGTAGACAATAAAATTTCCCATAAATATTACCTGAAAAGTATTTTTGTACAACCACTACAATCAGCTCTATGGAGCTCCCAAAAAAGGCTAAAATTTCGTATTTTGTAAGATTTTCAGTTTATTCCCTCTTTACAGCACAATAACTCCTTAACCGTCAAGTTAAGGACAAAATTTGTTATAATCAATCTTGTAGATAATTTAATTTGCTACCAATTTTATGTAACTACAGTCTACGTCCTCTAAGTCGAACTCCCCCTAAGTCGAATTTCCCTCTAACAAGAATTTTTTCACCATGTTGGTTGTATACTCCTCTCAAGTTTCCAAACTTATTTATTTCTCTCTAAATCAACCTTTTGCAAAACTCTTTAACTTGATATAATTTTGATATCCCGTGAGAATTCAGTTTAGAGGGAGTCGACTGTATTTTCATTTTGTGACCAATGCAATTGGTTTACACTGACTACACAATCCCACTGCTGAATTTCGATAAAAACTTTGAAGTAACCATACCTTTCTAGATCCACCTGGGAGGATGTGGAATTCTTAGATCAATCAATTCATTTCTACACCCACGGATCGAAGACCGACAATGGGGTTGGTGGAGATGTGTACTCTGATTTAAGTCTCTCATTCCGTATCCTAATCACTGTAGCGTATTCCAGGCCGAACTTCTAGCGATAAAAGAACCATCTTGGCACAAAGAAAACGTGATATCAACCTTCTCTGATAGCCAAGCTGCTATTAAATCCCTGGACTCTGTCTCTTCAAACTCTAACAGCCCTTAACTGTCGATCATTTCTGTTGGAGATGGCGCAACAGTTTAATATTCACCTCTGTTGGGTGCCGGGTCATAGTGACATTCCAGGTAAATGTAAAGCTGATGAGCTCACTAGAAGTGGAACATTACTACCTATTTTACTTGAAAAGCTAAATATTGGTATCCCATCGCTACGTGTAAACTTTTGCTGAAGCAAGAACCCTTGGAGAGAACAAACATTGGGTGGGACAACATCATCATCATTTTTCTGAGCTTTGAATATTTCAAAAGATGGTAGGAGATTTTAGGGTCGACTTTAGCAACATTCGTGGGCTAAGGAAAAATTTCTACGCTGCGTATGTTTATACTGCGTTTAACAGGCCAGCTGTTTTGGCATTGGGTGAAACCCAGGTAGGTGATAATACCGATCATACGGAATTCAATCTACATGGGTATAACCTAGTGCCATTATTCTTTCCTCATCATGGTCTCGCCGTTTATATAAGAAATGATGTTGCGTACCAACTTCAACCTCAATATGGTTTGTGCTCAAACACAAACTTCAATTTCATGTGGTTTAAATTCACGGTTAATAAGCGCATCATCCATACCTGTTTTTTTTATCGGAGCCCTAACCTGGACAGAGATTCAACTTCTAACGAATTTGATTATCTGTCTGACTCCATTCAAAGAATTGTTGCCCATTATCCTCACACTGAAATCGTCATTGCGGGCGATTTCAATGTACACAATTCTTCGTGGCTTCGCTTTTCTGGCCAGACAACACCCGAAGGAAGGTATGTTGAGATCTTTGCTGAGTTAAACCACCTAACTCAGCTCGTTGACGAGCCAACGCGAGTCCCTGACGTTGCAGGTCAATCCGCCAACACACTAGACTTGTTTCTTACCTCGGACCCTGATAAATACACTTTACGTGTATTATCGCCTCTAGGCACATCAGACCATTGTGTCATATCTGCCAATTTCTCGTGCCAAAAAAACTCAGTTAAAGAGAAAACTCCTAAGAGAACCGTTTGGCAATACGAGAAAGCCAACTGGGACGGTCTCAATGAATTCTTCAGGAACTTTAACTGGTCACTATGCTTCCTCGATAGTGACGTAGACTCCAGTGCTGATATGATATCAAACTTAATTCTTTACGGAATGAGAAATTTTATCCCTCACAGGATAAAATCTATCAAACTGAAAGAGAACTCATGGTTTGATTTGAGCTGTAAAGAGGCTATCAGAGAAAGAGAAGTAAGTTTCCGTAGATATAAAGCCAACCCTTCTGAGGAAAACCGGAATAAGTTCAAACAAGCTAGAAAGACTTGTAACGTTCATATTCGTCGAACCAAATTTTTGCATGACCAAAAATTACGTCAAAAAATACTACAATGTCCCAGAGGTAGTAAAAATGTTTGGTCATTTGTAAAAAATATTCGAAACTTCACTTCGTCTTCGGTTCCAACGCTCGTCTCCAATAACACTCCCTTTGTCAGCTCACTAGAGAAAGCCAATTTGCTTGCAGCACAGTTTGCTGTTAATTCGACGTTGCCAGAGAGTGTTATGACTCCTCCTGTACTTGAGAGCGGTAATGATTTCATGGGACAAATCTTCTTTCGCACTCGTGCAGTTGCAAGAGTCTTAAAAGATCTTGATATACACAAATCCGCTGGCCCGGATAGTATCCCACCTATTGTTCTGAAGAGGTGTTCTTCAACGCTGGCAAAGCCACTGCGTAAGCTTTTCCATCTGTCCTACTCTACTGGTCTCTTTCCGAGTGGATGGAAAACAGCATTTGTCCAGCCTGTCCCTAAAAAAGGCGCATCTTCTTCTCCCTCTAATTATCGTCCAATTGCACTTACGTCCCTTCTTTCCAAGGTCATGGAAACGCTGATAAATTATCAGCTCAAGAAATATCTTGAAGAACGAAAGCTTCTTAATGACCGGCAGTATGGCTTTCGTAGCAATAGGTCCACTGGTGATCTGATGGTATATCTCACTGAACAGTGGAACAAATCTTTACATCGTTTTGGAGAAAGTAAGATTGTTGCACTTGATATTTCAAAAGCATTTGATAGAGTTTGGCACCAAGCTCTCTTATCGAAAATGCGTGCATTTGGTTTCGATCAGTCTTTTCTTCGTTGGATTAGAAATTACCTCTCTGGCCGTTCAATACAAGTTGTATTGGACGGTTTCAAGTCTGATATTCACAAAATAAATGCTGGTGTGCCCCAGGGCTCCGTTTTGTCTCCGACTCTCTTCCTCATTTTCATTAATGATCTTTTGTCTGAAACTTCTAATCCATTAAATTGTTTTGCAGATGACAGCACCCTCAGCTTTTCATATTCGTTTCAAGATTCACTTCCCAATTCTTCGGATGTGGAACTTGAACGGCAGCGTATGATAAGCTCATTAAATTCTGATCTAGACAGCATTGTCCAGTGGGGAAATAAAAATCGTGTAGAATTTAATGCTTCAAAAACCCAATGCTGTCTGCTGTCCCTAAAGCAAAACCCACCCCCAATGCCGCTATCCATGAGCGGAACTTGCATCGAAGAAAATGAACAACTTTCAGTTCTGGGTATGTGCATCACAGACCACCTTTTATGGAATGATCACATATTCGAAGTTGCCAAAGACGCTGCAAAGTGTTTAGGCTTTCTTCGACAATGTAAGAAATTTTTCTCCCCCTCTGAACTGGCTGTAATTTATAAAGCCTTCATACGACCAAAGCTTGAGTATAACTCTCACATCTGGGCAGGTGCCCCTACAACTCACTTGAATTTGTTAGATAGAATACAAAATAGAGCCTTAAAAATGATAGGTGACAGAGCTGTTACGCTATCAATTACATCTTTGAAACACCGCCGCAGTGTTTCTTGTCTCACATTATTTTATCGCTATTTTTATAAACAGTGTTCTAGTGAAATAGCCAGTTGCATTCCTCCCCTTAAAAACTTCAACCGCAATACTCGTGCTTTTAGGAATGCTCATCAGTTTACCCTTGAGCCCAACTTCGGACGTACTGTCAAGTATAGAGATTCTTTCTTTAGCCGCACAACACGAATGTGGAATGCTTTACCAAGCTCTATTTTCCCCTCCCATTTTGATATTCAAAACTTCAAAACCAATGTGCATCGGTATCTCCTTTCTAACCCTTTCCTATTTTCCTAATCGCTCGCACTGTGTTCATCATCTTAAGGGTAGTCAAAACCCCTTTAGTGCGCGCTCATTATAAAAAAAAAAAAGTACTTGTTTGGCGACAAAACAAATTTAGCCAAGCCTTGACTTAAAGCGCTCCAAGTGTTTAAAATCTCTAACAGCCCTATTATTGACACGATTCAAAACTAGTTTTAACGTAAAACTAGTTCTATATAGTCTGGGAGCCCACCGTAGGATTACCTATCTCATCGCGGCCACGGAAAAATTGGATGCCAACCGATAGCTTTAGTCCAAACATTTACAAAACTGCTGGTCGGACAAGCTTTATCTGGTCGCAATGGTTAGAAAATGCACTTTTAAGGTTTCATTTTCCGCTAAATGTACCTATAATATAAGCAACTTATATAAATGGGGTATCAAATGAAAGCTACGACTGTCCTCTACTCGATAGCAATGGTCGGACAGAGATTTTTGGCTGTTGCCACGAGTCCGACCACTTTTCTAAAATTAGAGATTTTGTGCATCCTTGGACGAAAATAAAAAAAAAAAGTGGTTAAGTCCACTTTCCTAACCATTTGAAATGATTTTACTCAGTTTTCCCTGATGTAAGACGCAGTGTTAAAAAAAGACCATTTTTTTTTTAAATAGTCGAACTCGTCGTAACAGCCAAAAAAAGTCAGTCCGACCAATGGTATCGTGTAGAGGACAGTCATAGCTTTCAGTTGATACCCCATTTATATAAGTTGCTTATATTATAGGTACATTTAGCGGAAAATGAAACCTGAAAAGTGCATTTTCTAACCATTGCGACCAGATAAAACTTGTCCGACCAGCAGTTTTGTAAATGTTTAGACTAAAGCTATCGGTTGGCATCCAATTTTTGCGTGGCCGCGATGAGATAGGTAATCCTACGGTGGGCTCCCAGACTATATAGAACTAGTTTTACGTTAAAACTAGTTTTGAATCGTGTCAATAATAGGGCTGTAAGCAGAGTGCACATAAGCTCTATTGTAGGTGTCATAACGGGGCACTGTTTAAAAGGTAGGCACGCAACGCGGCTTGGCGTACTTTTAAATGATTTTTACAGAAGCTGTATGGACGAGGAGAAGGAAGAATCGATTCCTCACCTTCTCTGTAATTGCCCTGCTCTTTCACACAGACGTAGGATCACTTAGGAGGTTACTACCATAACGATCCTAGTGATCTGGCAAGCAAAGACATTTACAGTCTTGCACGCTTCGTCAGGAGCTCTAAATGGTTTCACGAGTGAGGAAGATTTTTCAAGATACATGTGGTATCACAACGGACCAACTTGGGTCTAAGTGTCAGTATTGATCACTGACATCCAGCTCTACCTAACCTAATCTAATACAATTGGTAAATTTATGCAAATTTTGTCCACGTTGTTTATATACGGAGCAAGTCTTGTCTTCCATCCTACTCATTGGAATACAAATTGTAGGTAGTAATGATGAAGGACATTAAAATGAATGCCAGTAAAAGCTCAAAAATTCTGAAAATGACCAATGAACTTCAAGTCGTGACGAAAAAATGATTTTGGAAACCACATCGACTTGGCTAAACTAGATTGTGCGAATGGGAAACAATGCTCCAGCCATTTGAGTTTCTGAATCCCAAGTTGAAGGCAATAAGGACGATCAAACCTCTGGATCAGAGGGTAAGCCATCACCAGAGCACTTGTGGTTTCGGCCCTTCATGGGTCATCTGAACAACACCCGAATTTTTTCCGAAAATATTATGTTTTGAAAAAGTGGGAGCGGCAGTGGGTGGAAGTTAATTGTATTGGTTTTTCATCTCGTCAATTATCATGTCTATAAATTTCATCAAAACCAGTACCTATGTGGTTTAGTTTTTAATGGAATTTTGGGCACTACCTCCAAAAAATTGCGACTAAAACACCGGGTTCAGAATATCGTAATGTCTATCCAAGTTTTCTGATTCTCCTATGTATACTTTAATCGATTAAGGTGGTTAGACAAATCGGTAATAAAATTTCTACGGGATTCCAGTACACTACAGTACAGTATAAAACAGACAGAAATGAAAGTGAGTTCGTAAAAACGTTTGAATAAAAAACACTTTCTCAAAACTCACAGTATTCCAGATTGTATTGGTCACAAAATGAAAATACAGTCGACTCTCTCTAAGTCGAAATATTCGAGTTAGAGAGAGTTTTGCGAAAATTCGATTCAGAGAAAAATAAATAAGTTTGGAAATTTGACAGGAGTATACAACAAATATGGTGAAAAAATTCTTGTTGGAGGGAAATTCGACTTAGGGGGAGTTCGACTTAGAGGACATCGACTGTAGTTACATAAAATTGTTAGGCAATTAAATTATCTACAAGATTGATTATAACAAATTTTGTCCTTAACTTGACGGTTAAGGAGTTATTGTTCTGTAAAGAGGGAATAAACTGAAAATCTTACAAAATACGAAATTTTAGCCTTTTTTGGGAGCTCCATAGCGCGGATTGTAGTGGTTGTACAAAAATACTTTTTGGATCATATTTGTAGGAAATTTTATTGTCTACAAATGTTCCTTTTACTTCTTTCCGTACAAATATACCGGAAAGAAGTTATAAGCAAAAAACTGAGAAAAGTGCCGATTTTTTGTAGTTTTTCAAGGATTTTGAAGGGGGCGGAGGGGGCGTGGTTGTGGAATTTTGGAATTTTCATCTACTAACCATACTATATAACATATCAAAAATTTAGAACTACCCGACCTTTTGTAGGGTAACCCCCCTATTTTTACCTCTATTTACTGGACTATTAGTCGTTTAATATTTCTTTTAATTCGCAACCTTCGGTGGGCAATTAACATTTCTTTTTTTCATTAATTATGCTTTCCAATCATTTCGCAGTCCACATTCGGCGTTTTTAGCTTTCACTTTTGTTTGAAATTACTATTTTCAATCATTTCGCAAAATTCATTTCGTAATTTATGGTTCGGTTTAATTTTTAGTTTGATTGTTTGATCTATGGTGTGAAGAGTGCTTTTTCACGAAATAACATTTCGCCGTTTTATTATTTCGCGAAACATCGACACGCCGCACAGTGGCCTCAAAAGCGAATCTAGCGGGTCAAAAGTCCAAAAAATATGCATTTTATATCAGAGCAGGTAGTACATAGGTTGATTGTAAATATGTCAGAGACAATGCATAGAGTCAAATTTCATGACAGAAGACTTTAGTTTTTAAACAATAATACCGTTAATTGCAGACACATAATTCAGTAATTGTTCGTTCAATATTTATGATGGTAGGATTTTGTTTACATCCTATTTGTTTGAAAACTTATGAACTTTGTTGTTATTATTCCCAAATGGAATATATTTAAGAAAGTTATTAGTTTTATTAATTTATGATTTACGGTGTTTAAGCTAAACGAACCATGGCATTTTCCTTATTAGTAAGAAAAAATTGATAAAACATTTATTCTGTAGACTGCAACTTTTTCTGTACAAATCTGCACAAAAAGATTGAACTAAAATTGAGTTCCAGGATTAATATAGATAACATATTTTTATTTTTCATCTGCCCGTTTTTGCCCGTTTTTGCCCGTTTGGAAAAAGTAAAACATAACATCTTAAAGGTTATTTGACGACAGTGGTCCAAATTGTTCGACTAAAAAGTGAAAAATTATCAGTGGAAAACATCTCAGAGGTCAACATAATATTAGCTGATATAGTTTTACCTATGGTCAAACCATAATTTAGTCCAAAAACTGGCTTTGAGACATGATTTCATCCTTATTTCTGTGTTTTTGTTGTCTTTGAAAAATAATTAATTTTCCATATAACAATGCAATTACTATTCTCTTTATTTGGCACTGCTAGGCTTTTTAGGTGTTTAAATAAGATTAGGACACGAACACACCACTCGTTTTTACAAAGATTTGGATTTTTGACCCGCTAGATTTGCATTTGAGCCCACTGTGCGCCATTTCGCTGTTTCGCTTATCATAGTTTCGCCGTTTGATTGTTTGACATTTTTTAATTAATTGATTGGAGATCTGGATACAAAATTTTGAATTTAATTTTATTTGGCTTACAGATCCTTATGCTCCTGAATGCAAATAAAACAAATTATTTCATTCTTTTCCCGACGTTTCGTTGGGTCTTTTCCAACTTCTTCAGGGTTTTTTTTATTTAGGTAGCGTTAACTGAATTAAGTATGCAAAATTTTTGAAATAACATTAATAAATTGACAAATTTTTCTTCTATTAATTTAAATTTAACTTACATAATTACATTTAATTTGAACACTTGTTTATGAAAATATCGAAAGTTGACAGTAAAAAATAAATAAATAAATAAATAAATAAGTACAGCTCACAAACTTTGAACACAACTGTCGACTAAAAATAAGAACCTTAACTCTATATCACAGATTTTTTATTGCCACACTATAGTTGTTGTTGATATTGTCTTTGTCTTCTTTGGTATTCATCGCTCTTGTCAGTTTTTGTTGGATTCTTAAGCTTTTCTTGACATTTCATTATCGTTGACTTGGTTTGTTTAAGGTACTTTTTTCCTGAAGCGTTGCTCCATAAATTGTGGCTCTTAATATTATTTTAATAATTAGACTATTCTTGCTAGACGTTGTGTTTGGCTGTTTAAAAGTGTTCCAAACTGAACAAAATCAGTCATTTGGTAACTTTTTTTTTGCGTAAATGTACATATAAGATGTTCAAAGGGTAGACATGTGCATTTGTGCATTCAAGAGGACACAAGCGTCCACAAGCTTTGTTTCAAAAAGCGAACCTCTGTCTATCAACTCCTACTCTCACCTCCCCGCGGTGAACATCGGGTGCCTAGTACCTTTAACTGAAGATGGGGTTCCAATCCCTGTGGACGGTTTAAGGGGGCAGAAAACGAGAGAGGGGGGGAGGAGTGTTCCCACTAAGGCACTTCTCCTTCATCCAGGCGGCAGCGGAAGAATTCTCCAGATAGAATCAACGGTGTCGTCTACAGTTCCACACTCAGAGAAAAAAGCAGGTATTATCAACCAATTTCTGGTCAATCATACCTGATTTTCAGTTTGTTATTTTTCAACTCGGTAGATCAGGTTAACTGTTTAACTTGATACCTGATTTGAAAATTTAACACTGTAATCCTGTAAATTTTACCTGCAAATAAAGTTAATTTAACCTGACAAAATATTCAATGCCCTGTAATTTTAACATGAAAATCTGGTTAGTTTAACCTGAAAACCTATAGTTAATTTAACAGGTTTCAATGTTATATCAACCCTGTATCTAATGCCGGATTTACAAGACTTGAACGCTGCCACTATAATGACAAAAAGAATTAATTTGTCCATTCTTTTGTTGTTGCTTTTGTCATTATACTGGCAGTTTTCCAATCGAGTTAATCCGGCATAATTCATGAATTTATTCGTCTAAGAGCCGTCTCTTGCGATGTCTATCGCTCAACTCGTAAGCATTATTCTCTGAAAGTACATATAGAAATTTATTATTTATTTATTTTAATTTAAAAATTATTTGTGATACTTACTTCAGTTTTGAACTGGGAACCTTTCACACACGGAGATAGCACTCATCCACTGGGCCAATTCACTACACAAAAAACTGGCGCCAAATATCAATACCTTAGTTGAAACTCATTGGATGGCTTGTGTGTGTGTTTTAGCACTATAGTGTCACGTTTAAATGAACTGACAGAGTGCTACTTTTACAGAAGGCCAGGTAAAATTCAAATAATTTTATTTGAATGGCCTGTGTGTGTGCGTTTCAACGCTAATGTCACGTTTAAATGAACTGGCAGATTGCTTCTTTAACAGGAGGCCAGGTTAAATTCAAATCGTTTTACTTAAATTGTCGGTGTGTGTGCGTTTCAGCACTTGTGTCACGCTGGAATGAACTGGCAGAGTGCTTTTTTAACATGAGGTCAGGTAAAATACAACAGGTAAAAAAAAACACATTAAATGTTAGTTCAACCTGATATGTAGTAAAACAGAAATTCATATCATACAGTGTTAGAAAAACACGACCTTGGTTAAAATTAACACTATATTCTTGTTAAAATTTCTTATTTACAAGAATTTAGTGTTAAAATTACAGGTCATCTTCTTAAATAAACCTGAATATGGCAAGAAAGTCCACCAGGTTGATTTTGCACTGAATAAAAGGTTACTAAAATCAGGTAAATTTCTGAAATGTCAGTAACTTTATATGGGATTGTGCACCTCGTGAATTCAACAAGGCCCAGGTTAATTATTTACCTGACGTTTTTCTCTGAGTGCAGTTAGGTTGAACTACTTAGTGAACACCTTATACGGGCTACTACGACATATTCGGAGCTCAGGCCTATAAGGAGCGGTTAATCCGGCTCCCCGCCCTTGGAGTTATATTGTAAGGGTCTGGTCCTCCAGGTTGGGGGTCGTGCCGTCGGGGTGACTTCCCGGCCACGTAAAGCTTTTTTAGTTGCGAAGCAACAACAAGCCTCGGATACAGACGGATTTACTGTTGACGAACCTAGCAAACGAAATAAGGACAACGAACTTCGGATCTGCACGTGGAATGTTCTTTCTCTCTATAGACCACGTGCAGCCGAACATTTAGCGGAGGCCCTAGACTGCTACAAAGCAGACATCACCGCCATCCAAGAAGTGCGATGGGATGGGCCCGGACCGAAGCCTGCAAGGACGATCAGGGGAACATCATAGTAGAATCGCAGTCGGTGCTGAGGATATGGAAAAATCATTTCTGCAAATTGTATAACGGCGATGACGAACCGAATTCCGCTACCATGCAGATTGCACCATTCAACCTGGACGACGTAGGCCAACAATTCCGTCCACCCGATCTCGACGAAGTAAGGATAGCCATATCTAAACTTAAGTCCAATAAGGCTGCTGGTGCTGATGGGCTTGTGGCTGAGCTATTCAAAGCGGCTGGCGATGAATTGGTTAGGAGTATGCACCAGCTCATCTGTAAAATATGGTCGGCGGAAAGCATGCCCGATGAATGGAGCCTTAGCATTGTTTGCCCGATCCTCAAGAAAGGCGATCCTCTGGACTGCACCAACTACAGAGGTATTAGTCTTCTTAATACCGCCTACAAGATCTTCTCTGCCGTACTTTGTGAACGCCTGAAGCCATTCGTCAACAACCTGATAAGTCCATATCAGTGTGGCTTTAGGCCAGGGAAGTCCACCATCGACCAAATATTCGCACTACGGCAGATCTTGGAGAAAACCCAGGAGTTTCAAATCGATACCCACCACCTTTTTATCGATTTCAAGGCCGCGTATGACAGTATCTATAGAGACGAGCTACATATATACAGCAATATCTAGTTTTGGCATCCCTGCCAAACTCGTCCGTTTATGCAGGATGACGATGGAGAATGCACGCTACTCCATCAAGGTCGGCAAAGACCTCACCGACACCATTGATGACAAAAAAGGTTTTAGGCAAGGCGACTTCTTCAACATCGTTCTTGAAAGAATAGTGCAAAACTCTCACGTCAACACTAGAGGCACAATCTTTCAAAAGTCCGTCCAATTACTTGCTTACGCTGAGGACATTGACATAATCGGACGAACAAAGCGTGATGTCAGTGGTGCTTTTGTGAGTATTGAGAAGGAAGCCAAGAAGATGGGTTTAACGGTGAATGAAAGCAAAACGAAATATATGCTGTCAACAAGAAAGGACACCCAACACCGACGTCTAGGACAGAACGTCACTATAGACAGCTATAATTTTGAGGTGGTCAGAGACTTTGTCTACCTAAGATCCGCTATAAACTCAGCGAACGATACCAGTGCTGAGATCAAACGAAGAATTACTCTTGCCAATCGCTGTTTCTTTTGGCTAAGAAGGCAATTGAGAAGCAAAGCCCTCTGTCGAGCAACTAAACTGTCCCTGTATAAGACGCTTATCATCCCAGTCCTGATGTATGGTGCAGACTGCAGAGACATGGACACTGCTAACGGTGGATGAGAAGGCGTTAGGCTGTTTTGAGAGGAAAATTCTCCGGGTGATTTTTGGTCCCGTCTGCATAGATGGGGAATGGAGAAGAAGATACAACCATGAACTGTATGGGCTGTACAGCAACACCGACCTAGCCTCAAAAGTGAAAAGCCAACGACTAAGATGGCTGGGTCACCTAGAGCGAATGGACACTAATGCTCCGGCCCTGAAAGTCTTCGAATCCAACCCCGTGGGACAGCGCAGTAGAGGTGGACAGCGTAAAAGGTGGCGCACGCAAGTGGAAGAGGACCTCAACCAACTTGGCGTGCGAAACTGGAGACAGCTAGCTAGAAACCGAGCCGGCTGGTAGAAGCTTGTTGGTTGAGGCCCTGGTCCACCCCGGACTGTAGCGCCACCTTAAGTAAAGTAAGTAAGTACATATAAGACCGGTTTTTTTTTTTCATTTTCATCAGATGCTTTGTTTTATAAAACATTTTATTTTTGCTAATTGGTCACAAGTAGGCGTATTATTGTACTAAAAAAAACATTTTGTAAAAGTAACGGATTTTAACTTCCAAATTTACATAAATTTTCTGTCAAAAAGTGCCTTTTAAGAATTAAAAATTTCAATATCAGATGATACAATTATGACTATATAATCAATGAAAATTGTGGAAAATAAATTGAATATTCAACATTGTTTTGCAAAAAATGCTATAGCTACATTTGCTTTGAAAAACAGCGATTTTTGCCATTTTCTCGTTTTGTTAGAGGCTTTTACCAAAAAAGAGAGCCCACAATTAAAATTTTTTCCAATAATGTCCTAGAAAACAAAACAACCTTAATTGCTTTGAAAGAACAAGTACACGCTTCACAATCTTTTTCATGAAATCACTATTTCAATCCGGATCACTCCTAAATCTTTTTTTTGCTCAGTTTTGATTACGGGACATTTTAACAAAACTTATTTGACTTTAAATTCGAATATTAACAAACATATGTTGAGTATCGATGGATATTCTTCCTAATTGAAGAACACAAAATCAAGATAATTATGCGAAAGTCGGTATTTTGTTTATAGCTGTTTTTATTTGGCATTCAATTGTTTTGCGAGTTTTGACTTCCATTAAATTACATGCCTTAAAATTTCGCGCGAATGCCAAATAAAAAAAAGCTTAACAACAAAATGCCAAATAAGAAAAATCGAAACAGCAAAATGCCAATTAAAAAAAAAAAGCAAAACAAAGAAAAAATTTGCCAATTGCGAAATGAAAAATTCGGAGTGATGAGTTGTCAAATCAATAAAAAATAAAATATAGTTTGCCAAACATAAAATGTGGAACAATGAAATGCAAAATAAAAAAAAACTAAACATATGTATATAAAATGTCGAAATGAGCCCCCACGAAACGTCAATTTTCTAAACAATTCTGGCGAAACATATCATACCCTGATGAAAGTTGGTGAAAATGTTTTATTATTTATCAGAACCAAGAATCTTAAAAAAAGATGGATTTAATTTATAAAAGCATGAAATTCTATCATTGCTGAAACATTTCCTTTGATATCAATTGAAAAACCCTTTGCCACCTCAGAAAGTCAATTTGTGGAATATAAATAAACCGAAATCGCTGATGCCAAAGGTACAGAAATTCGAAAATATTTGATATTAAAACCACAAATTCTATAAAAATAGAAAATAACAATAATTCTTCGCTCTATTATACAACCATTTCGTTGTAGATGACTGACAGCTGTGCAAATTTGCTCATTGACAATGATTGTCAGTTGATATAAGATCTACGAAAATGAAAATAGCTGTCAATGAACTGACAAAGACGTTTGTCAAAAATTCTTTGTCTTTGAAAAGACCGAAGATTAAAGACACAAAGTAGAAATGAACTGGTAATTGTTTCGTTCAAAGACCAAATCGTGATCGGTCAAACTATGTCAATTCAAAGACAAGTGGAATCTTAGCATTACGGTCGCCTCTTTTATATAACCACAATTATTCTTGCAAAATATTATTTTCCCTTTACATACAAACAACAACAACAATTACCAATTGACAGCAATGAATGAACTCACAAAGCTCTAAGCCCTATTTGATTTTTTTTTAGCAAAAATAAGCCTCAAGCTTAAATCATTTACCACTTATTGCGTATTACAAGTTATTCAATTGAGAGAAAGGCAAATCAAGTACAATCGAACAATTTAACAGCTCCACCAATAAAGATTTTCATTATTTGTTCTGTTGGTTGGCGTCACGTTGTCTGGGTAAATGTAACCTAGGTATATATATAAAATCCCACAAAAGCCACCTTTACTCATTTTTTGCTTAGAACTTGTGCGTCGACTTAGATGGTAATCTATATACAATTTTCTCTGTGTTCCTGTTGGGACCGGTTTTTTGTGTTCAAAAGGATTACGTTGAAGGAAATAACATAGATATCTTCATCAGGTGCAGAATCATGTAGTAGATATCCCTTTAAGGACATACTCAATCCCAAAACCAATATACGAGTGAACGAAAAGTCTAGCTAAGTACATGCCACTATAGCGCAGTTGAAATGAAAACCGAAATCGAATTTCGGAGAAAAAATAAGTCTAAAGAAAGGTTTCTATTTTCCTATACTCCAGTGTGAATCCTTTATCCCACAAATGATACGGCCAAATTCAATACCCTACTTCATCGCAGCTTCATGAACCAATATCTTATTTCGCATGTAAATTTAAATTGATAAAGGTCAAACCATATGTGCCCCTTGTGCTTATTTCTCCAGTTTTTTTTTTAATATGCTCACTGGAGTCTACTCGTATTTATAATTTGTTTAATAGAATGCAGTTCCATCAAAAAACTGATTTTTTCTTAATACCATATATTCATACCTACATTATGTATAGGTGTCATTCGTGTTCAGAATGGGCGTGGACGAGGGTGGCTTCAGAAAATATGTAGGCGGCAGAAACAATCACAGTTTTCACTTAAACTCACAGACACTCAAGTGAATATTTTTTAAACCGTTTTTATTCATGAACTGTACGCAATACGATGGCTTGTGTATACACAGGGGTGTACTGAATCTTTTGGAAGAATTGGCCATTTAATTAACTTATCCGGCTCCCGACCCATGAAGGGTATCTGCCTGAAATATTGGGTCTTCCATGGGTTGCGGTCCCACGCATGTTACCTTCAGTCATCGAGACCAAGCGCTCTTGCGTCTAGGCGGTCACAGACGTAAGCAGCGCCCAGCACTCGGCGCTGCGCCACCGCCCCGTAGAGTAGAACTGGTAAAATTAGCGTTTTGTAGCGTGCACTTTATCTTTCGAGAAAGGAGTTTTGAATCCATTTGTTTGGCCAAACCGAAGTAGCAGCGGTTTGCTAGGGTTATTCTTCGTCGGATTTCCACTAAGTGGTGAGCTGGTGCAAACACCCTACCAGGACATCTCCTCCATACATACTTGAAGAGTTCCGCAGGTAGGCCATCCGAGCAGACGGATTTTCGTTCTTAAGCTTTTGGATGGCTTTCTTAACCTCTTCAGTACTGGGCGCTGGGACTGGATATTCATTGACAGGTCTCATGCTTATTTGCTCCCCTGTCGCCTCCTCTACATAATGCCCACATAGCAGTGGCTGGAAATCACGGCCGTAGCCAGGATCTAATATATGGGTGAGCTGACGGCTGTTTTGGGTGAGCTCACATTTTTTTTTAAAGAAAATCATAATTTTGTCTACATAATTTTGCAACAATGACAGTTCTTGCTCTGAAAAAAAGAAAAAATGCTTTTGGATCTGATTTCAGAATAGCAAATAAAATCGTTCACGTATCGAATGGGTCTTCCCGATCTATCAAACGTCCAAAGATAAAAAACCTACTTTTATTTTTGCTTTGCAGTTCTATATCTGACAGTTCTTACAAAATGTTAACAGACTCCTAAAGTCCTTTTTAGTTTAAGCTATGAACACAAGGGGAAACCAATTAGTTTAAAATCTTAAAGGCTATTGTGTTTTGTTTATTCCATAATCGGAGCACACTTTTGACTGAAAAATAACAGATCAAGTGACTGACAACATGAGCACACAAGAACACAAATAGCGCAATGAACCGGCGAGTACTCGGTTTACTGACGAAGAAATCAAAGTGTGCGGCATAAAACGGGAAGATTGGTATTTTTGCATACATTTTAAATTTTATTTCAAAGCAAACAAATATTTTTACTCACAGTGAAAACTTGGAAAATCATAAAATATCTCTGCATTTTTTTTTTGGGTGAGCTTAATATATTTTTGGGTGAGCTGAGCTCACCCTAGCGTAGGTCTGGCTACGGCCGTGCTGGAAATGCTTCTTAAGACGTCTACAATTCCCTGTGCTTCGGTGACTAGGCTCCCTTCGCTGTTTCGAAGAGCTTGCGTGCCAGTCCTATGACCAGATGACAATTGCTTGGCTGTTTTGTAGAGCCGGAGGGTGCTAGACTCTTCGAGTTACTTGAGCTGAGAGGCTGCGAATGCTCTTTTCTTTTTGCACAGGGTTTTTTCTCTTTCCTTCTCTGTTCACCGTACACCTCTCTTGCTGCTCTTGTTTTCCGTTGCAGCATTTGCATTCATGCATTTTCCGTCTCCTGCTTCAATACCGCGCATTCATCATCATACCACGGGTTCTTTTCTCTGGGTGGTTGATAGCCTATGGTGGTCACGGCTGTATCCTTATTGATGTCGCGATACTGGTTCCACTGGTTGTTGACGCTTATGGCTGGGTGTACGGCAGAGAGTTTCCCGGTCATCAATTACTCACTGTAGTCTCTGGCTTTCTCAGATGTGCTAAGGCATTCAATTTACAGTCGGGCTCTAAACTTTGTCACAACAAGAAAGTGGTCAGAGTCCACGTTTGCACCTCGGAAAGTTCGCACATCCAAGATGTTCAATGCGTACCTTGCGCCAATTAGCACGTGGTCGATTTGGTTGGCGGTTCGACCATCTGGAGATCGCCAGGTTGCTGTGTGTATCCTCCGCCTGGGAAACCTAGCGCTACCTATCACCAGCTGCAGCAAAGTCGATTTGTCAGAAGGCGTTATCTGTGGTCGTTTCATGGAGGCTGTGCTTTCCAACTATTCCGCCAAAAATTATTTCTTTTCCGACTTTTGCATTGAAGTCTCTGAGCACGACTTTGACATCGTACTCTGGACAGGCTCCGTATAGGCTCTGTCCAGGAGGTCGTAAGACTCCTCCTTGTTAGACTCCTCAGCTTCATCGGTAGTGGCGTGTGCATATATCAGGCTGATGTTTTGGAAGGTAGCTTTGATGCGGATCACAACAAGGCGATCGCTAATCAGCTTAAAATCGATGACTTTCGATCTGAGTCGAATTCCCACGATGAATCCGCATCCTAGCATGTGCAATCTTTGATGACAGCTGTAATAAATGTCGCAATCTTTTCTTTTCGTTATTCCTGATCCTATACATCGTACCTTCTGGATCGCAGTTGTATCTGCCTTGTACCCCGAGAGCACAGATTCATGTTTTGAGTACCACCTGGCGTATAGAGTGTCCTTACATTCCAGGTGCATACTCGTAGGTCATAGTCCATTTTCGTTCTGCGTCTGTTTGCCATTTGAGGGGGGTTGTTATCAGTGGCGATTCCTCTCAGTTGGCTAGGTTGGCTGCGCCAACCCTAAAATTTCGTCTTATACACGTACTACAAACAATTTGTTTGTATTTAAACTTGAGAATAAAATATCCTTTTATGTTGATAAAAAAACTACAACCCAATCCGTTTGAATCATTATAAAACCAGCAAAACCTATTTAAATCGAGTCATTCACTGCAACCCCTACGTGCTGTATTAATCCCATACATAGTAGGAATCTCTTTTAATATTATTTTTCTTTCAATATTGGCCGTGTTGGCTACAAAATTTGCGCCAACAAATCTCATACAAACTACATATTATTCCCGATGTGCTGTGTCATTCTATCTTTAAGAACAGACCCACAAAAATACCCACACAGGTTGGCTCTACTGAAAGAGCCAACGCCTGGGTAGAAAAATGTGAGTTGATTGCCGACCAGTACCCACCAGTGGAGAACCTAGTTATCTGAAGCAAATGTTTTAGTTCGAATTATATATGGGTAACTTGAAAAAATCATAACTCCCATTCTACTAATCCGATCTTCAAGGTTAAGGTCTTTAAATAAGGCCAAAATGACACTCTACAATGTGTGAAAAAATCATTGAAAAGGGGTAGAAAATTTCATACTAAAGGGGTGATTAAGTCTGCCTTCAATTCGATTTGCAGCATTCTAAATTCAAAAGTTGATGAAAAATTTCACAATTTGAAAAAACAAAAAATGCTTATTTTTTGCTTATTTTCTCTTCTAAGATTATGTTTTGCAATGTTTTACCATCAAACCTACATGAGCGGTGCTAAATTTTTTTAAACGATTTTTTACAAATAAAATGCATTTTAATTAAAAAACTGATCGACATAGCTTCATTAATATAATGATTACTCAAACAAATCTGTATGAATCTTTAAAATTAAGGTTTTAAAATACTGTCAGTAAGATAATCGTTAGATTTATAAGAAAAAATTATTATTTTTTACATGGTAACTATGAAAAAAATGTAAAAACAATTTGAAGTAATGTTTTTTTACACCTACTTAATGGCATTAATATCTAAAAATTTCATATAAATATTGAACATAGAAAAAAAAATTTAATCAAGTATTTAAATTTAGTATAAAGACTAAATAAATGTAGGTAATCACAAAGTTGTATATCCAACACCAGAGCAGGAATTAAATATTATTTGAATTTAGTACATTTAAAACATGCTTTGTTGTACATTGTTCCGGCCTCACTAAAACATTAATAACTTTTTTAATTACCAATGGACTTTAATGAATCAGATTTTTTTCGATTAACAATTAAAAATAATTTTATTTAAATGTATCATTATTATTATCATTGTAAACCACGGAAAAGCTAATAAAAAATGTACACAACAAAAAATACCTTTAATTTTTGCATATGAAAATAAATGAAAGAATTCAGTATAAATGTAACTTATCAACATTGGTAATTTTTTTTAATATTCCAAAATGAAGTGTCAAATAATGGATTATACTAATTTAAATTATTTTCAACCAAACATAATTATAAAAACTTCACAAGAAATTTTAGGGGGAAACAAACTTAGGGCATCTATATAAATATATGCTTTTCGAGTACATTTACCTGAAAAATACATAACTTGAATATTAGGGAACAAAAATACACCTTATTTATGATTTAGTATTTGTCTTAAGAAATCAGAAATATCTAAATTATAAAGCTCAATTGGAAGTAAAATAACAAAAATGTGTTTTTAAAAAAGTCTCACATTAAAAATTACTAAATTAATCCCCCTTTTGGCAAACTATATGGCTTATATTTATCAACCAAGTCCACAAAATGGATTTAATTTTTCAAAATTCTATTTCACCAATCCTAATAAAAAATTTGATACATGAAACATTGCTGTACGTTGCTCAAAAGCTTGAGTATTGATTTTCGATTTATTAATTAATTGTAAGAAAATTCACATTTTGATAATTTCCAAGGTAGCCGTAGAAACCAAATAAAATCAAAAATTGTCGATCCAACTGCATGAGAAATACTGCATTGATTTTTAAAAATAAGGTGTCTATTTTAGCTCAGAGCAGATCAGATCAGATTCAAAACACAAAAATAATTGAATCGGATAATAAAATTTTCAATTTCTGAATCTGATCTTATCTGCTCTGAGTTAAAAAAGAAAAACGCCATATAGAGAGATTAATCCTCAATTTTTTAGAGCGTTACAGTTTACAGGTTACATTTTCATAAAATTTGAGTAGCTGAGAGGCTTCGAAAGGCTAAAAAGCATGTTTTTTACTATATTTACAATAATTTCATCCTTATTTTTCAAAGTGTTTAAATATATGTAATAATTTGGACCAATGTGTCAAAAGAGAAAGAAATGTTGTCGAAGATAAGAAAAAGTGAAAATTTTTAGGAACCGGTTCTGGAAATTTTTTTGAAAATAGAGTGACGACTGCATTTTATGTAGGTAGAGATAAATGAGTTGAATTAAAACTCATTATAGAGGAAAAAAATTAAAAATTTTTGCTTTTATTACATTCAGCTTTGATCAAAGGATTATTCGTAGCCAACCCAGAACTCAAGACCAGGAATCGCCACTGGTTGTTATCCGAAGCTTCACGCGTCTCTCTCTTAACCACAGTAACCTCCAATCTGTAGGGCCATGGGTTTAATGTTGGAATTATTTCCTTGATCCACATTCGCACTTACAAGTTTAGCAAGCCATGGCATAAGGCCAAGACCCGTATCCGGCGGCTACCAACTTGGAGGTATTGTAGGCACTTGATGTGTAGGCAAAGATACAGCTCGAGCCCCCCAGTTACTACAACATCATCCAACCACCAAACGTCATTATTGCGAAAACGTCATTTATGTCAAAATTACAATTGCGAGATGTTCTTTAACGCAAACTGCAAAGTGAGCTCTTTGAAAATTCTAAACGATTTTCTGCTAAAGTATTATTTTCGATAACGCAGTTTTGCAAAAGTCATATATGTTCGCTTGTTCGTTAACAACATTTTCGGTGCAACTCTGTGGTAAAAAATCGATTTGACGATAAAAATATTGAAAACCCAGAAAGTGTGCTCGTGAACGTCAAATGCGTTTACAAGAAGATTTGCTGACGTCAACAAACAGATTTTGTGCAAGCAGCACGATTGCACTTCTGACGACTGGAATATTTGCGTCAAAATTGGCGATCATTTGACAATCAAATTGAAGCTTATTTGACAGTTTTCTGAAGGCCCTGGATACCGGTTGTTTTTGCCTTAAATAGGTGGGACAAATTTTCAATTTCATACATAGTTGAAAAATAATAGAATTTGAAATTTCTGCGCGTCAGTTTGCATCCTCAATTTTCATGCAGAACTTTTAAAAGCTAAAATCTGTTAAAAATAGTTTTCGACATTTAATGCTTGGAAAATCAATCTTTGGAATTATTAAAGTTTAATTTTTCCAAACCAAATCAAAATCAATCTAAATTGAAATATAAAGTTAAACTCTCCGCCCACTATTAATAGCCCCTCAAATATACGAAGCCTATAACCAGTTGTCTATTTCTGCCTTATAAATATCCGGCACTGTGAAAACTAAAAATATAGGTCAGGAAATATTGAAAATGAGGAAAGTGGGGACGAAGGCAACAAATTGGTCTGTAGGTAGGTACCGCAATGTCAGAGGAGTTTTCCAACAATCGTTGATGGCTTGTGAGTTGTAATACTGCACAGCTTTTTTCGTAAATTAATTTCAGATACACAAGCAAGGCACACACACTTCAGACCGGATATGGAATTTTAAATCATTACACTCGTTGCAATTATTTTTGTTGAGTAAATGTATTTTTATTAACTTATGCAATATTCAAGTATTTTAGGAAAATATTTTGGTTATGGGAGAATGGTTGTATGAACAGTTCATGTACGAGTACGTGCTCTTTTGTGGGTCATAGTTTGAATTGATTGCTGTTCACATATCACATGGGTTGACAAACTTGTCATTAGTTTTTTCTTTTAAATTTATTATTTAAGTATGGATTGGTGCTGGAACTCTTGAAAAGAGCAATTTCTCATATTTTTTAATTGTATAAGTAGGAAATTGCTTTATTTTCGAAGTGGAAGAAATTTTTTTTGAGGAAATTTTGTTAACTAAATACATATAATATTCATTATAAATGAACATGCTTTGTGGATTGTTTATCAAGCCAACATTCTAAGGACATGTCACATGGGGTGAAAAAAAGATAATATCTGTCATGTTATCGACTTCATCGCATACAAAATAAATTTTCTCCTGTACAAACATTTTTTGTAACAAATCAGACATGAAAAGTTATGAGATGGGTAAACTTTTAGTGTACCAAGTACTTAGTTTATGACATTTCATATTCTGACGTTGCATATTTTAAGTATTGTTAACATTTCACTGAAAATAAACCATTAAGCATTCTCTATTTGCTCTGAATTACGGTAATAATGCAGCATAAGCTCACACGCGATAAAATAAAGTGCATTTTTAGATTTTCCCCAAAAGCAAACCCCAAACCGGAAAAAATATCAAAGGTTTAAATAATTAAATTTAAATTTATAATCACGCTAAGTGCTTAATTTTTTTTATTTGGATAAGGATTTGATAGGAAACCACTTTCAGTGAAGGAGTGAAGGAATTGTTATTTTGGACCATCAATGTCAAAACTACAAGTAAAATATCGGTTATCAGAATCTGGGATAAGAAAGATTTACTTGAACATCCTTCGGCGAGGAACAGCTGCCAGCATAAAAGGTTCTTGTGAAAGGAACTGCTCTTCAGCAGAATAAGAATTAAAGCTATATGCTGAAGTTTAACATAGTTTAGGTTAGATTAGGTTAGGGTAGGTTAGAGGGGTGATGATACGGCAAACCACATTATCTCACTCGGATCTCCGTGGATTCATTGTGCTCTCTATGATAAAGGTAGGTAAGTGTGAGGAGGTTGTTGTATTGAGAAGAAGTTTAAAAAATGGGAAGCCCCCTTGAACCATCCTGACTTCTGAGTGAGTTTCAGGATATTTTTTTAGTGGCAGGGTTGAGATATCACCCATTTCCTTGAAAAATTATTCTCCGAAGGCTTCTTTTCTAGTTCTGGCTAGTGTGGGGTCATTCACAGAGGAAATAGGATAAGATGAGCCCTCCTCCGCCTCTTCATCTTGACATTCTCTACAAAAGTCCGAACGACTGATACCCATTCTGCTCATGTGCATTCCCATTGAAATGTGTCCAGTAAGATTCCATCAACTAGGAGCGATAAATTGAGGCCTGCTATTAAATAATCTGTTTTTTTTTCCTTGCAATGTTCGGCCATAAATTTCTTGAAATCGACAAGTGTCAAGTGATGACCATCTGACATCTGTAGCTTCAAGGAAATTCTGGTGAATTCTACTTTTTCCTGCTCCAGTGGCATAAGTACCGAGGGTTAGATTTGCCATTTCATTTCCGAAAATACCACGTCCATGTCCTGGGACCCATATAAGGATAACTGCGTTTGTTGGGCCTAGAGAACTCAGTTTAATTCGACAACGGGCTATCAGTTAAGTGTTTGAGCCTTATAGTGATTGAAAAAATAGCTTTAATTGCCACCTGGAAATCTATAAGGATGTCTATATTACTATTGACTACTTCTAGAGACGCAGATTGTGTCGCGGCTTCGCAAACTGCAAATAGTTCCCATTGGAATACTTACTGAAAGCTTTATTGATCCATTTATAGGTGGGTTTTCCGAGTAGATTCCTGACCCTACCCCTTCATCTGTTTGGAACTATCAGTAAACACCGAAACATGATTTGCAATTAATGACCTTGTTTTCTATGCAGAATTGCCTAGCTGGGGTATCTGTCATCGCCAGTGGATTAAAATCTATGTGCGGTGTGACGTAGTCTGTTTGAATATCTATGTATGTCAGTTAAGTTCCTTATGATTCTATAACCAAAGTGGCCATTTTTCCAATTTTAACACTGTTTAAAGTCCTAAAGTGGCTACCAGCCACTTTGACTAACCTACTAGAATTTGAAACTTATTTAAAATTTAGTTTATGCATTCTTATGCATGACAAAATTATACCAGACGGGTTTGACGGTCGAAAGTGCTTGCCAGACGAGCCTAAAGCTCTTAAAGGTTAATAAAAGATATTGGATAACTTGATAAATTTGTTAGGTACAAGGCTAAAACCAAGGCTAAGACCAGTTTGGTTGACGAAAAATAGCTTGCAGACGAGTTTTAAAAGTTGGTATTTAAAAATGTAATTGATTAGTCAGAGAATAATGTATGTAATATAACACGTTAACTGCGTATAATCCTAATACATATTAAATCAAGTCAGCAAATTATGATATGGTTCTTTTACTGAACACCCAGGGTTGCCACATATTTTTTTCAAAAAATTTTATAAAATTGACAAAACTGAAACATCAACCTACCAATAGTTTTCGCACATATGTAAGCTTGGGCCCTCTTGTATATAAAAAAAAACATACTTGATGAGTTGGACGGTCAAAAGCGCCTAAGGTTTTAAAAATTGGTAGTGGCGCAGGGGCCCCCTTTTTCCTAACACTGGCACAGCCTTAGGTATGCTTTTTTTCCTACAATATAAACTTTCATCAGCATATTAGACAAGTTCAATTTGATTTTTGATTTTGTACGATAAAGGACACAATTCAGTATTTATAAATTATTGTCTCGAAATCCTTTAATTTTTTCAAACAAATTTAATCTTAGTTAATGAAATTGTACAAAAGGAACATAATAAAATCTGTTTGTATGAACAAAAATGTTTGAGAAAATGGTGCAAAAACGCTCAGTGCTTATGTATATTTTATGAGCTAAAACAGGCTAGATTTTTGAAAAAAATTAACGGCTTTCCAGATATGTGCAAAAATATTTGTTTGTCCCTTTTCGGTACAAAATCAAAAGTCAAATTTTTGAAGCGGTATAACTTTAACACTAACCAACCTACAGGCTTCTTTAATAGATACATACATACATACATAGCTCATTATTTAGAAAATTTCTAAAAGTAACTGCTTTGAAATTCAAATGAGTTATTTGAAAAAAAAAATTCAAAGCTCACACCCTTTTTCGATATAGTGGGTATCTCCTTTCCTATTCCACCCACAAACTTGGTTATATAATAAGGAGATTTACCCGAACACAAATTGTTCAAAAATTGTTGCCTATCGACACAAACTTTTAAAGAAGTTTTAACTAAACTGGCCATGAAGTGCTTGCAGGTAAGGAATAAGGATAGACGCTAAAACGAAGCTCTCCAACAAAATTCAGTTTCATCAGAACTTTTTCCTATTTTTTTTATTTATTCGCTTAATTTGGGCTAAGGGTGCTTGTTCCAATAGGAAACAAAGTGGTTGTAAGTTGCAGTCACGGAGGTGTTATTTGGTAGAATTTATGTAATAGATCATGTAATGTATTCACACATAGGAAGGAAAACTATTGAAAAGACACAATGTAAGAAAAATTAATAATAAGTAAATTTTAAATTAATATGCAATTGACATTGTGTGTCGTATCAATCTTCATGAAAATTTTTGTACATACGTCGAGTACTCTGAGTTTCAAGGGCCCACATGTATATCTCGGGGCCCCATATCAATGATACGGATGGTATCAATATATTTTATCAGTATCGGATTATTGCTGACGTAGCTTAGGACTTGTCGGATTGTACTGTTATCAACGTTATTAAAGGCCCCTTCTTTATAAAGGATTAATTTTTCGACTGTACCGACCACTTCATGAAGAGCTGTAACAACAGATTTGCTCTTCATGTATTAGACCTAGAGAGTCCACAGCACCACAGCAGATTGTGGGTGTAAGTGATTGCAAAAAAAAGATGTAAGGGCTTAAAAGTTTGAGTAAAGGCTATTCAAAAATTCAAAGTTTTGAAGTCCACAACCAGTGCTTTAGTGATTAATGAGTGTACGACAAAAAATTATAAATGCAACTCCGAGGGTAATCGTGTTAGCCGAAATTGGCTTTCACCCCTCCCTAGATAAGCTCCTCGGATCATATATCACGGTGTCTGGGGCCATTCGAGTGTATAGTTCACCCTGCCATAATTTTTAAAAATTCAAAGTTCAAAGTGATCGTATGGGTGGACTTTCCAGCTTTCGGAATGAAGGTGATATTGACTTATTCTCTCCAACTAGAGGGAATGTAGGTGATGTTTAAACAAATCCTAGTTAACCCCAGTATAACATACATAACATCAAGGTCAGTACAAAGGCTACTCAATTAAAGTGCCCTAAGAATTTTTTTGGTCTCGACAGTAAAGGAGTCGCCAAAAAAAAAGTTCTATACGGCTGACGTGGAACGTGTTAGATTAGTGGAGTTGACTATCTATCCTGAATCAGCAGTCAACTGTCTAAATAGAGGAATGCATCGGGCGGAAAAAGCCACTTAGACACACACTCTAATATTCGCCTTTGGGGTCAAGCCAGCTGTGATACAAAACCTGCTGAAAGCTCCCCTAGCCCTGGTCAGAGAAGTTTTTATATGTCAGTTGAAATACAAATTCTGATCCAGCCAGATGCCAAGGTTCCTTACTACACATTTACTCGCTATTGGTTGCCCATTTTGGTCATAAGATCAATAGCTTGCACTTGCACCAATTCTTTCTCGTATCCATTGAGACTCCACGCAATGGAGCCCTTAACGGAGTTCTAAACAAAAAATGTCTGTTTTCTGAAACTTGATTTTCAACTTCCAGTCATCGAAGTCACGCTGCAAAAGAATAATGATGATCTCGACTTTTTATCTTCAAACTTGTTTTTGAGAAATCAGATTTTCAAAAAAGAGTTGAAACTTTTTAAACAATTAAAAATTTTTGTTTTAAATTTGTGTATGCATTATTTTTTGAACTAATTTAAAACGCGTACATAAAAAATGAATTAAAATCCATTCAGACGATAATGAGAAAATTCGAAATCAAAATAACTGTTCGATGGGAGGTACTTTTAATAATTTCTTAGTGTAAAGGTTTTAATATTTACGCCCATATTATTCACTCTTTTAATCCAGATTTAAACTTAAATCCAGATTTAAAGTAACTACCTAATTTTTTTCCGAAAATTTGAGAATGAATAATATTGAAACAGTTGGATTTAAAATTCACTTTAATTTAATTTGAATCCAGAGTGAATAACATGGTGGTAAGCAGGTCAAAATCGTACAAGTCATTCTTTAAAAAAAAGAAGAAAGTAGTTCTTAACTTCTTTTTAACATTTAAATGGAAGTTATCATAATATTGTTCATAAAAATAAAATATTTGTTTCTAAATATTCTGAAAAGTGCTAAAAACCGTTAGGTAGGGGAGAGGGGGGCACCTTTGAACACTTTTCGCCTTGGGGCCCATAAAAACTCATTGGTTTTAATTATTGAACCGATAATTAATTTTACTTTGAGATATTGAATTAGTATTTGGCTTAAACCAATAATTGAGCTAAATTTATAAAGGCTTGTGATTATTAGGATTTTTTTAACGAAGAAGGTCCTTATGTTCAAAGGTACCCCTCAAGTGTCTAAAAAAAATTTAAAAAAAAAACAAGTTTAAAGCTGTAGCCAAACAGGCCGACAGTAATAATTTTCGTCTTCCCTATCATCGAATGTCAGCGTCAGGTTTGAACACAAACTTTCATTCAATTTAATTTTTTTCCAAATATCATTGTGAATACCTTTTACTTTCAAAAAAATTAGTTGTGCATCAATTTCGCCCACTTGATGTGGCGAAATATCCTTGAAAGCCTACAGGACAAGAGACAATTTTAACAACTATTATTATTTTACCAACTATTTACCAACTATTATTATCTCGGTGGTTACTGGTAACTCAAAGGAATTTTACCATTTTAGAGTTTTATATACATATATTGTATACAAGCTGGCCCGCCCTGGCTTCACCCGGGTAAACAAAATTTTCGAGAACTAATGAACAAAAAAAAAATTAATTATGTGTCCTCGATTAATCGAATACTGGATAGTCGAGACTCGATTGTATTTTTTTTTATTTTGTCAGAAACAAATTTCACAAATTTCAAACTCAATTGATTTTTTTACATAAAACAGGTACCCAGAGTGTGCTTCCATACCTTTTTGGCAAAAAGCAAGACCTAGTTTACCCGAACTTGACAAAAACACTCCCAATACCAAAGATTTCCTGAAAAGAATCCTCCAAATAGGTCAAGCAATTCTTGAAAATACATTGTGGTGGTCAAAGAGCCGTGGCATCGATGCCTTGTTGGTGGCATGTAGTTTGCACTGATCGAAACGGTACGTCGACAAAGTTTTGAGCAAAGCTTTCACCACCTCTAAGACTATATAATTATTGTTCTAGTTTAATTTTCTGACACTTTTAAAATCGATTATTTTTACTTGCTTATAATAATTTCCTATATATTAATTTTTTGTTTCGATACAATTTTCCCTTAATTTCATAGTTTTTCCAATATTTCAAAGAAACCGTTAACATTTTTGCAATTAAAAGTAGCCTAGATTACTCCCTGAGTTGTCCACTACATGTATGAAAAGTCCCGTCATAACCTGTTCTGCCGTTTTGAAGGTTACCGCGGACAAACAGACAGACAGACAAAAATTTTTTGAATGATGCAGTTATGTTTCTTAGCAATTAAACAACCACCTAAGCTCAAAAACTTGAAATTATTTCAATATTAACGACAGACACTCCAATTTTATTTATATGTATAGAAGATGTATAGATGACTTGTTTAACTTGTCTTGTTTTTAAAAAACTACAAGCAGTTATTTATTAGGTTATTCATTGTTTTGCTCTCCTCTTTCACATATGTATGTTTCATATTCAGCACATAGCTTTCTTGGCACAATGTAAAAATACATTGTTAAATGTTCTTGTCAACAAACTGCAACAAAGTTAAAAGTTGCATAAACAAAAATCGAATGAGAAATGTGTTTATCATAATATTGTGGTAGGCATTCATATTGTAAACAACATTTGACTATTCTACGCCGTAAGTTAACTGTGGTTTTGTAACTTTTCCAAAAAAACACAAATTGTCTTATCGCTGCACGCGCTGCAAAATTTACCGCATTGCATTTTTATCCTCTTATTTTCCAGACAACGCTGCAAACTGATAACAAAGTCTCTTTCTCATTGAATGGATATCTCTAAACTGCATAAGCTTATATGCATTCAAAATGTTTGCGGTTGATTCTATTGTATAAAAGCACAGTATTTTTGCTGAATAAATAGCATTCGTCTTGGAAAGTTCATTTACTTGACACTAATTGCATTTCTTTAAGTTCAATAAATAATTTTCAAACTTAACAAACAAAAAACACTACAAAACATGACAGACAAAAAGAACCTTCTTTTGCTTTTCGATCGTCCGACTGAGCCTGTTTTCATGGAAAAAGGTACTTCTAAGTCGACTGTCTTTGATGTCCCTGATAAGTTTCTTACCGATCGTTATCGACCAATTGGGAATGAAGTTCAGAGTCGCTTCGGTGATAAGGCTGAAAAGAGAATTCCAGTGAAGGACATAAGCGTTCCAGATTTGAGAATACCTATGTCTTTGGGTCGTCGTGAACAATTTTCTTTGTTCATCCCGCGTCATCGCCGTATTGCCGGAAGGTTAATTGATATTTTCATTGGTGTTCGTTCTATTGATGATCTACAAAGCATCGCCGCCTATTCTAGAGATCGCATCAATGCATATTTATTTAACTACGCCCTCTCTGTGGCTCTACTTCATCGTTCTGACACCAAGGGCTTGAATCTACCCTCATTTGTCGAGACATTCCCAGAGAAGTATGTTGATTCCATGGTGTTTACTCAGTTGCGTGAAGAGGCGACTGTGGTTCCTGAAGGATCTCGTATGCCAATTATCATTCCAAAAGACTATACTGCTTCGGATTTAGATGAAGAACATCGGCTATGGTACTTCCGTGAAGATATGGGAATCAATCTTCACCATTGGCATTGGCATTTGGTGTATCCATTCGAGGCATCCGACCGTTCAATCGTAGCCAAAGATCGACGTGGAGAGCTCTTCTATTACATGCATCAGCAAATCATAGCTCGATACAATTTGGAACGATTCAGTAACAACATGTCCCGGGTTAAGCGTTTGAATAACTTACGAGAACCGATTGGTGAAGGTTATTTCCCAAAAATGGACTCACTCGTTTCTAGTCGTGCTTGGCCACCACGATTTGCCAACGCTGTCATAGCTGATCTTGACCGTGAGCTAGACCAAATCAAAATGGACGTAAGCGACATGGAACGCTGGAGGGATAGATTCTATGAGGCCATTCACCAGGGATTTGTGGTCGATGTGAGCTAAAGGCAAGAGATTTGTTTATAGTTTTTTATTTTTTTTTCATTGTTTTTCAGGAATCTGGCAACCGAGTGAACCTCGATGAGACTCGAGGTATTGATATCCTTGGCAATATGATGGAATCATCAATTCTATCTCCGAATCGCCAACTCTACGGTGATCTTCACAATATGGGACACGTATTCATTTCTTACTCGCATGATCCTGATCATCGCTATTTGGAGTCGTTTGGCGTGATAGGTGATTCAGCTACAGCTATGCGAGATCCCGCTTTTTACAGGTGGCATGCATTTGTGGATGATGTCTTCCAAGAACATAAGGAATCCTTACCGCCGTACAATCAAAATCAATTGAACTACAGGGATATATCGATTACCGGAGTTAAAGTTGACAACGATGACAGAGGAACTAATTCTCTTCAAACCTTCTGGCAACAATCGGATATCGATTTTTCACGTGGTCTCGACTTTGTGCCAAGAGGCAATGTCTATGCCAGAGTTACCCATTTACAGCACACTCCATTCACCTATACAATCAATGTTAACAATTCGGGAGGTGCTACACGTTTTGGAACCGTTCGCATATTCCTTGGACCGAAAAACGATGAACGTGGACAACCTATGCTCTTGAGAGATCAACGTCTGTTGATGATTGAATTGGATAAGTTCGTCGTTTCTCGTGAGTATAGAGTCTTTTTGATTAAGATTGATTTTGTAAACACAGTTTTGTGTAGTTCAACCAGGGGCAAATACTCTTCGCCGCCGATCAGCTGAATCAAGCGTCACAATTCCTTTCGAAAGAACCTTCCGTAACCTAGAAACAAATCGACCAGCTGCTGGGACTCCAGATGAACTTGAATTCAATTTCTGTGGATGTGGTTGGCCGCAACATATGCTTATTCCAAAAGGACGACCAGAGGGTCTTCGTTGTGAGCTGTTCGTTATGATATCGAACTTCGATGATGACAGGGTAAGATACACAGTTTACATTTCCGGTAGAAAAATATCAAGGTTTTAATGCTTCGATTTTATTTTTTTACAGGTTGATCAAGACCTAGTTGGAACTTGCAGTGATGCATCAAGTTTCTGTGGTGTACGTGACCGTCTCTACCCAGATCGTCGACCAATGGGATATCCGTTTGATCGCCTTCCATCAACTGGAGCCGATAGACTTTCGAGTTTCTTGACTCCAAATATGAGGGTTGTCGATGTTAATATAACCCACACTGACCGCACCACTGTTCGGATGTAAATTCCCAACCTAAGCATAAATATTTGAACTGTCACGCCTCAAATTTATTTTCCTGACATTACCTTTTCTGTTTTATTTTTTGTTTGTTTGTGCAATGCAAACGTGATTGAAATAAATTAAATATCATCAACCTTAGTAGAGAATCAAAATACTGTGTATTGTGAGTGCTATGGTCCGCCCACTTAATAGCCCGTCCGTGCTCAGACACTTGTGGCATGGTTTCATTAATTCCGTTGGGACATTAGGAACAAATTCCTATTTCGCTGATTACTATCCAGGTGTTGACAATTATTGCGAATTCGGAATATACTCTTGTATATTTGCTTGGTGACTGTGAAAGCAATTTAACGAGGCACACCACAATGTTTTCCCCGAGGAGAACAAACCAACAAACCCACACAATGACTTTAGGGACGACATTAGCTTTAATTGTCTTGTATATAATGCGAATGATTGACATGTTAAGGTGAAAAAGGGGATTATATAACAGGTAAGATGTTTTTTTTTACAAAAAAAAAGTGCATAGAATTGGATCGAAAATGCTGAGATCTTAAATAAAATTGTGTATGCATTCCAAAACTCCGAAAAATCCAAAATTAAATCTTTTGCCATCTGACATACGGTATTGTGTTTTTCTATGAGTCAGAAAGAAATTATAAAAAGGTTTCATATTAAAATCCACCTGTTCTTATTTCTTGGAAACGGTTCTAATAATTCAAATGAACTTTTCAGAGTTTTTTTGTGAAATCCTTTCCCACTTTTCTTGTTTCTTGGTTAATCGGAAATGGTTCTTCGGTATCCTTAAATAAATAAAGAAATTATAAAAAGGTTTCATAGTAAAATCCACCTGTTCTTATTTCTTGGAAACGGTTCTAATAATTCAAATGAACTTTTCAGAGTTTTTTTGTGAAATCCTTTCCCACTTTTCTTGTTTCTTGGTTAATCGGAAATGGTTCTTCGGTATCCTTAAATAAATAAAGAAATTATAAAAAGGTTTCATAGTAAAATCCACCTGTTCTTATTTCTTGGAAACGGTTCTAATAATTCAAATGAACTTTTCAGAGTTTTTTTTGTGAAATCCTTTCCCACTTTTCTTGTTTCTTGGTTAATCGGAAATGGTTCTTCGGTATCCTTCAATAAATAAATAAATAGATTGGGTGGCACAACAGCTCGTTGAGAACCAGGGCCTAGTGACTTAAAGGTCTCAACCATTCCTGTGTGTATATTGTTGGCATGATTGGAGCGGACCTACAGTTTTTTGCTGAGTTCGAACGGCTAAGTGAGAAGCATATTTTCATGACAAGTATAATCTTGGAGGATTTGTCAGTTCCTCAGAAGAGGCAGTATCTCGGATAAAACATTTCTGTTTTTAGGTGGTGGTTTTCGCAATTAAATATATATATATACCAAGGACCGACAGGCATTACGGAACTAAAACCATTTACTAACTTACTATATCTCAGTAGTGTAAAAAAAGTAGAAGTGATAGAATTCCCGCTGAAATGTAGAACCCTGGAGGTTAGGCTATAGGATTTCCTAGCCCAAAGGGTCAACTTTAGCATAAACGAAGAAATGTTTTTCCATTTTCGTGACTCAAATTCTGTCAGACCACCTGACACTTCAAGCGAAAAAGAGTTGAGTTTAGCTGTGAAAAGCCTGCATAGTAAAAGAGCACCCAGACCTCACGTAATACCAGTGGAACTACCCAAAATGACTGCCCACACATTCTGCTGAACATGTACAACAGCTGACTGGAGGAAGGTGTCTTTCCCAGGAGCTGGAAGACGCAACGTTTGGTACTCATCAGCAAGTGTAAAAAAGACCCAGATTTCTCAGTTGCATTCAGACTTCTATGTGTGCCGGACACTCACACCACAGGGAAGCTCTTGGAGAAGAAGCTGCTACCGCAATTAACCACTGCAGCAGAAGACTTATCAGAAAAACAGTACATGTTCAAAAAAAGGCCACTTTACGATTGGAGCAATTGAGGAAATAGTAAAAACCAGCTAAGTCTTACTTACTCAATTAAGGCGGGGTGGCGCTAAAGTGCGGGGTGGTGCTTAAGTGCGGGTTGGACCAGAGCCTTAACCAACAAGCTTCTTCCAGCTTGCTGTCTCCAGCTTTGCACGCCAAGTTAGTTGAGGTCGTCTTGCACTTGCATGCGCCACCTGTTACGCTATATTCCTTTACTGCGCTGCCGCCGCACAGTGTTCAATTTTGCCAATTTAGGTTGGCAAAACTCAAATTTAAATTTATAAAAAAAAAAAATGGAAGCTCAAAATTTAAAATAGAGTTTTATTTGGTTACATCGCAGAATTTCGTTGTCAGGTTAGCATCATTGTGTAGGGAAACGTTCAAACTACAATTAAGGCAAAATATATTCTGCGAAAGTTTGCAAAACAAAAAGTTCTGTAGTGATATTGAATGGCTCCTGAAATGTTTTATCTTTCTTATCGATCCATTTTTGATGTTTGGAGCATGAACTCAGGCACCAACAGATTTGATGACATCATTGATTACATTTTACAAGTTTTTAATAATACAACTCTACCCGATACAACAAAAGGAACAAATTAGAGGGATGTCTCAAAACATTGAATCAAAAAGGGGCTAAAGTTAGAAGACACCGCGAACTGTTTTTGCGCTATAATAGTACATGGCTTCGGAAAAAAAAAAATTCAATTTTCAGATATAGTGACTGATGCAATCCCTAGTTCCTCTCAAAATAGATCAGGAAGACCAGAAAAAGGCTTTAGTACATGTTGCTTATTGGTTTAAGAAAGGAAAAGTTGAAGCCCTTCTTCAAAACAGAAGTTGAGAGGAATAATTGTCCTTTGCCACCGAAATGAAACTTTGAAGTGAGGTTAAAAAAAATTCAGCTGCAGTTGTAAAACAGTTGTCTGAAGCTTCTCTGAATAGAGGTACAAGATTTAAAAAAGCTCACGAGTCTTTTTGCAAGAAGCCCACTAAAGCAATATTTTTCAAATGGTTATAAAGTGGGTAAGTCATGGAGCTCCACAATCAAGGTATCGACAAAAGTTTCCGAAGAGAAACACAATGACGAAAGTTCATTTATAGCATTTCTATGGTTCCCTTACAAATGTACTCTGGCACTGACAACCTCAAGAAAACAACACAGAAAACACAGAATTTTTTGTTGAATCCAGAATGATATCATGTGTGATAGACGGTAAAGTATACAGTACGCCCTCGGTAAAAGCAACCCTTGAAAAACGCAATACCTTGGTGAAAACAACACCCAAATTGTTACCATTAGTGACTCAGTAATTGCAACTTTTCAAAAAAGTGTGACTCAGTAAACGCAACTTTCCATGCAGTTATTTTATAGCTACTTCTCAAAATATTGTGCACTCATAAATCATAAGTGTATTGTGTTTTCATTAATTTGATTAATCATTGTTAAGCTCATTTCCTAGGCCAAGGATATACGTTTTTGTGACTCGGTCATAGCAACAAACTCAATTAACGCAACTGCTCGATTTTTTATTGGTTGCTTTTACCGATGGCGTACTGTAATGCTGTTTCGTCTTGTCCTTCTACACAAAGATGTTATTTGTGTAGAGCAAAGCCCAGTGATATGAATACCCCAAGCTGCATTTCTAAAAAGCCCGCAAATACCAACTTCCTTTCTTTTGGATTGTCTCCGCTTTATTCGTGGATTAAAATTTTTGAATGCTTGCTGCACATTTTGTATAGACTAGAAATCAAAACATGGCCAGTTCATCGTTCGTTGCCCAGAAAACAAACAAAAACTATCTCATAAAAAGAAGCTTACCCAGGACAGGTTTAGAAGGGAATTAGGTTTGCTCATCGATATGCCCAAACAGCAGACAGGCAATACGAACGATGGAAATACTGCTCGTAAATTTTTTAGGATTGTTGAATTGTCTTCTGAAATAGTGTTAATTTAGAGCTATCAAGCGATTTCATATTATCTTAGAGTCCTTGAACTGTGGATATCAAATAAATGTTGATAAATTCCATGAACACTCGAAACAAACCTGTACTTTATATCTAAGAGAATATTCTTGGTATTCAATGCCTGTCAACGTACACAAAGTACTTTTTCATGGGAAGGATATAATAGCATCATCAATTGTCCCAATTGGCCAACTATCCGAGGGAGCACAAGAGGCGAGAAACAAACACAACAGACAATATAGAGAACTATTTACAAGGAAAACATCACGAATCGATACAAATACTTATTTGCTTATTTTGGATCTTTTGGAAGATGCTACTTGACAACAGAATAACATAACAAATCTAGAAAGTCAAGAAGATTTTTCGTGAGATCTGTCGGACTTAGAAGATTTTGAAAGTGAATAAAGTTATTAATGAAGTATAAAAAAATGTTTCTATTATATTTTTTTTTTTTATTTAGGACCATGCACAAGGCTAATTTTATCATATTGCAGGCGCATTAATTTTGCCCGCCTAGAATTCTTAAATTGCACACTGTGTGCCGTACCATGGGGTTGGATTCAAAGACTTTCTGGGCCGAAGCATTGATGTCATTTCGCTCTAGGTGATCCATCCACCTTAGCCGTTGGCTTTTTACTTTTGTGGGTGTGTCGAAAAACTATATTGCTCGTCTCTATATACATAAATATGCTGTACTGTCCTAGTCAAGTGTTTTTCCAAGATATCCCGTAGTGCGAATATTTGGTTGAAGGTGAACTTTCCTGGCCACGCTGATATCGGCAAGGCTTGGCAGAGGCGATCTTGTATATGACGTTAAGGAGACTGATGCCTCTTTAGTTGGTATAGTCCAGATGATCGCCTTTCCTGAGGATCGGGCAAACAATGCAGAGGTTTCATTCATTGGGAATGCTTTCCTTATTTTGCAGATGAGCTGTTGCATAACTCTTACGAACTTAACACCAGCCGCTTTTAACAGCTCCGGCAGCTTTATTAGACCTAGATAAGTTAAAATAAAGCTATCTTTACTTTGTCCAGATCAGGTGGACGGAATTGTTGGCCTACGTCATTCAGGTTGAATGGTTCAGTCTGCATAGCAGCGGAATTTATTATCCAGATCCTCAGCCCTGACTGCGATTATACCACGATGATCTCCTGATAGTCCTTGCAGGCTTTGATTCGAGCCATGTAACCTTTGAAGGTTCTTTTAATCTTTTGGTAAGGCTTCTAAGCTTCAATCCTGCCATAGCATTCCTCTATTTTCTCGATCGCGTGCTTCTCATGCCCCTTCGTTTTCCTTCTGAGAAGCCAGTGTTTCTGTCTCCTGTTTTGCTCGTAGAGCTCAGGAGCAGCTCTGGTCTTGCTATACAGCGGCGGCGTTTGGTATGCCTGTTGTTTGGCTGCATGCATTTGTCGGCATTCTTCGTCAAACCAAGGGTTTCACTGGGGTGCTTTGAAGCAAGATGCAGTAGAGAGAACAAACCTTAGGTGGAACAATATCACCACTTGTTTGGCAACAAAACAAATCTGGCCAGTAATGGATTTAAAGCGTCTTGGCGTATTCTCTAACGATTTTTGCAGAAGCTGTATGGATGAGCAAGAGGTAGAGTCTATCTCTCACCTTCTATGCACGTGTCGTGCTCATAGACGAAGACTTCACCTTGGGGATTTTTACTTCAATGATCACAGTGATTTCAACATTGCATGCCTTAGTACATTCGAAAAAGTCTGAGACTACAGTGAGCAATTGACCGGGAATCTCTCTGCCGTATACCCAGCCACAAGCGTCAACAACCAGTGGAACCAGTATCGCGACAATATTAATGACAAGGAGACAGCCGAGACCACCATAGGCGATCAACCACCCAGAAAAAAGAACCCGTGGTATGATGATGAATTCGCGGTATCGAAGCAGGAGACGGAAAATGCACGAATGCAAATGCTGCAACGGAAAACAAGAGCGGGTAGAGAGGAGTACCGTGAATAGAGAAGGAAAGAGAAAAAACCCTGCGCAGAAAGAAAAGAGCATCCGCAGCCTCTCAGCTCAAGTATCTCAAAGAGACTAGCACCGCCACAAACACCCGAGTCGCCTGCTCTAGAAAACAGCCAAGCAACTGGCATCTGGTTATAGGACTGGCACGCAAGCTCTTCGAAACAGCGAAGGGAACCTAGGCACCGAAGCACAGGGAATTGTAGACGTGTTCAAGCAGCATTTCCAGCAGCTGCTTAATGGGCATTATGTAGAGGAGGCAACAGAGGAATAAATAAAGCATAAGACCAGTCAATGAAGATCCAGTCCCAGCGCCCAGTACTGAAGATGTTAAGAAAGCCATCCAAATGCTTAAGAACAACAAATCCGCCCGCTCAGATGGCCTACCTGTGGAACTCTTCAAGTATGGAGGAGATGTCCTGGTAGGTTGCATGCACCTGCTCATCAACCAAGTGTGGGAGGGGGAAAGTATGCTCAATCTACATAAAAAGGCATGTCCTGCAAGAACTATGATCGGCACGTACCAGTGCGGCTTCAGGCCAGGCAGATCAACGATTGACCAAATCTTCACATTGTGGCAAATCCTGGAAAAGACCTACGAGTTTCAGGTCGAGACCCACCAAGAGCTTCTATTGGCGATGTAGGAACTCGGTATCCCGAAAAAACTGATCCAGCTATGCCGCATGCCGCATGACGTTACAAAATACGTGGTGCAGTCTGCAAATTGGTAACAGCTCATCCGTGATATTCCAGACGTGTACAGGGTTCAGACAAGGAGATGCGCTGTCATGTGATTTCTGCAACCTAGTGCTGGAGCAGATAGTGCGCAAGAGTGGTGTTAACATGGAAGGCACTATCTTCAACAGATCTTTTCAGCTGCTTGGCTATGCGGACAACATAGACATCATCAGCCGCTCCAAGAGAAGCATTCACTGCTATTAATGAACAGGCGAAACGCGTTGGTGTTGAAGTGAATGAAGACAAAACAAAGTATATGCTATCAACAAACAAAGCCTGATCTGTCCATCGCCTAGGACAAAACGTTACTGTTAGTAGCAGTAATTTCGAG
Source organism: Dasysyrphus tricinctus (assembly GCA_963921185.1). Classification (NCBI taxonomy): domain Eukaryota; kingdom Metazoa; phylum Arthropoda; class Insecta; order Diptera; family Syrphidae; genus Dasysyrphus; species Dasysyrphus tricinctus. The sequence goes on from OY992531.1 coordinate 98,723,950, forward strand.
GTAGTCAAGGATTTCACCTACCTCGCAACAAACATCATTTCCACGAACGACACCTTAGTGGAAATCCGACGAAGAATCAACCTAGTAAACCGCTGCTACTTCGGTTTGACCAAACAAATGGGTTCAAAACTCCTTTCTCGAAAGACAAAGTGCACGCTATACAAGACGCTAATTTTACCAGTTCTACTCTATGGCGCCAAGTGCTGGACGATATGTAAAAAGGGGAATTGATACTTGGCACTTTCGAGAGAAAATTTTTTCGTCGGGTATTTGGTCCTATATGCGAAGAGGGCGATTGGAGGGGAAGATTCAATCGTGATTCTACGAGCTGTACCAAGATGTGGATGGAGTCCAAAGAGCCAAAACACGTCGACTACACTGGCTCGGCCACATCGAGAGAATGGAAAACAACGCTGTAGCCAAGAAAATCTTCGAATCCCAGCCCCCAGGTTCGAGAAGGCCAGGAAGACCGAACCTCCGCTATAGGGACCAGGCGGTCACAGAGGCAAGAGCACTTGGTCTCGACGACTAGAGGGAGCGTGCAAGGGACCGCAACCGATGGAAGACCGCAATATCTCAGGCAGAGACCCTTCATGGATCAGAAGCCGGATAAGTAAGTAAGTAAGATCCCAGTGATCTAATAAACATAGACATAGGCAGTCTTTTACGCTTCACAGAAAAGGGTTTCCTAGATTCATGTGGTGTCACAATGAACTAACTTATTGTCTAAGTGGGTCAGTCTTCACGACTGGCAGCCATTTCAACCTAACCTAACCTAAATGTGGTGGTCACGTAAGGCCTAGCACGTCAGAGGCGGAATCTCTAATGGCTTTCTGGTCTGGATGCTTTAAGTTGACAGCTAAGGACTGTTTCAGAGGGTTTGAGACACTCGATCGGAAAAGGACCTAACAATTTCTTTCGAAATCGAATTTCTTCACAGTATTACCCGGTTTTGGCTTTGGTCTGTATATTCATAGCATTACTTTGGTAACAAGGAGGTACTGGTCCAATTCAACGTTGGCTCATCGGAACGTTCGGACATCATCATCATCATTCATAATCAGGGAGTGCCTTGCGTCTGTCACAATGTGTTCAATCTGGTTGTTTGCTGATTGACCATTGGATATCGCCATGTCCCCTTTTAAATATTGAGGTGTGGGAACTACTTCGTTAAACCTGAGTCCATTATCGGGGATTGTCTCGTGCAGGCCATATCTTCTGATTGTGCCACCAAAAACGTCTTCTCTTCCTAGATGGGCATTAAAATCAGCCAAGACAATTTGAAACGCCAGAGGATGTGACATACTGAATGCGCTCCAGAAGACTTTCAGCATTCCAACGTAGGTACCTCCTGCCAATGGTAAAAGGCTACCGAGAGCTGATCTATGAGACCGCAGAAGGTCCACGAAGAAAGCAAATTTGTTCCATAGCAGCACAAGGATCAATTATACCATAAATTCTGAAAATGTGTGTTTTTATTTGCTTTCCCTTAAGCGGACAACTCCCTTAGACAGACAAAAATGTGTGCACCATTGCTGTGTGTCGTCCGCTCAAGGGAGGTTAAGATTACAGACAGACAGAGTTTCTTGACACATTTTTGTTCGCCTTCTCTATATTGTCGTAATGTTAAATCTGATTAATATCTCGAGTTAAATTTTGTTTACGAATCCAAAACTTGTCCTAATTTCACAAGTAAAAAAAAGATTTATTTTTACTTACAAAGTATTTGATTTTATGTTGAGTAACTGCTCAAATTAAATTACAAAAGCTTTTAAATCGAGATGATTCTCATTTTAAATTTATTTTTGTTATCCTTTTTCCATCATCCTTTATAGGACACAAGAATAAAGGCATCATTCGTCAACGTCTCGTTGCAGATATATAAAACAAAGATACCATAACATTATAAAGAATGAGGTTAATATTAGTTCAAACACAAACAAAAACTAGAAGGAAGAAGAAAGAATCGCTTTAGAAAGTACATCTCGCACCTTCTTAAATGGAACTCTAGCAGTAGCAGCAGCATCCCATGCGTTAAGAATATAAGAATACTTTCTGCTTTCTCCATTTTTCGGATACTAAATCATCCATAATAGAGAAAAGTTCTGGTACCTACACCAAGGGACTATTTCTGTCATTATAGTCTGTGTGAATGTAGGTATATCTGTCTGTCGAATGAAATATTCTCTAGGAAATCCGTCGAAAAGGATATAATATTTGAAGATAATTGATTGCTTGGTTTTTTATTCATCTTAACAGTTACCACAGCCCACGCAGAATCCCATCGCAGTTGACAGAAAAGTGAATTATTAGAAAAGCTGCAGCAGTCAGTATAACATCATGTAGTTGTGGAAAGGTGCTAAAATATACTTTTTCAAACTCGGCTCGACAGACACAATGCATAAAGGGACGAAAATTTACTGTCACGGATTGTGGGAAAACAAAAAGGAAAATACACATGTGAAAGTAATTCCCATCACGTTTTCAATTAATATTTTTTAATGGCTTTTACTTGAATAACATTAAAATGGTAAGCTGTCCAATTTCCATATCTTATCCCAGTCGCATTTTTATTTTATCTTCCAAATCTTGACGATGTTATACCTCTCTACTTAATTTCAGAGTTGGTTTGATGATAGGACTTTTATTGGGCGAGGATGAATAAAGATTATAAATTTCATACGAACACGATTTTATATTATGTTTTTATTACTGTAGGTAGATACAATTATGTACAATCCTATTTTAAAACTTTTGACATTATGATTTCATCCTGAAAGATTAATGCTTTTAGGCAGTCATGTAGTAACTTTTCATACCAAAAGGCCATGTGCCGTATTTGAAAAAAAAAGAAAAATGATGATGTCATATACATACATGTTTTACAGTATTTATTTTGGGACGTAAAGGTTGCAAATATGCGATTTTTTATTTGGATCTCTTAGACACATGGCAGCACAAACTGGTCAACAAACAGCACAAAACTTGATTTGAAAGTTTAAAAGGAAATCGTACCTACCTACTTAAACCATTTCTTTTATTTTTTTATAGCACAAATGGTGTATATTTTATATTTTTAGGACAAACGTCTCACTTATCTTAACTCGCTTTACAGCCATGTCCCGAGAGCCGATATCATAGTCGTCATGGGAGACCTCAATGCCCAAGTCGGATCAAACAATTACGGTCTGGAACGCGTGATGGGGAAAAATAGCTTGGGGTCACGGAACGAAAATGGCGATTTGCTTGTCGACTTTCTTAACGGAAATCGTCTTGTGCTATGTGGGACTGTATTTAAGCATAAGGCCTGGAACAAAATCATCCGGACGCACAGTGGTCGGAAATCAACATTTAGCGCGAACTAAATCAAAAATTGAAGGTCCAAATCACCATGATTAATGTTATCTATAGTAGGTGGGAATACATCCGCGTACCCACTGATAACCTTGGTTTTTTATTAAAGGTCGAAAATTATACTAAAAGACCCGTTAGTTGAACGATTCAACCAATATTCGCAGCATGATATACCAAAAATGTCGAAAATTGTGTCCTTTTGTGACGCTTCTAAAATGAATCGTAAAAGATGAATTAGCACGTAAATGCACTTTGTTTTTGTACTATCTTGAAAAGAAGCGACTCCCTAACGATATTAGAGCAGTCTTAACACTTGCAAACACTTCCGATTTTTCTATGCTTTACTTAAAATAATAATAGCCAAAAAATCCTTTTTAATTTGGTCCTCACTTTACAGCTTCTTAAATTTATTAAAAAAATATTTACCGTTATATACCTTATCTTTGATTTTAAATTACTAAAATAATTTTAAGTTGAATTTTTACACCCATTACAAATGGTAACCAATTCAAAATTAGCATACCATACTGCGAATAATGGTTGCATCGTTCAACTAACGGGTCTTCTAGCAACATCTTCGACTTTTAACAAAAAACCAAGGTCATCAGTGGGTACGCGGATGTATTCTACGTACGATAGATAACATTTGTCATGGTGATTTGCACGTTCAGTTTTTTATTTAGTTCGCGCTAAATGTTGATTTCCGACCACTGTGGGACGGTCAAACAGAAAACTAAATAATTGACCATATCATGATTCAGCAGCGATGAAGGAAGTCAATATGTGATGTCCGAAGTTTAACAAATGCCGATGTTGGAACTTGGAAGTGACCACCACAGGGTTACCAATAGAGGTATTTTGGCCCGGAGACTCCGGGAATAAATTCTGATCTCCGGGCTCCAGGTAAAGCCAAGATATCTCCGGGTCTGCTACGTTGTTAGTTTCATAAGTATTATAGTCCAGTCATATAAGCCTTAAAATGAGCCAAATTATGGAATAAATGGCGAGAAGCTGAATTTTGGAATATAGCCTCCTCATTGCATTCTAAAGAAACTGTAAAAAGTCCCCATCGATATGAGCGCCGCTAACAATTTTACGGGAGTTCAAAGGCCTCACAAAATGGTTTTTAAGGAATATCTCCCTAACGGTAATTCTTTACAGAAAAATTCCAAAGGCAAGGTTGTAGTTTAGAAAATTTCCTACAAAAAATGTTAAGTACCTTTTTTCATAAGAGTTACCGTTTTCGAGATAGTTCAATCGGTGGAGTAACGGATTTTATGTTTCTGTATAAAATGTACTCTTTTACACCACCATTGCGGTTGAGTACCAGGTGAGTTTTTCTTGCGTGGTATCCCCCAGGAAAATAAGAAAACAGTTCAAAAAACATAAACAGGTCACGAATATTTCGTAGCCAAAAATCTCTTCTGTTATTTCTATTTTAAATTCACTTAAAGTTGTTTTCAATAACCTTCAGTTTTACCACCACCTGCCGTTGTTAAGCTTTGTTAAATACCGTGCAACCAATACATTTTCAAAGTTTGTATTATGTACGCTTGGCAAATACTGGTCTTTTTTTTTTCGTCAGAGCGTATATGATTTGCCCGCTCTTCATCCAGACGGAATTCAATATTCAACAATTGATAAGATGTGGGGTGAAATAAAAGGTGTTTTTATGGAGGCTGGTCCCATGTTCTGTAGCTATCGCATCGATAAAATGCATCGAGAAACGTTGAAAAACGAAACAAAACTCCTACAATTTGTTTCAGTTTTCATCTTTTTTATCGATGCGATAGGAGGGTGAGGTTAGATGAACTTGCAGATAACGCGGAAAGCGCTGCAAGAAGAGGAGATATCCGGGAATTGTACTAAATATCCTAAGATGATATTGGGGAAAAAAGCTACACCAATCATCCTGTAATGAATATGGATGGTGCACTTTTGGTATCAATTGAGGATCAGGTACGCAGGTGAAAGGATCATTTTTTTGCCCTGCTAAATGAGGATTCCGTTGAGCAGAGTGCTGAAATGCCCCAACTTAACAAGATGCGCAGGTCCTATAGGGGTATTGACATCGAACCCCCTTCAGAATCGGAAATCCAAAATTCAATAAATCTCCTCAAGAACAACAAAGCAGCTGGATGTGATCGAATACCAGCCGAATTCCTGAAAGCCGATCCCGTAGCACCGGGTGGGTAGTATTCTACATCCGTTGAAACAAATTATTTGGAAAAAGCTATCCCAAGGACTGTTAGGATGGAGTGATTGTTAAGCTGCCAAAGAAAACGGGTTTTACCGTTTTGTCCGTTTTCCCAAAACTAATGGCAACCATCTTTCTCGAGCTGATAAAGGATAGAATCGATTCTACACTCAAGAGGCATCAAGGTGGCTTCCGCAGTAGTCGATCGTGTGTTGACCATATTAACACCCTGCGTATCTTCCTTGAGCTGTCGATGGAATTTCAATCACCACTTTACCTCATGTTCATAGATTTTGGGAAGGCCTTTGATCGAGTTAACCGAGAATGTATATGGAGATCGTTGCTTGGTAGAGGAATTCCCCCAAAAATTGTTGCGATTATTAGGAAGTCCAACCACAACGCAAAGTGTTTTGTTTTACACAATGGGCAGCTATCCGACTCCTTCGTAGTGCAACATAATGGTGTGAGACAAGGGGATGTTCTATTGCCAATTCTTTACCTGCTGGCGATGGACGACGTAATTGACGGCCAGAGACCGTTTGAAAGGCTCTGGCTCAGTCATTTAGAATATGCCGACGACATAATAGGCGTTTTTCTTTTTTAATTCAGAATTTTAATCTGAACAGAGTCCGATCATGTTGAGCATGTTCTGAACATCATCTGAGCAAGTTTGTTCTGACCACCCTGAACCATTTTTGAAACACACCTGAACACGGATTGTCAAATGCTATGTGTTCAGAGTTCAGCATTGAACTCAGTCTGCTCAGTCATTTATTTTTCTAAGCTCATAGAGCGTGCTCTGAACAAATTCAGAACACATCACTCAGAACGAAAAAAGAAATAAAATTTTTTAGCTCTGAATAAACAGCACAAGCTCACAGGCCGCTCCACCAGCACGCCAGTGGAAGAAGTCGAACAGTTTAACTATGAACCTTGAAAGTATTATTGCTGCATATGGCGGTACGGAAGAAGCCTCCGGAACTCTCCGATCCAGAATGCCAAACGAACGAGTTGCAATACTTTTTTTGATTCTGAAGTTAGGGTTTGGTTGTATTTGTGCATTTGGTTGTTGCTTTAGGTGATGAAACGTTCACACAGCTGTTTTTCTGAATATTGATATTCCTCAATAAAAGCAAGGAATGTCTCAACTTGGGGCGTTTATTTTGAGTAAACTCAGAAAAAAATCCACTTTATGGTTATGAAGATGACGATAATGGAGAAGATGAAATGTTTGCCCTATCTATTTTTTCATAATTGTTAGCATTTCGTCGCATTTCGAAAATAAAAAAACAAAAAAAAATATAATTTAAGGTTTTGACATTTCAATTGTGGTTTTGATTCTTTCTTCAAATCCAGAATCGATTTTCTCTTCTTTTCAGAAGCAGAACTGTCATTTAGTGCCAAACAAACGTTTTCAGAAGCTTTCGGAATGCTTCCGGGTGCTTTCGGACGACCAAACGAAAACGCTATAATAAGGCTCGTGCTGCCATCGGTACTCTGTCCCCAATTTGGAAATCCAGTCAAATCTCCTTACGCGCTAAGTTGAGATTCTTCGAATCCAATGTCAAATCCGTGCTGTTATATGCTTGCGAAACCTGGAAAGTCCAGTCTACAATTTCGAGGAAATTGCAGGCTGTTGTGAATCACTGTCTCTGCCACATCCTAAAGAATCACTGGGCACATATTATATCAAACGAGGAATTGTAGCGCAGGTCAAGTCAAGAGCGCCTGGAAGTCGACATAAGAAAGCGTAAATGGCAATGGATTGGTCACACACAGAGGAAACCAAACGATGAAATTGCAAGGCAGTCCTTTAAATAGAATCCTCAGGGTGCACGGCGGGTTGGAATACCAAGAACAACATGGAAATGAACTGTTCTATCAGAAGCAGACTCCCAGAGATAGACGTGGCCGAAATAGCACTGCTGCTGGCCGGATTTTGCCCGTGTGATTAATGATTACTCCGAGGTAAAAAAAAACTCCTTTACAGCTTCGAAATTGTTGGTATCAACAGTGACGTTTGGACAGATCATTTATTGTTTGTTGATAGCATGTATTTGGTCTTGCCCTCGTTTACTTGAAGACCAATAAGTTTCGTCTGTTCTTCAATTGCTGTGAAAGACTCCATAACGGCCTGTTGGAAGCGTTCGATGATGCCAATTTTACCAAAACCCTGTAGATGTTGGAATAGTTCGGAAGAGCTTTTCTCTAGTTGCACATTGCATCACTAACTTTCTAATTTTACGTGACTCAAATGGAACATTTTTTCCGGGATCCTAAGTTCAGCCATCACCACGTAGAGCCCCTGACGATGAATGCTAACGGTATAGAAGTCGATGAATAGATGATGACTTGACTTTAAATCCGTAGGTCTTCTCCAAGATTTGCATAGAGTGATTATTTGGTTTATGGTCGATCTGTCAGGCTGGAATCCACACTGTCACTTACCGATTATAGTGTTGCGGAGCCGCTTAAGACGTTGGATAGGATCTTGTATGCGATATCATCAACACATATGTTCATCCCCTCTTTGCTTGAGGAGTACCGCTGGTTAACCATCACATCCGGTGGCTTTGTTTTTCTTGAGCTTCTTTAAGCTTAGTTTACCTCTTCTTTATTGGGTGGTGGTACTGAGTCTTAATTGGCTACAATTGGTCCTATTTCTCGCTCCCCTGTTAACCATTCAGCCACAGTACACATATTGAAGGTAATATCATTAGCGTTTTCATTTTTGTTCAGTTCTGCGCATCCATCAAAATCAGTGAAAAATGGCGACTCTACGTGACCCCGACTAGTTAAACATCAAAATTTGTTGTGTGTTATGTGTTCATTTGTTACTTATTTAAATACAAATACAATTATTTCAAGCTTTTTAGTGTTTATTAACATTTTTTTAGTGTTGTTTAAATTATCCTTTTGTGTTTGTTTTCTTCGTTGTTGTTGTAATACAGTGGAAGAGGTCACGTAAGGCTGCCATCTTGAATTTCTTTGACAGTTCTCATTTCGGACCACATGCGCAAGATAATACCTTAGATATGTGTACTGTGCCATTCAGCAACTGATAGAAATGCTGCTTGAATACATCTTATAGTCCCTGTGGTTCAGTGACTACGTTACCTTCTCTGTTTCGAAGAGCCTGCCTTCCAGTTTTTAAGCCAGGAGCCAGTTAGGCTCGCTTCCGGGTGTTGCTTTTATCGCGAGGCACTTCGATCTCTTTCAGCTAGAAGGCTGCGTATGCCCTGTTCTTTCTACACAGCCTGCCTTCCAGTTTTTAAGCCAGGAGCCAGTTAGGCTCGCTTCCGGGTGTTGCTTTTATCGCGAGGCACTTCGATCTCTTTCAGCTAGAAGGCTGCGTATGCCCTGTTCTTTCTACACAGTCTTCTTCTCCTCTCTTCTCTTTGCTCGATACTCATCTCTCGCTGTTCTTGTCTTACGCTGCAGCAACAGGGACCACTTGTTTTTGGCGTCTGTCGCAGGTGAATGCTCACTGCAGGTTCTGGTGACTCCAGGTTAGGTTTGCTAAGCGAGTAACGTCGAATTTCTTCTTAAGGGTGGTTTTTGGTTTCTTTTTAATTCGACAGTTGAGCAATTAACCTTGCCGCAACAAGGAAATGGTCAGGGTCGGCGTTTACCCCGCTTACGCCATCTTAGCTTTAAGAGGCGGGTTTTCCGTGCGTCATCGATGAGCAAATGGTTGATGTGGTTGGTGTGTCTATCATTTTGGGAGCGACAGTTTAATTTGTCGATTCTTAGCCGTGAAAAGTAGTATTTCTAGATTTTGAAAAGTCTTTTAGTCGGAGGCCGTTAACATTTGTCTGTGCCTACAGTTGGGCACCAGAAGGTGTCTGCCTTTCTAAGATCTGTCCAGGAGGTCATAAAACTCATCCTTTAAAGAACTTTCAATTCCATTGCCTGTGAACATATTAGGCACTACAAACTGATCACAAATCAGCACAACTTGTGTTTTAGGAAAATAAAAAATAAGAACTACAGTTCATCCGTCAATTTTTTTTTTTTTTTTTTTTTTATTTTCTTCACATGGTAGCACGACCGCCTTTTTAAATCGAAAATGATTGTGCTCAGCTCACTGGTCCAAAAAACTGTCAACTCTCTGAAGCTCAAGCCCACACCCTGAATGCTTATTTCTTAAGAAAATCGAAAATAGCAGTGCTTAACATGCACATACATTTGAATCCCCCCAAGAATCCAATTTAAAGATGATTTCTATGCATTAAGTAAACTAGTATTAATGCAGCAAGTCCCTCAAAAAAGTTTAGAGCGATAGATATAGAGTTTTGAATCACAGCGGAGAAAATTATTAGAATAACCAATATAGTTACCAAAATTCCAAACACATCCCGCCGTGATGATGATTTTGGGAATATGGAAATATGATTCTCACCATTCAAACCAGGTCAGGTCACAGAGGACAGAGTTCCCTAGAAAAATTAAAACTGCAATTTTATTCGAAATAGAACTTTAACACTCTTTTTTTTATTTCTCTCACGGCTTGATAGACCAAGACCAAGTGGCAAGTGCACTAGGTTTTTTATATAAAGCACACAGGGATACTTGTAGAAAATAGAGAGAGCGTTGGCAAAAGTGACCATGGATACCGGAACTCTAATTTTGGATTCCTTTCATTTGCTTCTTTTTCATTCAGTTCCTTGTTATAGGTTTATGTCGGGCCGATGACGACGGATGGTGTTACGGGACACTGCACTCCGCAAAAGCAACACTCACGCCAACCATTTTTTTAAGAGAAAGAATCGACTAGGAAGCTTTACAAACAAAAAGATATACATACATGTACACGTGTACATGTATATTTTAATGCAAGGACAGATACACCACAACCATATATTAAGGAAGAGTTGGAGGAGTTTATTCGTAATTCAAGCTATTTGGGTGAAGGTGAGAAAAACCGATACTTTTACAGTGCTTAATAGTGGCAAGGTTGTAGATATGTGCTGTCCATAATGTCCGTGCCCGGGGTCAACTTCTAAGAACAATAACAAAAATCAAAGGCAAAGGAACTTAAAATATTCAGTATTTATAAATACATACGTACAGGGTACATAATATGTTCCTGTGTCTAGTTATATAAACGGGCTTCGTTCGTTCTTGTTGAACTGCAATCCGGAAATGTGTGGGATGTCTCTCTTGAAGCCCCACGTAGGAAGGTGAGTGTCATCTGAGAGACAAATAATTGGTAACCAGGTCCTGTGTTTGGTCTTAAGAGCTCATTTAAATACATTGACTTGCGATTATTTATAAAGTGGAAGATCAAGTCTGTTGCATGTACATATATTTGTTCTTTTCATAACCGAACCATAAGTGTTCTGCATTGAAAATTAAATAAATTGACAGGAACTATTTTGATCCAACTACATTATGTGCTTTCGAATTTTGATTATAATCCACATGTACTCAAGTTAGTATGGGATTGCTTCGCTAGGTCTATAATATGTACAGTTGACGTGTACTGGTTACATTTCAATTTATATAGCAAGTGCACCACTAACGAGTTTTGACTGAGTCACTATTTATGTAGGCAATCTATAGATCATTTATCACGTGTAATAGTTAATACTAACGATATTTTCAATTAACGCATACATGAGCAGCAAGTTGTGTGCTGAGTACAAGCAACGAATGTGTAAAAGTCTGTATCATGTCGTCATGTATTGAATGAAGATGATGTTACATATGTGCTTAATACAACATAACTATGAACCAGATACAGTAAAGTATGCAGTTACTTCATAAATGTTTAAAGCTCACCAGCCATTCAAAAGTGTTTTCATCAAAGCAAAACTTATGAAATGAATACAAGCAACGTGTATTTAGGCAATCCAATATGTAATAAAATGACTAATGAGTACATAATATACATAGCTCACTTGAAAATAGTGTTTTAGTGGACACTGCATTGTGTAAAAACATTAAGATTTTGTTTGAAATGTTTAATAAGATTGAATAGATACATACTATCACAACCTGTACTGAATGTCACACACGAAGGGAAGAGAATGTTATCTTATTTGAGGCCATGAGTGTAAAAGCTATGTAACCCTTACTTTTACTGATTGATTTTACTTGCTTCTTTAACTCGTTACTTTACTCGTTAATTTTACTCTGTGCTTTAACTCGTTACTTTTACTCTTTACTTTAACTCGTTATCTTTACTCGTTACTTTTACTCGCTTCTTTAACTCGTTACTTTTACTCGTTAATTTTACAAATTACTTTTACTCTTTACATTTACTAGTTACTTTAACTTGTTAAATTTACTCGTTACTTTTGCTCGTTAATTTGACTCGTTACTTTTACTCGTTACATCTACTCGTTACTTTTACTCGTTACTCTTATTTGTTATAACTACCCCGAGGCCACAAGAGCAAGTACTGGCAAGCAAGTTGCAATACATACACATTTGATTACTAACACTAACAAACCCAAGCAACTTGCTTATCAACTGGCATGCAAGTTTTGAAGCAAGTAGTGAAGCAAGTTGAGAAGCAAGTTGGGAGACAAGCAAGTGGAATGCAAGTGGAAATGAAGTAAGAGGCGAGTGGAATGCAAATTACGAATTTGACAGGCTGTGTATGTAATCAACTTGTTTGCAAGTACTTGCTCGTGTGGCCTCAGGGTAACTCATTACTTCAACTTGTTACTTTTACTCGTTACTTTCATTCGTTACTTTTATTCTAAACTTCAACTCGTTACTTTTACTCGTGAATCTTTTAATCAAACTGATTAGGAGCTTTTTTAGTTACTTGAACATTTATTTCTCAATACAGCACCTACATTTTTTTATAATTAAAATCTTTAAAGCTCTAAGCATCTTGAGCATAAGGTTAAGTGCTTCGTGTTAACCCGTCATGCATTTCACTATAAAAAAAATTAATAAAGGAAGTACATGGTGCAACACAACCATAAATCTTTCCTCTTTGTTTTGTTAAATCCAAAATTTCAAACTTTATCTCTCAGCAGTAAAAGCCTCAATCCTTTCATATATTTTCAACATAAAAGACTAACAAGTAAAATTAAAATCATTAAATTAAATTAAAAATTCAAACAACAAAGAGAGTTCTGGCTATGCTCCCAATTTTTTGGCACAGAAAAACCATTGAACTTATTTTAATGTGATTTAAATATTGACAAAGAAAACCTGATAGAAGGAAAGCATATTGAGCCATATACCATGAATCCTTTTTCGTTTAAAGATAATTTTCACATATAAGTCTCGTAATGAGTTGAGAGGTCAGGGTAGAAGTTAGATCCTTGAATTTTGTCTGCAGTAGAAGCCAAAACCCAATAAGGAATGTCAATCACAAAAATGAAGCAAGTTTAGTTTTACGCTCAAAACTGGAAGTCGACCATTGTAGACGACAAAGTAATTAAAATCCATTCTCAGTAGAACTTTACAGTTTACATGTCTGTCAATAGACCGCAATTAATATAACAACCAACGGACACAACGTAAGGACCTAGGAAGGACCTTCTGTTTCACAGTAAGGTTATGGCATAATATCCAAGTTGCAAGCATTTTCACTATCACCATGTCTTGTATGAATGCAGTTAATGAAAATAAAAGTATGTCCTGTTCCTGTCAATTCAAAACCAGCTGCAGGGGTTGTGTTAACAACAGCTTCCCCATAGATATGGTTTTATACTGCATTGCAATATAGGACGATCTCTCTCTCCACCTCACTAACGGTGCGGTGCCTTTCACAGGAAGCGGAAAAGGGAGGATGGGAAACTCATTTGAATTTTTATACGTTTAAGTGTCACGGGGAGTGAAGAACTCATGGAAATGTGCTTGGCAAGAATATTAATTTTCGTGTGATGTAACAGAGTAGAATCCCCAAGGTCATTCGAGGAGAGGTTGTGAAATATCTGTAGGATGGATGTTGCCTGTCAGAGACATGGCACTTTTGCCTTCTATTACTCGCCAACTGAATTGTCTTGTTGTCGTCAACAGTGTTGAAGGCAGTTACAGATTCATTGAATAAGGAATACAAAAACAGTCAACAGAAAATTGTCTATTATTTTAATTTTTTTATTATGCCCACTTTATTTTCCATGCTAGAAGTAATAATAAAAGACAATATGGAGCATCTCCAAATTAAAATACCGAAATAGTTTTTAATCAGACAAAATCAGCTTTATCGATTTCGATGATTAAAAACTGAAAGAGTGAATTCATTGATAAACACCTTCGATGATTTAGCAATTACAATTTACAATAATCATTGGTTGAAGATGACTTGCTGTAATCTGTAAACAAATTATCCCTAAGACCATCAAGTACCTTGGTTAATTTGTATCTTAAAAAATAAAAAGAAAACGGTTTTCTGGAAGTAAGGCGAAGGCCTGATTCAAACGAAGATATCCTACTGTAAAGTGCGTTTTACCGAAAAAAGCAGTGATAGTAAGCTTTGTATTGAATCCATCACATAGAGCTTTTGTGTTAATTGCAAATTGTGAATTGTATGTATTCGATGAAACCGTGTCCGTATACGAGAAAAATCGAATAGGCATCATGTGAACCCCACCACGGGATAAGCCTTGACGCTGTCGACAGGCGGTTGCGGTGGGGCTTACGGCCACTACTACAATGAAACCAAGAGCTATGCGCAGTAGCGTAGCTACCGCGGTATCAGCCGTATCAATGATACGGGGCCCCCGAGATAAAGGGGCCCCACGATAAAGAGGACTCGATGTGTGTTAGGAATTTTTCATTGAGATGAATACGAGACACAAATTTAAAATGTACTTATTTTTTTTGCATGTGTCTTTTCGATAGTTTTCCTGCGTAGGTGTCCTAATGTATCTCTATCTACATCCTACCAACTAAAATAGCCGAAACTTGAACGTGCAACCACTTTGCTTTTTTATTGGAACGCGTTCCGACAAAAATTAGACGAAAATATGGCAAAACTAGAAAAAAAATTCTTACAAAACTGAATTAAGATGTGTCGGTCTTAAGCACATAATAAAAATTTCCTACTCTTAAGTCCTAATTAGAGCTGGGGCTTATATTCTTAAGGGAAAGCAAATGTTAATATGCAATTATAAAAATAGCTTGCTTTTTATTATACAATCAATAGTTTAGAGAAAAACTTGCAAGAACTTCATGACCAGTTTAGTCAAAAATATTTATTAAAATTTCATTAGAGCAATAGATTTTGAGAGAAACGTGCCACACTCCGACTGCGGCACACTAGGGTAAATGTAAATACTGAGCGCACTGAGCGTTTTACCGTGTTTTTCTAAAAATCTCTGCTCTACCGAAAAAAGTGTTATAATCTTTAATGTGTACAACTTTATGAGATAAAATTAAAAATCTTTTCAAAAAACAAACGGTTTTTAAGGTAATTATAAAAACTGTATTTTGTCCCTATAACCGTGGAAATAAAAGGCAATCATTAAACCGCCATAACTTTATGACTGAAGCTAAGATTAAACGGTCAACGTTAATGGTCAACGCATTGACTCCTTGACGTCATCAGAAACATCGTCAATATACTTTCAACGTAGGCCGCGTCAACACAAGAAACGTTGACGATCACACGAATAATGTTGTCCCTTAATGCGTTAACGTGTTATATGTGTTAACGCAATTGGAACTCTTCTTTGGTGTCAATGAACTGATACATATGTGAAAAGTTCACGGTTACACTACTTGACCACATCTAAGCATATGCACGTTGACGCGGTATATAGAATACATGGCATGCTGTCGCGCATGTGGTTATCCTATCTCGCTCTCACATGTTACGTCACGAATTGACAATAATTTTGACATTTAACTTTCATTTTTTGAAATGTGAACTCGTTTGGTTTGTTTGTGCCGCAAAAAGATTATTTGTCTGCAATAAAAATGGTGCAATGTGCAATATTCGGGTGCAATACCAATAATAACAAGAAACTAAAAAGAAATCAAAATAAAAGCAACACAACAAGTGAAAAACCTGTGAAATTCTTTAGACTCCCAAAAGATAAAATTCACACGCAAATTTGGTTGCACAGGTGTGGTCGGAAAGATAAAATAAATATAAAAAATGCTTTAATCTGTTCAAAGCATTTTTCTCGGTAGTTTTATATACGAAATCTTTAGCACGAGCTCCTTAACTACTCTCCAAAGCGTTGTAAAAAGCTCAGACCTGACGCTATACCAACAGAAAATCTACCATTTCCAGAAACGCACCAAAAAGAACGGGAAGAGAGACACAAAAAGTGGGAATCAAAAAAAAATTTCCAGGAAATATTGTAAGTTTTCAAACTGCATATTTATATACCAACATATAAACAATGAATCAAAATATTCTAAAGTTTTCCTTAAACAATATACCTAACAGAATATTTGATCTTGTAGGGCAAATATAATTTCGGAAGAAATTGTTCCTGAGCCAAGTCCTCAGCCAAGTATTATTGTGAAACCACTCACAATTGATAAATCAACTAACACAGAAGGTGAAGATGAAAGGTACATAACTTTGTTTGTCTTTGCAGTTTCATATTTTAGCTAAAACATTATGTTTAGACATCTAAAGACAAAAGCCGAATTGGAAGAGTTGGTCGTAAAACACAATAATGCCCTGGCCGAAATTCATGTTTTAAAAAACGAAGTGGATGCCTTCAACAAAATATTTACACCAGGACAAAGGAAAATGTTGCAAAGGGCTAGACGTGTAAGGTGGCAAATTGACGATGTGTCTCAAGCCATTGATATACATATACGCAAGTGGCCCAAAAGCGTACAGGCTTCTTTTTAAAAAAAAATATCCACTTCCCGCCGTATCAACTTTAAGGTCATGGGCAACAAAAATCGATATAAGCCCAGGAATCCTAAGAGTCGTGTTCAATTTGATGAAAAACGCAGATTTGACGCCGTTTCAAAAAGTTTGCGTCTTGATGGCCGATGAAATGAAAATTCAAAGTTCATATGAATATGACCAAAAAACCGACACCCTTTTGGTCCCGTCGAATTATGTACAAGTGATAATGGCTAGAGGCCTATTTGAAAATTGGAAACAACCACTTTTTTATAATTATGACTGCAATCTTACATTGGTAATTTTCACAAAAATAATTGAAAAGCTACATGGAATCGGATACGATGTTGTAGCCATCGTGTCGGATTTGGGTGGTGGTAACAGATCGCTGTGGAAAAATATGGAAATAACTGAAAATAGCCCGTTTTTCAAGAATCCTTGTGATCCCACTAAAAATATTTTTGTGTTCAGTGACACTCCACATTTAATCAAACTGTTGAGAAATCATTTCTTGGACTTTGGGCTCCTTATGGGAGATGAACTTTTGACTAAAGAGCCGCTTGAGGAACTGCCAGTACTTCAATCTAATGCTGACCTCAAAATTGCGAGTCGGTTAACTCCTACACATCTTTCAGTACAGCGTGGAAAAAGGCAAAAAGTTAAATATGCCACGCAACTTTTTTCACACACAAACCATAGTGCTCTAGAAAGAATCGGATCATGTGGAAAAGCGACATCAAAGTATTGGTCTGAGCTATCGACAATATTGAAAGAGGTATATTTTTAAAATAATGTCATTCCTTCCTTAGACTAATGCTTTAACTTTTTTGAACAGGTAAATGATTGGTTCGATTTGTTCAACATAAGAGTGCCAAGAATCGACTTTCGGGATAGAATGGCAGCATATGGATTAGAGCTCGAAAAGCAAAACATTATTCTTACTAAAATGGAAGAAACCATAAGCAAGATGCGCATAGGAAAACACAAGTGCCTTCTTCCATTTCAGAAAGGAATATTGAGCAACAATAATGCCCTAAGAATTATGTTTGACGATTTAAGACTGCGATATAACATAAAGTACTTGTTGACATATCGCCTTAACCAGGACCCCTTAGAAATGTTTTTTGGTGTGATGCGAGCTAAGGGGGCCTTTACGATCATCCAACGGCCTTACAATTTAAATACCGTCTGCGAAGTTATTTATTGGGTCGCAATGAGTGCAATCTGCAAATATCGAGTCAGATAAGTGCGAAGAAAAAAATATGGATTTGGACAGGTCGATAATCACCAATGGCACTGAGGATGATGATGAAGAAGAAACATGTGTGGAAAGTGAACATAACTGTGAAGAAATCCTTACTGGCACATTACTCTCTAAAATCGCAACAGAAACTCAAAATCAATCACACGATCCAACTGACGAAATGAGTGACCTTGAATACGATGCACTAGAACACATAGCTGGTTACATAATATATCGATTAAAATCCAAGATCCCGGATATGTTGCAAAATTATGCAGAGAGTGAACCAACAACTTCTTTTTCTTGGACCAATCAGCTGTCTGAAGGAGGACTTCAAAAACCGAACTTAATGTTTCTTCAAAGTTTGAAATACTTAGAAGACGTATTCAACGAAATGAATGGCACAACACTCAAGGCTGGTCAAAATTTCATTCAACAGTTATTAAACAATTCAAAAGACAGTACCTTAGAGTCAGAGATAAAAAAAACTTTTCTTTCGCTGCAAAATGTTTTTTAAATTTAAAATATTGAATACAAAAACACAATTTAATGTTAATCCAAAAAAAAGAAAATTAAATAAAACAATTAACTAAAAAAATGTTTATGCGTTTGGTTTCAAAGCTCAATAGCAAGGTCATTATTCTACATTTGAATGTGAGGAAAATTTGAAAAGAAAATTCTTTTGTTTAAGTGGAGCAAGTGAGTTAAGCTCAATTGAACTTTTAATTAAATTATTTAACTTTAAATGTACACAATTGAATAAAATAAATGAAAAATAACATAGCAGGGAGAAGAAATTTTCACAAAAAAGCTTCACATATAATTCGTGACCTTAATATGTTATACTAAAACGGTCCAAGATTTGCTGAACTTGTTGTGCACCCTCAGCTATCCTCTTTGTTTCATGACTATATGCTAGCACATATGTTTGGCCGCCTTGTGCTGGTAAGTTATGTATATAGGCTTGAACTTTCATCTTTGTAGGAGTTTAAGGAAAAAGAAAAGGTTATAATATTTATTCAAATAGCGTTTTATTTTAAGCTTATCTACCATAATGAAAGTTAGATAGGTTGACTTTCAGACTAGGATTGCCAACCAGCAATGTATCGACAGACTTCTTCTTCAAAATTATGCGAGTTTATAGGCTCCCATGTCCCATCATCTCTTACTCTCATCTTACTAGGATTCTCGGCATCGCGTCGTCGTTTTTGACCAATTCTCTATTGTTGATATTAACTTTGTTTTTCAGTCATGATATTTGAATGAATTCGGCTACCAAAAGAGTTGCATCGATATCCAGGAATGCATTTTTCAGTTGCAGTTGATTCAAGATTCTTCATTGTCACCAAATATACTGCACGAACGAAATGCGTTTTATTTAAGCTGTTGGTTCAATCCATTCGTGTTTTTTTTTTATGATAACACAGAAACTACACAAAATTAATTTTTAATGTTTATTTTCACAGCCAAATAATATTTAATAGGAAATTAAACACATTTTAGTAGCGCAAATTAATTTTTAGAAATATTTTGCTTTTAATTTATTACACTGACAAGTGACAGCTGATAATGTTTGTGAACTTGTGACGTACATGCGCAGAACGAAAAAGAAAATCAACTCGGAATAGCATACCATGTATTCTATATGCCTTGACGCGGACCGGACAGGAACAAAATTCAATAATTTTAAACTTTGACGATCAATTGACATTGGCTGTACTCGTAGTATTACCGAACAGTGCAATGTAAATGGATGAAAAAACCTAAAAGTTAGTAATTTTTGAAGTTTTTTTACTGCTCCGGAAAAAATTGATTGGTAATTGCGTGACATTTGAATGGAAATAAACCTTTTGCCGTCAAAATTAATTTCGTCCCTCATCTATCAAGCTATTATAACTTTCGATGTATTAAAAATCCTCAAAAAATATGCAAAATTTTCTAGACTGATATGAAGCTCAACGCAAGCTACGTTGACTTGGCAGAAAATTTTGCTTTGTCAAAGTAAGAATACAGTTAACGCGTTGATGAACGTGTTCTAACTTTGTTGACAGAGTGATCACACGGCCAACGAAAATAATTATCGCATTGACCCCTAAATTTGTGCCAACGAGAGTGTCAACACAGCCGTCAACGCTTCGAAAGTATTCTTTAAAAAGTATTCAATTCTGGGACAGAATTTGACGTCACTTTGACTTGAGAGTCAACGCGTTGAACATTTGCGTTGACCGTCTAATCGTAGCTTAACTTATGTAAAGTTCCTAGATTGTTATACTTTTAAAATAAGTTGATGTTAGTATAGGAAACAAAAAAGGTAGTGTCATTGTCATTAAAAAGGGGGCCCCTAAAAACTTTTTGATACGGGGCCCCCGAAGTGCTCGCTACGCCACTGGCTATGCGATCGCAATATTCTTGTGGATTATTCACAATAGAGCATTTTTCATTTGATTATCATCATCTCACTTCACTCGCAAAAGTGAATCAGCTATTTAAGTGAAATGAGTTTGTTCAAATATAGTTTTGAACATGAGACAAAGAATAAATATAAAAGAGCCAAATTCTACCTCCTTGTCACACTCGTTACGTTTGATATTCTGTTTCACATCACCAGTAAATGAAATAACAAATACAACAATGTAAACACTGGAATCTTAATAATGGAGTAATTAAAGTTTAATGTGAGTTTTCACCATTGAGAAATAAAAAGTTTAATAGTGTCAAAAGTGAAAAGAATATAATATTATTTAATATACATTATGTGCATATGATAAAAATAAGATTTAAGAATCAATAAAAGGGTAGTTCTTTTTTATTTCATTTCCTATCCATGAATAAAAATTCGTGAGAAAAGTACACATACCTATCCACAACTGGAAATCTACCAATACATACACCAAGTCACTGCGAAAATAGCTGGCGAGTAATCTGACATTTCATTTCACTCGCTCACTCACTCACTTTTGCTAGCTGAATCGATTTTTGACGAAAAGTGACTCATCTCACTCACTCCCTGCGATTTCAAATTAGCTGAATCTCGGCACAGTTTTGGGTATATGTGCATCACAAACCACCTTCTGTGGAATGATCACATCTTCGACATTGCCAAAAAATCTTCCAAATGTTTAGGCTTTCTTCGAAGAAGTTTTTTTTTTTAAGTATATTTATTTTAGTTTATATTATATTATTTAACGGATTGTTTAAATAAAAGAAGTAAGAAATTTGTCTCCCCTTCTCATCTGGCTGTAATCTATTAGGCCTTCATTGATCCAAAACTTGCTTACAACTCCCATCCCATATCTAGGCAGGTGCTCCTAAAACCCATTTAAGTCTCTTGCTTGATAGAACTCAAAATAGAGCGTTGAAAATGATAGGTGATAGAACAAAAACGGAAACATTTGCAGGAGCATTCCATGAAAAAGAGGAACTGTCAGCTAATTAACAAATATTTGAATTTTTAGATTCAATGTAGGTTTATATAAAAACCGGTGAACTGATTTGCTTCAAACTTGGTACAGTGCATTAATATGTAATACTCAACACGGAAAACTTGAGATTTTATTTTAGCTCCCCTAAAAGTTCCAAAACGCTAGTGATTTATCTTCCAGTCTCTAAAATGCCTCACTTAAATAGACTGTGATGTCATGTGAAATTGCCACACCCTTACTTGGACTTTCGAATTCTCACTGAATTCAAACCAACAAAAATAGGATAGAGTACCGAATTCATAGCCTGTCAAAACCCAGCCAGGTGCTTAGCTATTAAAAAACTACTGAAAATTACTACCAAATTGAACTCTGTCCGAAGTCCGACACGTGACGTGATTTTTCCGTACGTGACAGAACATTAAAAAATGGTTTGAAATAGGTATAACGATGTGCATTTTTGAAATTTTTTTCTCGTTACTTTTGCTTTTGATTCATTCTCATAATTTGGTTGTAACACATTTGTGATCGATGATCCATAGTTTGGCTGAAATTTGAACATTAAGATAGCAACCTAGAATATTGGTAGAATCGGCCCGTCCGTACGTGACAGCTCTTCTTATTTTTTTTTTTCTTAGACATTCAAAGGAATAACTTCAGAATGTTTGCATATAATAAAAGACTCATGCAGAACCTGTAAAATAAAATTAATATATGACATGTCTAAGTAACGTATCAAAAAGTGTACGTTAAATGATAACATAAAAGTAGTTGAATTTGTCCGTACGTGACCATGGAATGCTCCTGCATCTCTCGAACACTGCGCGCCGCAATTTTTTGAGCCTTTCATTATTTTATCGGTATTTTTCCAAACAGTATTCTAGTGAAATAGCCAGTTGCATTCATTCCTCACCTTAAGCAGTTCTATCGTAATGCTCGTTCTTCTATACATATGTCTTAGTAAGGACTTTTTTAATTTTGTTTGCATATGATTTGTACTTAGATCTTCTAGATATTGTCTTCTATGCCTTATTAAAAGATCCAGTCTCAAGAAATAAATACGAATAAATAAGAGACAACACCTAACTGCTTTGCAAAAAAAAAAAAAAAAATCAAAAGGCTTTCAACAATCTCATAATAACATCTCGCACACAAAAATCTCGCAAATTATAACCGAAGTCTCGCAATTTGAAATCTTATATGTCTTAATTTCGTAAATTTATTTTGAAGCAAAATTTGAATCTGCGAAAAAAATTTATTTGGTGCAATACGAGCCATTCCTTGGAATCAAATACAAATTCGAAAACACATGCGCCTACATCTTTATTCTCATGGCAAATGAAACATTTCTGAATATTCCTTGTGGGGTTTTTGTAATATATAAACTCACCACCCACAATCAATTACTCACCACCCACAATAGATTACACATTTTTGCAAAGTTTCATGAGTGGGCGAATTTTGTTCGATTTTTTAATTTAACCTATACTATACTGTATTACTGAAAATCATATTTTGTGACCTTTGAGCTATTGTGTAATTAATCAAGTGGAGTTCGGATCGATGGAAAACCTTAACTTAATATAGATAGGTTAGGTAAGACTAACATGCACTAAGCTGACTCAGACATCCTGTATTTCTCTGTACATTGTATGTTTATAATTTTTCAGAACTTTGGAGGAAATTTGTATCTAATTTTCTATACAGAAGCCTGTTTTTCGACAAGGTATAACAGACCATTTTCAAACCATAAATCAAATAAATATATGCAAAGAGTATGCCAATTTTACCCAGCTTTTATCTATTTGACAAAAGCATTTAATATGGTTGAACTGATTTTGCAACTACATATTTGGAAATGATTAAAAATAGTTGAAGATAAAAAACGCAACGTTCACTAGAAAACAGAGGTACATAGACACTTCCAGCAAAAAAGGAGCGAGACGAGTTTGACCCATTGACCACCACCAGGATTTCTGTATGATTCTTGTGGAAATTCTCTCAGAATTGAGATGGAGCTCCTTAGGGCTAAAAATATGTATAGATGAAGATTTTTACTTGCGATACACATATGCGATGATGTAGGTGCTTGGGTACAATAGGGCAAGTTTTGGATTCGTGCAAACAAACATTTCGACACAACAATCAAACATGATATAACGATGATAGAGAATACAAAAAAAGTAAGTGGCAAAATTCTGTCTGTCTGTCTGTTTGTATCTCGATCTACATCCAATGATGCGATCTTCTTCAAATTTTGAACAAAAATCTCTTTGGTGATTCCCTAGAGGGGAAATTGAATTTTTTGTTTTAGTTACAAGGATAACGGTACTTGCCATACAACCGTTAAGTAAAACTTTATTTATCTCAACAACGACTTCAACAGCTTTGCTAAAAAAAGGCAGTGTATTATTGCAGGTATAGTACACATATTTGTAAAAAATAAAATGCACTTGTGTTCAAGTTGCTTGGAAATTAACTTTAACAATATGCAAGTAATTATAGAAAAATATTTAAAAAAAAAAATAGAAAACCAAGTATTCCATTTTATTATTTTTTTTATAAAAAAAAAATTTTAATCGGCGGCGGAGCGGTTTTTATCGAAACTAATATATATAAAATTTTAGAAACCTTTTTTAAAAGAAATTTTGGAATGCCAATTTCGAATTTATATTAAAATACATTTAAAAACCTAGTTTTGCAAAAAATCATCAACTCGTTTTTGAAATATTAAATTTTCAAACAAAAAAATTTATTTATTTATAGTTTTTTACTTTTATTTATAATTTTGTTTGCAAAACTTATTTTTTTAAATTTTATATGCCATATATTTGACATTTTAAAGTAGCTTTTGCATTTAATTGAAATCAGTTGAGACGTTAATGAGAAGTTCGAACAACACCATATCTATAATAATTCACTGATTTTTTAATCAAAATCATCATAGCCGTTTTGGAGTTAAATAAGTTGTTCCTTAACGGTTGTATGGAAAGTACCGTTATTTTTGAAGCTAACAAATAATTGAGAATTACAAAGAGGAACTTAAGTTCAAAATTTGAAGAAAATCGCTTCAGTGGTTTAGGTGGTAGGTCGAGGATCAGACAGACAGACAGAATTGTGCCACCCACTTTTTTCGTACTCTCTATCATCGTAATGTCATGTTTGATTGTTTTCTCGAAATTTTATTTTGCGTGAATCCAAAACTTGCCCTATAGTTACGGTGACCATCCGTTCATTATAATAATGAACTGTTCTGTATTTGAAGATGTTGTTCATTATTAATTATTTTGTACACGAAAACATATAAATGTTCTGTATTTTATTCATTGTTCATTATTTGTTCTGTATTTCTGGGAACGTTAAGATTTAATGAAAGAAACTGATGATGCTGACGTGCCCTTAGTCAGTGAATGAAGAAATAATAAATCTAGTACAAATTTATTTTTCCATGCCGCCCTCTATCGCTTTTGGCATCATCTGTCATGTTCAAGTCAAACACTATTCATTTCATGAACACATCAGCTGTCTGTGAACTGTGTGTTGTCTGCGTCTACGCTGAAGAATTGAGATTTATAAGTTTTATTTGAAATTATTTAAAAAAAAGCAATTCAATATTGAAAATTATTTTAGCTTACCCTGATGCCACTCAGGAGGAAGTGTGTATTTAATAAAGAATTGAAAAACCAGTACAAATCCTTGACCTAAGCTTTCAAGTTTTTTTTATTTCTAAGTTTGTATGTAAAGCCTTATACGATGCTGATGCGAAACGAAATTTTTAGTTGTTCTCCTTTAAGACAACGAAATGCTTACGAAAACGAAGCGGAAAAGTATTCATTGACAGTTGCACAATTTCCAAAAATTAAAACAAATGCAAACAACATTACAAGCCGCCATCCTGTAATGAAAGATCCAACAAAAATAAACACGAAAAAAACACAAATTTAATTTTTTCGCACACAATTATGGTCTGGGAAATTAATTGTGTGCGAAAAAAGAGTGTAGTGTAGCGTACTGCAGAACGAAAAGTAGAACTAAATGTATAGTTTATGATTTCGTTGTCATTTTTGTATGAGATTTTTCGTTTCGCATCAGCAGCGTACTAAGCTTAAAGAAAAGACTGAATTGATTAGAGCTTTATAATATGTTTATTCTATTTTAAGTTGAGCCATTTTTCCTCAGAGGATAAATTTATTATTGAATGGAATAAATGATTGAAGATTGAGTTGAATTTTGTTTTTTTTTTTTTTTTTTTTCATTATTCAGCTTTCTAAAATATGGTCACCGTACCTATAGTATCTATGTGTGTACATTAGGGTGGTCGTTAAAAAAGAGGTAATCGTGGATGAGCTGAGAAATAAAATGAAAAAGAAATATTGTATCATACGGGCTTTACAGTAATGTCAGAAGTCCATTTTTACGGTTTGTTTTGAAATTAATTAACTGACGAAAAGTATTGGCAACAAATTGTTTCAAACTCAACGTTTTGAAGAAAAAATTTTTTTTTTTCAAAATTTTAGGTTTGAAAACAGTTTTTGCCGAAATTGTCTACTCAAAGAATTTTATTTGAAAATAAACTATAAAAATGAGCTTCTGGCTTTCCAAAAAGCTACACAACATTACTTCAAGTGTTGCCGTTGTTTTTTAATATTTACTTTGCTTTTCATGCAATTATTTTATTGAATTGAACCTCCTGTCCAAGAGGGGGAAATATTACCCCCCTCCCATAGGATTTTTTTCTTGCCTACTTCCCACCTACATGCTCTGAACTTTTTGGCAGATTTTACGCGAATTTCATAGTGTATGCAACACAAAAAAGGGGAAATTTTATTTACGCTTACAGCGTCTATAGGGGATGAAAAAAAAAAATCTAAAAAAATTAGGATTTTTTTTGTCTTCATTAAGAGCTCATTTAGGCCCATCCAAATATAAAAACTCTTTATAACGACCACCGTCCCTAATGTATGTACATATATCATAAATGTAGGTATATTAATAAATAATCAAAATTGGCATACCAGTATCATTTTATTTTTTATTGAAGGAAACGTTTGGTAACCGCATAGTTTCATGTTGCGGACCCGTGAATTGGCCTCCAGGATCGTGCGATTTAACGCCACTTGACTATTTTCTGTGGGGATATGTGAAGCCGCTAGTCTACGCCGATAAGCCCAAAAAATTTGACCACTTAGAGGACAACACTCGCCGTGTTATTGCGAATATACGGCCACAAATGTTGCGAAAAGTCATCGAAAATTGGACCTCCAGATTAGACTACATCTGAGACAGCCGTGGCGTCAAATGCAAGAAATAATATTTAAATAATAATGCCAAAAGATAATCTTTCGAATAAAATAAATTTCATGTCAATTAAAAAATTATCTTTGTTTTATTCCATTTCAAAGTTCTATACCTTTTTAAAAACACCCTATATATTTACATTTTTTCAAGTAATAAAATGACATGTTTGTTTTTGAGCTGTATGTTATTTGACGGGTTGTTAATACATAAAAAGATCGATTTAAATGCTTTTTTTATAATTTTTCTATAATTACTTACACATTTTCAAAGTTCTTAAGTTCAAAGAAACTTTGAAGATAAACGGAAGTACGAGCGATCCAATTGTGCATAAAATTTTAGGAATAAACATTTTGGAAATAAAAATAAAAATATAACACTTGGGCAACTCTTAGTAGGTTTAAGTAAAGTCTGGAATAAATAAATAAATAAATTGGGTGGCGCAACAGCTCGTGGAGAACCAGGGCCTAGTGACTTACAACTCTCAACCATTCCTGTGTGCGTGTTGTTGGCAGGACTGGAGGGGACCTACAGTTTTCTGCCGAGTCCGAACGGTTAAATGAGAAACACTTTTTTCATGACAAGTAAACTCTTGGAGGATTTTTCAGTTCCTCGCAAGAGGCAGTACCTCGGATAAAAAATTTCTGTTTTTAGGTGTCACGGCTGGGAATCGAACCCACACCTTCGACATGACAGCCCTACACACTAACCATCATGCCACTAGGTGAAGTACCTAGAAAAGTAAAGTCTGGAATGGAACTAGGTAATACGGGTCAGGACAGAGAAAGCTACCTAGTTCCCTTAATTATTTATACATTATGTAGTATACATACATGTTCTACATAGTGATTAAATTCTTCCATAATCAAGTTTAATAGAAATATTTGATTTTCTAATAATAATTATTATTAAAAATTAATAAATTATTTATTAATTTATTTCTCAACTCTAATAAACTTATATTATCCACATAAAGTTAAATACGAACCCAATAATTTCCACAAAAATGTCAATGATAAATTTTCAATTAAATTGAATTGAATTGAATCATCTTGTTATACAGAAACATAATTGAAATTCAATGTTAGCCCAATCATGCTCACACACCACATATGAATACCAAAACCTTAACCGATATCATTTCCAGTTTATCATTCTCAGAATTTGAAGCATTTGACGGAAATTTTCAATTTTATAATTAACATTCATCAAGAAATAACTCCGTATTTTCAGCATTCAGCAACCTCCCAGAACCCCAGACCCAAACCAACACGTTTCATCCTTATTTTTATTTCATTGACAAAAGTGACAGTCATCATGAATACAATGCCACGAAAAGTCTGCTTTGGTGACAGGCAAAGGCGAAAATAATGGTGACAGACAATTTAAAAAAAAAGAAAGATTTTATTCATTCCCGGTGATCATTTGATTTCGTTCTTTTTTTTTTGGTTTTCCACAGTTAAATTCAATACATATGAATTGCATGAGGGAGAAGAGATGTTGCAGGATTTTCGTTTTTTTGTTTTTAGTGTGGGGGAATGTAAGACACGAAATTGAAAAAAGCCCCTGGGAAATATATTTTTGTGGGGTGACAGTAAAGTATACCTACCTTCTCAATTCAAACTCTCTCTTAACTGGCCCCATTTGTATATTTACCTTCATTAAATTTTTGATGTCATCAAAGGCGTGCGCTTCAGCAGCCGATTCATCACTTCCCTGTAAAATAGAAAAAGGACCTATATTAAAAGACAAAATTTAATGAATTTATATTAACGAAGTTTGAGTGCTTAAATTTCTTTTTTTGTGAATAATTAATAATGCACACGTACAACAGATACTCTTGCTCAATTATTTAGATGAAAAACATATACCTACAAAGGAGATGAGGTGACAGTTTAATGAGGTCTGTAAGGCTTTAAGAAATATAATAGCTAAACATGATAAATATTGGGGTTTAGAAGAGGGCTCCCACAATTTTTTAAGAGATGTTTATTAATGCAATCTCTGGAATAGGAAGTTTATACAGAAAAGCCGACGAGGCATCAGAAGTATGAAGAAGGAAGTTATATCACACTATAAAATTGCGCAGGTTCTGACTAAATAGAAACAATAAATTGTCTTCCTGGTCGTTTACTAAGGAGCTTCAGTGGAGGGAACCCGTTAATTATGCATAATATCCCAAAACTATAGATACTTATGGTTGCCTTAGAAGTCCTTGTCGTTTCTTCAAGTATAAGGTCTTTAAATGGAGGTCAAATGTCAGGCTGTATAAATTTAAAAAATATTTTAAAAAATGCATAAATCCTTCAAACAAAATAAACCGACCGCAATTACTAGTTAACCTCTGATTATGATCGTGTGGCATTTATATTGCTGACCAATAATTAATGAAGCTCTAAAACCTATTTAGACGGCTTTCCCTCCTCGTTTTTCAAATATTCCAATGAGGAGCTACGACCCTGGAACCATCTGATCTATGACCAACTAGTTACTGACCTTTCAGATGCCATACTTTTTTTTTAAACATCCCACCTACTGGCTGCTAACGGAGGAGACATTTTGTAAAATTATTTTTTTTTTATTATTTCTCTTTTCGGCTCGGTTAAAAAAATATTTGAATTTTTTTTTAAATAACGTAAAAGCTTCAACGTGAATTTCCAAAATGAATGTCTCCACAAAAAACCTTGTAAATATATTTCGAATGTTTATCACGAAAAGAGTAAATGAATGTTATTTTCAACCTGCGCACCATTTATTATTATCTTTGTTCAAGTTGAATTTTGTTTTTCTTTATTGTGTAATCAAATCTTCAGAATTCATTCACAAAATTCCAAGAAAAACACGTAGGCACTTTGTTTGCATAAAATAATTCCCTTCTGCCAATATTCCCACTAGACCAAAAGCCCTATCTCCTTTGATGTTATACTGCTGTAATATTCCTTGTCCTTCAACACCACTTAGTTAAGTACTCCTTTTGATTACTTGGGTTTGCCTTAAGTTTATTATTCATCAGTCAAGAATTTAGTTAAGAACTATGAGATATCTCGTTTCTTGTAATACAAACAAAAATTGTTGTTAAACCAACTTAAACTCATAAATACATTCAATGTTAGTCGTTAGCTTAACTTGATCAAGGGACAAGTGCTGGTTTTGTTTCAAATAAAATGAGTAGGCTTCAATGAAATCTATCATAATAGTCCGGGAGCAGACCGTAAGCTTACCTATCTCATCGTGGCCATTCAAAAATTGGATGCCAAAGGAT
The DNA here is from genome assembly GCA_963921185.1 of Dasysyrphus tricinctus. Taxonomy (NCBI): domain Eukaryota; kingdom Metazoa; phylum Arthropoda; class Insecta; order Diptera; family Syrphidae; genus Dasysyrphus; species Dasysyrphus tricinctus. The sequence continues at coordinate 98,753,503 of OY992531.1, forward strand.
AGCTTTAGTCCAAACAATTACCAAACTACTGGATGGAAAAGATTTATCTGATGGTCGCAATGGTAAGAAAATGCATCAGGTTGCATTTTCCGCTGAATGTAATATAAGCAAATTATATAAATGGGGTATCAAATGAAAGCTAGGACTGTCCCCTGCACTATCCCAATGGTCGGACAAACTTGTTTTGGCTGTTGCGACGAGTCGGACCATTTTTTTAAGAAAACACACTGCGTTTTACATCAGGGAAGACTGAGTAAAATCATATCAAATGGCTAAGAAAGTGGCCTTAACCACTTTTTTCTTATTTTCATCCAATGATGCACAAAATCTTTAATTTTAGAAAAGTGGTCGGACTCATGGTAACAGCCAAAAAAAAGTCTGTCCGACCATTGGTATCGTGTAGATAGAGGATAGTCCTAGCTTTCATTTGATACCCCATTTATATAAGTTGCTTATATTATAGGTACATTTAGCTGAAAATGCCACCTGAAAAGTGCATTTTCTAACCATTGCCACCAGATAAAGCTTGTCCGACCAGTAGTTTCGAAATCTTTGGACTAAAGCTATCAGTTGGCATCCAATTATTGCGTGGCCGCGATGAGATAGGTAATCTTACGGTCGGCTCCCAGAAACTATTAGTGGAGGAACGATAGCCGAAAAAAGTGCATTATTCGGGAGCCCGGGGAGCCTGCTCCAATTTTGATGATTTTTTTTTTTTTTGAAATGTTGAAAATTGAAATTATTAAAAAGTCTACAGTCTACAGTCTAAAATTGAAGCTCTCAACAGAATATTTCTAAGAAATTGAAAAACATACGAAAACTAAACGATTTTTGTTCTTCGGCGATTGTGATTATAAAAAGGTCTTACTGTGTTTTTATTGTTGTTTATATACTTAATCAAAAAAATATACACTCCGCTTCAACCTAAGTGACACACAAATTTTGCAAAGTAATTTTTCCATTTTTAGTTTATTGAAATATTACATTTTTTGGGCTTAGCGTGCATTTGTCAGAGGACGTAACTTTATTTTTTAGATATCAAGGGGGGATGAGTTTAAAGTTAAATCCAAGTTTGTGGTGTTGCATTGCATCCTTTGTTCCATGTCCGCCATCCTGGAAAAAGGGGTTTTTATGGTTTATTTGACGAACTACATATATGTAGGTCTCACAAAAAAATAAGTTAACATTTTTTGTTGAAAATAAAATTATGTCCAACTTTTGTCATGTAACTTTTAGAACCAAAAATAAAAAAGTTATAAGCGAAAATCCATGAAAATTTGAGAACAAAATAAAAAAATGGAAACGTGATTAAAAATTATGGCAAACATTTTTTTTGTGTGAGACCTATAAACCATTCGTCAGATAAACCATAAAAACCATTTGAACCCCTTTTTCAACCCCACAAATTTGGATTTAACTTTAAACTGACTCCCTTGATATCCAAAAAAATAAAATTGCGTCCTCTGGCAAATGCATCCCCAAATGTAACTTTTCAATGGACTATTTTTTCCAAAAATATGTTTGTGACGTTAGAAAAATAAATCAAACGGAATAAAAAGCAAAGCTATTTTTTCTCAGGCTCTTTTGCAAGGTTTTTTTCACATCGAAAAATTCAGTTATTGTTTGCGTCAACTGAATAGACACAAATGTTGAAACTGGTAAAAAAATCAATGGAAGGAGGTAAAAGAAGTTTTTTCTTATGTAATTCTAATAGTGAGTACAAAATGTCGCTTTTTTTTATTTATAGATTCATAAATTCAATCCGGCATGAAATCGTAATGTCTCTTTATGTTATCCAGCTAAATTTCGAGTCAGGACAATTTTATGACTTCAATTGGGGATTTTGTGTCCTTAGCGTTACATGGCTGTAGTCTGGCGACTTCTTAACTTTTCGTTCTAAGCAAACATTTTAAATAAGGTTTTGGTCGGGTGAGTACGGTTTTCGTTGAAGAAACTCGATATTTTTCTCCTCCATCAAATCTTTGTGTCCAAAATTATTTACTTATTTAGGAAAATTTCTTTCCAATATTTTTTATAAATTATTGCTGTCATTTTTGGGATATGAGTAGCTTAACTTCTCCCCATTGTTATATAATTACAAATATTTGTTGGAATTAATATTTCCAAGGGTAAAAACTATTGTTGGACCAGATTTTCCACCAAGACAACACCTGTATCCACATATCTAGGGTAACTAAAAGCTGTATTGAGTCACAAAACGTGAAATTTTTTCCATGGCCACTTTATTCACCGAACTAAAACATCATCGAAAACATTTGGGCATGGCTATATTGAAAAGTCTATGGGGATGGTAAACAGTTTGAAGATACGAACGCCTTAATCGAAGCTATCTGAGATATCTGGAGCAAGATTTCGGTTGATTTAAAAAAAAACTGAGCTTTTAGTTGGTTGTGATGGAATTGAATCCATCAAAACCAACTAAAAGCTCTTATTACTAAACAAAAATGGGTATGATTATTATTTATTAAATGGTGGCATCATTGGAGTAAAGGCCACAATAACCTTTATTATTGAATTTTATTCATGAAAAAATAATATATTTTGGAATTATTATTGATAGTTTTTAACTATTAATAATTTTTTCTTTTTGTTTCTTTTTAATAATTCTTAATTATTATTTATTGACAAATGACAAGACACAGTGTTGCCAGAAAATATTTTCTGAAATCGGGAGATCGCCACTCTAGAAATCGGTGTAAATCGGGAAACAGCTTCAACCCTAAAAGTCATGCCAGTTTCAAAACCACTCGATTTTTATAAAAAAAGGCTTTTGCTGATTTTTTTCCTTATATGTTTTTTAGATTGTAAATTTTTTTTTTCATTCTTAAAGTAAATAAAATCAGATTTCTTTTGAAAAAAATTGTTTGAAGGTGAAAAGTATTTTTTTTTCAAGAATCAACTTTGTTTTATTTATTTTATTTAAATTCATTTTAAATTATTATATTGTTAGTAAACAGTACGTAAAACTTCAAAATCAAAAATAAATATTTCCCTTAGGTATTTAATAGTCTTGTATATGGTGCAGCACGATTGGTGCTTTATGTTTTAACATTTACACCCTTATTTATTAGATTTCTTAGACTATTGCTGTTGATACTGATTTTCTTAAAAGTTTTGAGTAGTTGGAAATATAATTTATTTAATTAAATAAAATGAATAGTTAGTCAAATCTTAGGCTACTAATTCCGTTGTCTATTGGACAACTTTAAGACAACAGTGAACAAACCTTATATCTTTTTGGAGTTGGCCGGATGTCTAGAGCTAGAAAAAGTTGATAAATTCGACTTTTTCTGCTAGAAAGGAAAACGTAGATGATAAGACAAAAAACTCTTCAGAGATTTAAGTTTATTATTACTATTTTAAATATTTTTGTTTTGATTAAAATAAATTGCTAATTTTATTTATTTTGAATACATAATTCATTCAGATACTTTTAAGCTCAAACAATTGCATTCCTTGAACTTCAAGTATTCTTTAAAAAGTAATATTCTCTGTAAAGTGACAACAACGACTCGTTATCAAAAGGAATTTTCTGACGCAGATAGGTTTATTTCAGCATAAGAAATATTGAAAATCGGGGAAAAGTGTCATATTTCGATCAAATATCGGTGTATCGGAAACAGGTCTGAAAATCGGGAGAATTACGATAAATCGGTGTTTCTGGCAACACTGACAAGACAACATAATAAAAAAAATGTTAAAAACAAAAAAAGTTAAAATTTTGGTATATTTATTAATTTTTCAAAAGATTCTTTAAATGGCCACAGTCAAGTGACACAATTTTTCCTTCCCTTCTTTTGCAGTTCATTAAAACAAGTTGGTAAATTCTGACGGATTAACTAAGATGACGCATAAAATGTATTATTTTTATTGGAAAATATGTACATATATCTACTCACAAGTACCTACTAAATATTTTCAGGAAAAAAAATTTCCTACATGTATTTGTGGCAAAAAACGATTGTGAAAAAAGTGGCCCAAAACAAGTGGCGTGCAGTCTATAATGAGATTTAACGATTCCATGCCTGATCGAATTTATCAAGCTATAATCAAAAAAGGCGACAGTAAGAACTCATTAGATGATATCCTTATCCGTGAATAATTATTGTAAGAACTTATTGCTAGAATGACCCAAGAAAAACTCCTTTTACTTCCCTCCATTAACTTTTGTTACCAATTTCAATATTTGTGTTTATTCAGTAGATGCAAACAATAACTGAATATTTCGATATGAAAATACTTTCCATGAGAATGAGAGACGGATAAAGAAATAGCTTTGCTTTGTATCTTTATAATGGACAAAGTACCTTTGAAATGTTTGTGTCTATTCGGTTGAAGTGGAGTTTATATCTTTTGATTAAGTATAAACAACAAGCAAAGAACATTAGGAACTATTTATAATCAAAATCGCCTAAGAGCAAAAGTCGTTTAGTATCAGCGCATATACCTCCTGAAAGCGCATGATTAGTCATCTCCTTGTTACTATAAGCAGGTTTTACTGTACTGTTTGTTGGACTCTTATATTTAGTAAATTATGCTTAACGTATGTATAAACTTTTGGAGTGTGTTTTATGAGTAAAATAAATCGTTCAAAGAAAATAAAGGACAAATTATTATTTTTTTTTTTTTTTTGAAAAAAATTGTTTTTTCAATTTATTAAAATTTTTCTGTTGAGGGCGTCGTTTTTTGAACTAGACTGTTTACTAGTTTCAATTTCCAACATTAAAACAAAAATCATCAAAATCGGAACAGGCTCTCCGACTCTCGAATGAATTAAAACGACCGGATTATACCTGATACAAACCAATCTAGAGAAGGTTTTCGTGAGCAATAGAGCTTTGATTCGAAATGTAAAAATAAAAGCCTCAGGAAGGGAAATAATGGGAAATTTCCTCTACAGAAAGCTCTAGAAGCAGATACCAGAACATTCTACCAATTTCCAGAGCTTGTCCAACAAGTATAAAGGGCACATGTTTGACCGGCATCAGCGAGACAGTTGGTTGTAATAAAAGTGAATAGTAAAGTTGGTTAATTAATATCAGTATAGTTGAGTGGTGAACAATAAATTTTGTATAGTAATGTCCAGTTGCACCAAAATTCACTAAAAGCGGTTTTTGCTAAAATGGAGTTAAAATTTATCGGACTAATAAATTTATTTGGGTTGCACCAATCTATTTTGCGCATTTTTTAGCTAAAATGCAGTTCATGAACCACCCCTGGATTTTATCATACGTTTATTAAACTGAACGAAAAAATTTAACCAGTGCAAGTGAGATAGAAATAAAGAAAATGTGAATACACAATAAACAGAAACAAGGTATTCTCATTAGATACAGACAATGCGCCATCTTGGTGTTTTTTTATTATTATTTATTATTTTCTTTTTTTTTTAGAGAAATTATGAAACTATTGAAATAGATACCAACACTAATATTTTTTTCGACACACTCTTGGAAATTATGAAAAAATATTTTGAAGCGACGTCATCGAATTCAGAAAATGGATTTCTCTGTGAACCTGAACAACTCCGACGCGACGCACAGTGGACCGTTTCATACATGCTAGACGTCAAAAAGTCAACTCCGAATTTTCGTTGTTGGTGCAATTCTAAAATGTAACGATAACCCACTGACCACAAAAGTACAATTAAATAAGATTTAACTAGAATAAGTTGGAAGTTATCATACAACAAAGACAACCTCCAATCTTCTGTAATAGGTAACTACCTAGAAGTGAATTTTTAGCTTTATTACACTGTACATATAATTTAAAATTATTCGTCAAATTAAAAGAAAAAAAATAGGGAAATCTTTAAGAACGTATGTAGTTTATTAATAAATTATTTGAAAACCCATAGCATATTCTATAGAAATGAAAAAAATACATATAAGAATGACGTTTTTTAGTGTACGCAAAGTGTTGTTTAAAGTTATTTTGGAAAATCTAAACAGGAGTATATCATTATGTCATGATGAAATATGTGTTTTTGTAAAGCTTGTCATGTCTATTTAAAGAAAATACCTTCCTTTCCTTTCGCACGAATTTGCAATAGTGCATAATTTTTGCACTAAAATCATTTTCTTAAGTATTTTTACGTATACTGGCATAAATCGGTAACTGTTAAGATAATTAACATAAACTGTATATTTTTAGAATGGTGTGATCTGTCTCTTTCCGACAATGTTCCATTTGTGTTAATAGGATTGATATTTATTAAGTTACCGGAGGTCAAAGCTACAAAAACTAGAATTTTTGAAAAATTTCTAGATTTTGGTTGCTCCTTACGGGGTGATAAATAATGACGAGACATATCGTTGGAAAGGTTTTTTTATGAACTACAATTAGTAATTATAAGAGCTCATTTCAAATTACAATGTGAAAAAAGTTATTCGCTAGTCAAGGCTTTTTTTTCATACCAAAATGTACTGAAACATAAAATTTGACTAGCGAATATCAGTGATTTGAAATGTGCTCCTAGGACAATAATGTCGGAAAGAGACACATTGACATTTGAAAATATACAGTTTACGTTTATTTGCTAAGCCGTTAGCGAGATTTATAACCGTATCTAAAAAAATAGCTGAGAAAATTATTTTTGCGCTTATCTCGAAAACGCGTCTTTGGAAAAAAAAAATCTAGTATGTAAGCTAGTGTAATATGCACAAAAATTAATAGTTTTGAAAAACTGAAATGTTGGTGGGTTAGTAAGAGAACATTTTTTGATTTTTTTTAAATTTTAAGTTTGAAAATTAATTTCAAAAACTATTTACAAAACCGGCTTTATTTAAAAAGAAAATTGAAGAATAGATTTTTGGCTTCTAGAAAAGCTATTGGACGACATTGTGAATTATGCCGTTGTTTTTTAATATTTTTTTTTAATCTTAGGTAAATGTTTTAGAAAATTACCCCTCCCGCTTAAAGGGGGGAAATAGACTCCCTCTCCCGTACAATTGTTTCTTGTCTTCGTCCAATCTAAAAGGCTCTATCCTTTTGTCACATCTCATATATAACATCCTGTATATAAATTTATAGGGTAATTTAAAAAAAAACTGTCATTTAAATTTAATTTTCAAAAAATCTGCTAAATTTAGTTATTTTTTCAGCAAAAAATATATGCCTTGAGTATTTTATGCTTAAATTGATAAAAACATTCATTTGGAACAAAATTATAATTTTTGACGTCTAGCATGTATGAAACGGTCCACTGTGCGACGCACGTCTCGCCATTTTTTGGTTAAGTTCGTTATCAGATGAACACATGATGGCCAGTCTATAATTTTTCTGGAATAATTTATTTATTTAAGTAGTGAATTATAAATAGGAAACAAAATGCCTTCACCTATTATTTTCGTTATTTTAATTTGGAATTAACAATATTCCGTCAAAGAAAATTGAATTATTTTGTTTGTACCTACAAATGTACCTAGACATGTTCGTTTAAACTCGCTTTTAAAATTTATCTGGAGGAAAATGGAATTTTAGTTTATTGGTTCGTTTATTGGCCTGTTAGATTTAGAAGTGGTTGGTGCAACCGATAAATGTCATTTTAAAATTAAACGAAGCAATAAATATTTAAAAGAGGTTGGTGCAACTGGCCATAAGAAAAGTAAAGTGTTGTATTTTGTGAAATAATTTAGTGGATGTTTTAAATAAAGTAAATAAGTTTTATTAACGAATCTGAGAAAATAAAACAATACCTATTCATATCGTTAGCCATGTGGACCATCATGGGTCAACACATCTACCGCTTCCTTTAACATGCGTTCTTGTATCTATGTATACGAAAGTGAGTAATAGTTTACAGACTCCTTTAGTGATGCCTATTCTGGTTAGCTCATATCACAACAAAAACATAAATTTTAAAAAAAGAGTTAAGTTCTTATATGTAAACCTGTTCACGAAATTTCAATCAGTTATCATTAAATTCCAAATTTCTGTCATAATATGGAGTTGTTTAAATATTACTCTATTTAATAGACCGAGAGCCCACAGCAGATTTTGGGTATGAGTAATAGCAAAAAAACAAATATAGGCGTCGAAAGCTTCATTAAAGGCTATTCAAAAAATCAAAGTCTTGCAGTCCACAACTGGGGCCTTTGCGAGAAACTATAGCATCGAAAAAAAATTTGAATGCAACTTCGAGGATAATCTTTTTAGTCGAAATTTGTTTTCACTCCTCCTCGGATCAGATATCACGGAATCTGAGACCATTTGTTTAAAAAATTCAAAACTCTAAGTGAAAAACGGTTTTTTAAACAGTCTGGCAGGGCGAATTAAACACTCAAATGATGTCAGATTCCGTGATATGAGATCCGCGGAGCTTATCTTGGGAGGACTGAAAACCTATTTCGGATGGCAAGATTATCCTCGAAGTTGCATTCCTATTTTTGTCTATGCATTGTTTCTCGCAAAGGCCCCAGTTCTGGACTACAAGACCTTGATTTTTTGAATAGCTATCACTCACACCCAAAATCTGCTGTGAGCTCTTAGTCTTTAAGATATTATTATAAACTTCATGAACTTAAATGTAGTACCTCGTGGCTTGATGGTTAGTGCGTAGGACTATCATGCCGAAGGTGTGGGTTCGATTCCCAGCCGTGCCACCTAAAAACAATAATGTTCTATCCGAGGTACTGCCACTTGCGAGGAACTGACAAATCCTCCAAGAGTATACTTGTCATGAATAAGTGCTGCTCATTAAGCCGTTCGGACTCGGCAAAAAACTGTAGGTCCCCTCCATTCCTGCCAACAACACGCACACAGGAATGGTTGAAAGTTGTTAGTCACTAGGCCCTGGTTCTCCACGAGCTGTTGCGCTACCCAATTTATTTAAATTTTGTATTTTTTAATGAACTTTAAAACTGGTACCTATATATTTTAGATTTCATTACTTTTTAGGGCTGACTTTTTACACACAGGGTATTTGTATTGTACATATTATATAAGAACTTGGCTATTTTTTAACAATTATGTTTTTGTTGTGATATGATTTACAAGTAACAACGTTATACGCAAATGACTTGACTATTTATGATTTTGGTTCTTAGAATAATTGGGATTTATAATACCAATAAGCCGCCCTCACCAATAACATCAAAGGCCTGTATTGTTTAGGATAAACAGCATACAGCAAAAGGCCAGACCTTACAAAAACTAAGTGATGGTGTCATTGAATGGTTGAATCGATACTTCCATTATGTCAATGGTTTCATCATCATCAGCAGTAGGCACAAACACATTAAAAAATAACTCGGCTCTTAACAAGTTATCTACAAAATCAAATTCAATCAATATAAACGATTTGCTGTTTTGGAAAACAAAAGAAATTTATTGATATTGGGAATTTGAATTAGACTGTGGATTTTCCCTTTGGAAAAAATAATAGATAAAAACAATTAAAAGTGCAATTAGAGTAATTCTAATAAAATACCTATAAACTCTTTGTCGTGATAAATATACAAGAAGCCATTAATTACATATAATTGCTTATATCTACAAGTGTTATAGGTTGTTTTGAAATGTATCCAAAGGTTTTTACATATTATTCTATACAATTATACGATTATTCCATTTTGTAGTAATTCTCTCTTCAAAATGCTGCAGTTAATATTTACATACATTGTACAGTCACACAAAAGATTGAGATAATTCGATAAGTTTTTTGTCCTTTTGCATCTTCTCTGCATTTATACATAATATTCATGCATATCTACTACCTATACCGTTTTTGTAATATGTGCGCACTCAAAGGGTTATGATTATCTATAAAATGACTATAACAATGCGAGTGTTAGGAATTATCTCGAATGACAAAAATCTCGAGTGAACAAAATCTCGAAAAATAATATTTTTTTTATCTCGAATTCCAAAATATCAAATGATAAAATCTCAAGAGTACCAAAATCTCGAAAAACACAATTTCGAATATGAGAACAAAAAAAATCTCGAATTTTCGAAATTACGCCTACAGTTTTACTGTGTGACAAATTACAATAGTTCAAGACCGACAGTGTGAAATTGTTGCCATGTGAAAGTACTGCTGTTGCTGTTTTTTTTAATCTGAACTATACGAATGTAGTATACTCTTCTTGGCGCTATTTTATCAGGAATTCTAAGCTTATGCTCGTCGGTACCTCCTTTCAAATTCTTTTCCATATTCCTAACGGGTCTACCCCGATATCTCGAAAACCAATATCTCAACATATAAAATCTCAATTCACGCACCCGAAGCTTTGCCATTGCCTTAAGAGTGAATAGTTTTTCGAGATTTTAGACCTTCGAGATTTTGGTTTTTGATATTTTTGTAATTTATGGACTTTGTATTCGAGAGTTTTGTTTTCGATATTTTGTCTTTCGAAATTGTGTCTTTCAAGATATTGGTTTTCGAAATATCGGGGTAGATCAGTCAGGAATACAGACTAGAATTTGGAAGGAGGTACAATGTGTAAATAAGATTCTCTTCCAACGGACAACGCACGAACGTACAAGTTCGAAGTCACAATGACAAAATTGAAATGAAGAAATGGATCGGTGAGCGGAAAGAAGAGATTAGGTTCAAATGAAGATGTCGTTAATGAAACCAATGCCTATTTTGGGGGCCTCCAAATCATATAACTTGAAATGTAGGTATCACAAAATTAAAGAAAGAAGTTTACCGAACTAAGAAGAGATTATGTTGCAATAATATAAAAATTTTGTGTCGAAAAGAGTTGAACTGTTGAACTGAACTTAATACAAATTGCGTATGACAAAGCCCTCACTGATGAGTTCAAGTGAGTAAGCCGGACGAAATTCCAATTTGTAGGACTAAAGGCCATAAAAAGCTATTTTGAATCAATAATTCAACAAGTCCAATCCTTAATGCTAAGTTTTCTACTTGCCTAATTTATTTCAGTAGTATATAGAATTTGTATTATAAAATCTTCTTATAAGAGTGTTACTTATTTCAATTTTTAGGGACTTATTGATCCGTCCTTGTAGGCACAATGATCATGTTATGTAACAATAAAGCATCTAATAATGAGAATGAACTAGCTAAACTCCTTTACCTTTTAATTTGCTGTTTGATGAGACTTTTCATTCAATAAAATGTTTATCCTCCATGTACCTATATATGTATGTACAGCAATACCATGCTCCGCGGGTTTTAACATCAAATTTTATTCCATCCTGACCAGCTCTATCTCTATGATATCCTCGTAGTATACACACACACACACAGTCACCATTTCCTCAATATTATTAAATATTTTGGAGTGAAAATTTCACTGCAAATCGATAAATACAATCAGCATATTATATAAATTTGTAATTCAGCTTTTGGAGGTAGCTGATGATGCCGAGTGGCAAAAAGGACAGGGAGTATTAAATAGGGTTTTATTATCATTTTTATTAGCCTCATAATGCGATGCTATACCAAACAGATCCATAAATGTAGGTATATGGTTTATCCTTAAACCAAGGCTTTTTGTATGAAAATGCAAATACATTCTACGTAGTTTTGTATTTTGAAATACTTATATAGTAAATTGTATTAATTTTTAATCGTGACTGAACATTTTTGATTCCAAATCGGTAGCTAATTTTATGTAAATAACTTTAATGGTTTGAATATCAAAAATGTTATGACGTAAGGATTGGGTATTTTTGAATTTAGTTAATTGAATTTTATTTGAACGTGGGGCCAATGGAACATGGTTTTAAGTTATTATAAATAGATGCACTGTTAATACCACAATATAAAATTAAATTGAATTAATACATTAGTAAAGGTTATTTTGTATGAGAAATTGTATTCAATAAACTTAATTTTTATAATCATATTTAGCTCACAACTATGATGCATAGTTTTAAGGAAATTTGAATTGATTTTCTTTTTAAAGAAATGTGTACTTATTTTACAAAAATAAAAGAGATTTTAGCGTTATGGTCAATATTCTATAGTTAATTGAATTTAATTTCTACAATGCTATTGGATAGATTTCTTGTCCTTCTACTAGAACATACATATATAGGTTGAAAATCAATTTAAATAATTTAAATTGCCTTAAGACATATTTCCAAGAACACGATCCAGTTAGAGACGTAAAATGCATACATTTCAAATAATTAAATAATTTTGTTTTATGATTGGATAATTTTGTATATGTAAATGATGCTTCAATCAAATTAATATTATTTATGGCGATTATGAGAATCAAGAAAATCAAATAATTGGCACGCATACAAAAAATGGGTGTGATAATGAGTACTATATGTTCTACTCTACAAGGTTCCAAGAATGACCAAAGAAGGTTAAATACTTCGAATTTTGAATAAATACATTACATAACTTTTTCGATTGTTAATCTAGAAGTATATCCTTATTCGTGACCTTTTTAGTAATATAATGAATTCCTATGTGAGCTGGAGGTCATCATGTAGGAACATCCAAACAAAAACTTCGTAATCGAATAACTGGTCATAGATCAGATATAAATAGCGGTAGCTCACAAAAGACTGCATTAGCTTTACATTGTATCGAAGAAGGACATAGACCAGATTTTCAAAATGTTCAAATTTTACAAACAGAGAAAAATTATAATAAGAGAATGCTTCTTGAAATGTTACATATTAAAAATACAGCAAATAGTGTAAATAGACGTTCTGATTGTGATAGACTTAGTGACATTTATGGTCAATTCATAAATAGGCATTAGTAGATACATATCTGTTATATAGATTATACTGAAGTTTTTAAACTCCAATACATAAGATATTTTGATAAAGTTTTCAAACAAATACATTTGAATTTAAATATTCGAATTGATTGATCGTTTTTTGAATTGTCTTTTTAAAGATTTTCAAAAAACTATAAAAAAGCAAAACAAAACAAATATAACTGTTATTTGTGGATATTACTCTTTTAAAATTGTAAGTATCTTCAATTTTATGTTTAGATATCCAATAGGCTAGATTTTTAATAAAATTTTTTTGAATATATAGGTCTGAAGAAGGGTGTAACCACGCCCGAAACGTCACAATTTTATAAAAATAAAAACAAAAACTGACCTCCAGCTCACATAGGAGTTCATTATATTACTAAAAAGGTCACGAATAAGGATATAATTTATTAAACGGAGAGCATACCGTAATTTATATTAGTATGGATTTTTACGCAACTATAGAAAATAGATATGGTTTCGAAGCAATGAGCAATCTTAAAGCATTTAGCAGGATAAATGTTAGTTATGAAAAGAACAAGAATACATTAATCTTCCTCCTTAAATGCAGAGAATATGGCCTAGTTCCTGATTTTGTTTACAACTCAACAAAAAACGTTTCCACAATTTTTGATTTTGAGTCTGAAGAATTGGAAAAGGGATTAGGAAGAAAATTATCATCAACAATAAGAAATTTCAACATCAAAATTCTGAACTTAGCTATCTCTCATAAACAATCAATTTTAAGGAACCAAAAACGAAAAATAGAAAATTTAGAAGCAACTATTAAAAATCAACTGTTATACAGTGAATTTACAACATTCTTTAGGACCCAAGAAAAAATGCAAAACAAAATAGACATTGCTAGCAAAACAACTCAAAAAAGAAAACTAGAACAACTTAAACTAAATCTTAAACAGGAAATGGGGATTCAATTTCAAGAAAATTGGTTTGTCAACAAAACAGAGGTAATTTTCCCTAATGATATAAAGTGGCTTTTGTCATTAGGCCCCAAATTTGCTCTACCAGTTATTAATACAGAATTTCCCTTATTTAAAATAATAGCAGATGGAGAGGAAATTATTAAATCAAAGGAACAAAGTGAACATGATTCTGCACGATCATGTTTTACAAAAAATTTACAAAATCATTTAAAGTCAAGGTCACCAGCTCCCTTTGATAAATATTTAAATAAAATATTGTTAGATACAAAAAAGTTTCTAAGACGACATCCTGAAATCTGCATTGTACCAGCAGATAAAGGTAATGTCACTGTAGCAATTCTAATAGATTCATACTTTAGTAAGATGAATGATATGATGTCAGATAGAGAAACATATGTTGTTTTGAGAAATAACCCTACCAATAAACTTCAAGTCTGCAATAATAATTTTATTAAAGATTTATTTAATAAAAAAATTATAAACTTATCTGAAAAGAATTGTATGATAACATACACTGCCAATAGTCCCAAAATTTATGGTCTACCTAAAATACATAAAGAAAATTGGCCGTTAAAACCTATCTGTTCCTCTATAAGTGTTCCTTGTTACCACCTTTCCAAATATATTACGAAAATCCTTAGTAAAATAACTGAAAGATCTAAGTATAACGTTAAAAACACAACAAACTTTATTGAACGAGTTGCACCAATTATTTTAGAAGAAAATGATATACTTATTTCTTTTGACGTAGTTTCTTTGTTTACAAATATTCCAATTGAATTAGCATTACAATTAATAGAAAAAAGTTGGAATATCATCAAAGAAAACACAAAAATCACCAAGAAGCAATTTTTAGAATTATTGCGTTTTTGTATAATCGATAATAACGGGTGATTTTTTAAGAGGTTTAGAACTTTTTAAAAAAAAAAAACACAAAAAATTCGAAAAAATTAATGAAATATTTATTTGAATCGATAGTTTGAACCTTGCAATTTAATGTTTAAAGATAATTTCATGCAAATGTTGACCGCGGGTGCGTCTCAGGTAGCCCATCCGCTGAGTCCAATTTTGGCATACTCTTTCACACATATTGGCCGGTATCTCACGAATGAATGCATGGATGTTGGCTTCCAGTGCGTCAATCGAAGCGGGCTTGTCCCTATAGACATTAGCCTTGACATACCCCCACAAAAAATAATCTAATGGTGTCAAATCGCACGATCTAGGCGGCCAATTGACCGGCCCGAAACGTGAAATTAACTGTTCACCAAACTCGCCACGCAATTGCGCCATTGTTTCGCGTGCTGTGTGGCATGTGGCACCGTCTTGTTGAAACCACATATCATGCAAGTCAAGAACTTCCATTTCGGGCAAAAAAAAGTTTGTTATCATCGCTCGGTAGCGTTCACCATTGACAGTAACGCTGCGATTCGCATCATCTTTGAAGAAATATGGCCCAATAATGCCGCCGGCCCATAAACCGCACCAAACAGTGGCTTTTTCGGGATGCATTGGTAGCTGTTGCAATGCTTCTGGCTGATCTTCACTCCAAATGCGGCAATTATGCTTATTTACGAACCCATTCAACCAAAAATGAGCCTCATCGCTGAACACAATTTTTCGATAAAAAAGCGGATCCTCGGCCTCGAATTTTGATAGTAAAATTCAATAATTTGCAAGCGTTGTTCATTTGTAAGACGATCCATGGTTAAATTGCAAACCAAACTGAAGCTGTTTGACAGTGACACAAGGTACTAAACACACGTCAGCTGTCAAAACCAGTGTTGCCAAAACCAAACCAGCTAAAAAATCACCCGTTAATTATTTAGAGTTTAATCAAATAACTTATCAACAAAAACAAGGTGTTCCTATGGGTAGTCCTTTGTCCCCTATCATGGCAGATATAGTTATGGAATCATTACACGATAACGTTTTAGATAAATTAACATTTAAACCAAAAATAGTTACAAAATATGTTGACGATTTATTTTTGATTATAAAATCAAACGAAGTTACCTCTACTCTAACAGCTCTTAATTCTTTCCATCCTAAAATTCAATTTACATTCGAAATTGAAAAAGAAGGGATACTTCTAGCCTATTGAATAGACCGGAATATGAGAGGTATAAAGGAACAATTACGTGCAAGGGTTTTTATTATTGAATATGTTTGTTTGGCCCATAAGCATGCTTAAAACCAAAAATGCTACTAAATTCACCCATGCGTTTCTGAGAGAATGGTCACACTGGCCACTTTTCAGTATTTTTGGTATAACTCGAAAACTAAGCCGAATTTAAAAACTTTACATATAATACTTTTTGTTCAAAATTAAATTTTCTATTGGAATGGATAGTTCAAAAAATTTTACGAAAAAATTTAAGCTGGAAAAGTTAGCAAAAACCAACTTAAAAAAAATCAAGAATATCTAAATTTTTTAATAAATTGTGCATAACTGTTTTTTAGGTAAAGATAGGGTAAAGACATGCCTAGACAAAACAAAGTAGAGACTAAAGGCCTTAATATGGCATGTTCAAAAATTAATATTTGTTCAAAATTGACGGAGATATTCGCATTCAAACCTTATCATTTCTTATAATTTTTCTCAGTTTTGGCCCGAAAGTCCCTTTTTCGGTACAATATGGCAAATTTCACATTCGTCAAAATGTTCGAAATCAAAATTTTTGATTTAATATGACATTAGAACTATAGAGAATTTATAAAAAGGATGTAAGTTCGCAATTTCGTTTTTCGGCTGTTTTTAAATGCGTTCAGACCTACAGACCGAACGGCTGGTCCGATTAACATAAGATTTGGTACTAGGTGCTAGAAACGTTAAATTTGTCATAATGTACCAAAAAATAGGCTTTCGGGCAAAAAGTGCGGAAAATGATAAGAAATGGCAACGTTTGAATGGTTATATCTCTGTCAATTTTCAAATAAAATGGCTTTTTTAACATGTCATATTAAAGCCGTAAGACTCCAGTCTACTTTGTTTATGAACGTCTTGAGCGTATCTTTGCTCCGAAAAAAGTTATGCGCAATTTAGAAAAAAATTTAAAAATCTTAGATTTTTCGATTTTTTTTATGTTGGTTTTTGTTAACTTTTCCTGCTTTAATTTTTTCCTAAAATTTTTTTAACTATCCATTCCAATAGAAAATTTAATTTTGAACAAAAAGTATTATATGTAAAATTTTCAAATTCGGCTTAGTTTTCGAGTTATACCAAAAATACTGAAAAGTGGCCAGTGTGACCATTCTCTCAGAAACGCATGGGTGAATTTAGTAGCATTTTTGGTTTTAAGCATGCTTATGGGCTTAACAAACATATTCAATAATAAAAACCCTTGCACGTAATTGTTCCTTTTTAAAAGGTCTATTCAATAGGCTATTCCTTATCTTGATGTGAAAGTTATTAGAAGTTATAGACAGATAATTTTTGATTGGTATAAAAAACCAACATCCTCAGGACGTCTAATTAATTTTAATTCAAAACAACCAAGACAAATGATTATTAATACACCCACAAATTTTATAAGTAGAGTCTTGGATCATAGTGATACTATATTCCGACAAAAAAACATAGATATAATAATGAAGACATTGTTATCAAACTCTTTCCCACAAAAAATTATCAAATCATTAATTACTCACTATTTCAATTTTGTTAAAAATTCAAACGTTACTATAAATGTACCACAAATAACATATAAAAGTGCTTTATATGTTCCAAACTTTTCAAACCGTTTCCTGAACGCACCAATAAGAAATAAAGATACAACTCGAATAGCTTTTAAACCAACTAAAACCCTTCATAATTCAGTGTTTTCAAATCTTAAAGACAAAATATCTAAAGAAGACAGATCAGATATTGTGTACAAGATTAAATGTTTAGGTGATGGATCGACATCTTGTTCATCAGTTTATGTAGGAACATCCAAACAAAAACTTCGTAATCGAATAACTGGTCATAGATCAGATATAAATAGCGGTAGCTCACAAAAGACTGCATTAGCTTTACATTGTATCGAAGAAGGACATAGACCAGATTTTCAAAATGTTCAAATTTTACAAACAGAGAAAAATTATAATAAGAGAATGCTTCTTGAAATGTTACATATTAAAAATACAGCAAATAGTGTAAATAGACGTTCTGATTGTGATAGACTTAGTGACATTTATGGTCAATTCATAAATAGGCATTAGTAGATACATATCTGTTATATAGATTATACTGAAGTTTTTAAACTCCAATACATAAGTATGTATGTAGATATTTTGATAAAGCTTTAAAACAAATACATTTGAATTTAAATATTCGAATTGATTGATCGTTTTTTGAATTGTCTTTTTAAAGATTTTCAAAAAACTATAAAAAAGCAAAACAAAACAAATATAACTGTTATTTGTGGATATTACTCTTTTAAAATTGTAAGTATCTTCAATTTTATGTTTAGATATCCAATAGGCTGGATTTTTTGAATATATAGGTCTGAAGAAGGGTGTAACCACGCCCGAAACGTCACAATTTTATAAAAATAAAAACAAAAACTGACCTCCAGCTCACATAGGAATTCATTATGTTAATCTAGAAGATTATTCCGACAATTATATGTATTAATGTGAACACTTGTTTTGAATTTGAGATCAAAACCAGTACTTTTCAGAACAACAAAGAAGATACATTTTGAGGCAGGTTTCTTTGATTGATTTTTGGTGAATTGGTGAACGCACATCTTCGTCACCTAATCTGACATTCTAAGAGCTGAGATCAAACCTGAGTGAGGATTTTTCGTTATTAGCCAATGCTTTTAGAAAGATGGTAGTGAATGAGCTTTGTAGTGGGCAACTGACATCGGAATATCTGGTGTGTATCTAGGGTAAAGCAAGGACATAACCTTCTGGGTTTAAAGATGCTGTCTTAGGGTTAACTTTCCACTATTTACCACATAAAAAAGAAAAACTAGGAAACCGCTTTGAGCAGCAGATGAGATGCATCGAGAAACTATAAATTGATAACCCACAAATAGCACCAAGACTCGGAACTTCAATCAACTTAATATTTACCGTTATTAAGCGTATACGAACATTTTAGATGCCCCAAAATTATTTTTGTATTCAAGAAAAAATAAAACGTTTACGATGGATGAAATCAACATAGAGCATCAAAGGTCTCAACAACAGTCTAGAAAAAAGAGACCTTTCATGAACTACTCTAACATACTTAGATATGAGGTCAGAGTAAGAATTTTCAGAACTTGACAGGGTACTGGGAAAGAGAGAGTGGTGAATAACCACTCAACGGATCAATAGCAGCCCTCATATACCCGTATAGTGGGCTACATGGCATCGGACTATCCAGCCTGCTGCCCTAAGGCTTAACAAGGATCTGACCCTCCGGGATAAGGGGTCGTATAGTCGGATGAACTTCCTTACCACCTTAAAAATGTCGGTTATGAGAGAGACACGAGGATCCTCGGATAATGCTAATCCTCAATTGAAACAGCACCCTGCACGTTTACGTATTTACGACTTAAGAGTCTGTTCTTGGAACGTGAGAGTCCTTCACACCCTAGGTGCAACTCAGAAACTTGAGTCTGTCCTCACGCAGTAAAAGGCAGATATTCCCATAATCAAGGAGATGTGATGAATAGAATCAGGTATGATGAAAAGAAAAAACTGGAAAAATGACAGCTCTGATAAAAGATTACACATGTCTAGTATGCGGATTCATCGTAGGGAAATCGGTCAAAAAGTAAACTTATCGAGTTTAAGCCGATAAGTGATCAGCTGACTGTGATCTGCATCAAAACCACTTTCCAAAATATAAGCCTTATGTGTGCATACATAGGTGCACACGCCCCTCACAATGGAATTGAAAGTTATTTAAAGGATGAGTTTTATGACCTCCTTGGCAGAACTTACTGTACTTGTTCGGGGACCACAACCACCATCGACGGATTGAGTGGTATGCAGTTGATACGCCAACAAAATAAACCATGTGCAAATCGACGGACGACACGTCCATAGCATCATAGACGTTCATACTGTTTGAGGGGAAAACGTTGACTCTAACCATTTGCTTGTTGCGGCATGGTTAAGAGCTCGACTGTCGAATGAAAAGAAACAACGAGCCACCCTAAAGAAGAAATTTGACGTTGGTCGTCTTAGCATACCTGGAATCGTCAGAGCCAGAAGATCTTCACTGTGCACTAGCCTGTCACTATCACCAGCAAAAAGTGGACCCAGTATTGCGATATCAGCAAAAAGGCAGCCGAAACCATAAGAGGCTACCAACCACCCCCGCAAAAGAACCCGTGATATGAAATGATGTGAAAAAGGTGACAGAATATGCACATACATACTGCAGCGTTAAGCACAAAAGCAGCGAAAGAGGAATGTCGAGCAAAAAGAAGAGAGGAGAAGAATACCCTGCATAGAGAGAATAGGGCGTACGCCTCTCCCAGCTCAAAAGATTGAAGAGTTATAAAAGCAACTGGCTACTGGCCTTAAAACCGGAACGCAAAGCTCTTCAGTGAAGATAACCTTGTCTCCAAAATAAAAAGAATAGTAAATGCATTCAAGCTAGCATTTCCAGTCCAGCAGCTGCTTATAGGGCATCAGATGGAGTGCGAAATAGGACGAAGAGAAGTCACCTCCAGTCAATGATGATAAAAGAGGTAGACTAAGCTATAAACGATCTTATAAGAACAAAAATCCAGGCGGATCTGATGGTTAACCAGTGGAGCTCTTCAAGCACAGAAGGTATGTGTTGAAAGAGTTCATGCATAACTAGTCAACCTAGTTTGGTTGGAAGGAAGCATGGCGGTCCTATGTCTTGCAAGAACAATCGATATATGTAATCCCTGATAAATGTGGCATACAGAATATTATCCAACGTACTGTGTGAGCGTCTTAAGTCGTTATGCAACACTATAATCAGCAAGCTTCTGGCCAAGCAGATCAACCTTAGGCAAAATATCCCCCCTCAGAAAAATCCTGGAAAAGACCAACGAATTTCAATCGACTTCAAAGTCGCATATGTATGATGGCATTCATCGTTTGCAGCTCTATACGGCCATTTCTACAATTATTTTTTAGGCCAGGTGTTAATTCTGGAGGCACTATTTTCAACATATCTGTCCAACTTCTAGAGAATGCCGATGATATTGACATCATCTGCAGACCAAGTACATACTATCATAGACTAACTAATAATAATTATTAGTTAGTCTATGATACTATCAACAAACAATGAAGTATATTTGTCAACCGGCTAGGACAAACCATCACTGTTGAGAACAACAACTTTGAAGTAAGTAAAGGAGTTTATCTACCTTAGTACTTACTTACTTACTTATCCGGCTCCCGATCCATGAAGGGTCTCTGCCTGAGATATTGCGGTCTTCCATCGGTTGCGGTCCCTCGCACGCTCCCTCCAGTCGTCGAGACCAAGCGCTCTTGCGTCTGTGACCGCCTGGTCCCTATAGCGGAGGTTCGGTCTTCCTGGTCGTCTCGAACCTGGGGGCTGGGATTCGAAGATTTTCTTGGCTGGAGCGTTGTTGTCCATTCGCTCGATGTGGCCGAGCCAATGTAGTCGACGTGTTTTGGCTCTTTGGACTACATCCACATCTTGGTACAGCTCGTACAGTTCACGATTGAATCTTTTCCTCCAATCGCCCTCCTCGCATATAGGACCAAATATCCGCCGTAGAATTTTTCGCTCGAAAGTGCCCAGGATCAATTCCCCTTTTTTACTTATCGTCCAGCACTCGGCACCGTAGAGTAGAACTGGTAAAATTAGAGTTTTGTATAGCGTGCACTTTGTCTTTCGAGAAAGAAGTTTTGAACCCATTTGTTTGGCCAAACCGAAGTAGCAGCGGTTCGCTAGGGTAATTCTTCGTCGGATTTCCACTAAGGTGTCGTTCGTGGGATTGATGTTTGTTCCGAGGTAGGTGAACTCCTTGACTACCTCGAAATTACTGCTACCAACAGTGACGTTTTGTCCTAGGCGATGGACAGATGAGGCTTTGTTTGTTGATAGCATGTACTTTGTTTTGTCCTCATTCACTTCAAGACCAACGCGTTTCGCCTGTTCATCAATAGCTGTGAATGCTTCAAGTACAGCTCTCTTGGAACGGCCGATGATGTCGATGTCGTCCGCATAACCAAGCAGTTGAGAAGACCTGTTAAAGATAGTGCCTTCCATGTTAACACCACTCTTGCGCACTATCTGCTCCAGGACTAGGTTGAAGAAATCACATGATAGCGCATCTCCTTGTCTGAACCCTGTACACGTCTGGAATAACTCGGATGAGCTGTTACCCATTTGCACGTTGCACCGCGTATTTTGTAACGTCATGCGGCATAGCTGGATCAGTTTTTTCGGGATCCCGAGTTCCGACATCGCCAATAGAAGCTCTTGGCGACTTATGCTATCATATGCGGCTTTGAAGTCGATGAATAGGTGGTGGGTCTCGACTTGAAATTCGTTGGTCTTTTCCAGGATTTCCCTCAATGTGAAGATTTGGTCTATCGTTGATCTGCCTGGCCTGAAGCCACACTGGTACGTGCCGATCATAGTGTTGCAGAAAGGTTTTAGACGCTCACATAGTACGTTGGATAGGATCTTGTAGGCAACATTAAGCAGGGATATGCCTCTGTAGTTCTTGCAGGACATAGGATCGCCTTTTTTGTAGATTGGGCATATGGAGCTATTTGACCAGTCGTCGGGCATACTTTCCTCCTCCCAAACTTGGTTGATGAGCTGGTGCATGCACCCTACCAGAACATCTCCTCCATACTTGAAGAGTTCCGCTGGTAGGCCATCCGAGCCGGCGGATTTGTTGTTCTTAAGCTTGTGGATGGCTTTCTTAACCTCTTCAGTACTGGGTGCTGGGACTGGATCTTCATTGACTGGTCTACTGCTTCTTTGTTCCCCTGTCGCCTCCTCTACATAATGCCCATTAAGCAGCTGCTGGAAATGCTGCTTAAACACGTCTACAATTCCCTGTGCTTCGGTGACTAGGTTCCCTTCGCTGTTTCGAAGAGCTTGCGTGCCAGTCCTATAACCAGATGCCAGTTGCTTGGCTGTTTTGTAGAACCGGCGGGTGTTGGTGGCGGTGCTGGACTCTTCGAGATACTTGAGCTGAGAGGCTGCGGATGCTCTTTTCTTTCTACGCAGGGTTTTTTTCTCTTTCCTTCTCTTTTCACGGTACTCCTCTTTTGCTGCTCTTGTTTTCCGTTGCAGCATTTGCATTCGTGCATTTTCCGTCTCCTGCTTCAATATCGCGCATTCATCATCATACCACGGGTTCTTTTTTCTGGGTGGTTGATAGCCTATGGTGGTCTCGGCTGTCTCTTTAATAATGTCGCGATACTGGTTCCACTGGTTGTTGACGCTTGTGGCTGGGTGTACGGCAGAGAGTTTCCCGGTCAATTGCTCACTGTAGTCTCTGGCTTTCTCAGATGTGCTAAGGCATGCGATGTTGAACTTCTTTCTTTGGGCGGTCTTCGTTTTCTTTTCATTGGACAGTCGGGCTCTGAACTTTGTCACAACAAGAAAGTGGTCAGAGTCCACGTTTGCACCTCGGAAAGTTCGCACGTCCAAGATGTTCGATGCGTACCTTGCGCCAATTAGCACGTGGTCGATTTGGTTGGCCGTTCGACCATCTGGAGATCGCCAGGTTGCTGTGTGTATCCTTCGCCTGGGGAACCTAGTGCTACTTATCACCGTATTACGAGCTGCAGCAAAGTCGATTAGTCGGAAGCCGTTGTCTGTTGTCGTTTCGTGGAGGCTGTGCTTTCCAACTAATCCGCCAAAGATGTTTTCCTTTCCGACTTTAGCATTGAAGTCTCCGAGCACGACTTTGACATCGTACTCCGGACAGGCTCCGTAGGCTCCGTCCAGAAGGTCGTAAAACTCCTCCTTGTTAGACTCCTCAGCTTCATCGGTAGGGGCGTGTGCACATATTAGGCTGATGTTTTGGAAGGTAGCTTTGATGCGGATCACAGCCAGGCGATCGCTTATCGGCTTAAAATCGATGACTTTTGATCTGAGTCGATTTCCCACGACGAATCCGCATCCTAGCATGTGCAGTCTTTGGTGACAGCTGTAATAAATGTCGCAATCTTTTCTTTTCGTTATACCTGATCCTATCCATCGTATCTCCTGGATCGCGGTAATGTCTGCCTTGTACCGCGAGAGGACAGATTCAAGTTTTTGAGTAGCACCTGGTGTGTAGAGTGTCCTTACATTCCAGGTGCATACTCGTAGATCATAGTCCATTTTCGTTCCGGGTCTGGTTGCCATTTGAGGGGGGTCGTTATCCGAGGCTTCTTGCGTCTCTCATAACAATTGGCTTTTTTACTGTGGCCGGGTCGTTAGCCCAACGCACTAACCTCCAATCTGTAGGGCCATGGGTTTAATGTTGCAATTCTTTCCTTGATCAACATTCGCACTTA
The DNA here is from genome assembly GCA_963921185.1 of Dasysyrphus tricinctus. Classification (NCBI taxonomy): domain Eukaryota; kingdom Metazoa; phylum Arthropoda; class Insecta; order Diptera; family Syrphidae; genus Dasysyrphus; species Dasysyrphus tricinctus. The sequence continues at coordinate 98,777,630 of OY992531.1, forward strand.
CAAGTTTAGCAAGTCCTGGCATAAAGCCAAGACCAGTATCCGGCGGCTACCAACTTGGAGGTATTGTAAGCACTTGATGTGTAGGAAAAGATACAGCTCGAGGCCCCCAGTTCCTACAACATCCAACCACCTTAGAGTAAACATTAATTAAACACGTCTGAATGGAGATCTAACAACGAATTACTCCCAGCAAACCGGTGCCATATCGGTTTGGCGCTACAAATGGGCTCAAAAATCGCTTTATACTGCCAGTCCTGTTTTTTTGGCATTGATTCTGGCTTCGAATCAAATACGCTTCGACGGGTATTTGGTCCTTATAAGCGAGGAGCGCAAATGGAGGGGAAGACACAACCGCAAACTCTATGAGGTGTATCAAGATGTGGATGTAGTACAGAAAATCAAAACACGTCGATTACATCGAGCAAATGGACAATAACGCCCCAGCCAAAAGAGTCTTGGAATCCTAGCCCCCAGGTTCGTGAATACAAAGAAGACCGAACCTCCGGAAATCGCTGATGCCAGAAAGCTTGTTCTAGATGAACAGCGTGCTCAGGATCGTGGAGGATGGAAGGCCGCCTGCCATGTCTCAGGCTGTGAGGCTTTATGGATTGGGAGCTAATAAGTATTTCAATATGACAATGGTCATGTTTCATTTATCTTGACTCTTTGATAGATTAGCTTTGATGTAAAAGGTATGCGTTTAGGCATACCCAAGCTTAGTGATATGTAGGTACTACTTATTTTGGGAGAAGGTAAAGAATATGCAACTCCTGGTGCAACTCAAAACCATGAGTCTGTCGAATGAAGTATGATGAATCGAAAAATTGCTTAATTTCTCATTTATTACAGGTGTGATAGAAGACGGCACAAGCTAGGATTTAAGATTATTCGCTGAAAATCGACCAAAAATTAAATTTCGGTGCCAGTTATGCACGTTCGAAAAAATTCGAATAGGAAAGTCGATCAAAATTTCTTGAAATACATAGTTGAAATTTAAAGGTTTTTCAACAGGGACGCTACAAAAGTAGAGCGACAGGGACAGCAAACGACGCCATATTTCTTGCCGTTCTTTTAACATTTCTCTTCAGTAAGGTTTGCCATTTTACAGTGGAAAGGTATACGAGCCAAAAACGAGTCTAAATTATTAAAATTTATTACCGAAACTCGGAGTCAGTGGCCTCATCGTTAAGAGTGCTACGTCCAATTTATGGTCGCCTAATCATCCTAGCAGATCAACAATTGAGCGTCTAGTGGAAAAATTTGAATCCACAGGCACAGTACAAAATGTTCCCGTCCCAGTGAGACAAAGAAGTGCCCGTAGTGTCGAGAATATTGCTGCCGTGAGGCTTCAGTTGACGTCGTTCTCAAGCGTTGGGCATCTCTGTGACGTCGTTGTGGCGAATTTTGCGAAAAGATCTTGGCCTACATCCTTACAAGATTAAATTGACGCAAGAACTGAAGCCGCTTGACCACCAGAAGCGTCGTATGTTCGTGAATTGGGCTGAGCAACAACTTGAAAATGACTCGGATTTTCATCGAAAAATCATCTTCAGCGATGAGGCTCATTTCTGGCTGAATGGCTTCGTCAATAAACAAAATATGCGGTATTGGTCAGGTAGAAATCCACACGTACTCCATGAGTCATCATTGCATCCCGAAAAAATTACGGTTTGGTGTGGTTTATGGGCCGGCGGTGTCATTGGGCCGTACTTCTTCCGTGATGATCAAGACCGGCACGTTACTGTGAATGGGGACTGCTACCGTTCAATGATAACCGAATATTTTTGGCCCCAATTGGATGATATGGACTTGGAGGACATGTGGTTCCAACAGGACGGCGCCACAAGCCACACAGCGAATGTCACAATCAATTTATTGGAAACCAAGTTTGGAGAACGTGTTATCTCACGAAATGGTCCAGTCGCTTGGCCGCCTCGGTCGTGCGATTTGTGGGGCTACGTCAAGTCTATGGTCTATGCCAACAAGCCAGCAACGATTGATGAGCTTCGTACGAATATCGAACGTGAAATTGCAGCAGTATCGGCCGATTTATGCTTGAAAACCGTCGAAAATTGGGTTCAGCGTCTGGACTTCTGCAAGCGTGCCCGTGGTGGCCATGCAAAAGAAATCGAGTTTCATACATAATGGCATCGAACGTACTTTCACAAGAATAAAGAATTTCATTGATATCCAAAACCATTTTTGTTTTATTTAAAAAAAACTTTTGTAGCGCTCTTATTGAAAAACCCGATATATCAAATAGGAAAATACCTCTAAATAAGCGCCATAGGGCACAATTTTCAACAAATCTGTCCAAATATCATAGAATGCTGACAATATCAACATAATAAGGTGTTCCTTACATTCCGTAATAGAGTCCTTCACGGTGATTTAAGCATGCAAAAAATGTTGATCTCGAAGTAAACGGGACCAAGAAAAAGTGCATGCTGTCATGCCTAGGACATATTTTTTTCAACAATAATTAAACATAAAGAAAACAAAGCTTGAAGGCTAGATTGTATAGACTTCCTTTCTTTTATCTCATTTAAATAAATAATCCGAAGTTTAAAAGCTATAGAAAATTCATATTAGGAAAAAACCTGATATGCACCGTCACATTAACTGTCTCATTTACTTCATCTTCTATTGCATAATTCTTTTTTATATCTAAAGAAAAATGTTTGCTTTTAATAAGCACATTTAAAACAATATTTACTGTCCTATATGTAGATATAGAAAACGAAATAATGCGAGTAAACTCATTTCCGACAAGGCTTCGATACAAAAAAAAAAAATACATAATTTATTAACATAAATTATACAACCTGACCTACAGCAAAGACAAAAACCCAAACGGCTGTCAATAACGCAATCTACAAGTTTCGTTCTCTAGGCTTTATAGGTACCGTCATGAATCATCGATCGGACGTGCTCCATTTTAAATATCAAGAAGCGTACCTAGTATATACTGAAACTCAAATGTACCAATGGGAAATCGCCTAAAATCATCCTTTATGCATATTTGATCCCAAGAACGTGCTTTGGATATGAAAACAAGACCTTAAATCCTCGCCTTGACATCTCAATACGTAATAGCAGTCCAAATACAAACTGTACCTACTATCCCAATGTAAAAAAACACAACAACAACAACAAAACAAGAGTAAATATAACTGACTATCGAGCCGGATCCTGGGAGCATATACTGAATTTATGTTAAAACAGAATAATGGATATCATATCCTTGTTTTTCCTTTATGTGTAAAACATTTGACAGCACCTTATAAAAACCATTTTACTTTGGCCTTTTTAGGAAGCCATTAAACGACATTAATGAGCTTCTCCTACACCTCCATAGTCCATAGGTCCCATTTCTAAGGTTTCCTTACAGCAGCGTACAAATGGTATCCAGGACTATCATGTTGGTTTTTTTTTATACGTCAATCTTCTGATGGCATATGGTTCCATTTACTTTTATGCTCAAATAGGTTCCTGACTATGACTATGAGTAAGTATATACCTATTTCCGCTATGACCCGCTATTTTAAGTTACGTTGGCTGTTCAACATGGTGTGAGTTGTTTTTATAACGACTGTCTGGTGGTTTAAGGCAAAGTCCTAGCCCTCATTTTCACCATACTAATTTCGTGCCAACGAGCCACCCCCCAAACTCTCTTGCCGTTGTTTATATCTATTGTATAACTTTTGATCAGATTTTCTACCTAATTAGGCTTTAATTTTTTTTTCGTTGGTCCCTTAATACCTGGGTAGATAAAGCACCCCGTATTACCATCACATTCAAGTTTTTCACCATCAGACGATAATAAATACCTAACTGTAAAATGTTATAAATTAAATTCTTCACATTTATATTTTGTTGACACTCATTTAACCACAGCACCTGGGGATTCAGTCAAAATGTCCGCATTTAACATTTTTGAAGGGAAACACTACGAAATATTGCTATCCCGGAATTGATGGTAAACGCTCGATGTTCAAATATGCACATTTGTATCTACATGTTGTGAACTTTTAAAGTCACAAGGGTATTTTACCCCATAATATTTGTATGTATGTAGGTATCCCTAAAAAAATACAAAGATAAATGTGTCATGAGAGAAAAAAAGCATTGAAAATTTAGATGTCAACCGTCACGAATACGTTACTTTTTATTGTTTCTTGTCACATAGAAGAAAACATTCTGATTTGAAAATTGTATAGATTTGATGTTTTTATTTATTTTTCAACAAAATAACACAGAATATATACATACATTATCCATATACATACATATGAACATAATGTATGTGCGTATTTAAATTGCCTTATATAAAACCCCACCATTATTGGTTTTGCTTTTAAATGATTTATAACATGCAAATTAAGTAATGGACGCTATGACCATTTAGCCTAGGCAAAAATACTTTCAATGTGGAAAAAATCCAAGTGAAGGTTTTTAAATACAATTATCTTTATTTTGGTATAAGTCATACCCACCCAAAAGTCCATTAACAAATCGTGTGCGGGTTAGCAGTTATTTAAGGTAAAATGTCAAAAAAATGGGTTTTCGCTTATAACTTTTATAAAACGGAAAATACGAATCTTGTGGTACAATTTACGGAGTCTATAAAAGCCAAAGGCATATATAGATTATGTATCGTTTGAAAGGTTTTTTTTGCACAGAAGTGTAGAATACAAAAATTTAGATATTAATTAATTGCACCACAAGAACTCAATAAAAGAAAATTGCACAATATTGTTCACAAAACATAAATTTTTGATACCTTGACATTTGTACTTTAAGACTCACGACACTATTGTTTTCCATATAAGAGCAAAGAGCCTGATTACACGATTCGTTTTTTCGGACGTTTCGTTTTTCGTTTTTTTGACAGGTACCTACGTACCTTCATGATTACACACAACGAAAAAAATCCATTCGCGATTTTGACGTTCAGAAAATTTGAGGTTCAATTATTGAAAAATAGGCATTAATAATAATTAAAAATACTTTTACATCACTTCTTGTTCAAATTTATAGCTATTTAATTAAGAAAAACAATTTTAAATCTCACTATTTACATTTTTTAAGCATCCCCCGCCTCTACTCGTTTGTCAAATCATAAACGTCAAAGTTCAACCAGAAAAAGTCTTAAAATTTTCATACGTGCTTTCGTCTTTCTGTTACCCCTACGTTTCTACACCCCTCACCCAATGTGTCAAAAGGACGAAACATGTAACGTCCGAAAAAACGAATCGTGTAAGTGTGTACAAGGTTCGTCTTTGCCGTTTTATAATACGAAGATGATATATTTGGAATGTCCGATGGCAGTATTCAGTGCTGCAGAAAAGTAGCTCAGTTCTTCTCGACGCTCAAGACTGCTTTTAAACGATGCAATTATTCTTGCTATTTTTACTTAATGTTGGAGTACATCCAAATATCGCATGCAAATACTCACTCATTCTGCAATCGAAAAATTTTATGCCAACGTCAATTTTTGTTAACAGTTGTCAGACTTTTTTGTCAGGCTGACTGGCAGTCAGCGGACTCTCATACGTAATCGATAATAGCTCTCTTTGTTTGCAAGCCCGAAGGGAACTGGATCAAAGAAACGATGTTGGTGCTTATCAATTTACTGAGAATTTTCGGTGCTTAACTTAAGCACGGAGAAAGCTGTCTTACCGGAATGAATTACATTCATGTTATCGGTAATCCCCGGTGTCGTTTTTTTTCAACCGATTTCATCCATGCTTGCAAACGAGCTATAAGTCGTCAACGTGCTTATAACTAAAGAGTTTGTTGTGTTATTCTCATCGGTAACGCAGTTTTTCTCCGCATTGAAGCTGAGCGCTGATAATTATCTTCGTTTTTAATTAGGGGTTGTTCTCTACCTGCGTGAATGACTTTGTAATCGATAAATCGACGAGCTGTCAACGTGTTGACAAGTAAACTTTTAGTGTCTACTACACGCCAGTAACACAGTTTTTATCCGCTTTTAAGTTAAATGCCGAGAATTCTATGCCTTTAGCTTAACATGTCGGCTCCAAGTGTCACGCAATCGCCTTAAAATCAACTTTTTCTGGAGAGTTCATCAAAAATTTGTGATTTTTAGAGTTTTTTATCCATCGACATCATAGCCATACGTCAATGGAATTTGACAGTTGATAATTGAAAAATTATATTTTGAACCAAATATCACCCAGTTGCCTTAAAATCACATTTTTCTGGAGCATTAAAAGTTCATCAAGAATTTCAGATTTTAAGAGGCTTTTTAATCCATCGACATCGTAGCCATCCGTCAATGGAATTTGACAGTTGATGGCTTTAAATATAGGGAACAAACTATATTTTGACAGAAAATGTATATTTTGATCCTAATTTTACCCAACTGCCTTCAAATCGCCTTTTTGTGCAGCAGTAAAAATTCATCAAGAATTTCAGATTTCTTAGAAGCTTTTTAATCCACCGCATCGTAGCCATCCGTCTGTGGAAATTGACAGTTGATGGCTCGAAAAATAAGGGATCAACTATATATTGCTCTAAAATCACATTTTCCGCTGCAGAAAATATTCATCAAAAATTTGAGGTTTTTTGGTAGTTTTTTAATCCATCGACATCGTATCCATCCCTCAATGGATATTGGGTCTTAATGGTTTGAAATATATAGGGGAAAACTATATTTTGACAGAAAAAGTTCAATCCAAATGTAACCCAACTGCCTTAAAATCACCTTTTTCTGGAGCAGTAAAACTTATTCAAAAACTCAGATTTTTTAGAGGATTTTCAATCCATCAACATAATAGCAATTCTTCAATTAAATTTGACAGTTTTTGGCTTTAAATATAGGGGATAAACTGTATTTTAACAAAAAAAAAAGTATGTTTTGATCCAAATGTCACCTCAAACTGATCAAAAATTTCAGAGGTTTCTAATCCATTGACATCGTAGCCATCCGTCAATGGAATCTGACAGTTGATGGCTTGAAATATAGGGGACACACTATATTTTGGTAGAAAAAGTATATTTTGTTACAGATATCACCCAATTGCTTAAAATCTCCTTTTTTTGGAGCAGTAAAAATCAAAAATTTGTGATTTTTAAGAGGTTTCTTAATCCATTGACATCGTCAATGAAATTTACAGTAGTTGATGTCTTGATGGATAAAAACTATATTTTCACATAAGAACTGTACTACGATCCAAATGTCAACCAATTGACATAAAATCACCTTTTTCCGGAGCAGAAAAAAACTGAAAATTTCATATTTTTTTGAGCTTTTTTAAACAATCCAAATTTTAGTGTTTTTAAATTTTGTTCAAATTGAATTCGGTACAGTATTGAATTGAGTTTGTTAAAATCAGAGAGATTTAATTCCAGCTAAATCCAAATGAATAAAATTGAATCGGAAATAAATTCGGTGAAATGAATATGATCGAAAGATCAATTGATTGAAATACTCGAATCATTTTGGTGATTGATTCGTGAACGATTTTCTAGAATTTTTCGCGAGTTTGGAGGGCTGGACGTACTAGTAACTTTTAAACGGTAAATGCTATTGAAAAGTTCTTCATACAAACCATGTAGATCATGTAATTTTCTATAAAAAAAAGTGAGCACACTCTTTTTTCTCCGACTGAACGTTTAGGAGATATCACCATTTAAAAAATGTAATTTGACGAATGTGTCTGTTTTTCGCCTGTTATACATGATCGATGATTGCTAAACAAAACAACTTCATTCAAAGTTTATGCACTATATTATATTACATAATGTAATTCTCTACATGAAAACATAAATTTTGTTCGAGGAGTGATAGTTCCAAAGATATTTCCATATTAAAAACATCTTCGAAAGTTAAAAAATCGTTTTTTTTTTTCTTTTTACCTACTCTTAAATGACGAAGTTGTCAAAGATAAATGTATGCCTACTTTAGGTGTTAATATATTGTCTACAAAAAATATTATTTTTTTCATAGGAGTGATCAGTAAGAAGATATAAGTACATCAAAAAGTTGAAGAGTTCAAAATATGGATCTTTCGCAAACAACTCTTAAACAATAAATGTTGCCAAAAATGTTTGTACAAAATTTGCCGATTTAATAATATCAAATAAAGAAGCCAATCCTCAGTTGTCAATTTGATTTGCCTACAAGCTGAAACGAACAGCTGTGATGATTAGATTTGCAAAGTATTAGTGAAAAGCAGAGAAAAACGCACACATATAATTAACTAATCATTCAGCACATCATTCAGCACAGGTCTTGTTGTTGTTGCTGTTAATTGCTCATCGAGCAATTTCAAGTGTAAACACTTATTAAAATATTGTAATTTCACCCTTAACTAAAATTTAAAACTTCCTTACCGAGCTTCATACACTATAAACTAAACCTAACTTAACTTACTCAAAAATGCTATATATAGCCCTCCTCTTCTTTCATTTCCGCCTTTTTTAAAACGTGAAATAGCCTTATCTATTATAAATTATTATAAATTAATTTGGATTATTACATACTAATACTTTGTTTTATTTGAATTTATAAAGAGAAACTAATGTAAGTCGAAATATCTTAATATAAGAAAGTCTTTTTTTAACCTTTTTATTTTTATTTAATAAATGAATTTGTAACTCTTTAACAACCAAGAGAAAAAGTGTTTTGAGTTAACAAAAAAGTTTCTGCTGCCGCCAAACTGTGACAACAATTTACAAATTCATTAAAATAACTTGTATTCCCGCTAAGATGTCATCAAATGAAAATAATCCTTCTCCATCTGGCTTCTCCAAGTCTAGATTAATGACCAGAACACCACCACCAAGTGAAATCCCGCAGCAGCCACCACCAACAGAGGAGTTTAATTGTCGTTCTTGTGCAGCCCCAGATTCTTCAGAGAATATGGTCCAATGCGATCTTTGTGAAGGCTGGAACCACTACTCATGTGCTGGCGTGGATAGTTTCACCAGAGAAGAAGCAGAGTTCATCTGTAAAACATGTTGCGCAGGTAAGAATATTTGCTATCCTTGGTTTTCAGAAGTGTTGTCTGCACCTACTGCTAAGCTTGCCAATACCCCCACCGACATTTTAGCTGCTGCTACGACTGTTGCAGCTTCTAACACTGCTCACCCTAACCTGTATGCAGCACCTTTTATACCCTCCGTGACTGGTGCTTTGGCCAATTCAACTCATCTTAATTTGTTGCAAGCACCCTCAACCACAGGTGCTCAGATAACTACAGCTTCTTTTAATGCATCTACCGCAGCTACTAAGATTTCAGCCTCAACCGCCACCGCCGCACAGTGGATCGCCACCATATAATTAGACGTACAAAAATCAATGACATAAATTGCAAAAAATTCAATTTCTTATCTATAACGGATAACTGTTAAGTCTGAAAACAATTTTTTTTTCTTGTTTTAACCAGTTTATTATAGAATAAATGATCTCCAAAAGTGAAGGTGAAAAATCTTTTTTTGATCTGGTGCGTTGAGGTTATTTAGACAAATAATTATTAAAATTACAATTTTAATTGAAATTGAAAAAAAAAAAATGGCAGATGTTCGTGAAGGTATGTGCTTTTATAAATCTGTATTGAAATTTCCTTAATTTTTGTTTGTTGAATTTAAAAAAATGTGTCATTGAAATAGCAAAAAAACATGTTTTTTCCGTATTTGTTTTGGAAAATCTAAATATGTGCTTAAGGTTGCTTTAAAAATAAATTAAGTGTTTTGGATAGCTGTGAACGTCTTCTTTCTAGAAACATATGTCATATACCTCGCAAAGATTTGCAAAGCCCTTTTTTTGCCCACTTTTCAGGAAAAGATTTCTGCGTTCCAAGGAAGGAATTTTTCGAAGTTTGGTCTTCGAATTCCAAATTGACTCGAACAAAAATACTTTTGGAGTATATTTCGAACAAGTTTAACACATCAACACGAAATAACTGTTTAAATACTGCTAGGCTAAAGAGAATTATCAGTTCAAAATCAGCCAATTTTGATTTGAAATGGAAGTCGGCTGGAAATCGATGAGACCGGTTTATTCTATAATATTAAAATTGACTAGAGGAGTTAGAAATTTTTTAAGACATACAAAATACAACAGAGACTGAAAATTACAACCCTAACGAAGATTCAACCAGGCATTTAACGTCTGGAAGGCCAAACAAAAGTTTTGAGGCTTGCGGAGAGTACTCAAAGTGAAAATTTATCACTTTTTCATTCATTAGTGACGCCAAAAAAACAGGTGCTTTCTATGAAATTATTGGCCATCTCATAAATGGCCTGGCCGACTTTGTACAAAGTTCTTAAAAACCATCTGCAATACTACCCGAACATTCCCTCAAAACTTGGTGTCAAACACTCCACTGGTACAAAAGAAGTGATTCATCAATGGATTTGCTTTCCATATTCATAGATAGCTTACTGTCGCTTTTCTTCTGTTAAATTATGTTACTATTCCAAATTTATGAACATTTAGATGGAAACAGATATTTTCCGAAAATATTAGAATTTTTCACGTCTAAATGTATGGAGTCGATCCACTGTGCGCCGTGGCCACTTCCACAAATACTTTAACCACAGCTATTCCTTTGCTACCAGCCCTTCTTCCTCTAAAACTGGAGTGCGTATTTCAGGAAGACAACAAAAGGGTTCAAATGGTTCCATCTGTTTTAAACTCTCAAAGGCTCATTCCGCAAGGTATCTCCAAATCAAGTTACAAATGTTAGACGAGGAAAGGGCCCTCAAGGAGAAACGCATCAATGAAGTACGAGAACTCCAACAAAAGGAAGATAGTGATTACCTATCAAGGAAATACCAGCTTTTGTCACAAATAGCGGATGCCTCATCAGATGATGAACCTAACGGTGGTGATGGAGACTCTTTTATATCAAGGACGAAGGTCAACAATTGGTTATCGAAGAATCCAACTCAAAACTGTCTACAATCGACAACGAAGTTTATGAAGAAATTTAATCTCGCCGACCCTGCACCTAAGAATGCAAGTTCGCCTGATCAAGTAGTCAACACCACATGGGTTCAAACATCCGACCAGCATCATCCACTACGTCAGCAACAACATCAAAGGGCAACAACAAACGATATTCCACACCCCTCACTGAACCACATTCCCTCATGCCAACAACCAACTGCCCATGCAAATATTCCTCGTCAGCCCTTGTCCTCGGAGCTACTACATCTACAACATGATACTGCACCTCAAAACGATAACGAAAATATAATTTTATCTAGAAGTCATATCGCAGCTCGACATGTGATGTCCCGAGATCTTCAGACATTTTCTTGAAATCCCGAAGAGTGGCCAAGTAAAAAGGGTTGAAGTATTTTCTCTCCTAACCTTGTCTGAATATTTTTTTACTCAAACAAAATTCAACCATACGTCGAGTTTCTATGACCTCTATGTACCAAGTATCACCAATCGACTCAACCACGCATTCAAACAAGCTAATATGAGCATCATTTACACCAGCAACAATAAGCTTCGATCATTATTGGGTTCGACAAAAGATAAAAAACCTTTTCGTGATAAAAGTGGCATTTACCAAATCACCTGTCCAGATTGCCAGCAAAAATACATTGGACAGACGAGGCGTGCGGTTAGGTGTCGCATCGAAGAACACCGTCGTTACATCGATAAGAGGGATGTCAGCAAAGCAGTTGCAGCTCATTCTTTTGATTTGAACCATGACAAACCACATCTTATGAAGCCAATTGAAAATAATTACAAACTAATAAAGACAGTTAAATATCCCTCTAAACTAAATGCTTATGAATCTGTATACATCTCAATTACAAATAATTTATTGAACATAGACAATAGCCCAATCGAATCTTTTTTATTATCTCTTGCCAAAAAATGTTTTTGTCAATTTTTCGCCTTCTCTCTCTCCTTTTTCTTTTCATTTTGTTTACAATTTTACATCGTACATACATACATAAATTAACATATGATTGTGAAAACTTTGTATTTTTTTTATTCTCTTTTCTTTCTTTTATTGTATGATTTAGATTTTGTTTATCAATTCCCTTTGTATTGTATTTGCGTAGTTCGCTGAAGATGGTCTGCAAATTAGACCGAAATGCATACAATATTAAAATAAAAATTTGACGTTTTAAAATAAAATAAATGTGTTGATTTTTTATTTTTGATTTATTGCGGTCAATAAGGAAGTGCCAAAAACTTTAAACAGATAAATTGTAAGTTGTTTGATAATAGTGCACACACACAATTTATTTTCATGCCTGCCAATTATTATCGTTGTCTGACTTTTCTGACAATGAAGAAATTGTCAGATGTACATCTTAAAGTTTTTTTTTAATTTTCAGACAAATTGGTAGGTAGCTATAGCTAGCTATATGCCAATAAATTGTCAGTCAAATTCTAACAATAAATTGTAAGAGATTGGTAGATCTTCTTCCAACCGTGTTAACACACAACTTAATTGTCAGCTCATTGGTAGATAATTGTCAGACATTGTCACGTCTGACAATATTGTAAGATCTACCAATTATGTACACTTTGCTTAAGGATTTTTGTAAGGTTCGTTACATAGTGGCAACATAAATCCTTAAGCGGTCCCTAGACGCTCAATTTGTGCAAAATATAACACAATATTATTGGCTAGGTGCCCCTGACGGTTCAATATTTTATCCAATGATTTATTTTAGCCGGTAGAGTTTCATCACTCGCGGAGGTGTTTACTCTTCGACGACGACAACAAATATTGTGCAATTGTTCCCACAGACGATACAATATTTTAATATTGTGCAATAAATATCAAAAGGGTTTTGATTTAAGCCGGGTCCACACGCAACAGCAAACTAGACAAGCATACTTGTACAATCATATTGCACAAGATAGCTTGAGCTCTCTAGAGTCTCCACACGGCACAAGTTTGTTGGTGGATTATTGTCATTTACCAGTATATTTTTGGACCATTTCGACTGATTAAAGTGAATTTTAACTTTAAAACAAAAAATAAAGAAAACTCGTACTTTATTTTCAAGTCAAGTTTTCTTTTCATAAAGAAATTCAACAAAAATTAAAACATTAAGCATGAAAAAAAAGAAAAAAATTATTTTTCAATTTTCACAAAAACTAGCATTAAAATACAAATTTATAAGAACTTAAAAAACTAAAGGCCAAATTAATACTTAAAAGGCGTTCGAACTCAGAATCGAAGGTTTTTATATTCAAATTAGAAACAAAAATGTTTGTTTGTTTAATTTGATCATACTACTTGATGTTAATTTTCGAAAAAAGGCCATCTTGTGGTAGTATGATTTACTAATTTTTTTAAATTATTTATGAAAATAATAACTTTTTATTGGCAAAAATGCCTTTACAAATTGTGTAATTTCTAACAAAATTTTAGTTTTTGTGCTAGTTTTCTTAAATGAATTAGTTTAAAAGAACATTTATGTACATTATGTATGTATGTCATTATGAGAAAGCTTCCGGTTATTTGGTTCAATTCTATTTACTAGTCTCGTCCCCACCAAAATATTTGAAAATTGAAGGAAAAAACAAATTATTTATTTTATTTAATTATTTGAATGAGCACAGTGATTGGCAGTTTAAAACGGTACTAAGCTAAAATAGACCCAGACTGTTTAATTTTGTGATTCGTACGCCCCCCGCCGGCCGTAAGGTTCCAGAATCAAGCCAAAGTAACAGCGTTAGTTTTTTTTTGTAAATGAGTCTTACTGCAATTGAAAATTGGAGCAGAGGGAGTACATTTCTAGATTTTAAATTTTAACCTGAAACATGTAAAAATCAACGTTAAGTCTTATACCGAAAGAAGACAACTACCAAGAAATATAAGAAATACTTCTGGGGAGAAATTCGTTTTTGTAAGAAAATAATGAAATCAATAAGAAAACCTGATTTGAAAAATTATGAGTGGCCAGGGGCCACTGCTTTGTTGCCCCAGAGCCTCCAGACCTCTAAATCCTGCCCTGGAAACAGTAGCCGCTGAGGACAAACTACGATGGACAAATTGCATCATGGTAATAAAAGCAAAGCTTTCAAATATTTTTCTTTATTTAGTGTAAAAATGGGCCGATCAAATGCATTCAGCAATGCCGAACTTGGAGGATGGTCAAAGTTAACGAGATCTAAAAAAATAACTATTTTTGAGCCCCGACCATACTTTATTAGTATGGAACTATTGATAGAAATTTTAACATTTAAAATGTTTGCAAGCACCTACAAAAAGGTATTGGAATCAACACCACCTTACTTTGGTAATTTCCATCAAAATAATGCACCAATGCCTGAAATGAAGCTTATTTGAAAAGTAACTAGGTACTCACTGAACCCTTGTCCGAGAAATATAGAAAACAGATTGTGCCCCATGGTTTGCCGAGCATAGAATATGACCTGACCACCCCACTAACAAGAAACTGCGAGAAAAGAACATGGAGGGAAATTTCGTTAAATTATTTATACTTTAAAGTAACTTTATAAAACACTTCTTAACTTGGTGAGTTAATTTATTTAAAATAAAAAAGAAAGTAAACATTATAATAGGATGATAAATACTCGTAGCTACCTAATGCACAAACCTAAAGAAAAAAACTGTTTGTAGGTATGCCCTTTAAAATGCATATTTAATAACCTCTGTTTCGTGTTTATGCAATTTTATTCGATATGGATTTCTTTTCTTCAGAAACATAATTTAAAAAAGCTCTCCGATGAAAAATAAGAAAAACCCCTTGAACATTATGAATGTAGCTTAGCTATAGCTAGAGGTAGTAAGAGTTGAATTTTGTTCAACTTCCGCTAAACAAAACAATTGTTGCAATATTTACAGCTTCACAATGTGGCGCTATATACCTTCTAAATTCGTACTTTTCTACATTCTACTTTGACATTGGTACGGACTACAGCTAAAGCTACAGCATTGTGGTTGGCCCGTTATGGAAATCAAGTAACGGGAAGTTGAAATAAGTTACCGACGTTTTCAATTAGGTACTTGAGTTATATGACATGTGTCCTGAGCGACGGATTTGAATTTATGGGTTTTGACTTATAGGACTATGTACAGTTTGCATCTTGGTGCACCTCATACAAAGATCTTCTTACTATATCTTCTTCTTCTTTTGCCTTTCTCGCACACATAACCAAATAAAATTTGAAGAATTTTTAAGTAGAGTTTCTATAAAGTCCAGTATAAAAATACCTCGATATCGTTTCGGATGCTTTAGAGCTGCAGCTGGTATCATTTAGGCCTCGGCTTAGATTCTTACTTCTTTTCTGATATCTTGGCCATCCCTCGTAGCTTTTGTGTCACAGGCCTCAGATATTTATATACATCTTTTGATTATTGAATGAAACTTGTCTTCAAAGTTTCTGCAACTTGCCGTAATGATTTACTTGTTGCACTGAAAATTGAGTTTTGGTTTCCAATAGAATTGGGCATTAAAAAATACTTTAAGGTCATGTGTCACTCATTACTGCCATAAGCTTAGATTATGCAAAAACAAATACCTATTTCAGTTTTATAAACTTCTACTTTCCACCAGTTTTATGAGTACTCATATGTAAGTGTACATTTTGACTAGATATTATTTTTGGACTAACATTACATCCTTCGCCTCTAAGGCCGTTTCCCGCCCCCAGCGTACATGGATAAGGGCAAGTGTGAATTTATGATGGGCTCCTATGTGTTCAAGTGTCTTGAACTCAATAATGACGGTTTATTGCCCGATAATTGGTTTTCGATTTATAGGAGTTTTAACCTGGTAGATACATACATACATACATAAGTGACGCCCTCGTATCCCTATATCCTTCTTCTAGTGTTGGAACCATTTTTCTCAAATGTCAAGTAAGTAGGTCAATGAAAATACTAAGTACAGCACAACTACAGCTTTAATTAAGCGAATGAAAAAATAAAAATAAGTAAACTATTTATAAGTTTACCAACCACCAAGGTGAAGTATAAGGTCTGACTTAAAATGTGTCATTAACGTCCCGCCTATAGCTAATTTATAGCGTCGACAGAATATAAAAAATAAGTGGTTTGTACAATTTTAGTTTAATGGTTTGGAAATTTTTTTAGATTCGTTGCTCCATTATTTTTTGTCGCAGTAAATAAAACAAATGCGAAAAAAAAAGAAATAGGGAATGGTTTCGACTACTTCTATGTGAGATATCCTGTTATTTATATTATGTATTTTCAGGAAAAAAAAATATTGGATCTGCTTGCTAACTTTTTGACGGAGTCAAATTTGCTGAGATCTCCGATATCTTATTTTCCTAAATATACCTTTTTTATCCTCCTGCTCTGTCAAAGTGACGAAAGAAATCTACTGAGCTCTCTGAAATATAAACTAGCTAAAACATCACCCTTAGGATGCATATCAATTGTTCAGCTCATATTTCAGGCCGCTCACTTGAAAAGGTGAATCCAATATTTTCTACAGTATTTGACAGCAAAACTAGAGAAATTCGGCTCAGCCCTCTGAGTTCTCAGAACAACAGCCAAAAAAAGTCTGTCCGACCATAGGTATCGTGTAGAGCAGCGTTTCCCAAAGTGTGTTCCGCGGAACCCTGGGGTTCCGCGGGAGAGTTTTCAGGATTCCACAAATTTCTTGAAGAATAAACAGTAAAATACAAACAATAAAAGACAACAAATTAAAAATTTCCACAAAAAATAAATTGAACAACATTTTTTTTTAAGTTTATATTTTTTAATCGAAGTGTGAACTTTAAGGTCATTAACTGTTTCATGATTAAACACATCATTAATTGGGGAAAATGTATTGATGTATGCAGCGACGCGACGGAGCCGCAGCAATGGTGGGGAAGATTAAAGAGGTTGTTTCAAAAATGCTTTGCTCCTAGAAGTACCAGCAGTCATTGTATTTTCCATCGGTATCCACTTGTTATGAAAAGAATGCCAACTGATTTAAAAAAGTTCTCGGTGAAGCTGAGAAAATAGTAAATTTTGTAAAGAGCCGTCCTCTCCAATCGAGATTGTTTAAATTAGTGTGTAAAGATATGGGCAGTCTGTACGAATCGCTTCTTCTTCATCCTGAAATCCGATGGCTTTCCAGAGGAAAATCTTTATCCAGGTTATTTCAACTTCGTGATGAGTTAAATGTGTTCAAACTGGAAAAAAATATGTCTTCAACTGCAAACCTCTTTGATGTATTGCATGATGAGCAATGGATTACAAAATAAGCTTACCTTGCAGACATTTTCGAGAAGATCAACAAAACTGCTACAGCTCTGCAGGGAAAATCAAAAACAGTATTTTTTGCGAGAGACAAACTGGCAGCTTTGAAATGAAAAATTAATTTCTGGCTCTTAGTCCAGTTAATTTGTGCTCAAAAAGGCTCTTTGCGAGCAAATTGTGGGGAAGTTTTGATTTTTTCTTTCCTTTATGTTTTTGGGGGTGCTGAATACGAATCTAAGGTTTGCCAACAAAATTTCGTGACGCAACATGGAAAAAAACGCAAAAAATGATGCAAAAATGCATTTTTTGGGAGTTTTTCACGTATGGCTCGAAAAATACCAACTATTCGAAAATTACATCAAAGTGCCATTGAAAGTATACACAATTTCCAATAAATCTCTATTTAAGGTTTTTTTCCGCGACAACCCTTTTGGACTCAAGCGCTAGTCGAAAATTGACGTATTTTTACTGTTTTTGAAAATCCACTCGAAATCGCTAGGAAATTACTTTGTGTGACAAAATTTGAACTTTTGTCTGTAACATGAACCAAGATATACTTTTTTGACGGTCTTTTGCTCTAGCACGTTACGTTTTTGAGATATTCGAATCTAAAGATTACAAAAAATGGATTTTTCATGCAAATTTGAAGTTATATTTTTTCGAGGTAATTTTTTTCGAAAAAATTTGTATGGTCATTCTGAAATGTGAACATTTTACTTCAAAATTCTATTTGAGTCTTTCAAATACCTCCGTTCGTCTTCGAGAAATCGTTGGTTTTCGTCTTACTACCTTATTCGAAAAATCCAGTCAATTTGCGCTCAAACCAACAATTTCTCGAAGACGAATTGAGGTATTTGAAAAATTCAAAAAGAATTTCGAAGTAAAATGTTCTTACTTCAGGATGACTATAAACATTTTTTCGAAAAAAATTACCTCAAGAAAAAAAAAATCCCCAAATTTGTATAAAAAATGCATTTATTTTTAATTTTTAGATGTGAATAGCTATCTCAAAAACGTGACGTGATAGAGCAATTTCAAGGCCAGATTCGAACTCAGCGCATCAAAGACCATCAGAAAAGTATATCTTGGTTCATCCTACAGACAAAAATTCAAATTTTGTCACACAAAGTAATTTCTTAGAGCTTTCGAGTGGATTTTTGAAAACAGTAAAAATACATGAATTTTTGACTAGCGCTTGAGTCCAAATGGGTTGTCGCAGAAGAAAACCTTAAATAGGGATTTTTTGGAAATTAAATATGCTTTTAATGTTAGCTTGATGTAATTTTCAAATAGTTGGAAGTTTTCGACCCATTAGTGAAAACTCCCAAAAAAAGCATTTTTGCATCAATTTTGGCATTTTTTTTCCATGTTGCGTCATGAAATTTTCTTGGCAAACCTCAGATTTGGATTCAGCACCTCGAAAACATAAAGAAGCGAACAAATCAAAACTTCCCCACAATTTGCATGGTAAAAATACAATATGACTGGACCTCATGTGCACAAAAGAACAATTTTGAGTGTTTTCCAGTTTTACATGAATTCTTGCAAGAAAACATGCTTGAACTCAGAGCAGATATTAGCAATATTATTGCTTTCCATTTGGTTAGTCTCGAAAGATTCATGCTGGATTACTTTCCAGATACAAATACTGACATCGAGTGGGTACAAAATCCATTTCTAATGAAAACCATCAAGCCTATGACCCTGAGTATACAAGAATACGAATCCCTGATAGATTTGCAGAGCTCCTCTTCATCAAAATTTGTATTTGATTTTGTATCATTAAACGAATTTTGGATTGGTATTAAGAATATTCCTTGAGCTTGCCAAGAAAGCTATATTAAATTTGCTACCTTTTGATAAAACGTACCGCTGTGAAGTAGGCTTTTCAGCGTATACTTATACGAAAACTAAATACAGATCGATGCTGGACGCTGCCCCAGATATGCGAATACAACTTTCGGACATAGAAGTTAATTTAAAAGCAATTGTAAATCAAACAATGTAACAGATTCATTCTTCACACTAAATAAAAAAATGATTTTGCTTTTGTCAGGATGGGGTTCCGAAATATATTTGGTAATTTTTTAGGGTTCCACAGCTTAAAAAGTTTGGGAACCGCTGGTGTAGAGGACAGCCCTAGCTTTCATTTGATATCCCATTTATATAAGTTGCTTATATTAAAGGTACATTTATCGGGAAATGCAACCTGGAAAGCGAATTTCTAACCATTACGACCAGATAAAGCTTGTCCGACCAGCAGTTTTGTAAATGTTTGGACTAAAGCTATCGGTTGGCATTCAATTTTGGCATGGTCGCGATGAGATAGGTAGTCTTACGTTGGGCTCCCCGACTATAAGTATCGAGTTTGAATAAAATCAATTATATCGTTTTCGAAAAAAAATTTGAAACATTTTTAAAAATCCTAAAAACTATTTATATTTCTTGGAAAATTCTGTATAAAAAAACTATTGCCATCAGTTAAACCGTTTTGAAGAAAAACGAAAATTAGGAAATACCATTAAAAGCCATTTTTTGAAAAATGGTTTTCCACCTAAAATAAGTATTTACTAAAAGTAATTTATTGATTTTGTTTTAAGAAAGTTGTGGAGCCGTTTTTGATAAAAATACGATTATGTAAAATTGCTAAAAAAAATTGTTTAAAAGGTACAGGTACGTTATTTTTGGTTCTAAAAAAATGAAAAAAAAAGCATGTAGGAATGACCAAAAAATGCTAAGTTTGAAGAAAATTGATTCAGCCGTTTAGGTTGTAGCTTCACAGATAGACAGACAGAATTGTGAGACCCACATTTTTCATCTTCCCTATCATCGTAATTACAAGTCTGATCAAAATCTCGAGTTCGATTTTTTTTACGAATGCATTACTTGCCATATAGTACCTTTATATCGCAAGTAAAAACAATTACCAGCAGCACGTGAATGAATCCACAAGCAAAGCCACAGTTATTCACAACTCATGTCATAGCGAATTCGCCATGAATTTGCTCTTCAGGGCAAGTTTAGGTTTTTTCAAAAAACTCTTTAGGTCAACCCCAGGGTGAATTCAGGGCTCAACGAACAAATCTGTAAGCTGCACTATTTTATCTCTTCAGTTCACATTTCTGAGACCACAAAACTACATTCACTTGGTAGAGAATAATTATAACTTTCCTTTTAACTGCTTCAAACCAGATTTTGTTTTCATTGCCAAAATTCATTTTTTATCTTTTCCATATGGAACATAACTGTACATATTTTTTAAGATTCAAAGGTGATTAAGTATTTCAATTCAACAAACACTACGTCTTGATTAAAATAAATGAAAATTGTATATTTGTCTGCCTTAAAAAACGTACATAGTTTTCCATACTGATCAAAAATGCTTATATTTGGATACTTTTCATGGTGAACTAAACTTAAAATATCTGTTATTTTTCTTGGTATTTCTGTGATTTCTGTACATTTGTGTTAAATTTATTTATAACATATTGTCAAAAATGTCTCAAAGCTCATATAAAAAACAATTGATAGAAGTTTGGACTAGGAACCACAGAAATTAAAGACAAAAAAGAATAGACATAACAAGACCTTAAACAAGAAAAATACCTTCCTACCGAATCTATGTATTTCTTCTTAAAAAAACCTTACCTCGTCGTTTAGGAATAAAGACAACTAAAAAAAAAAGGAAACAAATTTTCTTCCTGCCAATCATAAATTTTAATTATCTAATCTTTCAATATTTACGCTCAGGCAAGAAACTACGTTTATAGTTATTTAAAGGTTCCTCTTTCCATAACAGATGATAAGGTCGAGTCCCTTTTTGATCAACAAACTGTTTACGTTTTGTTACCAAAAACTTTAGAACGTATCCTTTTAAATTATCTTATCAAAGCAAAATTCGTAAATGGCAAATGCAGAAACGTTAGACAAAAGAATTTTTTTTTTAAAGGATTATCCAAAAGTTTCATCCGGAAAAATCCCACCCACATTTCAGATATATGCGAAACATACTCAAATTGTGGAGTACATACATACCTGCCTCTGAAGGATGTAACTAAATTCAGTTGCAGTATTCCTTCGACTATCGCTCATCCTTGCAGAAAGTTGTTGGATCTGTTTCCTTATTCAGAGGAGATGCCTTTTTACTTCTTTTTGATTGATATACAGAGGAGAGAATCACACAAACACTTGCACAAATAAAATCACTGATATCCTTTGTGGATTTTTTTTTTAACTTATTTTGGATTTTCGTGAAAATGATATAATATCTCTATTCTGAAAAAAATCTTCTATGGATACTTCGTTACACTTTTTTTTGTATTGTATCCTTTGGCGATAGAAGGATGTTCACATCTCAAAACTTTCTTACGTTAAAATACACACACAAACGATCTGATGTTTTTTGTTTTGTATGATTGTTAAGAGTTGAGTGTTGTGATTTGTGATTTGTGAGATGAAGTTTGAAGGTATCTTTAGTAAAATAATGTGGCAAGTAAGTTTGATTTTTATCTGTTGATGTATCTATGTGTATCTATTTGCCATTTAATGCACTTCTCATTCATACAGAGAAGGCCTTAAAATAGAGCTACTTTAGCAACTACTCGCGGGATGAAGAATTCAAAAGTATGACGTTCAAATGGTGACTGAAAGACTTACAAGGATGGCAAAGTGACTTCCTGCTTGCAGAGACAGTACATAGTTTTCTGAAAGTGTTATAATTTATTTGAAGAGAGAGTTTTTGAAAGCTTTTGAGAAATGCGCAAGGTCATATTTACCCCTAGTGTGGAGTGGAGTATAACAGAAAAATAAATAATATTACTCAACTTTCTTCATAGTAAAAACAAAACCAAAGAGGATAGCTTAAGGTTTTTTTTGTTGTTCTTGAGTTTGTAGTGAGTAGGACATGAACATTGTCATATGGGATTGTTTTGATTGTTATCTTTAAGTGAAGAACATGACATTAGAAAGTCGGAGCAGATAAAAGTGGCAACAAAAGGGATGTGGCGTCAATGTAGAAGGATTAATGGGGTTGGTTTGGTGGCTTGTGGACGGGCACGGTGAGGTTATATCGCTTCTCTTGGGAATGAGTTAAAGATGTTAAAGTTCAAGAAAATTGGGTATACAAATATAGATACAAAATAGGAGGCTTAAATTTCAGTAAATTTCGGTTAAAGATGCTTTTGGTAAAGGAATACAATTTATTTAAGGCGTTTTAGCATTCTTATTTTAATGTTTCTGAGAAATGTAGGTATTAAACGTTTTATCTTTTAAGACTTGTTTGTTTATAACAATGGAAGACTTTTTCTTTTAATAAGTATGATTTTATCTACATATAAATACTCAGACATTCTTTAGACTGTGTGTAAATAAATTTAATACTTTAATAAACTTGGTATCAACCAAATTTAAAAACTTGTAAACGCCGCATTGATTGAATCAAGGATTTTTGATTCGGTAGAAAGGAGCACTTATTTTTGTGATGTAAAATAACCGATTTCTGAAACTCAACTTTGATTATTAGCTAAGATAGGTAGTTATTGACAAAAAAAACTATAAGTTTTTCTTGTAGGGTGTCTGTTTTCTAGAATAAAAAGATCTCTGATATCACAGACACCTAAGTTTGTAAAATATTGAATTTATTGGGAGGATACTTCTACAGGGTGTCCGCCGAGAAGATATACTACTTTGTTTTGCCGCCATTTTGGTTAACATTTGTCTTGACAGTTCAAATTTGGCAGTCGTGAAGTAGACACGTGGCGAATTCATTATGGAAAAATATTCAATAAATCAACGTGTTTTAATCGTTTATACATTTTATCAAAATCAATCATCGATTACTGTGTCGATGTGAAAGTTACGTGAAATTTTTGGGAGAAACAACGTGCCAACAAAACGCACTATTTATCGTGTAGTGAATGATTTCGAAGAAAGTTCTGGGCTATGGAAAACCCTCAAATTATTCATCAGTCAGTTACCTTTGCATCCATTAAAAGTTACAGTCTGGTGTGCAATTTGGTCAGGAGGAATCATTGGACCTTACTTCTTTGAAAATGAAAACGGCGTAACGGTAACTATGAATGGGGAGCGATATCGTGATATGATTGAAAACTTTTTCACACCACAACTGCATGCTTTGGGCTTGATAAACATGTGGTATCAACAAGACGGTGCCACATTGCATACAGCCAGGATTACAATAGAATTACTGCGAGACCTCTTTCCACAACAAGTTATTTCAAGAAATGGTGATGTTGATTGGCCTCCACGGTCGCCTGATTTGACTGCTCCGGACTTCTTTTTGTGGGGATATCTGAAAAGCAAGGTTTATGCAAACAAACCAGAAACGCTTGAGCAACTCAAACAAAATATTCGTGATGAAATCAATGGTGTTGTTTGCATTGTCAAAACACAATGTTGCTGTTTTAAGAAGAAAAAACGTTTCTAACATTTTGTCTATTTTGAGATAGGGCCAGTTTTGTCATATTTGATATTTTCTCTATTTTATTCCTTAAAAATAAAAGCCCTAATTTGGGATAGAGCTAGCCATGTCGTTTCAGTGGTGCCGTGTCAAGCGCATCGGCCTCTAAATCGCAAGGTTCATGTTTCGCTCCCAGATGACGGCTAAAAGTTTTCAATTAATATGAGCATAACCAGACTAAGCACCACTAAAAGAGTTTGATGATCAAGGTGGCTCTCGTGAAATAGCTTTAACTCCAGCCTATATACTTGGTGGTAACACACACAAGTTGTTGTTGTTCATTCAAAATAATTCAATATAAATTGATGTATAATTCGCAGCATGCATCGCACTTGTATGGATTTCCATTTACACACAAAACTCCACTTAAAAATGACGTTTAGTTAAACAACCATGTTTTTGTTTTTAACAAAAATTGACGTATTAGAACCTTTCTTTAAGAAAAAAGTGACTACCATAAAAGTATTTGTAGATATAACAAATAACCTAAGGTAAACAAAAATTGACTGGTAGATTCGACAGAAAACCATTCATCAACTAAACTCAAAATACCAAAAATACAGAAACGTTTTTTCTTCTTAACACGGCAGAATAGGGTAAACTGTCATTATTAAGCCTAATTTCGCACGACAACATTGTTTCACACGGTACTGAAAAGATAGACACCTCACGAAAACATAAATGTTTTGATATGAAGGAGCTAATGGCTTAGGAAAGATATTCTGAAAGATTTATTTTGCAAAAATGAAAAGAAAACTAATCATGACATTTTCTACAACACATTTACAATAAAGCCAAAGAAGGTGTGTTCTTGTGATACATTCAACTTAAACCAATAGAATGGTAGGTATGAGTCGTAAACAAAAATAACTAAATTTTTAGAAATTTTTTTTAACACTTCAGATTCTTTGTTGTAGTGAGCTTAGAGCAAGCTGCATTCTACAATCAGAGGCTCATCATGAGTGCATGTGTTAGTGGTTAAGCTTAAACATCCTTGCATAATGTAAACTAGCCATAATTTATTTAATATTATTGCAAAAAAGTACGTATACGCCGTGTAGACCACTCTAGTTTTCTTTTAAAGAATTATTTGAGACTAGTATTTTTCTGGGCAGTAACAATGATATGAATCGAGAACTATGAAATATGAAAAGCTAAGGCTGTGCTATTCTCTTCAAACAAAAATTTAATAGACTAGAATTTTTAGGCAAAAGATCGCTAGTAAATACGACAACGATTTGTACTTGCCTTTTCATATGTATCTACAAAATATCCATCAAATAATAAATAGAACTTCTTTTTTTTCTGTGAGGAATAGTATTTTATTATCAAATATTTCATTTAATGCTGTAGGACTCGTCGCAACAGTCAAAAAAAGTTTGTTTGACCATTAGTATTGTATTAGAGGTCAGTATAAGCTTTCATTTGATACCCCATTTGTAAAGGTTGCTAACATTTTAGCTTAGTAACACATAGCCAAAAATGCAGCCAGAAAAGTGCATTTCATTTTAACCATTGTGACCAGATAAAAATGTTTGGACTTAAACAGACTATTATGTATCTGTTCTGTGATTTATTTGTGAAATTGGTGCATTTTCAGTTTTTTTTTTATTTCTTGGTGGAAATTAGAAACAAAGTTATTTTGTGTTTTTTCTTAGTATATTTATTTATAATGTTAGTGGAAAACATAAGAAGATACATATACGATAGTAGAAGTAATTTTAAAAATTCATGGAGAACTATCCCCACTTTATGAGAGGCTTTGCAGTAGTAATTTCACTTTACAGAACCTTAAAAAAAATGGAGACAATTTGACAGTTGGAAGTGATTTTGATATGTTAGAAAATGAACATAAGACAGTGTTCATACCAGCTTCACATGAGGTGGCTCATTTTGACCTCTCTTTATGTTATCTCACTCTCATCTCTTGGAGAGAGAGGCAGAAGTTTAAAATTTTTTTGAAAATTTTTGCCTCAGTTCGCTATCTCTTTCTTTGTAAGAAAAAGGAATGAGATACAAATAAGAGATGTTGAAATGAGTCACCTCACGTGAACTTGGTTTGAACACCGTCAAAAGTAGAAAATAGAATTTTATTTTTTAGTGAAATTGAAGCATCCAGTGCAACAACCAGATCCACATTTTTGAAATTTGAGAAGATGACAAAAATCTGTCTTTAAAATCAAAATACAAAATATTTGTAAAAAAAAAAACATTTTTGCTTGAGCTAAGTATACAGTTCCTTGACGAAAAAAAAACTACATGTATTTCTTATGGGAGCGCTTTTTGCGAGAAAAAAATTTGTTGACGTTTAAATTTTTTTATCGAACTGTGAACTACCCAAAGAAAACAAATTTTATATTCACCACGATTTTTTTTCGTACAAAACAATGTCACTGACATTCTTTTTCCGAAAAAAAAATGCGTTTGGCATTTGTGTTTGTTTTTCCATAGATCAGTCTCATTGAGATTTTTTTTTTCGAAAGTGTAAACTGACGGCGAATAAAAAAAATATTTACACCACGGACATTTTTTCTTTGTGGAAAATATTTTTTTTCTCACCTCGAAGAATTTTTTTACTCAAAAGAACTGTATACTTAGCTTTGGAAGGAAAATAACAACAAAAAAAAAAAAGAGTGTTTTCAAAAAAAATTAAAAAGGGAATTTTTTGTTAAAAAATAAATCAATAAAAAACCGTAAGTAAGTGGATTTTTCTTGTTTTTGACTTGGATGCTTCAATAGAAAAACGATTTCAATGCAATTTCAATCAAAATGTAGAACATGAGTGATAGCTTTCAATGCGATCTGCCGTTCTTTCTGTAAAAGTCCTACCTACAGAGCAGACAAGCTCGGTTTTGAGAATTTTAGACGACTTAAGTCCATGTAATACAAGAAAAGGGTGTTTTTTTTAGACGTGTGTTTTTCAATCTGGCAATACTTTTTCGGAGTTGATCTTTTTGACAGCTGTCACTTGATTTATGCTTAGTTTGGTTTGCCATTTCATAATGAGCTACGTTCAATATTCGATCGACATAATCGCCCAGCAGAGTCGGTAATTCGAGCAACCATGGATTGGTTTTGCACCATTTATTCTTTAGTGCATAATGCGCATCCTCAGAGACGCCTAACAGTGCGCACCGAAGACGCTATTGATGCTGTGGAGCAAATTATCGAAGAAGACCCGAATCCTGAGTGAGTCCATCCTCTATCGCGTCGAAAATTGTTGGTCGAAAGTTGGGCTGGTCGTAACGGTTATTTCTTGATAATCAACTTAAAATAAATTCAACGATTCTAGATAAAGGAATTTTTACAATATGAATCGCCTAATGTGTCTAGAAAGCTATGTTTTCTAATACAAATTATTTGTTTTGTTTCAAATTATTTAATTTCATCATAAAATGTTCAGCATATCCTCGATAAGAGCTTCAAAAATATAATCAATGATTTGCTAGGATCACAGCTGGAATCGTTTATCGAAGCTCCAATATGAACACTTATAGGAAAAACAATGTAAAGAATTTCGAAGCTTTAGTCACATCGTTGCTCGAATCGTTTATCACAGCTCCAACATACAACAGCGCAAAGCTATCGTAAGCGTAGTAAAGTTTTTAGGTAAAACCGCACTCGATGGAACTGCACTTCAGCGAAACTGCATCGCCACTGAATTTCAAAATATTTTTTCAGCAACGGAACGGAACTTCAGGCCGCGGCAAAGTTGGTCAGATTATCAACTTTGCCGTGAAGCTCAGATGTCTCTAAGTGCGATATAGCTCATATAATTTCTCATGAAAAATATTTTGCAGTTCAGTTCCGCTGAAGTGCACTTCCGTCAAGTGCAGTTTTACCTTTAAATTTAGTAAATCTGTCACAATTTGTATGGAAAACAAAAGCAAAATAAAGTAGAGACTAAAGGCTCTTTTATGGCATGTTCAATTTTTTTTTTTTTTTTTGAAAATTGACAGAGATATTCCCATTCAAACCTTATCATTTTTTATAATTTTTCGCAGTTTTGGCCCGAAAGTCCCTTTTTCGGTACAATTTGTCAAATTTCACATTCGTAAAAGTGTTCAAATCAAAATTTTGATATAATATGACATTACAACTATAGAGAAATTTTAAAAATTACATATATATAAGTTCGCAATTTCGTTTTTTGCCTGTTTTTAAATGCTTTCAGACCTACAGACCGAACAGCTGGTCCGATTAACATAAGATTTTGTACAAGAGGCTAAGAACGTTAAATTTGTCATAAGCAGGGCCCGGATTTCCATGCAAAAGCATTTTTTTTTTAGACAACCATAGAAGGAAATGAATGAGATAGTTTTCCGAATTGAGAAATTTGCTTTAAAATGGCATTCAATCGTTAGTGCATATTTTTGCATATTTTGGTATAAAAGCATATTTTGGCGTATTGACCATATTTTTAACAATAAATGCATATTTTTAGTGCATATTTTAGAAAAAATAAGCTTTAAACACTTCAATTTCATTATTTTACCGAAATGCAAACGACCCTTTAAAATTCTACTAATTGGCTTTCATAAGTTCAAGCCATTGGTTTCTAAGTGAGACTATAGTAAAATTACAGGGGTGGAACTCGCTTAAAAACAAATAGATTAAATGAACGAAGCAGTTTCGAAAATGAATGCAGTAGAATCTCCAATGGGTCAATCTAGACTAGCACTAGAAAATGTTCTTAAGAAAAACGAAGGACCATGTTATCCTTAAATGAAAATCTTGAACAGTCCTTCGATATTCAATTAACAATACATGAGATTGTATCATTAATACATGCTCCATTAACGTCTGTTGACGTGGAGAGGTCATTTTCCATGTACAAAAGTTTCTTGAGACCAAATCGCCAAGGTTTCAGTTTTGAAAACTTCAGAACAAAATTCATGATTCATGCTAACAAAACCTACTTACGAAACTAGTCTACATAATTATGTCAAGATTTTTTTTTTTGTTAAACCTACCTGAATTCTATGTTATTTTTTGTTAATTTTATTTACTTATTGAGGTGAAAAATGTTTGTGAATTAAATACAGATTTTTTTATTTTATTTAAATGTGTTTTCATTTACTTTTTGAGTATTTTTGCAGCATATTTTGCATTTTTAAAGGCATATTTTGGATTTTTTAGGGCATATTTAGACGCATATTTTGTGTTTTTTAGAGCATTAAAATCCGGGCCCTGGTCATAAGGTACCAAAAAATAGGCTTTCGGGCAAAAACTGCGAAAAATGAAATGGTAAAGTTTGAATGGGTATATCTCTGTCAATTTTCAAATAATATGGCTTTTGTAATATGTCATATTAAGGCCTTAAAACTCTAGTTTACTTTGTTAATGCATGTCTTGAGCGTATCCTTGCTCCGATAACAGATATGCGCAATTTAGAAAATAATCAAAAAATCTTTGATTTTTCGATTTTTTTATGTTGGTTTTTGTTTACTTTTCCTTAAATTTTTTTTAAAAATTTTCCAAATTATCCATTTCGATAGAAAATTTAATTTTGAACAAAAAGTTTTATATGTAAAATTGTCGAATTCGGCTTAGTTTTTGAGTTATACCAAAAATACTGAAAAATGGCCAGTGTGACCATTCTCTCAGAAACGCATGGGTGAATACTAATAATAATAATTTCTTCGGTGCTTAAAAGAAAATATACGAGTATTTAGATAGCAGATTAATTTTGAAATATGTACCCACTAACTTTTCATACATTTAATGAAAAGTTTTGAATAAATTTTCCTACATGTGAGGGGCTAGTGAGGAGCATCCACAACAATGCACTTATCATAACCATGAATGTTGTCCGCATGGATCTATAATAAAAACAGATGTTCCAAGTAAGCGTGAAGGCTACTTCATTGCATTTGCAGCACTCCATTTGGCTTTATCTAGATCAGTACGAGATGTCCACTAAAAGTTCACGATGTTAGGGTTTAGTGAAACAGTGTGCTATGCTCTTAGTTCTAATATATGGGGGCCACATGATGCATCAGTTATCAGTTTTAAAACTAATGTATAAATAATGATTATAAATAAATATTATATAATATATAAATAATAAAATAATAAATCTTAAGGCGCCAGTAAATGCTTTCATTGAAGACCAACACTGATAATTCTAACTGTTCATTTTGAGACGTTTATTTTAGCCCAACTTTCCACACAAAATAATTTTGAATATAAGTAGATGAGAACCAAAACTCGTCATATCCACTTTTTATCAAAAATTGAGATTTTGATGCAGATTTGTTAAGATGGGCATATTGAATAGTTTCAAACTAAAATTTGACAGCCTTACCCCTCCAATCCCCTTTAATATCCATGTCAAACATCGTAATTGTCTCCAAAACTCTCCATATCCACAGTGCAATTTGCATCAAAACATATCCATTGTATGCAGTAGGTTTGGTTCCAAAACTCTTCTTATCTATCATAGGCAATTGATTATGTCATATAATAAGGAACTAAAACGTTCATGGGTTTTTGTTGTAAACGTCTTTAAATGGGTCATTGAAGATTGGAAAGTAGTGTAGTGCTATTATATTAGAGGGTGCAATTCAGAGAGGGGCGAAGGTGTGGAAACTGGCCACATACAATCACTTGCAGCAAAACTCTTCATATCCAAATTTAATTGTTAAATATCTTTTAAACGGAACATCCCATATATTTTTGCTCTTAATTATACCATAAAGATTTAAAAATCTTTTATTATACAAAATAAAATCTTTTATAGCAACTATCATTTAGCCGTATTAAGTTTTTCTCCGTTTGCACAAAACGAAAATTTTGGATATAACGAGTTTTGGTCCTCAACTACTCATATATAAATGATTATTGGTAATAATGTTATATTAATATTAATATAAATAAATATTTAATATTAAAAGTAATTTTACGTGGAAGGCTGGGCGAAAATTATTAGTTTTTGGCTAGAAATAATAATGAAGGTAAGAGCTTTATTTTGGCATCAAAAAAACCACGAATTTTACTTTATAAACGTCTCAAAATCAAATATTAAAATTTTCAATGATGAGTTTCAATGATAGTTATAACTGGCACCTAAATCAAAAATAACCTTAGTTGAAACTGTGAGCATATTCGTAAAACCGGGCGTACATACTCTCTCTAAAAGTGTTTTTCTATTGATCAGCAACAAACAGGATTTTTATAAAATAGAACAACTATTTCTTGACTAAAACAAAATAGAAAAAATCATCCGTTATTAGTGATTACATCCTTTAGTCTCTACTTTATTCTGTCTATGTATATCTTTGATTCCAAAACAGTTAGGTACAATTTATGAAAAAAATTAGAAATCTTTGAATTTTTTATTTTTTCTAGGTTGGTTTTTGTATGAAAATGAAAATAAGTAGATTTCCACTGAAATTCAAAACGAAAATGAAGTGATTTCCACTGAAAACCAAGGGCAGAATGCCCCAGTGGTTGAAGATGAAGACATTTTGCCGGAAATAAACAATGACCCAGGCCGAAGTAACTCTCGTCGATCTGTTTCTAAGCCCTTGGACATGCAACACTTAGATGAAAAATAAAATCACTTGCGTTTGATAAAGATAAAATACAGTTTCGGGGGTGCAACGACTTTTCATCAGAAATTATGGAACTCGAAACTCCGTTTCAATTCTTTTCTTTACTTCTGATCTGATTTCATCGATGAAATTGCTAAAGAAACTAAGAGATTCTCGGATCAAAAGCAGCTTGATCATTCTGATTGTTTGACACCTTGTGAATTGCGCATTGATTTTTATGTCAGTGTATCATTACCCTAGCGTTTATTCTTATTGGAATAATACACTTGGATTCCAGGGCATAAAAGAAACTATGACAGCTATGACATAAGACGAATTCTTCATTTCAATGACAATAACAAACACCGGCCGGTAAACGATTCCAATCATGACATAAACTTCGCCCAGTAATAGACCACTTTAAGATATCCGATTTTCAAAAAAAAATTTAAACATTTTTTTAAATTCAAAACTTTTTTTTGAAAATTTTGATATGCAATATTATTTAATTTTATCTGAAATTTGTATATATGTACACACATTTATTAAAATCCGTTTAGCCAATAATAAGAAAATTCAAAATAATAAAAAACCTTCTATGACAGGTACTATTAATGGTTGCGAAGTGCAAAATTTTATAATTTTGATAGATAGTAGATCGTACTAATTTTAGTATATGAAAAAATTTTAATCAAAATCGTAGGAGCTGTTTTTGAGAAAAAAAATATTTTCATAAATATAAACAGCCTTATTCATTAGAATGCGCTAAACAGATGAATAGTTTTGCACTGCATAAGGATTTATGTAGCCACTATGTAACGTTACATAAATCCTTATTCATAAAAAATTTCCCCATCCATTTTAGTTATGCAACGCTTGTGTCAATTAAAGTACCACAAAGAGGAAATCTATTACGTTTTATTTCAACCTCACATCAACAAACATCAGCTGTTTGTGAAAAATCAATAAAAGAAAAATGCTTCCAGTTCGGTCTTTTCAATTTCTGTGTCTATAATATTATAATTTTGTAGTTTTCTTGTGTCATTATTCATTTTTAGCAAAAATAAATAAAAGTTTCGATAAAAACTCTAGCAATTCCATTCCATTTACTCTCAGTGAATTTATATAAAAAAAAAAAACAACCCCCAGTTTTCCTGCTGCGCTGCCGCCACCGGTTGGATTGTTTTTAGTTTCTCTATTTTTGTTTTTCTATTCTATTTTCATTGTGTTATCTATTGTTTATAGTAGATACGCATTTACATATGTGCATAAATAAAAGAAAATTAGTTTTTTTGAGAAAATAATCTGTTTCGTTGTTTTATCTCATTATTTCTTTGCTCACATTTTTTATTGGGAAGAATAGGTATAGATATGTATATGTGCGCATATCAAAATATTTCACTTTTGTGTGTGTTAGTGACATTTTGATACTAAAATATCCTTATGTTGCCACTATTCAACCTCCAAACTCGTTTAGCTTATAATGAGTCTATGTAACGTTGCATAAGTTTTATGAATAAGGTTTTTGCGTTCAGATGCATTATAACGAGTACATAGCACTATGCACAAGCTATGATGCGTTTATGAATAAGGCTGAAAATTTTTTCTAAAAATATTTTAGAGAGTACTAAAAAACTCTTAAATATCGAAGTTCAAAAAAATTGATCATATCGTTTTCGAAACATTTGACTTTCAAAAAATAAATGTCGAGTTTTTTAAAAATCCAAAAAATATTTTTTTTTTTTCAATTTTAGTACACAAAACTATTAAATTTTTTTAAGAAAAGTCATGGAGCTGTTTTTGAAAAAAATAGGATTATGTAAAATTGTTAAAAAAATTGTATGAAAAAAATGTGTGTACCAAGTTTGAAGAAAGTCGATCCAGCCGTTTAGGCTGTAGATAGACAAATAGACAAACATACATACAGACGGACAGAATTGTACCACCCATTTTTTTGTTGTTCTCTATCATCGTTATGAAATATTTCACAAAGTTCCAATAAAATTTAAATAATTTAGAACTACTTGTTTTTATTTATAGTACCTAAAAAGCATAGTTTTTTATTGAAAGTTGGAAAAGGGAAATTTTGTAATTTTTTAAAATTTAATTTTTACCGAGTTTTAATAAAAACAAAAAAACGAAGTTTAATAAGTAATAAAATATAACGGTACATTTTTGAGACTTGAAAAATACTTCACACCACACGGAATTGCAAATAATAAGATAGTATGGTTTTTGTACATATTTTACCGTTAAATTTGTATATTTTTTAAACTTAAAAAAATGAAGATTTAAACAGAATGTAGCAAAATCACAACACATGGTTTTGCTCACTATTTAATTTTGCATTGTTTGCAATATTTTTATTTTTTTCTACAGACATTTCTTCAATTAATTCCATAAAGAACAGTGAAACAAATATTAAGTGTCCAATAATAAAAAAACGGTAACGGTGTATTTCAGAAAATTAGAAAATATCTAAAACTATGCAATATTTACAAAAGCACAAATTAAATTTGTATACGTTTTTTGTATATATATATGTACTTACATTTTTAAAAATCATTGAAGAAGTTTTTCAGTTTTTTTCTTTTTTTTTTTAATTTTTTCAAAGTACGTTAAATGACGCAAAATTTAATCAAGCATAAGACAAAATACATTTTTCTTCAAACAGTGCCTTAAAGTTTGTAAACATTTTAGTTAATGTTCAAGAAACTAATTTTTTAATAGTTTTTTTTTTGCCGTTGAACTTTAATAGTCAATAGATCTTTATAGAAAAATATTAATTTATTTTCTTTATACAGTTTAATTTTACATTTTTTTAAATGCTTTTCAAGTGTCTCTTACGTATGTACCTTTATGGAATTTTGTTTAAATTTACTCAAGAAACAACCATGAAAAACATGATTTGGGGTAATATAAAAATATAACAATACATTTTTAAAACTTGCAAAGTATTTCAAATAACGCAAATGTAAATAAAATTTCTTAAAAATCAATTTTATTTATTCTTTTATTTTTTTCACGAAACCAATACATGCTCCATAATGAAGCACATTAAAAAATAAAATAAGAACACATTTTTTTTTATTAGATGAGGTTAAAGCCCCCATCACTGACTCCAATATTACCTTAACCTTAGAAGAATTAACTATAGTAAAATTTCCCCTCTGACATTTAAAAAATCAACATTCTCCTTCGAATAATAAATTCTAGTAGCAAAGCTTTTACCACCCACTAACAGCCAAGAACAAAATATGAATGAAAAAGTTATAACTAACTTGCGGTCACGATAGTTACATAATGAAACCGGCGAATAGTTTTGTATAACTTGAATTTATTTTCTGATAATATCGAAGTATCTAAGAGTGAGAAAAAAATTATCACATGATTAGCAACATAAGCTTACGTAACTTTAGGACTATACATTATAATGTGAAGTGATTTATAGGCCAACCGCCACCTTTTGCAAATGTATATAACAGTCACTTATTGGGAAATCACCTTGCTCTGAGCTGTCCAATAATTTTTAGGGGTTGCGTGCTAGTCACACTTAATACTGCGTTTTGTGTTATTGCTCTCAATTTGCTATGAAATGTATAAAGTATTTTGATTACCGGAGAGGAGAATAATAATTGGAGTTTTCTTTGGTTGGTTGGAAGAGGGTGTAATAACATTAACTACGGTGTTGAGAATTGTGAATAATAAACGGGACAAATGACACGTGTTTGTGCTAATCAATTGATTGTTATCATCATAAAGCTCACATAAAAGTAGGTACACTAGTAAAAACAAAATAAGCAACAAGATTTTCTTTAATTTGTTTTTAGTCCAGTCATATTGTATTTTTACCATGCAAATTGTGGGGTGGCTTTGATTTGTTCGCTCCTTTATGTTTTCGGGGGTACTGAATCCGAATCTGAGGTTTGCCAACAAAATTTCGTGACGAAACATGGAAAAAAATTAAAAAAATTATGCAAAAATGCATTTTTTGTGAGTTTTTCACTAGTGGCTCGAAAACTACCAACAATTCGAAAATTACATCAAAATACCATTGAAATTATACACAATTTCCAATAAATTCCTATTTAAGGTTTTGATCTTTGACAACCCATTTGGACTCAAGCGCTAGTCGAAAATTGACGTATTTTTACTGTTTTCGAAAATCCACTCGAAAGCTCTAAGAAATTACTTTGTGTGGCAAAATTTGAATTTTTGTCTGTAACATGAACCAAGATATACTCTTTGATGCGCTGAGTTCGAATCCGGCCTTGAAATTGCTCTACCACGTCACGTTTTTGAGATATTCGAATTTAAAAATTAAAAAAAAAATGCATTTTTTATACAAATTTGGGGTTATTTTTTTTCTCGATGACACAAGCCCAAATGGGTTGTCGCAGGAAAAAATCTTTAATAGGAATTTATTGAAAATTGTCTATACTTTCAATGGTACTTTGACGTAATTTTTGAATACTTGGTAGTTTTCGAGCAATTAGTGAAAAACTCCCAAGAAATGCATTTTTGCGTCATTTTTTACGTTTTTTTTTTCATATTGCCTTACGAAATTTTTTTTTAGGCAAACCTCAGATTCGGATTCAGCACCCCCGAAGACATAAAGGAGCAAACAAATCAAAACTACCCCACAATTTGCCAGCAAAGAGTCTTTTTAAGCACAAATTGACTGGACTATTTAGTTTTTTTGAGGAGCTGTATCTCTGTGATAAATGGTCGTATTGAGATGAAACAAAAAGCATTCAAAAGCAAAAACATTCCTCCGCCTTGTGGCTGGTTCCTCTGAAAAACTATACTGCTGCTGCACCATCGACCACTTGTTGGCTGATCGTGTGCTATACATATAAAGCGTGTCAGCAAGCTCGCTTATAAAATTAACTATAGTTTCATGTTCTCTTTTGATCCTTTTCCTTTTTTGCCGAAACTTGCTTATATTACAAGTTTCAAGTACCATTTTCTGCTTTTCATCTGGATACGATGCCGTCCCAGGTACGAATCCATCAATTCCATATGGGCGTTGTATTGTTTGACGATTTTTTGACATGCTATATTCTTCCTTCTCTTTTCAGTCTTGTCGTAACTTTCTATAGTTGAAACAGGCTCTGCACTTACATACGTGGACAAAAAAGTATCTTCTTTATTATCCTTCCAACTCACGGTAGACATCTCGATACCATCGTAAGTTGTGGCGTATTCTTCGTATGATCACACAAAATTCCTTCCTTAGCCATGTAGTACATGAGTAGCAGGCAGGTAGAAAAATTGTTAAAATAAACAATGTGGTTCACTCTTCTTTCGATTGCCCGAGATAGCTTTACCACAACATTCCCAACCACTCCAACGTTCATCTCGTGTTGCAACATAGATCGTTGTCCTTCCCTGAATAGATGATGAACTTGTAAGCATATCCCGTCAGTGAGTACAGCATATAGAATTTGAATACCCAACCCACTTATGTGGTTTCAAGGGCAAATATTGTTTCCC
Organism: Dasysyrphus tricinctus; assembly: GCA_963921185.1. Taxonomy (NCBI): domain Eukaryota; kingdom Metazoa; phylum Arthropoda; class Insecta; order Diptera; family Syrphidae; genus Dasysyrphus; species Dasysyrphus tricinctus. The sequence goes on from OY992531.1 coordinate 98,814,334, forward strand.
ATTTTTGTTGCGCACATTGGTTCATCAATAGAGTCGCTGATCCATGGGTACGCTAGCATATCTTTTGTTAAAAAGGGGTTATTACATTTTTTTTTTGAAGTTTTGTTTTTATCGGCACATAAATAAATACTTCAGATTTGCATTCCGAAATTTGCCCTCAAAAATGTTTTAGAATTGTAAATATGTATAAAAAATATTTTTTTTTTAAAACCGCTCCAACGATTTTAAACTTTTTTTGTCCATAAAATCATATTCAATGAAGAACTAAGGCTAGGACCGCACTTGCGATTTCAATCGCGCGACTGTTTAGTCGCTAGAAATAGAACACATGAATTTTAATAAGAATGAACGCACATGCGACCTGGAAATCGCGACGATTAAAAGTCGAAAATTTGTTCCATTTTTCTGGCGATGCGATTGTCGAAAGTTAAAATGAAACAAACGGACTTAGATGGTTGTGCTCGCACTTGCGATTCAAAATAGCGCGACTAAAAAATCGTAGTCGCAACTAGAAAAAATTATACACGCACTTGCGATTTTCAAAAGTACGATTATTTAGCCGCAAGAAATGAGTTATATGGTTTTAAATGTGAATGCACACATATGCGACTTTAAAATCGCAGCGATTAAAAAAATGGAACCAGATCTATTTTTTGAGCGTTTTTTCTGTCGCGAAATTAAATAGAAGCATGTGCGTGCATTCATATTAAAAGCTTTATGTTCTATTTCTTGCGACTAAAAAATCGCGCGATAGATAGCCGCAAGTGAGTGCATGGCAATTATTTGTTGCGACACCGATTTTTTAATCGCACCGACTGAAAATCGCAAGTGCGGTCCTAGCCTAAGATGGAATTCTTTTTTTTCACTTCAAACTGTAGAGGAGATGTTTTAGCTAATTTAAATATCGTATTTCATGCTTCTTTACATTTTTTCGCTCATGATTTCCATGTTTTTATATATAATTTTCTTAAACCTGCAGTGTCTGGAACATAAGAGCGAGTGCGTGCGACCCATTTTATTTTTCAAACGTTGATTACTCAGGGTGGTTGGATGTTGTAGGAACTGAGGGCCTCGAGCTGTATCTTTTCCTACACATCAAGTGCTTACAATACCTCCAAGTTGGTAGCCGCCGGATACTGGTCTTGGCTTTATGCCAAGACTTGCTAAACTTGTAAGTGCGAATGTTGATCAAGGAAAGAATTGCAACATTAAACCTATGGCCCTACAGATTGGAGGTTAGTGCGTTGGGCTAACGACCCAACCACAGTAAAAACAACAATTGTTATGAGAGAGACGCGGAAAGCCTCGGATAACGACCCCCCTCAAATGGCAATCAGACCCGGAACGAAAATGGACTATGATCTACAAGTATGCACCTGGGATGTAAGGACACTCTACACACCAGGTGCTACTCAAAAACTTGAATCTGTCCTCTCGCGGTACAAGGCAGACATTACCGCGATCCAGGAGATACGATGGATAGGATCAGGTATAACGAAAAGAAAAGATTGCGACATTTATTACAGCTGTCACCAAAGACTGCACATGCTAGGATGCGGATTCGTCGTGGGAAATCGACTCAGATCAAAAGTCATCGATTTTAATCCGATAAGCGATCGCCTGGCTGTGATCCGCATCAAAGCTACCTTCCAAAACATCAGCCTAATATGTGCACACGCCCCTACCGATGAAGCTGAGGAGTCTAACAAGGAGGAGTTTTACGACCTCCTGGACGGAGCCTGTCCGGAGTACGATGTCAAAGTCGTGCTCGGAGACTTCAATGCTAAAGTCGGAATGGAAAACATCTTTGGCGGATTAGTTGGAAAGCACAGCCTCCACGAAACGACAACAGACAACGGCTTCCGACTAATCGACTTTGCTGCAGCTCGTAATACGGTGATAAGTAGCACTAGGCTCCCCAGGCGAAGGATACACACAGCAACCTGGCAATCTCCAGATGGTCGAACTGCCAACCAAATCGACCACGTGCTAATTGGCGCAAGGTACACATCGAACATCTTGGACGTGCGAACTTTCCGAGGTGCAAACGTGGACTCTGACCACTTTCTTGTTGTGACAAAGTTCAGAGCCCGACTGTCCAATGAAAAGAAAACGAAGACCGCCCAAAGAAAGAAGTTCAACATCGCATGCCTTAGCACATCTGAGAAAGCCAGAGACTACAGTGAGCAATTGACTGGGAAACTCTCTGCCGTACACCCAGCCACAAGCGTCAACAACCAGTGGAACCAGTATCGCGACATTATTAAGGAGACAGCCGAGACCACCATAGGCTATCAACCACCCAGAAAAAAGAACCCGTGGTATGATGATGAATGCGCGGTACTGAAGCAGGAGACGGAAAATGCACGAATACAAATGCTGCAACGGAAAACTAGAGCAGCAAGAGAGGAGTACCGTGAAAAGAGAAGGAAAGAGAAAAAAACCCTGCGTAGAAAGAAAAGAGCATCCGCAGCCTCTCAGCTCAAGTATCTCGAAGAGTCCAGCACCGCCACCAACACTCGCCGGTTCTACAAAACAGCCAAGTAACTGGCATCTGGTTATAGGACTGGCACGCAAGCTCTTCGAAACAGCGAAGGGAACCTAGTCACCGAAGCACAGGGAATTGTAAACGTGTTTAAGCAGCATTTCCAGCAGCCGCTTAGTGGGCATTATGTAGAGGAGGCGACAGGGGAACAAAGAAGCATTAGACCAGTCAATGAAGATCCAGTCCCAGCACCCAGTACTGAAGAGGTTAAGAAAGCCATCCACAAGCTTAAGAACAACAAATCCGCCGGCTCGGATGGCCTACCAGCGGAACTCTTCAAGTATGGAGGAGATGTTCTGGTAGGGTGCATGCACCAGCTCATCAACCAAGTTTGGGAGGAGGAAAGTATGCCCGACGACTGGTCAAATAGCTCCATATGCCCAATCTACAAAAAAGGTGATCCTATGTCCTGCAAGAACTACAGAGGCATATCCCTGCTTAATGTTGCTTACAAGATCCTATCCAACGTACTATGTGAGCGTCTAAAACCTTTCTGCAACACTATGATCGGCACATACCAGTGTGGCTTCAGGCCAGGCAGATCAACGATAGACCAAATCTTCACATTGAGGCAAATCCTGGAAAAGACCAACGAGTTTCAAGTCGAGACCCACCACCTATTCATCGACTTCAAAGCCGCATATGATAGCATAAGTCACCAAGAGCTTTTATTGGCGATGTCGGAACTCGGGATCCCGAAAAAACTGATCCAGCTATGCCGCATGACGTTACAAAATACGCGGTGCAACGTGCAAATGGGTAACAGCTCATCCGAGTTATTCCAGACGTGTACAGGGCTCAGACAAGGAGTTTCGCTATCATGTGATTTCTTCAACCTAGTCCTGGAGCAGATAGTGCGCAAGAGTGGTGTTAACATGGAAGGCACTATCTTTAACAGGTCTTCTCAACTTCTTGGCTATGCGGACGACATCGACATCATCGGCCGTTCCAAGAGAGCTGTACTTGAAGCATTCACAGCTATTGATGAACAGGCGAAACGAGTTGGTCTTGAAGTGAATGAGGACAAAACAAAGTATATGCTATCAACAAACAAAGCCTCATCTGTCCATCGCCTAGGACAATACGTCACTGTTGGTAGCAGTAATTTCGAGGTAGTCAAGGAGTTCACCTACCTCGGAACAAACATCAATTCCACGAACGACACCTTAGTGGAAATCCGACGAAGAATTACCCTAGCGAACCGCTGCTACTTCGGTTTGGCCAAACAAATGGGTTCAAAACTCCTTTCCCGAAAGACAAAGTGCACTCTATACAAAACGCTAATTTTACCAGTTCTACTCTACGGCGCCGAGTGCTGGACAATAAGTAAAAAAGGGGAATTGATACTGGGCACTTTCGAGAGAAAAATTCTTCGGCGGATATTTGGTCCTATATGCGAAGAGGGCGATTGGAGGAGAAGATTCAATCGTGAATTGTACGAGCTGTACCAAGATGTGGATGTAGTCCAAAGAGCCAAAACACGTCGACTACACTGGCTCGGCCACATCGAGCGAATGGACAACAACGCTCCAGCCAAGAAAATCTTCGAATCCCAGCCCCCAGGTTCGAGACGACCAGGAAGACCGAACCTCCGCTATAGGGACCAGGCGGTCACAGACGCAAGAGCGCTTGGTCTCGACGACTGGAGGGAGCGTGCGAGGGACCGCAACCGATGGAAGACCGCAATATCTCAGGCAGAGACCCTTCATGGATCGGGAGCCGGATAAGTAAGTAAGTAAGTTGATTACTCAGACTTCTCAACAGCTAGAATTCAGGATTATTCCTCAAATACTCCTTTTAACTAGCTCTATACAACCCCACAAAATTTCAATCCTATTACCAAAATTTGGAACTTTTGCACAAAATTCCTCTTTTTGCACAATATTCCACGAACGGATATACAGATTTTTTTAGACGTTCAAACTTGCAGGCCTTTGAATTTTTAAAGGGGGACATTCAATCTGTTTTTGTTTTGTGCAACTTAGAACAACTTGGTACCTCGTACCTCTTGTTTTTCTTAGGCCTCAACTTGACAAAAAAAAATGTTTTATGGTTGAAATTTTTCGTAATCAGATTTCAAGACGAAAAATTGAAATTCTTCACATTCATCGCTGTAACCGTTTGTCGTTTTGCTAAAACCATCATAATATCGTCATCATAGTGATTCAGTACCTCGAAGCATATTGGTGGTGCGTTGGACTGTCGTGCCGAAGGTCGAATCGAATCCCAGGCGCTGCTGCCACCAGGCGCGGATCCAGGAATCCAGTTTGGGGGGGGGTCATGAAATTTTAACATCAATAAGAACTGATTATCAAAAGTTCAGCTTAATCATGGCTTTATTCCACTCGAAGGCTGAATCAGGGAGAAGCTTTAGACTTAATCGGACTCCCGCTTATATGTAGTTTGAGCTAGAAACTGTATTCATCAACAAGATTTAGCTTCATTTCATACTTTAAGGACAATGATGAGGATAAGATAAACATTTAAGATTGGAAGCGAAATTGACGAGAAAACCGTTGTTTTGAAAACTTTTGAGCAATTTACAAAGAATAATTGACAGTAATGGATTACACATTACATATAGGTACATATGTAGGCACGGAAAGAATTCTTGGATCAGATCACAAAAAATGAGCTGCAAATTACGAAAAATGAATCCCGATTTATACCTTGGCTCAGGATTTCGTAATTTACGACTATTTGTTTGCAATTTGCAAAACTGAGCAAAATGAAGATATTGATACTCAAAAATCGTAAATCAACCCTCTTTAAGTATCAATTATGCTATCGAGAGAAAACAAAAATTGCGAATAACAAATCGCAATTTGATCCAAATATTCCTCAATTGCACAATTTGTAAATTTGCAAAAAAGATTTGTGATCACCACTTTTATTTCGTGATATTGCCACTTGGAAAGATCAATCCTGCTCTACCCTTCATTTTGCAGGTATACACATTTAATTTATTTTATTTGAAATAAATACTTTACGTTTGACTCTACTTGGATTTGAACTCGCAACCCTCCAGTTGCGGAGCGCGAGCGAGCATGCAACCACCAGGCCAATTTGCATTATAAATCGTTGGTGTCACACATTGATGATTAGATACCTGCCATGTTGTGGTGCTTTATTTCTTCGAGAAGTAAATTGCGACAAGAAAGTCGTGATTTAGGAATTTTTCGTTGGTGATTTGCAACTATTCTCATAGAGTTGCGAATTACGATAAAATAAAACGTAATTCAGTGATTGTGCAATGTTAATTACTAAATATTTATCGCAAATCAATATTTTTAAATGCTGTTTGTGAAATTATGCTTTTGGCGAGTAAATTACGCCAAAACAGTTGTATTTTGCTATGAAAAGTACAAACTTGAATCATGGATTTTAATTGCAAATCACGAAGAAACAATTTTTGTAAATTACTACGCTTTGACTGTTAAATTACCAGTTTTTGTATTAATTTGGGATTAAAATGTCTTGATTTACGAATTAAACATGATTCGTAAATTGCAACTGAAAATTTTTCAATTGGTGATTTTTCAATTCTTTCCGTGGGTATATAATGTAAAACTAAAAAAAAATCAAAAGGGGTAATTCAAGTATCAAGCGTCAATTTGAGATGAAACAGATAGACAAAATTGCAAAAAATATGGTGGATTCCATGCCGTAAAGAAAAAAACTGCTATCAAAGCAAAAAGGAGGGTATTTTCCTATTATGTAATACTATTAAAAAAAACTTGCTTGTAGGTAACCCAAAAAAAAAATAATTATTTCAATTTAACAATAATTACCCAAGAAAACTATATGATCATATTAATTCAATACTGTACTTGTAACTTGATTTCAAAGAATTAAGTTAGTTAAGATAAGCTGTGGGTGAAGTTAGCACCGCCATTTTCGATACAAAAAATTGTGTTGTATTCTGCTCAACTTGTGCTGCCTTGTGCCGTAATTATTACAAAAAATCGAGAATTTTCCAATTATACGGATGAGAACTTTTTAAATGTTTGTTGTTTTATGGCCGTAAAAGTTGCAAATATGCGAATTTTTGTAACTCCATATGGCAACACAAACTGAGCACGAAATAGCACAATTAAGTTTTTTTATAAAAATGTGAAACTTATACAAAAAGGCATATATCGTCAGCCGAGAATTACAAGGTCGTATCTCGAAAAAAATCAAAATCGAGGTTTTGATGCAAAACTGTTCAGATATCAAGTAAGAAACGTTTTGCATCACTAAAAATATGCCAACATTTAAATTGAGGCAGAAAAAGCCATAAAATCAAGGTCGTATGTGAAAATTTCACTCACTTTTTAGTTCAAGGTCGTGTGTTGCACATACAACTTTGTAATCGCAATACCTACTCGAAAATTGAAACAAAGTTGTAGGTAACTCTGCAAAAGAAATCAAAATTAGAAGAATAGTTCTATCTCATTTTTAGCAAGCCTAACTGTTAGAGGCTAGCGAAATCTTTTCAACCTTTGTGCTCTCTCATTTGAAGCCCGTTTTGGTGTTAAAAAAAATAAATCAATAAAAAATGCAAAAAATTAACTAAAAATGTGTTCTATTTATGTGACTTTTCAAACATTTTCTTTTACCATTTGGTTTTTAATTCATATTTCAGAAATTGCAGTTGTAACTACCTTTTAATTTTTCTTTTTCCTTAGATAAATTTTAGTTCAAAGGCGTATGTCTAACATACGTCGTTGAACTAAACAAAATTTTGTTACAAAGTTGTATGTGGATTTCAAAAATGCTCATTATTTAATTGTTGGATAAAATTTTAATTTTTTTTTGTGTAGTTTCAGTTATGCTTATGGGTTCAAGCATATTTAGCTAAAAAAACTTAAACAAAACTTACTTTAGATACACTAAAAAAAGTCTCACTTTTTTGTTTTCGATGAATCTCAAATGTATATGTTTATAACATACGACCTTGTAATTCTCGGCTGACGATATGTAGTATTAGTTTTTTGGCCTAAAAGTTGAAATTTTTCAATTTTTGTTTATCTTTTCGGCGCACGACAGCTCAAACCGAGCACAAAACAGCATTTATAAGTATTTCACTTTTAAGAAATTTCGAAAAAATCATTCATAAAATTGGCAATTTTTTTTAGTTTACGGCCCAAGTTGATCTCATTCACAATACAGCATAGCGAAAAAGGCGGTGCAACTTCACGCTACAGCCCTTTACATTTTATTCTTATAGATATATTAAAGTTGCAATTTTGGGAATTTTATTTTTATCTCTTTGGCACCTAGCAGCATAATCGTAGCACAAAATAACAAATCTTTCTTTTAACTTAAGAAATATTGAAATTAAAAAAAAAAATGAATTCGCAAAATTTTCAAATTTGCGATTTTTTTAATATTTACGGCACAAGGCTGCAAAAAATCGGCGCAATACAGCACAATTTTATTCTCGAAAATCAAAAATGGCGGTGCTAACTTCACGCACAAGTACATTAAGAAACGAAGACATCCAAGTAATATTTTTAGAAAATTTAAAATAAACAACTTACATAGATCTTCTGCTATAAAATGTTCAAAAAAAGAATGCTACGTTTTTTGATCGGTGCATCCGCAACAAAATATCTGTGACACCCAAAACTATTTCCTTTTCAATTGAAAATAAAACAGAGTTAAGTAAATATAATGTTTAAAATACTATGATAACTTGTTATCAAAACTACTATACAGGGTATCACACAGTTACCACCGCAGATGAAAACCATGGGTTACTGAAAAACTTAAGAGGTATTTTTCTCATTTTCGCTTTGCTTTCGAGTTATAACGGATTTTATGATTAAGGGTCCCGTTTGCTTTAAATAGCTTAATCTTTGTCAAACTACGGCAGAGTCTTATTTTTTGCGATGATGGTGTCTGTGGGGAACCTTTATTATTTAAGAGAGTCCGCATAATTTCAAGTTTGATCTAAGACAATTTAGTGTATCCTCGAGGACTAGTAATGATTTTGATCAATATTTCTTCGCTGTCCATTTCATTAAGAAGCTTGGCTTTGTTAAGAAAATAGAAGCTAACCATTAATAGGTCATGTTTTTCGTATAAATAGTATAGATTACTAACAAATATGGAATAACCCAAAAAGCTTTTTTCCCTGTCCTCTAATTTATTCAATAATCAATAAAGATTGCTCGTGTTTGTTGTTTTCGCTGGAGCTCTGGGGGGGTCATGACCCCCATGACCTCCCCCCTGGATCCGCCACTGGCTGCCACCCACCTGAAACAGAAATGTTTTTTCCGAGGTTCTGCCTCTTGCGAGGAACAAATCCCCCAAGAGCATACCTATATTTTCGTGAATAAGTGCTTCTCATCTAGCCGTTCGGACTCGACAAACAATTGTAGGTTGAGTTGTAATTGTAATGTACATAAGTCACTAGGCCCTGGTTCTCCACGTGCTGCCCCGTCACCAAATTAATTTTATTTTTAAAGATTCAAAATAGCTTTTAAGTTTAATGGCCTTTACTCCTAGTTAGAGAATGCAATCCCGGCTTGTTTTTTCAATCCCGGGATTTCGGGATTCAAAAATTTCAATCCCGGGATCCCGGGATAATCCCGGGATTTAAAAAATATTTTTTAAACAGTTATTCAGAATATATTTTTCTTTGAAGTTGTTCGTTTTCCAAATTAAAAACGCTTTTCTGAGTATGCAGAGACTTAATATACTTTTACTTCGGCCTCCGCCTGGCAAGAAAAATAAGTTTTATGGTTAAAATATTTTTATTTAGAAGAAAAAAATCGTTATTCTCTTTGTTTTCTCACAAAACAGAAAAGTTCTTAGGACATAAAGAAACAAAATATCTAGTTATTTCATAAATAGGTACCTATCTACTCTTAACTACCTAAACAGAATGCAAGACGGAGCTGGAATAGATATCAAAAATGCTGCAAGAGTTGAACAATTTTTAACTTTTACTGCACCATTTTTGACATCTATTCCAGCAGAATAGAAATATGCAGGAGGCTGACATTTATCGGTGCTCAGCCGCACTTTAAATTCTAAGAAGTCAATAAATTAAAGTTCCATTATCCTCGAATAAAATTTTAAAAGCGAATTTTAACGAAAATACATACAAATGAGTTGATGAGAACCAAAACTCGTAATACCCAGAAAAACTCGCCATAATTAAATTTATAGTTGTAGATTTAAGACTGATGGCCTTTTCGATTGGGGACAGAATGACAGTTCTTGTTGTGAAAAGAACAGAAAATTGTTCTGAATTTGATTTCAGAATCGAAATGAGAAGCGTTCACACGTATCGAATCGCTGTTCCGGATTGCCAATCGAAAAGGCCATGAGACATTGTAAATAAAACGACACTTAACGGCCTTGCCGCGATAATTAGATGAAATCAAAACTATTTTGATTATTTTTCCCGACGTTTCGACCAGATTTCACTAGTCGTGGTCACGGGTTGACTGATGGCTTGTGGGTGGTGGGTGGGTGGTTGCCATTAGTTAACCCGTGACCACGACTAGTGAAATCTGGTCGAAACGTTTTATTTACATAATTTAATTTAATTATTAAATATCTTTTAAATGAAACTTTAAGGGCCTGTTTCACATAGTCTGATTAAAGTTCTGATTAGTTATTCGACACATAAATTCTGAGGCAGGGTCATATGTTCACAACTAAAAAATTAAAGATAGTTTGTGAATTTATAACCCATTCAAGTGGCTCAAAACATAAGACAATAATTGTGAATTTTTCTTCTGTGGACTTATTACCCTGTGCCAATATTTATGTGTCGGATATCTAATCAGAACTTTACTGAGACATTGTGAAACAAGCCCTAAGTGTGATTTTCCTTCAAACAATAACAAAATATTTCAAACTTATTAAAAATTAAAGATTGTGGAAAGTTTTTCTGATATGAATTTGGCAAGTTTTAGTTTACAACTGAACTGGGTATTAAAATAAAATGGATATACTGACATTAAAAAAAAAGTATTATTTCTTGTGGAATATGTTTTTATTTACTTAAAAACAATATTTTATTCAGTTGTTTCCAAAATAAAATGAATATTCTTCATACTTTTTGAATTCAACTGAAACCGACATCGATAGAATCATTGACTTATTAGGTATATAAGAAAGTAAATGGATTGAATAGTCGTACGGTTACGCAACGAACAAAAATTTAACAAAGGAGGACAACCAGTTTTGAATAAAAATTGTTGGCAAATTGTTCCTGTACGAAAGTCTAAATGCAAGCAGGAAGAAAAATTTTATTCGAATATTTAAGCCACCAATCCCGGAAATCCCGGGATTGAAGCATTATAATCCCGGGATTTTCGGGATCCAAAAATGGCTCGGGATCCCGGGATTGCATTCTCTACTCCTAGTCCTACAAATTAGCGTTTCGTCCGGCAATCTCATTAGTGACGTAGTGAAGGCCTTTTTCAACCTGGGTTGACTCAACCATTTACAAAAATTAATTTAGTCCACTCAGTTGAGAGTTAGGCGCCAGTTAAGCTATCATTGAAACTCATAATTGAAAATTTTGTTCTATTTTTGAGCCAACTTTAATTTTTTTTTAGGCCAGAAATAATAATTACGACCACAGTTTTATTTTGGCATCAGAATAACCACTGATTTTGCTTTCCAACTTTTCAAAATTAATCATTAAAGTTTTCAATGATGAGTTTACATGATAGCTATGTATAACTGAGGCCGCACTTGAAATTTGTGTACCTATTCACATGTACATAATGTACATTAGGGTGTGTCACTTTGGTATGGCGAAAAAAATACTGTTCAGATTTAAAGTCTTATACCTGCCAAAAGTTGCATTAGAATCGTAGGAATAAGAATAGATATATGAAAATTTTTTGAAATCAGATGGTGTTTTGGCTCGCGAAACAACAAGGTGTATTTTCGAAAACTGTATTTTTAGTACTTTTCTGTCATACGGTTATAGTTAATCTGAGCTTATTTAACTAATTTAAATAATTTTGCATAAAGTATACAAACAATTAAAAAGAGAAAAATTTAAGGCAATATGCAAAGGAGAATGGGCAAATTTGTATGAAACATGGGCGTGAGCGGCCAAGAATGGTTGTTATTTTTGGATGTGTTTTAGTCCTACAATCACCGTGCAGAAATTTTTTTTATTGTGGTGTACTTCAAAACCGAAAAAATGCATTTTAATAAAGTTTTGCTAAGTTTCTGGCTTCTAACCAATTCAAAAATAGAAAAATAAAGTGGAACAAGAAATATAGACAGTCTCAAGAATATTTTGTATATAAAAATGGCCATATAACATCATTAAACATTTACCATAAAACTATAATATTACAATCCTTACAATAATAAAAAATCCTGAGTAAAATAATAAGGGTATTCATGCAACAGCGTAAAGTCGTCGTAAACTTGGTAAAGTTTTAAACTTCGTAAATCTGTCAAATTTTCCATACAAATTCTGACAGAATTACGAAGTTTAACTTTACTACGTTTACGACGACTTTACGCTGTTGCATGAATACCCATAATATGTTTAAAAATTACAAAGTTGTTGAAATACGTACTGTTTAAACCCGTAATGCGTCCTTGGGATATTCTGAAACCCCGTTAAACACACTACTACAGTGTCAGTAGACGTTATGAAGTTAGAATAAAGCATTACACCCACTAAAAATATAATCACTATGCAATATCGTCAATGCAATTGCATTATATTAACATTGAAATATCTTCTTTTCTAAATGAAATGCAATGTAATGGCCATAGTGAAAGTTGCTCCTGAGTAGCATACCGTTCATTTGACACTTATTTCATTAATGGCCGCTAACGCCCAAAAATGCCCATTTTCCTTTGAATTAAAAATTCGAAATCACTCAAAATTGTATTTTTATACAATTTTCAAGTGCGACAGATATTAATAATGTTTTCTTAAATCAATTTTTACTTATCCGCTCAAACTGGGTGTATTAGTGAGTCATGGCCAGTTAAGTCAAAAATAAAAGTCAAGTTTCAAATTTTTTGCAGTGTCAGACCAGTTTTACGGTTGCAAGTCCTTGCCAGACGAGCTTAACATTTTCAAAGTAACAAAAAACAAAAAATGTGGGTTTGCACTTTTTTGCAATGATATTTTTTTTAATTCAGCTAGCTAAAAATTTTAAAATTTTGTTTCAAAAATCCATTTCGATGGTAAATTTTATTCTCTACAAAAAAGGTATCTCGAAATTTTGCTCTGTTTTCGAGTTATATTCAAAAAACCAAAAAGGGTGCTTTTGCACCCCCCTCTCCAAAATTAACCCTCTCATTCAATAGCTCTACGTGGTTTTCTCATCTTCAAGGACCCCTTCGAAGATTGTTACAATAAAATCCCATGAACCTCTTAGTTCCTTATTGCCCTGTTTTTTAGGACATATAATCAATAGCCTAAAACAAACGTTTTTTGTGTTCTTTTCAAGCTTTTTTAGCCAAAGCCAGTAACTTGAACGAAAATTTCATATGAAGAATTTAATTTTAATATGTAAAGCAACTTTTGGAAGGTATTAGATGTGGAAATTCCGGAATTGAAATAAATGGACACACCCTAATGCACACGCACATAGTTGAAAAAGGAGTAAAAAGCTATTAACCATCGCATTGGTAAAATATGCCAATTTTTTATTTAAAAAAACATAATTTCTTGGGCTGAGACTTATTAAACGTTTGTTCGATATTACGAATACGATAACATGCAAGACTTCAGAAATAAACTAAAAAATGTTAAATCTACTTCACCGAAAATTTGTTGTGAAAAAAAAAATAAATTTTTCTGAGAATATGAATGGTAATTATAATTGGTAATTATATGAATGAATTAAACTTTCATAAAAAGACAAAAATTATACTCAATAACGTGTTTTTTTAATAAACTGATATAATAGTTGGGAAAACAACCTGAAATAAGGAAAATCCCGTTTGATAATTAATTGCGGGAAAACTATTAGCCGCCCAAGAAGTTTGAACGGTTGAAAATATTTGATTGAATAAAAAATAATCGATTGGGATTTGATAAGGATAGCGCCAATTTAAAGAAACCGGCACTAAAATCATAATTACTGTTATAACTTTTAAACGAAACGAAAACGAGAAAATTAACTCTCAAGTTTTTCGACTTGAAATAACCTCAGGAACACATGGTTTTTCTCTGCGGCGGCGGTGACTGTGGGACATCCTGTACATGTTTATAAGGGTGGTCTTTATAAAGGTCATTATTTAATTCAAGTAGGTGCGCTCCCTAGTTTCTTCCAAATAAATACAAAAAAATCCTGTACAGTTTTAGCTCATTCTTTTACCGTTTACCCTTGGGGGCCAAGACGATACAAGTTTTATATGGGAAAACCCATGTAAAATGATCAATAAAACTCAGAATTTGTATAACTTTGGTAATAATGGGTAGAGAACCGTCACTTCCTATCAAAAAAAGTTATATGGAGTTTTTATTTAAATATTTTTTGTACTTTAATTTTTAACCTTAGTGTTTTGGACAAAAAACCGTTAGAAATGGAAAAAAAACAAAATTCAGCTTTATAAGATTTTTTCCGTAACAAAGTTCTAACTTTCTCGGGCTATAACTTTGATAAAATATTTCTCAGTTTTGTTTTCAAAAATCTGAGACTGATTATTTTAATTAACTTTTTTGTTGCAGTCAATCAATTTAAACAAATAAGATGCGAATGCTTTTGACTTCTTGTGTAGAAAATTCTGTTTGGGTTTCTTCTGCTGCTCGGTCAAATTGTTGGAAGAAATCTATGTGATGTCAAAAAAAAACGTGCACTGGCTAAATGATGCGAGAAAGTATGACAAAATTCAAAAGTACTTTACAAATTATGTCTCCATTGAATGAATTTATTTATAAAAAAAATGTGAATTACATTTAAAGAAATTATTAAGAATTACATAAAAATGAGCTATACCAAATTTAAAGCAATTAAACAAAAAATAAAGAAATAATTTTGATAAATGTCTTTTTAAATATATTTCTAACTAAATCTTTAATACTCCTCAAGCAGCTATAATTTGTTGGAAAAAAACTAACTTCCGAACTTTGAGTAAAGAACATTATTTGCTCCATCTGTTTGAGTTCTTTGAGATACTTTAACGCTTTAAGACAGTAGTTGTTAGCTGTAGCTTTTTAACTGAATTCAAGTTTATTATTTATTTTTTTCAAAATATACAAACAAAGAAAAATTGTAGCAAAAACAAAATAAATTTAAATGTACATATGATTGGAAAAAAATCACATTTCATAAAATATGTAAGTTATACTCGGTCATTAGGTCTGAATATCTACAAAACGCGACTTTTTAGTTTTAAAAGTATGTTTCAATCTTATTTCCTTCAAAAGTGTATTTTGTTAATTTATGACTTTATACTATTTCACTACTGTAGCTTTCTTAGTGTTAATGATGATGCTACAAACAAGAACAAATCAAATAAAGATCTTTTTGCATGGTGTTTTTTCTTCTTTTAGATTCCTACACTCTTCTAGTCCTGCTCATGCTTGTCTTTCAAACAGTGAAATGCAAGTCTATTTATTCACATTTCTTTTGGCCTACAAGTAGATTAAACTAGTTTGAATTCAGTTGAAAACGTTTTAAATAAAATTAACTTATAGTACCTACAAATAATGATCGGAACTAAAATACAAAAAAAAAAAATGTTTTAAACAATAAAATGCAATATGTTTGAAACCTATTTTCCTAGACACTATTCTAACGGGCCGTCGCACAGGCGTCGCACCACGTCAAACTTACATAATTAAAACCTAAACAAAAGATAATTTTTTTCTTATTGTTATACTATAAAAAATCAGTCGAATAATCAAATCCGGGATTGTTGAACTTAAACTTTGCAATTTCGAACCTCAACTTTTCTGCCTTGATGTCCGCAATGCGCTTCAGTTGCATTTCTAACGCACTTGTATCAAAGTTAACTTGAGGCTGGACGGGAGCAGGATGTATTTCGTCAATGCAATTGCATTATATTAACATTGAAATATCTTCTTTTCTAAATGAAATGCAATGTAATGGCCATAGTGAAAGTTGCTCCTGAGTAGCATACCGTTCATTTGACACTTATTTCATTAATGGCCGCTAACGCCCAAAAATGCCCATTTTCCTTTGAATTAAAAATTCGAAATCACTCAAAATTGTATTTTTATACAATTTTCAAGTGCGACAGATATTAATAATGTTTTCTTAAATCAATTTTTACTTATCCGCTCAAACTGGGTGTATTAGTGAGTCATGGCCAGTTAAGTCAAAAATAAAAGTCAAGTTTCAAATTTTTTGCAGTGTCAGACCAGTTTTACGGTTGCAAGTCCTTGCCAGACGAGCTTAACATTTTCAAAGTAACAAAAAACAAAAAATGTGGGTTTGCACTTTTTTGCAATGATATTTTTTTTAATTCAGCTAGCTAAAAATTTTAAAATTTTGTTTCAAAAATCCATTTCGATGGTAAATTTTATTCTCTACAAAAAAGGTATCTCGAAATTTTGCTCTGTTTTCGAGTTATATTCAAAAAACCAAAAAGGGTGCTTTTGCACCCCCCTCTCCAAAATTAACCCTCTCATTCAATAGCTCTACGTGGTTTTCTCATCTTCAAGGACCCCTTCGAAGATTGTTACAATAAAATCCCATGAACCTCTTAGTTCCTTATTGCCCTGTTTTTTAGGACATATAATCAATAGCCTAAAACAAACGTTTTTTGTGTTCTTTTCAAGCTTTTTTAGCCAAAGCCAGTAACTTGAACGAAAATTTCATATGAAGAATTTAATTTTAATATGTAAAGCAACTTTTGGAAGGTATTAGATGTGGAAATTCCGGAATTGAAATAAATGGACACACCCTAATGCACACGCACATAGTTGAAAAAGGAGTAAAAAGCTATTAACCATCGCATTGGTAAAATATGCCAATTTTTTATTTAAAAAAACATAATTTCTTGGGCTGAGACTTATTAAACGTTTGTTCGATATTACGAATACGATAACATGCAAGACTTCAGAAATAAACTAAAAAATGTTAAATCTACTTCACCGAAAATTTGTTGTGAAAAAAAAAATAAATTTTTCTGAGAATATGAATGGTAATTATAATTGGTAATTATATGAATGAATTAAACTTTCATAAAAAGACAAAAATTATACTCAATAACGTGTTTTTTTAATAAACTGATATAATAGTTGGGAAAACAACCTGAAATAAGGAAAATCCCGTTTGATAATTAATTGCGGGAAAACTATTAGCCGCCCAAGAAGTTTGAACGGTTGAAAATATTTGATTGAATAAAAAATAATCGATTGGGATTTGATAAGGATAGCGCCAATTTAAAGAAACCGGCACTAAAATCATAATTACTGTTATAACTTTTAAACGAAACGAAAACGAGAAAATTAACTCTCAAGTTTTTCGACTTGAAATAACCTCAGGAACACATGGTTTTTCTCTGCGGCGGCGGTGACTGTGGGACATCCTGTACATGTTTATAAGGGTGGTCTTTATAAAGGTCATTATTTAATTCAAGTAGGTGCGCTCCCTAGTTTCTTCCAAATAAATACAAAAAAATCCTGTACAGTTTTAGCTCATTCTTTTACCGTTTACCCTTGGGGGCCAAGACGATACAAGTTTTATATGGGAAAACCCATGTAAAATGATCAATAAAACTCAGAATTTGTATAACTTTGGTAATAATGGGTAGAGAACCGTCACTTCCTATCAAAAAAAGTTATATGGAGTTTTTATTTAAATATTTTTTGTACTTTAATTTTTAACCTTAGTGTTTTGGACAAAAAACCGTTAGAAATGGAAAAAAAACAAAATTCAGCTTTATAAGATTTTTTCCGTAACAAAGTTCTAACTTTCTCGGGCTATAACTTTGATAAAATATTTCTCAGTTTTGTTTTCAAAAATCTGAGACTGATTATTTTAATTAACTTTTTTGTTGCAGTCAATCAATTTAAACAAATAAGATGCGAATGCTTTTGACTTCTTGTGTAGAAAATTCTGTTTGGGTTTCTTCTGCTGCTCGGTCAAATTGTTGGAAGAAATCTATGTGATGTCAAAAAAAAACGTGCACTGGCTAAATGATGCGAGAAAGTATGACAAAATTCAAAAGTACTTTACAAATTATGTCTCCATTGAATGAATTTATTTATAAAAAAAATGTGAATTACATTTAAAGAAATTATTAAGAATTACATAAAAATGAGCTATACCAAATTTAAAGCAATTAAACAAAAAATAAAGAAATAATTTTGATAAATGTCTTTTTAAATATATTTCTAACTAAATCTTTAATACTCCTCAAGCAGCTATAATTTGTTGGAAAAAAACTAACTTCCGAACTTTGAGTAAAGAACATTATTTGCTCCATCTGTTTGAGTTCTTTGAGATACTTTAACGCTTTAAGACAGTAGTTGTTAGCTGTAGCTTTTTAACTGAATTCAAGTTTATTATTTATTTTTTTTCAAAATATACAAACAAAGAAAAATTGTAGCAAAAACAAAATAAATTTAAATGTACATATGATTGGAAAAAAATCACATTTCATAAAATATGTAAGTTATACTCGGTCATTAGGTCTGAATATCTACAAAACGCGACTTTTTAGTTTTAAAAGTATGTTTCAATCTTATTTCCTTCAAAAGTGTATTTTGTTAATTTATGACTTTATACTATTTCACTACTGTAGCTTTCTTAGTGTTAATGATGATGCTACAAACAAGAACAAATCAAATAAAGATCTTTTTGCATGGTGTTTTTTCTTCTTTTAGATTCCTACACTCTTCTAGTCCTGCTCATGCTTGTCTTTCAAACAGTGAAATGCAAGTCTATTTATTCACATTTCTTTTGGCCTACAAGTAGATTAAACTAGTTTGAATTCAGTTGAAAACGTTTTAAATAAAATTAACTTATAGTACCTACAAATAATGATCGGAACTAAAATACAAAAAAAAAAAATGTTTTAAACAATAAAATGCAATATGTTTGAAACCTATTTTCCTAGACACTATTCTAACGGGCCGTCGCACAGGCGTCGCACCACGTCAAACTTACATAATTAAAACCTAAACAAAAGATAATTTTTTTCTTATTGTTATACTATAAAAAATCAGTCGAATAATCAAATCCGGGATTGTTGAACTTAAACTTTGCAATTTCGAACCTCAACTTTTCTGCCTTGATGTCCGCAATGCGCTTCAGTTGCATTTCTAACGCACTTGTATCAAAGTTAACTTGAGGCTGGACGGGAGCAGGATGTATTTCGACGGCTTGCTGGATGGGTGGTGGTGGTGGTTGATCGGTTGCTAGAGGTGTCACATTGCAAGCACTTTCTACTGCACTAATGGCCAAAGTATGTGGGGTGCTTGACATACTTCTTTTCGGCGAAAATGATTTAACTGTCAAGCAGGAAAAAAATAATTAAATTCTTTCAATAAAGATAAGAATTTGGTAGATCTTACTTTCATAAACCGTTGTTTCAATAGTGCGTCGTCTTTTGGTCTTGGGAATGGCACCATTTGTTGCTTCGACTTTCCTTTCCTTGATCTCGACCTCTTCCACTGATTCATCTTCATGGTATTCCTCTTCATCGATGAATATACCTTCCAGTTCTTCGTCCAAGGATTGGTTGTTATTAGAGTTGTTACTCACAACCCTCGTTTTGGCTGCCGCTTGATGTTTCTTTTCCGCTTCATACAATTCTTTAGCTTCAGACTTGAACTCCACAGTTTGGGAAGAGCGTACGAGAACTGGTGTCTTGCCGAACAGACTAAGGGCTTTAACTTCAAGTGGTGACATGGAGATATCTTTTTCACCAGATATACTCCGACGGTACTTGCAGCGAGTGCTATTTTTCCAATCATTAAGGCGCTAAATAAAATAAACATTTTATTCAATCATCAAATGTTTGCCTTTTATATTTTATTACCTTCTTCCATTCCTCGGGTGAAAGCTGTGGTCCATTTAGGCAGGTGTTTAGTTTATCAGCCAGATCTCTCCATTTATTATTTAAATAATTGGGTTCCGCATCGCGTGGTGTTACTCCACATCGGAAAATTGCATCCTTTTCGAGCAATTCAATGTACATTAGGTACTGATTGATGGATGTTCGCTTTTTTCGCTTATCCATTCTAAAGTTTAACTATAAACTGTGCACAGTACAAGTTTATTATGATTTTTAACTTGAAAGTTTAAATTTTGTGTATTATAACAAATAAAAATATATCTTTTGTTTACAAAGATTTCCGACACAAGTAACTTATAAATAACATTTGAGGGGAATGCGTAAATAGATAAGAAGTAAACAGACACCAAACACCAGGAAAATGACAAAATGTCAAAAATAAATATGTGTATGTATAAAAATGGTCAATGGACGCCATTTTATTATACCAATAAGCTTATTGGTGTTGTAAGGGTAAGGGCACACTTTGTAGAATTGATGTGGGGTTTTTTTTAATGAAAACACCTATTAAGGCTCTCCCAAACCAACGCGAAACATTCGCTGACGACGCGAAATCATTCACAATAATACAAAATATGAAAGATACAAAATGCTACACAACAACAAAAAATCGCCTTTGCGAATGATTCGCTACGAATTCGCGTTGGTTTGGGAGAGCCTTTAGGGGTTTTTCTTTTTTAAATGCTCTAAACCAACGCGAATTCATAGCGAATAATTCGCAGACAGTTTTTTGTTTTTGTTTAAGCCTAGTACGCAGCTGAAGTGAAACGAAAATTTTCTGGGGTCTCCAACTCGAGAACGAAACCAGAAACGAAGTGATTGCGAAAAAAATAGGGAGTTTTATCAGAAAGATGTCAAAATAAATTAAAAAAAAAAAACAGTTCAAAATCTTGAGTCAATTTTTTTTTCTAGTCTGATGTGAATTCTTGTTTTTTTTTGTTTTCGTGTCGTCCGTTGTGGTGCTAAGGTTCCAAATAATTGTGTTCTGCAGTTCGTTTCGACGGTATTTTCTTCCATTATCATTTTCAAATGAAATTCAGCAGCAAAATATAACGAGCTGTCAAATTTTCGTCTGAAATAATGTTCCGTTAATTAATTGTGTACGAAAAATAAGTGGAGACCTGGTTCGAGCATCTGCTAGGATTTTCTGTTTTATTGACATTTCACTGTCGAACTGCGTACTTCATAACCCCGAGGCCACACGAGCAAGTACTTGCAAGCAAGTTGCAATACATACACATTTGTTTACTAACACAAACAAACCCAAGCAACTTGCTTATCAACTGGCATGCAAGTTTTGAAGCCAGTAGTGAAGCAAGTTGAGAAGCAAGTTGGGAGACAAGCAAGTGGAATGCAAGTGGAAAGCAAGTGGGAGGCAAGTGGAATGCAAATTACGAATTTGACAGGCAGTGTATGTAGCCAAACTTGCTTGCAAGTACTTGCTCGTGTGGCCTCAGGGTAACAAAAATTACTACGAAATTTTTCGTTTACGATTTCGTTGTGTCAATTTTTGTATGAGAATTTTCGTTTCACTTCAGCTGCGTACTATGCTTTAGCATTGTGTATCTTTCATATTTTGTATTATTGTGAATGATTTCGCGTCGTAGGCGAATGATTCGCGTTGGTTTGGGGGAGCCTTGCTAAACAACAACAAAAAAACGCCTTTGCGAATGATTCGCTATGATTTCGCGTTGGTTTGGGAGAGCCTTAATTCAGAGCAGAGCCTGAACTGTCAAACAAAAAGTTGTGTTTCTTTTTAGCTCTGAGCGTTCAGAGCTAAAAATTTGAATTTCTTTTTTCGCACTGAGTGTGTTCAGAGTTTGTTTGTTCAGAGCGCGCTCTATGAGCTCAGAATAAAATGACTGAGCAGACTGAGTTCAATGCTGAACGCATAGTGCCCTTTCACACGAGGAAACTGAGTTGCCAGCAACTTTTAGTTCCTGGGTGAGAAGGGCAGGAGGAAAGAGGGGCGAACAGAATCTCCCCGGTCGAGGATTTGAGGAGATTTTTTGACATTTCCTTTCACATCTAGGTTTAGGGGTGTTCAACCAATAGACTTTCAAAGGCAAATTCAAAAATTGCCTGGAAATTTGTTTCCTCGTATGAAAGGTACAAGAGATTTTTAAGGAGATTAAAAGAAAACGTCAAAAAAATCTCCAGCAACTTGTTTCTTCGTGTGAAAGGGGACATAGTGCCCTTTCACACGAGGAACCTGAGTTGCCAGCAACTTTTAGTTCCATGGTGAGAAGGGCAGGAGGAAAGAGGGGCGAACAGAATCTCCCCGGTCGAGGATTTGAGGAGATTTTTTGACATTTCCTTTCACATCTAGGTTTAGGTGTGTTCAACCAATAGACTTTCAAAGGAAATTTCAAAAGTTGCCTGGAGATTTGTTTCCTCGTATGAAAGGTACAAGAGATTTTTAAGGAGATTAAAAGAAAACGTCAAAAAAATCTCCAGCAACTTGTTTCTTCGTGTGAAAGGGGACATAGCATTTGAGGAGGAGGAAATAGTTCAGGGTGGTCAGAACAAACTTGCGATGTTCAGAGCATGCTCGACATGCTCAGACTCTGTTGGGGCTATTCCGGTTCTATGATAAACGCGATGAAAAGTTTTTTCAGTGATAAATCTCAATTTCCGATTCTGGTTCAGTGAAAGCGTGAAAACGTCTGTCAAACTTTTATCATATGAAAAGATATTTATCATCGAGAAATTTTGCCTGATAAAGCCTAGATAAATTGAGAAGAACCAGAAACATGAATAAAATTTAAATAATGCACTTCTTTATTGATTTTCTTTGTTGTAAATAATTTGGATTAGATCACTACACGTAAGTATTTTTGAATTATTGTGGACACACATATAAAAGTTTTTATTGATTGACTCATTCATTCCAAGCGAGCAAATAAAAACCAAGATCTTTTTGTCTTATTTGGCAGATGGAATGTTCATTGGGAGGACGAGTGTAGGGATTTTTATCAAGAAATAAGTTCATATTGGTGTAAGCTCCCACAGATTAATTTCTTCGCAATATTTGTAGGTTTTCTTAAATAAAAAAAAAGAATTATTGCAAAAATATAGTGTTTTTTAATAGATACTTTTACAAACCAGTATCTGGCTCTTCTTTTTTTCATAGTAGGTAGTAAGGAAACACGGACAAAACATAGGTACGACACTTCAAACTTTATTAAATGTACCGATTTCAAAATGATTATTTAATAAATTGACTTAATTTATTCAATTTCACTGGAAATAATCTTAACAAACCACCAAATCATTCGTAAATATCGAAAAAACTTCTGTGAAATAATTTTTGTTTTCATTCAGCACAAAATCAGCTGACTTTTTCATTGGTTAAACGAGAAAAAACATTTTGGGAAAAATGATATGATAAAATGAAAAAGTGGTATGAAAACTCTCGTGATAAAAAACTTATCATTTCATTTTATCATAGAACCCGAATAGGGGCCCAGTCACAAAATCAGTTTTACCACTTTCTCTTGCAACTTGCTCTTAGGTGAGGACGCGAAGGAAAGGAAGTGAATAAAATTACCTCGATCTGTCACAATTTGTATGGAAAATTTGACAGATCTACGAAGTTTACAACTTTACTACGTTTACGACTACTTTACACTGTTTCATGGAATGCCCTTAGTGAATTTTCGGGCGAGAAATTGTGTCGTTAACGAAGATGGTAGACGTAGAAAACCGTTTTAAATGGTACTATGAGGATGCCTGAATTAGTATTTGGCTAACCGACCACTCATATTCAAGATATTTTTTTTTAACCTGGAGCTTCCACTGCCGTAACACTGAAACCGTAACAAACTGGTTTGAGATCGGTTTGAAACCAGTTTGGTACTCATTTGAGACCGGTTTGAAATTGTGGAACTGTTTTGAAAATGGTCTGACACTATTTTGAAATTGGTTTGAAACCAGTTGGACACTGGTTGATGGCCGGTTTGAAACTAGTTGGATCCGTTATAAGAAGTAAATACTCACCCACAGAACACAAATCTAGTAAAATATTAAGCTGGTTATCAAAATGGAAAGTGTGGATTGAAACACAGGGCACATAACCACAACAACTTAACATTCCAAACTAGTTTGAACACACACTTTCAATTTTGACAACCTGCGTAATATCGCTGGATGAGTACTTAAAGGTTGTATGTAAAAATTTGTAATTGCTGTTGCAATTGATTAACAATGAAACCTGCATTGGGATAAGAGCTAACCATGTGGCTTCAGTGGCGCGGTGTGTAGTGCATCGGCCTCTGATTCACAAGGTTCATGGTTTGCTCCCATATGACGGCAGAGTTTTTCAATTAATACGAGCATAACCAGACTAAGCACCACTGAAGGAGTCTGATGATCGAGGTGGCTCTCGTGAAATAGCTATAAACTCCAGCCTATATACTTGGTGGTAGCACACACGAGTTGTTGTTGTTCATTCAAAATTATTCAATATAAATTGATGTATAATGCGAAGCATGTACTGCACTTGTGTGGATTTCCATTTACACACAAACCCAAAAAATATTATTGTTTCGAGAAAATCGTCCTCAAAGTTTTGAAAAACTGTTTTTGTATTAAACAGTTACGTATCAGTTAAGTTTCGATGTAATCTGATAAAGAACCATCTATGAGTCATAAACCTATTCAAAAAATGTTAATTTAATGACTTTAAAGTGTTTTACAAGCATTTTAATATCATGAAATTGAACATTATTGGGAAAAAGGTTCTATGTTTAACATAATAACTAGTACTGAAGAAATTATATGAAATAAATAGTTTTTGTATGGATATAGAACTTTTTGCTACTCAAAGAGGTATTCAATGCAAAAAGACTCTAGGTAGACCGATTTGGTGCAATTTAGTTGGATGTGTATGTAACTTAAATTGCGTTGAATGTTTGTATTATAAAAATTACAAGAAGTTCGTAAAAGGTTCTATGTTGAACATAGAACCTTATAGCATTTAATATTTGTGGAATTTTGATCTTTTTTTGGCCTGTAGCCTTGCCAGGCATTTTTTTAAATTTTTCTTTTTGATCCTATCTGAAAGCTGCTAAAATTACAAAAATGTTGATAATGTATAAAACTCATTTTTGGTAGTTTCTATGGGGTTGGCTACGAAATCTCGCAAATCAAAATCTCGCATTCGAAATCTCGCATAACGAAATCTCGCAATTACAAAATCTGGCTTTTCATAATCCCGCAATTACAAAATCCCGCTTTTCATAATCTCGCAATAACGAAATCCCGCAAGCTAAAATCTCGCATATCAAAATCTCGCAAAATTGAATTGCATTGCAACAAATAAATTTTTTTAATCAAAATCTCGCAAATTAAAATCTCGCGCGAGATTTAAATTTGCGAGATTTTGATTAAAAAAATGTATTTGTTGCAATGCAATTCAATTTTGCGAGATATCCTACCTACTGCAAAATATATAATCCAGTGTTAAGACCACACTGTTATTTATTAATTTGAACTTTTGATTTTCAATATTATTGCTTTCAAAAGAACAAGAAGGAGAGAGAACATAGAGATGGTACATCCAGTTGTAAAGTGTCATGTGCAAATCGCATAACTCGTATTTGGCCTTGAACAAGAAAATACTTTTAGTTTCATTATGAACGCGTAAATGACTATAGAGGTTATTAACAGTAATAAAGGATGTACACATTTTTTTTATTGACAGGTACAGTTATTAGTTGGAAGGAAAATTATCCAAAGTGCTCTTGGGTAGGTATATTCTCAAAAAAAAAAAAAAAAATTCTAAAAGTCGTGTGTGATTCGTTGCTGTGAAATTTGAAGTTGCGAGATTTTGATTTGCGAGATTTTAAATTGCGAGATTTTGTTTGAAATTTGCGAGATTTTTAGGTTCAAACTGTAAATGCGAGATTGTGAAAAGCGAGATTTTGTAATTGCGAGATTATGAAAAACAAGATTTTTAATTTGCGAGATTTCGTTATTCGAGATTTTTAAAAAAATGCGAGATTTCGTTATTCGAGATTTTGGTTTGCGGAATATCGTAGCGCTCCCGTTTCTATGACATACAACCTTTAAGTATTCAGCCTACGATATGTTACTGGATTTGTGTACTGTGGCGAATACTTACTTCTTATAACGGGCAAATCGATATTTTACGATTTTAAGTTATGGTTTGATCATCTTTTTTTTCAAACTTGGTATGAGTATGACCAATTTGTTGATTGTGACCGTTCACTGGAACAAAGACAGCACGACTCTAATGTATTTTTTGTAATAAATATCTAATCATTCATAACTGTGAACATGTGTCTTTTTCTGCATCGCCTTAATTAACTGATGCCCTACATACATACATATATACATAAATTTTTGGGCATTCTGCTTTATTAATATATCTATCAAATTTTAATAAATATAATAATAAAAATAAGTATATACATATGTACGTATTTTTCTTTCAAATTTGCTTGCCTATAATTTGAGCAAGACCATCATGTTTTATAAATTTAATCATTCAATAAATAAAACACAGTCATTTAAATTTTACAACTAGAGGTTTAACTTAATTTATTTATAAAATAAGACCGTTACAGTCGTGCTAACGACAAAACATATTATTTTTGAGTCTGCTAACAGCCAATTACTTTTATTATTTGAATGGGAAGCAGATAGGGACGTCTGTGGTTGATAGCGATACCGACAGAAGTTATGGAAAAAAAATACCTAAAATCAGTTGAGTGTTTTCAAAGTTTTTTTTTTTTTGTCTGTCAAGCATCACTTACACAGATTCTGACTTACATTTCTTGGCTTGCCTCAACAACCCGGAGTTACCTGTCAAGCTTTATATCAGTCGATCATATGAATTGATATGACGAAAAACAGTGTTTTAGTGAGAAAGTTATTATGGGGACAGAGTAATGGGGATTTGAATATAGGGTGTAGAACCGATAATTATTTGCAAACAAAGCGTCGGTGCTGCTGACCATTTAAAAATACAAATTAATACGGTACGATTGGTATGTTTTATACAGTGATGCGCTACAGCACCGAGGTTTTATTTTCAATTAAATGTCGGTGCTACAGCTCATATACAAATTCCCGTTAATCGGAACCGTTTATAGTAACTTTCTCACCGATACCAGTTATCTATAAAACTTGACAATACTGGCATCGGGCTTAAAACCACCGCATGAACAGAGCAACTTGTTTTATGTTTACATTAAAAATATTTGAACAAACTTACAAAATTATTTTATGCTCTCTATTCTGATAGAAACAACCGGTTTCTTTAAACAATATTTCAGAAAATTTTAATTAATTTCTGTGAATTGGAGGTTTTTGTTTTTAATCAGAATCCGAGTATATGGGCAATTTCGCATTTGGATTATCATCTGCATCCAGCGGCAGATCTGGAGAGCTTGGAGTAAAGGTCTCCGCAGCAGCTGCTATGGCTGCATTGGAACTTGGACGCTCGACTGCATCGTTTGCATCACTGGTATTTGTTGAGTTCGAAGCTGGCGATGATGTCACTGATCTTAAGTGTGCGGATGGTGACTGAGTAGGCTCGTTCTCACTCTGGCGATGTAAAGTTGAAGTCGGAGATGGAATTGTGCCAGTCCAAGTTTGAGTGTTTTGATTGATCTTTATTAGCTCTTCATCCTCTGATGATGATGTTAGTGCAGCATTTCGTCTTTTCGTTCTGGTTGATTTGCTTTTTGAGGATTTCCTTCGAGAGCGTTTGATTGTCTTCTTTTTCTTTGAAGATGTTGATTTGCTTGCTGGAACGGTTTTGTTACTTTTGGTTCGTTTGATGCGTTTGGATTTTGTTGGAGCAGGAAGTTGTCGCCGAGATTTTCGACTGCTGGCGGTGGTTTTGCTTATCTTTCGGTGGCGGGAACGTTTGAGTGACTGTTTGTTACTTTTGCGCCGCGATTTGGACCATGATGTATCCGAGTCTGAATCTGAATTGGAGACCTCTGTTGTGAGACCAGAGTCCGAAGCTGATGACCTACTTTCATCTAGATCATCACTGTCACTTGTGTCGTTTATAGGTCTGTAGTAACGTGTACGCACATTATTTGGCCGTGTACCACGGTACCGACTCTGCAGTCCTGTTGAAGTGGATGCTCCTTGGTTAAATTCCTCTTTCACTTTAGGTAAAGGTTCATTTTCTGGCTTATAATCGGAATGAGCACTGGCGCTTGTTTCTACAGCTGCGTTCTCTTCCCTTCCATCCAACTTCATCTTTTTGGATGTTGAAGGGCAAGCATCTGCATAGTTAAATCCATCCGAGTCAGAGTTTGATGTACTAAATGAATTATTATTCAAAGAGGGATTAGCTCGCCTGCGTTGGGCCCGACGGACACGGGTGTTGTTTGCAGAGGCACACTTTGCTATTGCCGATGACAATGGAGTGGTTTTCGTCTCCTGGACGAATACAACATCGCTATCGGAGTTTGAATTTAAACTCACCATTTCAGGTGTTCGCAAGTGTGGTGGTTTCTGTTCAAGGACGAATTCACACTCATCGCTACTGGTAGATGATAACACTATATTATCTGGCCGTTCTGAAACAGGAGCACTAATCGCTTCTACAGTTGACGTTGTAGTTGTTCCTTCGCTTATGTCACCGCTTGCACCACGGTTATGTGTGGAAAGATTAATAGCCGATGCTTGTGAAGATGCTGCTGTTGTTGTCGTGTACAAATTAAAACCACCACCACTATTAGCTGTTGTTGTATTTGGTTGCGAGCTACCTCGCCTACTTGTGCCTGGATCTGATAATACATTGTAGACACTCTCAACATCTGAGCCAGCTGAAGATGTCGAAGAAAATTCTATAACTATTTCTTCGGCACTATTTGACGAATATTGAACAACACGATCATATCCGATCATGTCATATGGACTGCGAGCGAAATTGTTTAGCTCGTGAATAAAATGAGCAGTCTTTGTGCCCAGGAATGGTTGCAGGCGCCGCCTGAACTCTGGGGAGAGAATGTTACAGTTCATAAGCCAGGTATTGATTTGCTCCATGACAGAATTAACATCGTGGTCTGTATTGCGCAACAAGCAAACAATGTCACGATTGATCCATTGAATTAAACGATGAGTTTGTGCTTGGTTGTCTCTGAAAAATTAAATAAATTGTTTATTTTAAAAATATCTCAATTTATATTTTATATTATTTTATTTATTTACTCTTATAGTACAAATGGTTTACAATTTCAAAGACATTATAAAAACATTTTAAAAAAGAATAAATTAAATGAAATAAAGAAAAATGGTAAAGTTCATTGTTGAAATCGCTATAAAATTTTCTTTCCGAACCTATCGTAATAAGAAATTGTTGAAGTGATACACGATTTTGACGCATCAAAAACTTTAGGAAATAAAATGCACTACTGGGTCGCACGTACTTGCTCTTATGTTCAAGACACTGCGAGTTTAACAAAATTGTATATACAAACATGGAAATTATGAGAGAAAAATGTAGAGAAGCATGAAATACGACACTTAAATTAGCTAAAACAACTCTTTTGACAGTTTGAGGTGAAAAAAAAGTATGCCATCTTAATTCATGATGGAATATGATTGTATGGGAAAAAAAATTTTAAAATCGTTGGAGCGGTTTTTTTTAAAATTAGTTTTTTATATATAAAATTCTTAAAACATTTTTAAGAACAAATTTTGGTATGCAGATTTAAACTATATATTTATGTGTATATAAAAGCAAAATTTGAAAAAAAAATTGTCAACCCGTTTTTGAGATATCGAATTTTCAAAACAAAAATTTGAAACTTTTTTTTAATAATCCAAAAACTTTTTTTTTTAAAATTTTGATATGCAATATTATTTAATCTTATCTGAAATTTGTATATAAAAAAAATCATTTAAATCCGTTAAGCTGATAACGAGAAAACTCAAAATAAAAAAATACGTTCTATGACAGGTACTACTAATAGTTGGTATGTGTAAAATTTTATAATTTTTGATGGTAGATCGTACTAATTTTAGTATATGAAAAAAGTTTAATCAAAATCGTAGGAGTCGTTTTCAAGCAAAAAAATATTTTCCTTTGCGGTTTTTTCACTTTTGTATGGAAGGTACCGTTATTTTTTCATAAATGTAAAATTTTTTCTAAAAATATTTTAGAGAGTACTAAAAAAGTCTTAAATATCGAGTTTCAAAAAAATCTGATGCCGTTTTCGAAATATTTGATTTTCCAAAAAAAATTTTGAAATATTTTTTAAAAATCCAAAAATATTTTTTCAAAAATGTTGGTACACAAAACTATTAACATTTTTTGGAAGCTTCTGTATAAAAAAAATAATTGAAATCGGTCATACCATTTTGAAGAAAATCAAAAATTTAAAAAATGGTTCCTTGGGAGGTACCATTAATAACCATTTTTGAAAAATGGTTTTGCACCCAAAGAAAGCCTTTACTAAAATAAATTTATTGAATTTTTTTTAAGAAAAGTTGTCGAGCCGTTTTTGAGAAAAATACGATTATGTAAATTTGCCAAAAAAAAATGTATGACAGATACCGTTATTTTTGGTTCCAAAAAAAATGAAAAAAACGTGTCGGCAGAATCACCAAAAACCACTAAGTACCAAGTTTGAAGAAAATCGATCGAGCCGTTTAGGCTGTAGACGAACAGACAGACAGACAGACAGACAGACAGACAGACAGAATTTTGCCACCCACTTTTTTGGTGTTCTCTATCATCGTAATATCAGGTTTGATTGTTATCTCAAAATTTTTTTTTTGCACGAATCCAAAACTTGCCTTATAGTACCTATAATCGCAAGTAAAAAGAACGTGGTTTTGGCAAAAAATAATAAATAAAATTTTAACTCTAATTGTGTATGTCCGCGCTTCACGCAAAAACTATTTAGTACTTAAATTGTAGGAGATAAATAAGTGAGATAAATCATATTCAACTGTTCAAACAATAAACACTGACCAATAAGGTGTAAGGCATGTATTTCGAAGTGTTTTAAAACAATTCGAATTACTAAACAACCTACGTACACCTGGAACTCGGGATACTGCGATATGGGATTCAGAATTTTGAAATTGTAATGAAGCATTACATACAATTTATATACAAGATACTCAGAAGAATTGAACGACACCCCCGCGAAAAATATACATAACATACATTAAGGGCATATTGGCAAACCGATCAGCCACATGAATACCCCCAGTTGTCGACACCGAAAGAGCCCAGTATCGACTAATGCAAGCATCCAGGTCAAACCTTCAGTTGACCTGATGATATATCGCGTAGTTACTAGAAAGCATGAAGTTGGATTCTGTGAAGCATAATGGACCAGACGTTCAGATTCAGACCAGAAACTTGAAAGTTGAAGGGCCATAAACCAGTAAGACCTGAATTGCCCTATGAGGATTCATCGATGATCATCCACATGTAAGACTCTTCAGGGCGGTCATCATCTACTGCTATCTTATCAGATAACTCATCCAATCCAGTAGAAGAACATAATCTGATCAACAACCCGAACCCTCTGATAGGAGGAGTTGCAAACCAGCCAACAAATCTTGACAAACGGTACCTTTAAGCAATGGAACAACTATATAGATAAGCATGTAATAACAAATAACGATGAAGAGAACATCCCTGACCCAGGCTGCTCACTACCGTGAATAATCCGAGGCATGAAGTAGCCAATAGATTGAAAATAATTGTATGTAATGACAATTAAATGCAAATTCAACATACAAACAATGTAAAATGTTTAAATACCCACTAAGCCAAAAAAGAAATGTGATCAATGAATGCAATTTTACCATGAAAAATTTCTATGACCATCTATCAAATCAAACAAAAAAAACTCAGGTATATTACAATGTTATGTTGAAGGCAGAGACTTAATTTTATAATGCGCTCATACTTAAGGAGTTCTTACTACCCTTAACATTAATAACAAACATAGGTAGGTAGGTAGAACGACCGGAGATACCGAAGTACATTGGTTTTGAAGGGGTAAAATAGAAGCCGGGTGCAGCATTTCTTATTGAAGGGGTGTGGGTAATGAAGGAGTTGGAAGTCGTGCACAAAAGTAAACTGACGTGCATTTCTAAAGTGCTAGTATTATTCTTTAAGGGGAAAAAATCAATTGCATTCTTCCCTGGAGTTTTGATAATAAAAATTGCGATCAAATAGTGAGGGACTTGTAACATTACAGCGGTGCTCGAGACGCTGTAGCCTGATTTGGGAATACGATACGAATCAAATTGCCATTTTCGGCTTCTTTCGTGCGATTTTATTTATGGGATTCCATAATCAGTCCCTCATTGTTTTTATTTGCATTATGTTTTTTTAAATTATTTTCCAGACTTTTGAAGTTTTTTCCAACTGTAGAAGCAATAGAAATATTGTTTCCGACTAACTTTATTTACTTGCTTTTATCAAGCCAAAAAAGCTGTAATTGTTTTAAGCCTCTTAAAGGAGAGATTCTATAATCTTGAGAATAATTGATAGTGGAAATGATGGCTCGATCGAAATATAAATAATTAAGTGACCGCTGTTAGTCAAATAGGACATCTTCTCTAAATTCACTTTCTTTGTTTGATTAGTTGCTTTAGAGACATCATAAAATAAGTGTTTTGCTTTATTTATTTGAGAAGTTTTCACAGAGCAAACTCTTGAATTATTGTAAAAAAAATAATACTGCTTATTTTGCATGACGGCAAAGATGAACAATCGCAAATGAAATTGTGGAGAAAATACAGAAAAACAGTTCGGATAATATCAAAATGCAGCCAATTTACATTATGTCAAGCAAGATATTTCTGAAGTTAAACTAAAAAGTCTAAATTTATCTATCGGTCGTCAAACAAATTATTATGCATAGCATTCAAAGTTTCTTAAAATCGAAGAGATTTGTTGTAAATTAAACAAGTTATTCGATGTATTTTAATAATATGATACGATGTTAGAAATGGCACTTAAAAACATAGCTTTACCAGATTCAATTCTAGAAGTTCTTGAAATAAGTTTCAAAATCTGTAAATAGCCCCTTATAAATAATGATGTCAATTTTACTCAAAAAGTTCGTATTGTTGAAAAGTCAAATCAAGATAAGAAGATATTTTTTATGAGAGGAGTTCAACATGTCTTCAATTTTAACAAATTTTACTAAGTCCCCTTTCACACGAAGAAACAAGTTGCTGGAGATTTTTTTGACGTTTTCTTTTAATCTCCAGGCAATTTTTGAAATTTCCTTTGAAAGTCTATTGGTTGAACACACCTTAACCTAGATGTGAAAGGAAATGTCAAAATAATCTCTTCAAATCTCGACCGGGGAGATTTTGTTCACCCCTCTTTCCTCCTACCCTTCTCACACAGGAACTGAAAATTGCTGGCAACTCAGTTTCCTCGTGTGAAAGGGCATAAACCCTGATTGAAAATCTTCAGCTATGATTTCATTTGCTTCTTCCAATGCTTATACATAACACAAGCTGAAAAAGTGTTTGAATTCACAAGCAGTTATAAGATTCCATTCTTTTAAGCATGAACAATTGGATACCATAAACTAATTTTCCAAACCAACTAATATCGCTAGTGTCACTTCAGATCAAAATGGTGCTGCTAAATGTTTAATGTTAAAATAAGACAACATGGTGCTGTTAAATTTTTGAATGAATTGTGAACAAAATTTACAAATTTTCAAATTAAAAGGGGACGCAGGTTCTCATCGTACTAAAAATAAAATGCACGACTGGATCGCACGTACTTGCTCTTATGTTCAAGTTGCTTGGAACTTAAGAACTTTAAAAATATGCAAGTCATCATAGAACAAATATATAAATAATATAAAAAAATATAGAAAAATACATAAAAATCATTTAAATCGTTCTTTAAATATCATACAAAACTAGTAAAATAGCTTAGCGCTCAAAATCAAAAATTACTTGAAAAATAAGAATATGTATGTATGTTTATGCAATAAAAAAATTAAAAATCGTTGGAGCGGTTTTCTTAAAAACTAAATTTTATGTACATATATAAAATTTTAGTTATATTTTTAAAACTAAATTTTGGGATGCCAGTTTTGAGTATTTTTATTAATATAGATTAACAAAATTATTTTCAAACAAAAATCATCAACCCGTTTTCAAAGTATTATATTTTCAAAAAAAAAAATTAATATTTTTTAAAAAATCAAATTTACTTTTTTCAAAATTTTGATATGCAATATTATTGACATTTTAAAGGAGCTTTCGTATACAAAAATTTATTGAAATAGGTTGAGCCGTTAAAGAGAAAATAGAAAATAAAAAAAACCGTTATATGGCAGGTACCGTTAGTAACAGTTTTTGTAAATTTTTTGTATACCAAAAAGTACACCATATGAGTCTCTTGCTGATTTTTTTAATAAAAATCGTTGGAGCCGTTTTCGAGATAAATAAGCTTTTTTCTTAATGGTTGAATGGTACCGTTATTTTTGGAGCTAAACAAAAATTTCAATCTTCCCTCCGGAGAGTTACAAAAAACCTTAAGTTCAAAATTTGAAGAAAATCGCTTTAGTGTTTTAGGCTGTAAGTTGAGGTAAAAACAGACATACAGATAGACAGAATTGTGCCACCCACTTTTTTCGTGTTCTCTATCATCGTAATGTCATGTTTGATTGTTATCTCAAAATTTTTTTTGCACGAATCCAAAACTTGCCCTAGGTACTAACATACAAACATATTATGTATATCGCAACTAAAAAGACAAGTTTATCACTCCTGATTTAATTTTTTTTTAAATAAATATGTATTGTCTTCACGGTTTTCGATCTCCAACATGATTTCTATAGAAAAAACATTTTGGACGTAGTTGGAATTTTATGTACAAAATTAAAGATTTTTTAAAAAAATATCCGAGTCTCTTGCTGAATAGAGAGTAGAGCTCCACACAAAAATTATGACTATTTTGCCCGATCGTCAGAATTATAATATGGGAAATTGTTGGTTGCAATAAAACAATGATTTTTTTGTTATTGGTAATGTGACCTTGAGTGTAGATCCCAGTACAATTATTCTTAAATAAAAATAAATCACTGTTCAATCGGCAGAATTCGTTATCTATTTCTAAGAACAACATCGTCTTTTGTCTTTGTCAATGTTAGAATTAAGCGTGATTGTAATTATGGTTATCATTGCGTCTGTTATTTTACTCGGCCGCTGGATCCCAAAGTATACCAAATCTAACCAAAACAGGTCTGTTTCTTTACTTTTGGGATAAAGTTTGGAAAAAGTTCGGGAAAAACTTTGGAGGTGAACTTTTTGATGTTGTTGTTGTAATGTTTAAACAGAAATGTAAAGATAAGAAACGTATGTGGGATGTTTCTGATTCGGGATACGGAACTCAACGCTTACTTTATTTATTAGCACTTATCATTATTTAGAGTTCCATTAGAAGACCCAGGAGAAACATTTATTTTTATATTTTTCTCCATTGTGTCATTCTCTTTTAATTTAATTAAAGTAAACCAATGTATGTACTCAAAACAGACCTCGTCTCGTGTTTATCTAATTTTGTCTGGTACGAAAATGCCTGAACTTTTGATTTTTTAAAATGTTTGTCACTTCCCCTTCAGCGAGAATCTACCCGATTTTAGCTGTTGTACTTTCTTGCTTCTCAAACAAAAAATCAGCTGATCGAAAAATTTGAAATTAATTTGTCCAGGTAGCGTACATAAAATGGTATAATTTAATTAAATTAAATTAAAAGAAAATGGCATATTGGACGCAAATATAACAATAAATGATTCTCCTGGTTCATCTAATGGAGCTCTAAATCAATGAAGTCAAATGGGTAATTTACCCCGAGACAAACCAAAAATATCCCAAATAGTCCGGATGCCGACTGTAAGATTACCTATCTCATCGCAGCCACGCAAAAATTGAATGCCAACCGATAGCTTTAGTCAAAACATTCACAAAACTACTGGTCGGACAAGCTTTAGAAAATGCACTTTTCAGGATGCATTTTCCGCTTAATGTAACAATAATATAAGCAACTTCTATAAATGGGGAAAGGTAAGACTGTTCTCTACAGAATACCAATGGTCGGACAGACTTTTTTGGCTGTTGCGCCCCGTCCGACCATACATCGGTAGTTTTTATATTGTCTTTTTTATCACTGCGTTTTACATTAGGGAAAACTGAGTAAAATCAACCCAAACCACTTTTTTCATTTTCACCCAAGGATGCACAAAATCCTTAATTTTAGAAAAGTGATTGGACTCGTGGCAACAGCCAACAAAATTCTATCCAACCATTTGTATCGTGTAGATAGACGACAGTCTTAGCTTTCATTTGATACCCCATTTATAGAAGTTGCTTTTATTATTGGTACATTTTAATGAATGTTTTGACTGAAGCTAATTTTTGCGTGGCTGCGATGAGATAGGTAATCTTACAGTCGGAATCCGGACTAAAATCCGTTTCCTTTACTTTTCATTTCTGGTTAATCAATACAACAACACCAAAAATCTCATCCCCAAACTTGTTCCTAAAACTTTACCCTAAAAGTAAACAGACAGATCTTTGTGTAATATATTTTTATTGATAGCCAGGCGGCAATCAAAGCCATTACCTCATTTGTTACAAAGTCAAAACTGGTTGATCGCTGTCGTGATGAGTTGAAATTACTGAGCGCATCAAATACAGTTACCCTTCGATGGGTCCCAGGACATCGTGACATATACGGGAACGAAATGGCAGATGAACTGGCCAAAAACGGATCATCTCTTGGTCCGAGCCAAACCGACTGCTCGGTTCTTATGCCACTAGAGCAAGAAAAAAGAAGAATCTGCCAGAGTTTTCTCAAAGTTGCCAGCGATAGATGGTCAACAATTGATACCTGTCGTATTTCGAGGAACTTATGGCCGGATATTTCAAAGAAAAAAACTGAGTATTTACTCAAGCTAAGCAGGCCTCAACTCTCCCTATTGGTTGGAATCCTAACGGGTCACAACACAATGGGAACCCACTTAAGTAGAATGGGCATCGGCTCATCTGACTTATGTAGAGGGTGTCAGGATGAAGAGGCGGAGGAGGGCTCAGTTCACTTCCTCTGTGAATGCCCCAGCCTAGCCAGAACTAGAAAGGCAGCCCTCGGAGAATACTTTTTCGACGAATTGGGCGACGTCTCGTGTTTGCCACTAAGAAACATCCTTAAATTCACTCAGAATTCAGGATGGTTCAAGGAGGCCCCCCATACCTAAGCTTCCAATAATCAATTTCCTTCCCCCTCCTTATACCTACCTTGCCTACACCCAGGGGAGCACAATGGATCCATTGAGATCCGAGTGAGGTGATGCGACCTTCTCGTACCACCACCCCATTTAACCTAACCTAACCTAACCTTGTGTAATATAATGTACTTTTTGATTTAAAGCAAAATAAAGACCATTCCCAAGAATAATCTAGATTTTTGTTTATTTTCATTCGAAAACCAAAAATCTGTAATCATGTCAAAAACAACTTAATTCGATAGCAAATTTTTTTAATTTTTTTCTGTGATCGTGCTTAGATGGAACAAAAGCCATTCTTAAAGTTTCATGTTTCTTGTTTTGAGATGTTTTTTTTTTTTGTTAATGTAACGTTAGCCGTTTTCCTTTGGAGGTGGCGAAGTACTTACGAGTAGATGAAAACTCTAATCTAGTACTACCAACTGCACATGCTCTCATGCGCGAGTAGATACATTTTACATGGGAAAGCAGTTTGATGTGTTCCATTGAAAAAAGATGGCAAAGTACTTGCAAGTACTTCGCCACCTCCAAAGGAAAACGCCTGTTATTGCAGTGGTATTGTTTTGTTTGTTATATTCTTTATCCAGCTTCAATTTATTTTTTGTTCTTGTACAATTTTGTTTTTCCGAGATTTCTAATTTTTAATGAGAAAAAAGATACTTTTGTCTTTGATCACCAATATCCCAATAATATAATGACCACATACAAAATTCAATGACTTTTTTGAAATTTTGGATAAGTTTTCTACAAGATCTCTTAAAGACTTTATGAAGATTATTTTTTGGTCATTTCTCGGCTAGTTTAAAAAAAGTAAAGAAAGCAATGTTTAAAAGGCTTCGATTAAATCTATTGTTTGCCCTAAGGTTTTTTGAGAAACGAAAAACCAATTTTATATGACACTATTTGGGGCTTCCAAGAAAACCTGTGCCTTTCCCTGGATGAAATTCGACAAAGGAAGCTAAGGCAATTTTATTTTAAGGTCGTTAACCTATCTGTTGATATGAAACCTGCTTCATACTTGGAAAAAAATAGTTTTTTTTGCTTGCAGTTGTAACAAAAGAGCAAAATTAAAGAAACCCAAATTTCCCCTGTATTGAAATCTGCGAATTTCTGCGACATACATTTTTGTGTGAAGAAAGTGTAAAAACTTTCAAAATGGCCACCTGTGTCTTTCTAGTATTAATTTAAAACTGTACTGCTTGATTTGAAAATAAACTACTGGAATAATAAATAACTTTTGAAATATGTATGTATGTAGTTTTATTTTACTAGTTCAAACTAAACGCAAATTATAAACAAACCCAAACTAATGGATTCCGATTGTTGATAAAAGAAGAAGTTTCTAGATTTTGTAAACAAAAGGGTTCAATGCGTTGCAAGTCTCCTTACCCCGAGGCCACACGCGCAAGTACTGGCAAGTACAGTACACAAACTCAAGTAACTCGCTCATCAACTGGCATGGAAGTTTTTAAGCAAGTTGGGAGACAAGTAACTTGGCAAGTGAAACGCTTTCGGTCACGAAAGTTTATTGTTATCGGCCGGATTGTTTACGTGCCTTTCAGTATTTCATAATGTATAACCATCGCTTTTAATATGTGTGTGTGTTCATAGTTCACATTTTGTTTAATTTGTTTCTAAGGGCCTTATTGCGGGAGTCTACCTATTCAACTAAAGTTAATCAGAAAGGTTTGATAGAATTGAAATTTCTATTAAATACAACAATATGTACATTATAATCAAATAGAAAAAAATCGAAACTTGCAGAAACTTGCAATAACGATTATCGAATTTCGGTATATTCGACTTTAAAACTATTTCCCGTAATGTTATTTAGCTACATACGAATTCCTATTTCTTTGCATTTGTGAATTAATTCTTCAATTTCTTTTGTTGGGAAATTACTTACCTATAAAAACGAGCGCTACTTTCGCGATATCTTCCAGTTATATCTGCCAGTGGCAGCGCATACAGTTTTCTATCATAGACATATCTCCGCCAAAGTTGACTCAAGCTGCCACTGCCCGTCTCGCCTTGTATAGTTTCCTGACTATACATGTCTAACAACTGAGCCGGAGGTGGCAGTATCCTTCGATAATAAGTTGAGCTGCTACGGATCACACTTGCGTTGGCATTATTTGATGTCGAAGATGAAGTTCCAGTAAGATCCAATGTATTCCTTAACAAAAAAAAAATATGTATGAGTAATAGACGTCCGAATATCTATTGACGGATGATATATCCTTACATGGCCAAGTCATCCATATAGATTTGAACAGGTCGGTTATATAATGACGGCAGTCTTGGATAGAGGTGTGCTGGTATTGTGAATGGAGCAAATACATCTGGATTCGGCGATACCGGCACTGGTTGCTGCACCAGATATTCCTCGAATTCCTCGATAGATTTGACATTGTGTATGATCGCTTTAAAGGTCTGCTTGCATAAAGGACACTCCGGCTTGACCTGCAAG
This sequence comes from Dasysyrphus tricinctus, assembly GCA_963921185.1. NCBI lineage: Eukaryota > Metazoa > Arthropoda > Insecta > Diptera > Syrphidae > Dasysyrphus > Dasysyrphus tricinctus. The sequence goes on from OY992531.1 coordinate 98,853,608, forward strand.
AATAATGAAAGACGTGAGATAACTCTATTTCCACCTATGACTCATCATAGATCATGCCTTGCTCCATTCCAGTAGACACTTGAAACAGAATTGATGCATGCACGAATCAGTGAAGCACTTGTTTCGGCATTTTCCGAGGCAAATTGCACAATTCGGTGGTGGCGAATTGGAGCCATCACCCCGAGGAGTCTCGGTCTCCTCAGCACTACTCGCAGTGCTTAATTCTGGAGATTTTATATTAAGTTGAGGTCCTGGCGTCGATGGACACTGGACATTGATTGCTATTTCTGGAATCGTTGGACTAAAATCGTTGCGAAAATCTAACACTGGAGATTCAGCCATAATTAATGTTCACAAGCAGCAACAGCAAAAAAGAAATTCAAAATGTCCACAGTAATATTTCTGTATTTTTTTTTCGGAAAAATATTCCCTCTTCAGATGAAAATGGAAAATCAATTGCCGAACACCACTCAGTTTTTGGGGAAGAAAATTTCGCCTTACAAAGAAAAGAAAATCCGGAAAATCGTAATTCGTAATTCACTCGCGAGAAAAACTCCACAAAATGTCTACACAGCTGCTGCTGCTGCTCATGATTACGATGATTTCTGTTTCTGCTTCTGGCTGGTTGGTTGATGGTTTGATGTTAGAAAAATGACAGCGATGTCACTTTTTTCTATTTTCTTGAAAAGTTTTTTTCTAACTTCGAATGTCGATAATAAAATTTGGGGTTTTCACTAAAAAATTAAGATTTGTTGGTCTTTTGTTTCACAATAAGACATAATTAAGAACTAAGTTTTACAATAACTTAACTTTCACAATTTAATATAAGAAAAAAAGTCATTTTTAAGACGATTGATGTCTGAAATAAAATTAACGAGGAATTTGTTTCTTTTTCTCAGGGTGGAATGGTACGACTTGTTCGTTCGAGGTTCGACTCGACAACTCAAAAATCGAAACAAAATGAAAGGGCTTTTGTTGTTGTTGTTTCGAAGATGCTTACTAGGTTTGTTCGATTTAAAAATATTTCATAAAGGTGAGTGCTCATTGTATAAATTGTTTTAAGGGGTCTCTTAAACTTATGCCGTGTCTTTTTCTACAGGCCGCCTTCACTGGACACGAATGAATTGGACGCTGTTTAGATTGGGAAGTCTGAGACCCATTGACATTATAATATATATAATAGGTCACAGTCACCGTCTAGCTTTCATAGCGATCACTTGTGTTGACGATTTTCTCTATACAGTAGTGGTTATCTCTGTTAGTCTCTCTATCGCAAATATCTTTCTCTTTCCCTCCTTTTGAATTATTGTTCTACAAACCGCGTGATAAGTTTTTTGGCGCGTGAAACTTTGTCCCCTTTTATCAAAATGTCGGGCCCGGGGCCTGAAAGAAAAAAAGGGAATCAATTCGAATTGCTAGCGGAGCACCGAGATTCATTCCTTTTCGATCCCAGTGCTGCAAAGAAAATGAAAAGTTCTTCGACCTCTAACTTCCCCTTACTCCTTAATGTGTCCAACCTAAAGAACCCCAGATTTATCTTAATTTCTCCTAAGGATGAAAAAAAACAACCCCTTTCAGAAATACGTGTGTTCATACTCAACAAAGCTATTGATGGTGTTAGCAAGGAACATAGAGAACCTATATTATCTAGAGTCGCGACTCCGGGGGTTTGTTCTCTTTCACCCTACAAGCTGAAGAGAGAGCATTTTGCCCAAATTTATGAGCATGTATTAGTTTCCCCCTGCATTTTAAATGGAGCCCGCACCAACACAGCGACTAAAATTTGGTCACAGTGCTGTGCGCAAATTTTGTGGACTACCCTGCGCTCAGATATTTAAAATATGAATCCGTTAAATTACAAAATTGAAAATATTTTTTTTTATTTCAATACAATTGAATTTTTTAAACTCTTTTTGAATAAAAACTATATAGAATATCGTTTTTGTCGGTTCTGGCATACAAATAAAACAATAATTATGAATATTTTTATTAAAATTAAAGAAAATGCACTAAAAAGTAGAAGCGCACCCTTAAAACTCGATATGCGTAGCTGCCTTATGTTGAATTCCTTGGTCCCCTATTACACGATGATTCTTTGCGTTTGACTTTTGTCAAAATTCAATGAGTGTGAAGGTGAAATCCGATGCTTTTTCTCCTTCGCAGTCATGAAAATTCGAAAAGAGTCAGACGCAAAGAATCATCGTGTAATAGAGGTCTTATGCTATGTTCCCACCACAGTGAAATCCGAGATTTCGGTTGAAAACTTTTGATATTTCAAGTTGATGGAACAAGATTTCATGGAAATTTCAACGAAATCTCAATGGGCCTTGCTAATAATCAAATTTAGTGTTAAGCTTAAAAGAAAATCTCCCGATTTTAGAAAATCCGCATACCAATAACAAATTTAATCTCCAGTTTAGTCGTTAGCAATAAGTCAAAATTTAATACATGGAAATCCATGTTTAAAGTCGAACACTAAATAAAATGTGTTGCCCTAGTGCTGTTTTATGGTATTTTAATTTGAATTTAGTACTTAAATCTATTCCCAAGCTATCAGGTAGATTTCAATAGGTATTTTCATGAGTTGGTTTCAATATTCAGATCATTGTTTTACAGTGAAAAATAAGAACTTTATCTAGAATTACTTTATTTATTGTTTACGAGTATATATTTATGTATTGCAACAGGAACAGATTATTTATTTTTTTTCATAAATATTTAGTACGTCTGCATTTACGTTGAATATGAGCATAATTTTTTGATTCCGTTTTATATATTTGCATACCAAATTACGTAGGTATATCTAAAAAGTAATTTTTTGTGTTGAACGGAAAAGGATTTGTTTTGAGTTTTCAGAATTTGTTTCATAGTTTTTTATTTATTTAACATTATATAAGTTAATCAAATCCATTTGAATATTTTTAAAGCATATTTATATTTCCACAAACGTCTTGTCAAAAACATAACGAGACAAACTTCAAAATGATTGTCAATCATGTCGTTTTTCTTTGGTCACTCCTTGTAGTCCTTTTTAACTCCTTCTGTTTTCCAAAAGTCTTCCAGTGACTTTGCTCATTACACTTATGTTTTGGTAGTATTTTTGTCAGAGAGCACACCTATACACGTTAACATACGTAGTCATTAGGCAAGTTCAGGAAAATGAGATCTCAGAGGGCTCAGTGTCAAAAACTGAGCAAGCGAATCCAATATTTTCTTTCCTCAGTGATTTGACAGCAAAATTTCTGAGGAATCCTGTTCAAGAGAATGAGATTGCTGAGGGCTCTGAGATCTCATTTTCAAGAACACGCCTATTCTTAGGATTACTTGTCAGACAAATTAATGTATGAAACATCGTTTCGCATAAAATAGCGTCATTTGATAAAGTTTGTATGAATTCAGAAAGTCGGTCGGTTATTGGAATTAAAAAGGATACATTTTCTGAAAAAAACAATAGAAACAACAGTACTCTGATCCCTAAAAAAATTATCTTCTAAGTTGACGGGAACAGAAATATCACTGTAAAAATCCCAACAGAAAATAATTTGTTTCCGTAGCAATTTCATGTTGGTATGTACATACATTATGTCAGAAAACTATGTACTTAAAATAAAATTAAAATCGTCCAAACCCTTTGAACGAATTACATACTATAGTACTGAAAAAGTTGCTGTTAAAAAAGAATACGGCAATACTTATCTTCACTCCTTGAACAATAAAAAAAATTAAATTCATCTGTCATGCCGAGCTAAAGGAATGTTTTTTTCAGATTTCGAATCGTTTAGCAAGTGATAAAAACTTAATTAAACTAAATAAAGAAGTGTAATATAATTAGTGTAATGAAAACTTTCAATACGTTTTTAAATAAATTATAAAAAAATACGCGGTGCTGCATTAAATCCTTAAAAAACGCCTATAATAAAGAGTGTATAAATATTTCATTTCAAAAGTGAGTTTTGTCTGATATTTCCACATAAAGTAACGTGAAGTGATGTTTTTTAGGTTAATAAACTATCGTAGAATACTTTTCAATTGATATTTCATGATATTTTGCTTTAATAAATCTTATTTGTTATAAATAAAAATATACTTCAATCAAGTGATTAAGTTTGAGATTCATCTGTCAAATGATAAATTCTCGTGCAGCAGGGACGGCCTCATTTTTGTTGGTGATAGCAAGGCGCTCAAATCCATTAAGGGTCTGAATAGCAGAGTTATTTTCAACGTTTTGAATGATATATTCTTAAAGGTCTTTTTGTTGGCCCTAACAATCATCTCAGTTTTGTATTTTCGGGAAGAAGAAGAATTTTAAAAGTATTCTAAGATAATATATTTACCTAAAGAACTCCCCTTTACATAACTTTATGTAGAATCAGACAAAACTTACTGTGAAATGAAAATTTTTTTTTCACTTCGTATTATAGGTGTTCTTACATTATTTAATTCCGCATGTTGTCTTATACCTACACATATATTTTTTAAATAAGTATTGCAGGTATTCACTGTATTTCCTTTTGTTTCACTTTTTTATTTAGTTTGATTAGCTTTTTTTACTTTTTTAAAATCTCTATACACTTTCCTATAGCTCGGCAAAAATGACAAGCACCTCAATGATTTTTTTCTTTTTTTTAATCTTGCGCCCCAGAATTCAGCCGTGTAACTGCACGCCGACCCTGTGTCAATGCATCTGTGTTTGTGTAGTTCTTCTTTTATGTTTTCACTTGTGTTATTGTCATAGACATACTAGTATGTCTATGGTTATTGTAGTGTGCGGGTTTGTTTGATGGAATTTGATGCAAATTGTAGTAGATTCAAAGAAAGTCTGAAGGTTTTGTTAGCAAAAGGGTAAAATTGTTTATTGGTAGCATTCTGTTTAAGCTCCACATTTTATTTTAACCTCTAAGTTAGCTAATAGTCGACATTAGTGTTTGATTATTAGTAAGGCCCAATGAAAACTCTAGATTTTATCGAAATCTTAATGAAATCCCGCTCCACCAAGTCGAGAACTCCAAATTTTTCAGCTGAAATCTCAGATTTCGTTTTGGTGGGAACATAGTATTACAACCATTTCAAATCGATTTTTTCTTTGGTAGTAAGGAATACAAAAAAAATCAAATTTTTCGCGTGGGATTGTGTGTGTGCCATTTGACAGTAGCTTTGAGGCAAAAAGTAAACAAAGTAATGCGCATACAAATTAATAACAAATGTTAAAAAGTCCATTCAGTTTATTGTATCGATTTGTTAGACCTCTTTTACACGATGATTCTTTGGCAAGAGTCAGACGCAAAGAATCATCGTGTAATAGGGGACTTAGATTAAAAACATATTTATTTCCGAGAAAAGCTGCAGAAATAAACAAAAATAGCTGTGCGGTCATTAAAGTAAAAAAAAGAACCCAAATTCATTCCAGACACATCAATCGAGGAACACATCGGTGACAGACGGCGCGTTTTATATCTTTAAATCCACTTTGGGCACTTTGAATCGAAGTTAATTGATATTTTAATAACTTCTTATTTTCTATTCACTATTTTTTGATGAAATAAAATTTGTTTTTGTAATTTATTTGCTTTTAATCTATTAAAATGAACGACGAACACTTTAGAATATTTGTTAAACCCGCCGCAGAATACTTTCAACTCCAGAGAAATGTCAAATCTTGCAAGTGCGTGTGAAATCGATCTGAAATCTTGCTGAAAATGCAAGATTTGTTTTGACAGAATAAAATCGATATTGTTTTGTAAGGAATTCGACATTACTTTTACCAAATCATGTACACTTGTAGCTCAATATTTTGACAGATGAAAAAAGTAAAAAAAAGTTTGGAAATGATCGGTCACATACAAGAATATTTTTCTTTTCAGAAAACGTGTAAGTTTCTGTTTATACAAAATAAAATGTACGAAAAAGTGTTTTAATCGTGAATGAAAAAGTGTTTTGGCCAGGCATAGTGCTATAGTTGTGGTGTTCGCGCTTATTAAACTGTCCTCTGTAGCCTCCGTGAAAGTGTAGCAACTTAAATAATATTTATTGGTTTGTTTTTGGATTCAGGACAATAATTAATACAACAAATTCTATTTTGTGTCCACGAACTTTCGTCCATGTAAACAAAAACGTCGGAAGCTATAGAGGCGAATACTTGCACCATCTGACACTAGCTATGTCCTTTCCAATCATTGTCGTCTAGAGTACAATGGCTGTTCGCTACGAACTTTGTATTGGTCTCAACCAGGGACATAAAACAACCGAATTAAAAAATGTTAGATACATCGGTCACAGGAAAGTCAATGAACTACGTGGTTCTCGTCTAAAGGACATCCATGAGGGATCTTGTTCGGGAAGTGGTTTGCCATGCTCCTTACAAGAAGGCAACCATGGGATTGTTGAAACTGTTCAGGGATAATCGTGCTTTGAAATTCTTAAAGAGACTATTGGGAACACACATCCGCGCTGAAAGGAAGCGAGAAAAACATTCCAGCATCTTCACTCAAATAAGGAAGACCAAAGCTCATGGTAAGTACATTTCTTAAAGCACTTGATGATCACAAATAATTGCTATTTTTATCAGGCAGTATTTCGCAAATACAAATCTGGTCCTCAAGTTTTTTTTTGTCATGTGTGGTTTTTTGATAAACAGTGCATTTTCGCAAATTATATACATTCAAGCATCATCAACGATTCTTGAAGAATCATGGTGATGTAAGATTTTGATATTAGTCTGAAGTGCTTAAATTGAACTTTGGTCGATAGACGATAAATTACTTGATCTTCTGTGTGAGTTGTTTTTTTTTTGTCTCGATAAAATTGTTCAATGCTATGAATCATTAGGCGTGTTCAGGAAAATGAGATCTAGGGGGGCTCTACGTCAAACACTGAGAAAGCGAATATAATATTTTCCTTCCTCTGTAGTTTGGCAGCAAAATTTCAGAGGAATCCTGTTCAAGAGACATTGCTGAGGGCTCTGAGATCTCATTTTCCTGAACATGCCTATTCATCAATCATTTTCAAAATGACAAAACCATTGTACACTATTTTCTTGGAGGACTCTAAAAGCTAAAAGTTCCTGTTTGGATACCGTCCGAATATTTGCTTTCACCAGTAAAATGAGATTTGTTTGTTGTTCCCTCAGCATTTCGCCCGTGGGCCTGACTGTTAATAGAAAATATTCAACTACCTTATCTTCTAATATATAAAAATCTTGTGTTGAAAACCTGAAGGGAAACTTGTTTTGTTATAGAATTTTTTGAAATTTCGCTTCAAACTTAAAATTAATAATGCAAATAGAAGCTCTATTAAATAAAGAGTTCAAAAACATATAAATCATGTCTGTGAATTAAAGCATTCGGAAAATCATCATTGACTTTTTTTCAGAATTTCATCAAAATCTGAAAAAAGGCAAACGGACTGTTATGATTTTTCAAAACGTTTTGGCCCACAGAGATGGTTTTTATATTTTTCGATTACGTATCTAATAGTTCTAATAATTGCATCTTAATGTAGGTACCCTCTGACCAAAAGTCAAATTTCGAACCGCTGGCTCAAATAAAAATTGGTAGACGCCAATTTCAAGAGGATTTGAATTCAAATTTAAGGATGCTTCAACTATTGTCCTAGGATAAATACTTTGGGAGTTACACCCAATTCTTTCCTTGATACTATCCAAAAAAAAAAGGTTATGTTCTTTAAGAAAATTCTGTTGGCGTTTGACCTTGAATAACTCTTTGCGCAAACCAGATTCGCGTGTAGACTTTTGCAGGAGTATTCCTTACTAAAATTAAATTATCCCATAAGACCACTGATCTCTATAAAACACTGGATAGTGTATCGATACAAAAATATTGCTTCCATTTGAAGAATTGTTATATTATGAAGCTGACCACTTTTTTGTATACCAGTATAACTGTATAACATGTAATACAAAGATAATCCATTAAACAGACATCAATTATCCGTTCGTTTCACCCCCCGAGATCTGTTTGCTAACATTTGTTTTTCGTAATTTAAATTCATTCACTAATTAGTAAATGAAACGGAATAACAAACGTAAAGAGTGTGACAAGGAGGTACAATCATTAAAAAAAAGGCAGAATATGCAATCGCATCCTCCTCATCATAATTATTCATTAGCTGTTTTGCTCAACTTGTTCGCAAACTGCAATGATTTATCTCATTCCACTATGTAATTATACTAAAAAAAATATACCAAATGCACACAGTGAATAACTTAAAGGTAATAAATAATAAAACAAACTTCCACAAAAGTTTATATTTTCATATCATGGTTTGTTCCCTTTCTTCAGATAGACATCTGGAAATAGGGATGAGCGATTTTAATCGAAATTTGCAAAATATCGATATTAAAGATTTCGATGATTTGCAACATCGATATTAACATCCAAAACATCGGACTAAAAAACAAACAAAAAGTTAGTACGAAAATGATTGGTTCTGCTAGTATAATCTAGGTGGAGTGACTTTCATAGTTTTTAAGTCATCTGTAACATTTGGAATTTTTTGAAAAAGGAAATCATCAAAGGATCTCCCAAACCAAACTTAAAAATTCAGAACCACAACGCAACTTTCGATGTGCAAAAAGGCACAGATATAAGTTTACACATGAAGTGCCTATCAATTTTGCTTCCATCAAATTTGTTTTGTGTTTATTTGTGCAAAAGAAATATTTTTACATCGATATTCAAGCATTAATATCATCGATGCTCAGCAAGACGCATTTTAAACCATACAAGTTTTTGTACACACTTTTGCAAGCAAAAATAACAGTGTACGCATGAAATACTTGCAATATTGCTTCTATAAAATCTGTGGACGATATATTTTGCAAAATTCAAATTTTAGCATCGATTTCCACGCATAGAAATAATAGATGCTCAGAAAGACCCAATTTACACCAATGCAAGTTTTTGCACACAACTTCGTGTTTTGCAATATCGATATATTCCAAAAAGCCACAGAAAACAGTTTACACAAAATTCCTTGAAATATTACTGCAAAATACATATTTAATATCGATTTTCACGAATTTAAATTATCGATGGTCAGAAACACGCAGTTTACACCATGCAAGTTCTTGCGCACACCTTCGTGTGAAACAAGATTTTGAAATATCGGATTTCAAAAAGGGCACACATAACAGCTTAACACCATGAATTGCCTTGCAATATTGATTTTATTAAATTTGTTGATATTAATTGTGCAAAATAAATATTTTAACATCGATTTTCACCCATTAAAATCATTGATGCCTTGAAAGATACCACTTACACGCGGTTTTAGCACACAAGCTTCTGTGCATCATTATTTTGCAATATCGATGTTGAAATACCTTATGCTTATGAAATGCTTATATGACTTCATATTTTTCATTTGTATGAAAACTTAAATCCATTTTAAGAAACTTAAGAAAAAATAGCCGGCACCAGAAATTTTGAAAGCTAAAACACATAGAGCATAGCATGACGCATTTTTTGCTTTGGTCAAAGAAAAAACTTAAACAAAAACACCTGAAAAAAACATCGATGTTAAGTAGCATCGATATTTTCGGTTCGATGTTGAAATCGATGTTGTTTCAATATCGCACATCCCTATCTGGAAAATACTTTTTTTTTGTGTAATTCAGACGTCAAATTATGAAGCCGACCACCTAATTGTCATCTTCAAATGGAAGCAAAGAAACTGTTATACATTATAAGGAATACACTATCCAGTGTAATATAGAGATCAGTGCATAAGACTACCTTGCCGAATGTAATTAGTAATAAGAAAAAAATTGTAAATAGATCTAAAAACAACTCTTCTTCTTCCAATTCTTCCACACTCCCAAATACTTCTACTTCCGATATATTTAAAAAAACCCACAATTCCGCAGCAAAAACGTGTCTCTTTCAACACTGATACTGATGGCTTTCATTCCAATTTTCTCCATTCCCACACCATTAACCCCACACCTGTGTCCCTCACCCCCCGCCCTTCTTCTAGGACTCCCTGCTACGGTTGACCATTTACCTCCTCCAATTTTTGATCCAATGTTCTCTCCCGTTGCTAAGCTCACAACTAAACTTGCTGCCCCTATTGCTAACAGTGATGAGTTTGATGGTCGATATTTGATGGCTAGATTACGCGACAGTAAACTTTATGAAAATGTTCGTCTATACCTTTCCTATCTTTATAACAAGTCTGATAACGTTTGTATTAACGGCAAGACCAAAATTAATGTTTTGGTATCTATACAAAAAGAAGGCCTTCCAATTGACCCAGCCGCTCTTAGCAAAATATATGTTCGCTTCCACGAAACCTTAAATATCTCTCCTTCTACAGTTTCTAAGGACCTCGCTACTTACGCCTCGCACATACGCTCAAAATGTTTACCATTCGCTCGCCATGATAATAAACAATATCTTTAACTGTAGTGTGGCTCTTCAGCCTGTGTCCACAATTACCCTATCTCTCTATTATCAAAATGTAAGAGGTTTCCGTACCAAAACTTCCCACGATTATCTTAGTTCCCAAAACCTTCCAAATCTATGCTCTGATTTTCTGGATAACGAATTATTTACATCAGATTTAGCTGTCTTTCGTGCGGATGGTCTAACTAGTGATACTGCTCCTACTGGGCGTGGTGTTTTGTTTGCTGTCCACAATCGTCTTCATGCATCACTTGTCGAAACTTCTAGATCACCCCTATATGAATTTGTATGCATAGTTATCTGTATCAAAACGATGTTTTTATCTCATTTGTTGTTACATTCGTCCCTCACAACCTAGCCCTGTGCCTGTCTATCAACAATTTGTCGATTCACTTAGTTCTTTGGTCGAGGGTGCAACTTTCAATGATGACTTTATTATCCTAGGGGACTTTAACCTACCTGATCTGAAATGGATACCATCAGAGGATGAATCATGCTTTGTGCCCTCTAATCCTTCTTCTGAAAAAGAGTTTATTTTCACAGATAACTTACTTCAGTCTGGACTTTTCCAAATAAGTGGTATCTGCAACAATTTAGGGAGACAATTTCATCTTGCTTTCTCCTCGGATCCATTTAACTCAGCTGTCTCTAAAAGCCCGCATCTTCTTTCCACTCTAGATCACTTTCACCCCCCTCTTTCTTTTATATTCGGTCTTGATGATAGCTCTCCAACTATCGAATCTGAGAACTCTTCCAGTTTTAACTTTCGGAAGGCCGAATTCAATAAACTTAATAATTCCTTAACAACATAAACTTCAACCTTTTCATCAACCTCACTACTCCCATCGATGTATCGCTTTCTTTCTTTTACACCTCTATCTTTGCTTGTTTCATTCAATGTGTCCCTTACACAGTTAAAAAAAACTTGTGTATCATCTCCTCCCTGGTACACACAAGAATTACGACACATCCGTAATATTATGGAAAACTTACCTAAAATCCCAAACACCTTTAAACTATTTTTATTACCAACAAGCATCTTCTAATTTTTCTGTTCTCTGCCATTCTCTATACCACATCTATCTCAATAACATGCAAAACTGTCTCATCACTGAACCAAAACGCTTTTACCAATTCATAAACGTGAAATGAAAATCCGACGGTCTTCCTTCAACATTCAATTTCTTCGGCACCACTTGCTCTAAAGCTAAAGTAATTGTTAACTTATTTGCTACCTTTTTTAGTCAATCCTATAGCAATAATTCAAATGAACCTGACCTTGACTACCACAAATTTCTTTTAAATAGCCCGCACACGTCTCTGTCTTCTCTTAACATTAGTTCGCATACCGTCCGTGAAAAGTTAAGCTTACTGTATGATGACTTTCCACCCGGACCTGCAATTCCTGCAATTTTTCTTAAAAATTGCGCTTTTGCACTCTGTGAACCCCTCACTAATCTTTTTCAACTCTCGCTTTCACAGTCAGTTTTTCCCTCTCTTTGGAAGGAATCCTTTATTTTTCCAATTTTTAAAAAGGGTTGTAAGAACGAAATCACTAACTATCGACCAATTGTTAAACTCTCCGTTATCCCCAAGCTCTTTGAAAGTATAGTGTAAGATTCCCTTTATTTCAATTGCAAATCAATTGTTTCTCCACTTCAACACGGATTTTTAAAGGGAAGATCCACTACGACTAATCTTACCCAGTTTGTCTCCTTGACTCTACTCTTGCCAATGGAAAAAGGCTTCGAAGTTGATGTTATTACCACTGATTTCAGTAAGGCGTTTGACAAAATCAGTCACCAAATTATCTACTTAAAGCTACAAGCCTTTGGCCTTCCACCATCGTTCATCAAGTCTTACTCTTACCTCGAGAACCGTTTATACAGGGTTGTTTTCAGAAATGAAGTGTCCGATCCCTTCCTCGCCTCCTCTGGCGTTCTCCAGGGTAGCCATCTCGGACCACTTCTATTTGTGCTTGCTATAAACGATGTTGGTAGAATCATCTCCTTCTCAGAACTTTCTATTTATGCAGACGACATTAAAATAATTAAAGTAATCTCGTCATCTCATGATTCTTCGCTGCTTCAACTTGATCTAAATACCTTTCTTACCTGGTGTAACAAAAAATTTCTTGAGCTTAATATTAGTAAATGCCAATCTATGACTTTTTCCCGTAAACGTATACCTTCAAATCCTCGAATCTATCACTTCTGTAACATACCTGTCCCTATCGTTTCATCTATTCGTGATCTCGGGGTTATATGTGATAAGGAGTTAAATTTTCGCTCTCACATTGATCATATCATTGGGAAAGCGAATTCTTCCCTCGGATTTGTCAAACGATGGTCTAAAGAATTTTCCAACCCCCATGTTAACAAATATTTATACACCACATACATCAGGCCTATCCTTGAATATGCCTGTCAGGTTTGGTCTCCCTTCCAAATCACTCAATCTCTTAGAATTGAAGCAGTTCAGAGGAGATTTCTCAGATTCGCTTTGCGTAGTCTACCTTGGTCTGATCCCGTTATTTTACCCCCTTATGAAGACCGTTTGCAACTAATTAGCATGTACACCCTTTCTCAACGTCGCCGTATCGCTGACATAATATTCGTCCATCATCTTATCATTGGAGCCATAGACTCTCCGGCGTTGCTCGAATGGATTAATATTAATACCAATCCACGTAGCCTAAGAGCTGTCCCCTTCTTCAGCCTCCCTATTCACCGCACCAACTACGGCCATTTCAATCCAATGAGCAGAATGCTTCGATTAGCCAATACAGCACAAAATTAATTTCCTACTAGCGTTAAGTATATAATGCAGTGATGCCAGATGAAATTTCTAGAATACCACCAAATTCCAAAAAAAGTCCCACAATTTTTGTACTGGAAGGAAAAAAAAACACCATAACCTTTTCTGCTACAAATATTTCCTATATAAAAAGAGAAAAATGTTGGCTCTGCACTCTTGATACTTCATATTCGCAAAAAAAGTATGTCATCTAATTGGTCAGTAATTGGTGAAGAAAGTTAACTTATTTGAGAAGTTAGTCAGCCCTAGAAAGCTTGTAGATAATCAAGACTTAAAATTTCTTAAGGTCACGCACGACTTTTGCCACCTCATTTGTGGAATATTCACAAAAAATGTATACCCATGCGAAAGATCACTAGATCATAATAAGATCAACTATTTTCAATAAATGGTCGGCCAAAATTTTTCTTATGAATTTTTAAAGTTCGTTTCAAGGTTACAAAAAAAATGTTGGCATCTCACTTGAAAGGCCACTAACCGGTCATAAAAGGTCAGCTAGTAAGTTTCAGTATTTGGTCAGCCCTTGATTTGATGAATTTTGAGTAATTTTTTAATTCACAAAAATCATTTTGGTATTCACAAAAAAAATATTTCTTAAAGTTTCTGTTTCCTTGTGCCAAATCATTATAGGTCATAAAATTCGAAGATAGGCAGGTATAGTGAATTGTGGTTTTCCCACCAAAAAAAGAGCCCATTGAAATATTTTCCCACCATAAATCCCACTATGAATATTTTCCCACCATTTTTCTCACCAAAAGCATTTTTTCCAACCATTTTGGTTGGAAAAACCACCAATCTGGGAACACTGATATTATGTATAATTTAAGTTTGTATAATATAAGTTAAGTAATTCGCTTGCAATAAGCTAAATAAATAAATTATATCGAAAAAGTCTTCATAAGAGTTCTTATAGAGAATATTATTGTATATACAAAAAGTATACATTATTTTCAAAAACTTCACCATTTAAGAGAAAACCGCAAAATACCGTTGTTTTTGACTTTTGTGCATTTTATATAAAATATTAAGGGTATTCATTCAACAGCGTAAGGTCGTCGTAAATATAGCAAAGTTTTAAACTTCGTAAATCTGTCAATTTTCCCATACAAATTATGAAATAATTACGAAGTTTTAAACTTTACAACATTTACGACGGCTTTACGCTGTTGTATGAATACCCTTATTATATCTTTTAAATAACTGCAAAAAAAAATATTTTTTTCATTTTCTTGTAGAAGGGTAAATAACCTACAAACTGTGTAAAAATAAAATTTTACACATTTTACCTACTTTTATAAAACTAAAAAATATATGTACAAAGTTTGGCACGATCTTTACATAATTGCACTAAATTTTAAGGTAGGTATTTCTTAATGCTGGATCTAGTGAGCCCAAGAGGCCAAGACCAAGGCGATACGACCATCCTTTTGCCAAACTTTGTACATATATTTTTAAATTTTATAGTAGTAGGTACCTAAATATCCCTCAATTTTTTGTCGGTATAAGTATAGGTTTTAATTTCTTTTGATTCAATCTCAATATAAATTAAAGGTTTTTGCAATGTTTCATGAATGGTAGGTACATACTATTAAGAATGTAGGTACCTTGTACCTACTATACATATTATAATATGTCCTAACTACAGAATAATTTTTGAATGTAATATTTTTGCATTTAAATATTCATAGGCTTGAGTACACCCAACCTTTCCCTTAAGAGGTCAGAATCAGAAACCCACTAAAATCAAAACTTTACATAGTTCAATAAAATCTTTTATTTTGATCAAAGAGAGCCGTGCAGGAGGCGGAGCTAAAATAAAAATCAACTAATGAATGCATAGATATTTTTAAGAAATGTATGTAGGTAATCTAGGTGTAATTTTTAAAAGAATTTCATTTTTCATTTGCTTATTTGTTTTAAGGAAGTAGAATATGTGTGAGCTACGATTTGTATGTGTTAGTTGAATATTCATCAATGAATGATTTATATCAAAAAGAGTTCGCGACCTTATGGTTAAATTATATTATTATATATGTAATAGGAATGTTTCAAAATTGTTGATATGATATCTCCAAGAAAATAAATGGATATGGAAGATCTGAGAGTGGGGATGGAAAATGTTATTATTTCAAATGACCTTGCTTGGTAGAGGAATTCCACCAAAAATTGTTGCCATTATAAAAGAGTCCTACAACAACGCAAGGTGTTTTGTTTTTCACAATGGGCAGCTATCCGAATCCTTCGTAGTGCAACAGGGTGTGAGACAAGGGGATGTTCTATCGCCAATTCTCTTCCTGCTGGCAATGGATGACGTATTGACGGCCAGTGTTGGTACAGCTGAGCGAAATGGCATTCAATGGAGACCATTCGAAAGGCTCTGTCATTTAGACTATGCCGATGACATATGTCTGCTGGCAAATAACATCAGTGGACTGAACGGGATGTGCCAGACACTGCAAGTGGAGGGAGAGTCGAGTGGTCTAAGAATAAACAGCAAAAAGACAAAAATAATGCTTACAGGCCGCTCCACACAGCAGCTTATTATTCTACAGGAGACGCCAGTTGAAGTAGTAGAACAGTTCAACTAGCTTGGCAGTATTGTCTCTGCAAACGGTGGTACGGATCTGGACGTTAAAAGTAGAATAAATAAAGCTCGTGCTGCCTTCGGTACTCTGCCCCCAATCTGGAAATCAAGTCAAATCTCCTTAAGCACTAAGTTGAGATTCTTTGAATCCAATGTGAGATCCGTGCTGTTATATGCTTGTGAAACCTGGAAAGTCACGTCTATCATTTCGAAGAAATTGCAGGCTTTTGTGAATCGCTGTCTTCGCCACATCCTAAAGATTCGCTGGCTACAAATAATATCAAATGAGGAATTGTGGCGCAGGACAAGTCAAGAGCGGTTGGACGTCGACATAAGAAATCTTAAATGGCGTTGGATTGGTCACACACTGAGGAAACCAAACGATGAAATTGCAAAGCAGTCCTTTGAATGGAATCCTCAGGGTGCACGGTGGGTTGGAAGACCAAGAACAACATGGAAATCAACTGTCTTAGCGGAAGCAGAATCCCAGAGAAAGACGGGGCCACAGCTAAAGTACCTTGCAGCAGACCGTGATGGATGGAGACGTTTTGTTGACGCCCTATGCCCCAGCCGGGGTTACAGGACACGATGATGATGAGTTCTGTAGAAAGTCTACGTGGTTTTGCATATTCAGCACTTGATTTTAAGGTCAAACCATGGAGCCCAATATTTATGATTGCAACAATAAATAAGCCCATAAGAAGCACTAGGTTTCTGCATCATTAGATTTTTGAATTTCCGTTGTGGTGGAAGCAGCTTCATACAAGTGACGTCATCATATTTCGGTTTTTTGTCTGTAAAAACCAAACCGTTGGGGATAGAAGAACAAAATTTTATAATCTCTCAAATTACTTAGTTTTACGTCTTATACACTTTTTTATTTTTTTTTCAAAGGTCGTATATAAAAAGTCTACGCAGCTCGCTTGATATCGAGCGGTTTTTAAGTGGTAGGATGGACTTGAGGAACTTGAAATTCCGCCATTTGAGGAGCCCAAAATTATCATCAAATTATTGCATCATTAGTTTTTTGAAATTTTGTGTATTAAGGTGTGGTGGACGCAGCTTGACGTCAAGCTGGGTCCCCCACCAGTTTGAGGGGGAAGGGAATTTAGTACCGTGGTGGGATTGCGGTACTAAATTAGCATCAAATGAGCATCAAATTATTGCATCATTACATTTCTGAATTTCCATTGTGGTGGACGCAGCTTGACGGACCTCTATTATCTTATCAGTGTGAAGGATGCGTTTGAATTTTTTGTATTTCAATTTCTGTTGTATACAATCTTTCAGTTTTGTATTCTTGCTCTTAGCTACTGTAGATTTGACTGGCCCAGCTCGGACTGTGAGTGAGACCTATAAATAAAGACAAAATAAAAAAAAATAAAAAAACAGACATATTCAGAAAAAAAAAGAAAGAAAGATCTAGGAGGCCTCAGCAATCTGTTTCGCGAACAGGATGCTTCTCTGTCTTAATTTAGTCGCTCTACGTGGTTCTGAAACCAGTTTTTAGTTTCAACAAATATTTAAAAAAGAAAGTCTCGAAGAAGAAGTATCAAAACCTTCATAAGGAAATTCATATAAGTTGTAGATGTAAAACGCTTGCATTTGAAAACCACTAGCTATAATTCAATAATTTATATGCTACTTAGTCTTAATTTAGACGCTCTGCGTGGTTCTCAAACCCGTTTTTAATTTAAACAAATATTTTTTATATAAAGATCATCATCATCATCAAGTCCTGTAACCCCGGTTGGGGCATAGGGCGCCAACAAATCGTTTCCATCCTTCACGGTCTGCAGATAGATATTTTAACTGTGGCCACGTCTTTCTCTGGGAGTCTGCTTCTGCTAGAACTGTTGATTTCCATGTTGTTCTTGGTCTTCCAACCCGCCGTGCACCCTGAGGATTCCATTCAAATGACTGCTTTGCAATTATATCGTTTGGTTTCCTCAGTGTGTGACCAATCCATTGCCATTTACGCTTTCTTATGTCAACGTCCAGCCGCTCTTGACTTGTCCTGCGCCACAATTCCTCGTTTGATATAATTTGTGGCCAGCGAATTTTTAGAATATGGCGTAGACAACGGTTCACAAAAGCCTGCAATTTCTTTGAGATGGTAGTCGTGACTTTCCAGGTTTCGCAAGCATATAACAGCACGGATTTGACATTGGATTCGAAGAATCTCAACTTTGTGCGCAAGGAGATTTGACATGATTTCCAAATTTGGGAGAGAGAACCGAAGGCTGCGCGAGCTTTATTTATTCTACTTTGAACGTCCAGATCAGTACCACCATTTGCTGAAACAATACTTCCAAGGTAGTTAAATTGTTCAACCTCTTCAACTGGCGTCTCCTGTATTAAAATACGCTGATGTGTGGAGCGGCCTGTAAGCATTATTTTTGTCTTTTTGCTATTTATTTTAAGACCACTCGCCTCTCCTTTTACCTTCAGAGCTTGACACATCCCGTTCAGCCCGCTGATGTTATTTGCCAAGAGACATATATCATCGGCATAGTCTAAGTGGCTAAGCCTTTCAAACGGTCTCCATTGAATGCCCTGCCTCTCTGCTGTTCCAACGCTGGCCGTCAAAACATCTTCAATCGCCAGCAGAAAGAGAATTGGCGATAGAACATCTCCCTGTCTCACACCCTGCCGCACTTCGAAAGAGTCGGATAGCTGCCCATTGTGTAAAACAAAGCATCTTGCGTTGTTATAGGACTCTCTTATAATGGCAACAATTTTTGGGGGAATTCCTCTACCAAGAAGTGATCTCCATATACATTCACGGTTGACTCGGTCAAAGGCCTTCTCAAAATCCACGAACATGAGGTAAAGCGGAGATTGAAACTCCACAGACTGCTCAAGAACGTTACGCTGAGTGTTGATATGGTCGACACAAGACCGCCCACTCCGGAAACCAGCTTGATGCCTCTTGAGTGTAGACTCGATTCTAACCTTTATCCGCTCCAAAATGATGGTTGCCATTAATTTTGGAAAAACGGACAAAACTGTAATACCTCGCCAATTGTTGCAATTCTTAAGATCACCTTTCTTTGGCAGCTTAACAATTACACCATCCTTCCAGTCGCTGGGATAGATCTCGTTTTCCCACACAGCTTGTATCAACGGGTGTAGAATACTAGCCGCTCTGACAGGGTCAGCTTTCAGGAACTCGGCTGGTATACCGTCAAGTCCAGCTGCTTTGTTGTTTTTGAGAATATTAATCGAAGATTGAATTTCCAGTATTGTAGGGGGTTCGATGTCAATACCCCTATATGATCTACGCATCTCGTTAAGCTGGGGCACTTCAGCACTTTGCTCGACAGAATCTTCATTAAGCAAGGCACAAAAGTGATCCTTCCACCTGCGCAGCTGATCCTCGATTGATACCAAAAGTGTACCATCCACATCCATTACAGGATGATTGGTGTTGCTTTTCTTCCCGACAACTTCCTTGGATATTTGGTACAGCCTCCTCATATCTCCTCTTCTTGCAGCGTTTTCCGCATTTTCTGCGAGACCGTCTAACCTCACCCTCGGCATTTATTTGCATCGTCAACGATTTGCGAAGCTCGATTTTATCCCAGGTGTCTTGGGATATCCAAGAGTCTCTAACTCTCGACTGCTTGGGTACAGTTTCGGATCCAGCATCCATAAAAACACTTTTTATATCACCCCACATCTCATCAATTGTTGAATTCATGATTCCGTTTAATGACGAAGCTCTGTCGTTAAGGTTGGTGACATAGTTACGACATATGTTGGGATCACTTAAAGCATTTGTATTGAACTTCGAATTCCTTGCTGCACCCTGTGATTGACGTTGTACAGCTGCAGTTCGTAGCTTGAGACTCATGAGAACCAAATGGTGGTCGCTTCCCATGTCGGCATTTCTAATGCTTCGAACATCGCACATTGACTTCCTCCATCGCTGCTGAATCATGATGTGGTCAATTTGGTTTTCAGTTTGACCATCCGGATGTCCCACCCAGTACAAGACGATTAGCGTTACAAAAATCGACCAGCAAATCGCCATTTTCATTTCGTGACCCCAAGCCATTTTTCCCCATGACGCGTTCCAGACCGTAGTTGTCTGATCCGACTTGGGCATTGAGATCACCCATGACAATTATGATGTCGGCTCTTGGAACACCACTGTAAACTGAGTTAAGATGAGTGTAGAAAGCGGTTTTGTCTTCCTCGGTCGCTTCATTTGTGGGGGCGTAGCACTGAATTATTGTGACGTTGCGAATTTTTGAACGGAACCTTGCTGTCATTATTCTTGCAGAAATGGGCGCCCAGGATTTAAGACTACGCCTCGCTTCTTCGTTCAACATAATTCCGACACCATGCAGCCTTTGGCCACCCTCTCTTTCATCCTCCCCGGAATTGAATACAGCATTCTCGTTTGCCCAGAGTCAGCTCTGTATTCGGCTCTTCCTCTCCACCTAGTTTCGCTGATGCCCAGTATACTGATCTTAAGGTGAAGCATTTCACGCTCAACCTGCTCGTATCTACCTTCGCCATACAAGGATCGAACGTTCCATGCTCCGATTTTCGTACGTATGCGGTAGCCAAAAGTATCATTTGCTCTTCTTAAAAGACTTCTTCTATTTGTTAACGATTCATTTATTGTTATGGCGTCTTGATTGACGCTGGTACACGAAAGATGCTGCACCCCCAAATCCGATGTGCGGTTTACAGCAGCCGAAGCTGCAGAAGGATTCTCCATAAAATGGTTACCTCTTGGGGACTCATTTCCATTTGTTGTCATATTTCATGTATTAGCATATATCCTTCCACCATGGTGTTTTCCGAGATTTGACAGGCACACCCGCCTTTTGTATGGTCAAACACATAACTGCTCGAGGCCGCCCACTATGGGAAAACAGACGCCTTTTGTAGCCGCCCAATATGGGTTACAGACGCTACCTGCTGCTTCCGTTGGCCTTTTAACAAAAAAAACGCTCCTCCGCCACCAGACTATCATGCCGTTGACCGCCACCTGCAGTTCATCCGTCTTAAGGGGGCTTTTAACCATCCCAAGGACAAGATTGTGCCCTGACCAGCATAGCTGGGTTGTCTGCTTATCCCGGCATCCATTCAGTCCCCCTGCACGTTAGCGTTACCCGCCCTCTACCACGCGGAGGTGTGCATAGGGATTTTCCTATCATTGAGCCTAGGGCCATATGGCGTCCTAGCACTCTCAAGTACTTTTAGAGGGCAATAGATAAAGATATCGGATCATAAAACATTTCCTGCTTAATGGATTGAGAACAGGATATAATTGATATTTGATTTAGAAAATATACAAAAATAAACTTTATAAGGAAGTCCGTTCGCTTTGAATTTTAATTTAATTTATTTTGAATTTAGTCTTTTTGTTATTTAATTTTGCGCATGCCAAAATGGCTTTGTCTCATTCTTTCAGGAAGCCATTTTGGTATGTTATCTATGCATACAACTTCAGTTACATTTATGAATTGTTCATGATTTCTACTGGCCAGCTTCCATAAAAAGATATATGACATCTGATAGCTGGCCATCAATCAGAGGAGTAGAAAATTCAGAAATCTGAAAATCAATATGAAAGATTTTATCTTTGAACATGGCAATTTTTGACAGATAAAGTTGCCTGCAACAAAGTTGCTCAGTGGGCGGGGGCAAACAAAGTTGTGTAGAGTTGCCGGCAAAAAGTTCTGCGAGCAACTTAAAGTTGTTGGCAACTTAGTTGCCTAGTGGGCGCTCTTCAATATAACCCAATGTAAGTCCCCTTTCACACTAAGAAACAAGTTGCTGGAAATTTTTGACGTTTTCTTTTAATCTCCTTAAAAACAAATCTCCAGGCAATTTTTGAAATTTCCTTTGAAAGTCTATTGGCTGAACACACCTCTTTCCTCCTGCCCTTCTCACCTTGGAACTGAAAGTTGCTGGCAGCTCAGTTTCCTCGTGTGAAAGGGCACTAATTGGATCGGGAGCAACAAAAAGTTTCTGGGATGAGCAACTAAAAGTTGCCTAGTGGGCGCCAGGCCTCAGGGTTAGGTTTATGTGCCATGTAACTAAGTGCCAATAGGCCTTTAAGAGTAGTCCTCTACTACCTTTTCATTTTGATGTAAAAATTGACGTTAAAAACGTCAAATATATAAGCAGCAACAACAACAACTGTCACCAAAGTGCACCGTTCAAAACAGCAGAAAAAAGTGTCGTTCGGTTTGGTTGGCGGGTTTTTCTGCACCCCGGCCCGGAAATTAGTTTATTTATAATTTTTCCAATCGAAATGAAAAAAATTTGAAACCAAATAAAAAATCAATTTCTTTCATCATAAATTGTGAATCTAGTGAAAATGTCGGGCGACGTACAACCGCGCAAGCGAAAGGATAAAAAAAGAAAGCGAGGTAAAACGTTCACGAATTTTAAATAAAAATTGTAATTCTTGTATTTTATGTTTTGTAAATTAATTTAGTTAGATGCCAGAATAGCTTGATAAAAAAGTAATATCGTAGATTGAAATCCATGCTTTTGGTATCTTACGAAATAAACATACATAGGTACAAACTAAAAGAAATTATTAAATATTATATAAAAGATGAGCACCTCAGAATATAGGGAAGAACAAAAGATGGAACACACATTTTATGTTGGTCTCAAAATTATTCATTTTTTTATATTATTATTTATAGAAAAGAAACGTATTCGGCTCGAATTTATTTAAAGAACTTTTTCTCTACCACACGACCGATGGCACTCAGAGGAGCAGAGAATTTCTCGTACTCTTTGTTGTCGTCGCGTGTACGCCTTGGCCGTTGCTCCCTTCACTTTGTAATATTGAAAATGCGATTCTATGGTTTTTGATGCTTTGACTATTTTTGTCTCCATAAAACCAAACTCACTAGATCTTGTAAAAAATCGATGTTAATGAAAAAACATTTGATAAAACCTTTTTTTAAATACTTTTCAGCTGATATCAACGAACAATTTATTGAAAATCTTGCTTCGGAATTTAAGATAGAAATTTGAATTCTTATACAATTATAAATCCAATTATTATCAACGTCTATTTCTATTAATTTAGTAGATGATCCATCATTCAGGATATGCTACCTATCTTCTTGTTTGTACCCCGGTCTTAGCTAATTTAATTCCTCTGTTTTATGATACTAGAGGTTCCTACCGGCAAAAATCACACTGTCGATGAATTATTGGGCAAGAGTTTTGGGTCAACAATTATAAATTGGCAACTAAACTTTTAAAGCTTCCAGTTTTGCTTAATTAACTCTTGCCCAACTATAACTATCCTTTACCATGTAATAATATATACGGTATTATACAGCAATTGCTACTTGGTACACTGTTTATACAAGAATGAGATAAGATTAAATAAGAATTGGTTTTCATATGCAGTTAGTTATACACGTGGTTCTTTCAGTGTTTTCAAGAGAGTTCATATTTTATCCATTCTTGCATTATTGCCGAAAAAACTTATCGTCTTATTTTAATTATTTTAATTCGGAATACTCACCTATTTTATATAAATGTATGAAAGACCGCCTCTTATCTATACATTTTTCGCATAGCTTTTCATCGAGAACTTTTAACAGGTCGTCTCATGTGATATTTGAAATCGAACTTGTTCTCGTTAAATCGCTGCTATAGCACAAGAATATATCCATAAAAAGATATTTCGATATTCGAAGTCATTAATAAATTACTGTCTGCCGACTAAAGACCCATTTATTTTTACTTGCGATAGGGTGTTCGTTAAAATAAGGTTATCGTGCATGGACCTTAATCGGCTCTAAATAAGAAAAACAAAAACTACCTAATTTTTTCAGATTTTTATTTTCATCCATTATAGTCGCTGTAGGGGTTAATTAAATTGCTTATTATTTGTTTGGACGTTCGCGTGAAATCTTGTGAAATCCAAAAAAAAATCAGAGCGTATAGGTTGGAAGTAGATCAGAAAAATATCCTACGGGAGAAGATTAATACCCCCCGCTTGGACAGTAGGGACAAGTTTATAGAAAAAATACATAAAATAGAAAAAAACAATTGATAGGAAAGCCACAAGTTCATTTTGTTGGTTTATTTTCAAATTTAGTTCTTATGTTGAATAGTTTTGGCAAAACTCAAACTCAACATTTTAAAGAAAAACTCAATTTTTTTCTCAAAATTTTAAGTTTGAAAAAAACTTTTGCCCATATTTTTTAAAAAGAAATATATTATTTTTCTATTTTATGCTATATCTTAAAATATTTTGTCCCTCCCGTTCAAGGGGGGATATATATTACTATTCACCTTTTATTGGATTTTTGTTCTTGTCTATCTCCAACATAAATACATGCTCGTGAGCATTTTTGAAAGCTTTTACGAGAATGTCCTACTATGCAAAAAAAGGGCATTTTAATTTACCCCTACAGCGGCTATAGGGGATGAAAATGAAAATCTGAAACAAGAGAGAACTTTTTTCTTCATTTGGAACTGATTTAAAACTAAAAAAAACCATATGTACATAACGACCACCCTTATGTAGGTATTACAGGCAAACAACAAATCGAGATAATAATCAAACATGGGGTTGGGTACGAAATCCCGAATGCCAAAATCCCGAAATGGTAAAAAAATCCCGAAAGACAAAATCCCAAATAGACAAAATCCCGAATGGACAGAATCCCGAATGACCAAAATCCCGAATGCCAGAATCCCGAATGCCATAATCCCGAATGCCAAAATCCCGAATGCCAAAATCCCGAATGGCTTAGTACTTTTTTTGGTATTAAAAATCGCGCGCGCTATTCTTAATACCAAAAAAAGTAGTAAGCCATTCGGGATTCTAGCCTTCAAAATAAACATTTTGTAATGTCTTGTAAGAATGTTATGTACATATTTATTTTCAATGATTGTCAATTTTCAAATTGATAGTTGACAATCATAATAAGAGTGTGTAGCAACCCAAGCAGATGCTGAGAACAATTTATGTCACAATCCCTTAATCAACCTGTCCAAGCAGGCGAAAGGCGATGCGTTTTTTTTAGAACAAGAGATAATACACGGACACGGAACAAGAACATTATCTTCCCAATATCTGTAAAGAG
Source organism: Dasysyrphus tricinctus (assembly GCA_963921185.1). Taxonomy (NCBI): domain Eukaryota; kingdom Metazoa; phylum Arthropoda; class Insecta; order Diptera; family Syrphidae; genus Dasysyrphus; species Dasysyrphus tricinctus. The sequence goes on from OY992531.1 coordinate 98,878,522, forward strand.
AAGGTATATAGATTCGTTTGAATATGTAAAACTTAAACTTAATAAAAGTTACATTTGGAAACTATTGTTTTTTTAATCATCAAAGAAGAATTCAATTAATGTAGGTATTATATGGCAAGATTTATAAGTGATTATTTATTTTAAAATTTCTTTTATAGACAATGTCTTGATGCCAAAGCGAGCAGAAATCAAAAGCCATACAAAACAGTTTGATTTCTTTGAAAGTACTGAAATAGTACTAAAAAAGTATTGAAATTCGGGATTCAATCCCGAATGTTTTCGGGATTTTTTATCATTCGGGATTTTGTCCATTCGGGATTTTAGCTTTCGGGATTTTTTCCATTCGGGATTTTGTCCATTCGGGATTTTGGCTTTCGGGATTTTGGGTATTCAGGATTATGGCATTCGGGATTCTCATTTTTTGCTTTTCGGGATTTTGGCATTCGGGATTTTGTACCCTTCCCTCAAACATGGCATAACGATGATAGAAAACACGTGTGGGTTGCAAAATTTTGTCTGTCTGTACCTCAACCTATAGGCTAAACCACTAAAGCGGCTTTCTTCAAATTTTGAACTTAACGTTTTTTTTGTAATTCCCTTAGGGAAAGGCTAATTTATCTCAAAAATGGCTCCAAATATTTTTATAAAAACAAAATGGTGTACCTACTCTTTGCTTATACAACAATTTTCCAGAAACTGTTATTAACCGGACCTGCCATATAACGGTTTTTTTATTTTCGATTTTCTCTTAAATGGCTCAACCGTTTTCAATCAAAATATTTGTGCATATCAAAATTAAAAACAAAAAAATTTTAGATTTTTGAAAAAAATATTAAATCTTCCTTTTTGAAGAATACTTAAATATTTCAAAAATGGGTTGATATTTTGTTTTTTTTTTTAACTAGATTTTTTAATGTATATTAATAAGTACTCAAAACTGGCATACCAATTTTTTTTAAATGTTACAAACATTTTACAACTTGAACTATTAGAGCAAGTATGAAACTACGTGCATTTTATTTAAATTTAAGTAAACCTATTTTTTCAATCTTGTCTCCAAGATAAGCTCTACTCCACTATACATTTTGGCTGATAAAAAGTTAATTTTTGGAATATTATATATATAATAGAGCCTCTTTTGAAGATGACAGCATACAAATTAAGTAAAAAAAAAAAATCATAAAACAGAGTAAATACAAATTTTATCCGTGTTGAGATCAAAGTCCAATAATGTTAATGCTAGTACAAAGTCCTAAGTCCAAAATACAACACTTCATTTAAAAAATGAAAAAAAAAGAAAATTCGCAATAAACTCGTATGTTTGTTTTTAAAAGACTTCAAATTCAAAAATTGGGTTAATTGGGAAGGCAGTTAAAATTGGTTCGGATTAAACGGGACAACGTTTAACGAGTGAATATTATGCACTTTAAACCAAGCTGTAAATTTGAAACCGGATTAATTGAGTGAATAATATGGCTGTTACAGTTTATTTTGTGCTCAGTATTGGAATATTTTTTAACAAATGAATGTTGGCCTTTATAATTTATGTATTTAATCCTGTGTTCATATAATAATCTAATCTGTGTCTTAAATTATTTTTTTTTGTAAATGCGAAAAAAAAAATTTTGTTTGACCATAATCAAAGATTTGATTGATAGTGAAATATGTAAAGATTTACAATTAAATACCCCAACCATTTGACCAAGTTAAATACATTTATAATTTGCTCATAGTCAAACTGTGCCGAGATTCAGCTAATTCGAAGCCGCAGAGAGTGAGTGAGATGAGTCACTTTTCGTCGAAAATCGATTCAGTTAGCAAAAGGGAGTGAGTGAGCGAGTGAAATGAAATGTCAGATTACTCGCCAGATATTTCCGCAGTGACTTGGTGTATGTGTTGGTAAATTTCCAATTTTGGATAGGTATGTGTGCTTTTCTCAAGAATTCCTATTCATGGATAGGAAACGAAATAAAAAAAACAACAACGTAGATAAAAACAACTACCCTTTTTTTAATTCTGTAATTTTATTTTATTATCATATGCACATATATTATATTAAGTAAATTTATATTCTTTTCACTTTAAACACTTTTAAACTTTTTATTTCTCAAGGGTGAAACTCACATTAAACTTTAATTATGACAAAAAAAAATAATTGAAACAAAAGATACTACAAACTCCTTTATTAAAGACTAGCCGACCCGCCCAGCTCCGCTCGGGCACAAATCTTAGTTTGGTTTATATTGAATGTAATAATTATTGTTTGTTTGTTACTGAGCGCTGATCTCAAGATTGGCTGAAAATCCAAATGCGGGGCCACTTGTATCTTTGGCTCTGTCGTGTAAGGCCAGCTGTAAGAAACTACAAAACCGAATTTTCAAACCCATTTGGTGTTTGACAGGTTATTATTTCAATAATTTTGTATGAAAAATAGCAACTTGTGTGTGTTACCACCAAGTATATAGGCTGGAGTTATAGCTATTTAGTTATTATTTAAGGATGGCTTTAGTAGTAAAATTTTATCAACATTGTTGCAAATAAAGGGGTGAAAGAAAACTGATATTTTAATAAAAAAAAAATGAATTTAGATGAGGGTATCTATCCGAAAAAAGAAAAAAAAACTCTAAGATTAGTATCGAGTCCACTATTGTGAGTTTAATAGTTGGCATATAAGGCGATTTTCTTTTTTAGTTCTGAATAGAGTAGTGAAAAAGCTTATTAAAATGATTAAAAAAGTTAGATATGTATAGTTAAAACTTTGCAATACTTTATTTACGAACAAAAATATAAAACGACATGCGATGATGCATTAAATCCTGTAAAAATGCCTAGGTATAATACGGAGTGATATTTTTCATTTCACATGTAAGTTTTTTTTCATATTTTAGATATGTGTAGTGATATTTTTTAGGTAAATACGTTATCGTAGAATACTTTTAAACTGATATAAATACTTCTTGACAAAGATACAAAACCGACATGATAGATAGGAGCAACAGCAGAAAGAACTACGGGCGCTTAACGGATTTGAGCGCCTTGCAATCACCAACAAAAGCGAACCCACCCTGGAGTACAATTTTTCATTTGACAGTTCAATTTCAACTTAATCCCTGGATTAAAGTACATTTTTATTTCCAGCTAATTTTCTTTTTTTTTAAAGCCAAATGCCATGAAATACCACATTAAAAGTTTTCTACGATAATTTATTTACCTTAAAAACATCACTTCACATTACTTTATGTGGAATTATCAGACACAACTCACTTGTGAAATGAAATTTTTGTACACTCCTTATAATAGGCGTTTCTACGGGATTTAACGTATCACTACAAATTGCTTTATATTTGGTTTAGTAACTGCAAGTATTCACTATACTTATTTTGTTTCACTTTTTTATATATTTTAATAAACTTTTTCACTTGTTTTTGTTTATTGATTTGAAATCTCAATGCACTTCCCTTTAAAATGACAGATGAACCTCGATTTTTGTTTTTATTTTTTGAGATCTTGCTGCCTCACTCACGTACACTATACAACGCTTCCTTTATTCAAAGAGTCGGCATGACTCTTTCTCTTTCTTGAATAGGTTGATAAAAAACTGGACGAAACATTTGTGTATCCTAAAGCAGCGTCCACATTATGTTGAATTGTGTAGGCCTACATCTTTCATCTACAATAGGTGTTTTTTTTCTTGCCCGAATGGGCTTGGACAAAAATAACGACGTCGCGGTCGGGCTAGGCGATTTACATGTTAAATGCAACAACAAACCAAGCCCCTTTGGGCTTAGCTATTCCCAGAGAATTTTCGGGACTTAACTTAAGTCCAGATAAAAACTGTGTTACCGGCACGAATTTCATACTTGTAATCGATAGTGTGTATGGAAACTCCATTTTTGTTTCTGTGTTGGCATAGCTAAGCGCCGATGCCTTTTTGTTCGTCCAAGCCCATTCAGGGAAGTAAAAAAACACACCTAATGTTGAATAAATGAATTGTCACTAAGTGAAAGAAGAAAAGGAGAGAAAGAAGAAAAACCCAAGTTTGGGAAACTTGGTGAATATTTCACGTTACCAAACAGGCATATTAGCTGCGTTTTTTTGTATGTCCAAATGGAGTTTGGCGAAAAAAACGACATCGGGACATTTCAACATTTGCCTTGGTCCGCCATTTTGTTCTGAACTATCTTACCAACAAACATTTGACATTTCTATACAAATTATCGATAACACAACGACAATGGTAGTCTGGCAATACCGTTTTATCGGGACAAAAGTTAACTCCAGTTAATTATCTGGACTTAGCTAACTCCATATGGACATAGTTGTTGTTGTATTTAGCATGTAAATTGTTTTGCTTTGTTGTCGTTTTTTTCACACAATTTTATTTGGACATGCAAAAAAACACAGCTATTATTAGCAAAATCGTGTCACTGCGTTTATACGTCGTCTTAATGACAATCAGCTCTGCCATTTATTTTATGACGAAAATATTGGCGAATATTAAAACCAATGTCATTAATGGAAAGTAAAAGTCAGTTTGTTCACAGCTTATCATCTTTAAGCAATGATTATTACAACTGGTAAATCATTGAATGTCGTTATCTAACAATACTTTGCTACATGAATCCATAGTTTCATTTGTTTATTATCGAAAGCGCTAATCAGCTGATTTTACTTTATTACCGCTACTAAATCAAAGACTTTTAAATTCATATTAAAATTAGAAGCAACTGTAACAAACTGGCCATTAGAGCCAGTTGTACAATCTTGGTTCAAATTTTGATCCGTGGTTCAGCTATTTTAACTCCGATTTCGGTGGATATGTATGTGATAAGCTGATAAGTATGTGATAAAGTCGAGTTGTACAATAGTTGAACGTCATTTAATCCACCAAAATCGTTGAGTTAAAATTACTGAACCACGGGTCAAAATGTACACCTTGCTCTTAACGGAAGAAATAACGGCAAATTTTCGCTCGTGAAAAAAACATGGGTTGAAGAGTTGTTTAAAAATTTTTTTTTTGCATTTTCAATACATGTAGAATACAAACGAAACATAAAAATTATTTTCCTTATACAAATAAATCACCTTAATTTTTACATTCATTCAACCAAAAAGAATCAGAGGCAAACGCCGTGTTTTTTAGGGTATTTTTATCTTCGCTTAAACAAAATGTTCATGTTAAATACAACAACAATACAGAATTATACCAAATTTTTGTTGTATTTTTAATAAGTATTTTTTTTTAAGTGGAGATAAAAATGCTGTAAAAAACACGGCTAAAGAGTCACTATGTAATTCGGTCGTCCAACTTGATGTTTCGACCAGCCCTGTAAAGAATAGTTATGCAGACATGTTAAATTTAAAATGAAGAGTGAAGAGAAATCTCGCTGAACTGATTTTTTCTTTCAATTCTATAAAGTGAAATCCGGCACAGATTCATTAACAGTAACATTTATTGTTTTGGTTTTAGTTTTTGTTTTTTACCCCGCCGTGAAATTATTCAAGCAAACTTGAAAATTTTAATTTATCTACTTAAAATCTGTGCAAATTTGTATAAAATTCCAAGCTACCAATTTCATGTAAAAAAAGAAAAAAGTTCATCGATGTACACAATTCAACAGTGTGTACGCCGCTTTAAAGATACACAAATGTTTCGTCCACTTTCCTGTCTTTTAAGAAAGAGAAAGAGTCATGCCGGTTATTAAACTCTCAATAGGCGTTTTCCTTTGGAGGTGGCGAAGTACTTGCAAGTACTTTGCCAGCTTTTTTCAATGGAACACATCAAACTGCTTTCCCATGTAAAATGTATCTACTCGCGCATGAGAGCATGTGCAGTTGGTAGTACTAGATTAGGGTTTTCATCTACTCGTAAGTACTTCGCCACCTCCAAAGGAAAACGGCTAATAGTGGATTCGCTGCGAATCATAGTGTTCTCTTTTTTTCCGTCAAAATGTAAATAGATTCATATAAATTCAATTTTCAAAAATACATTTTTAAAGTTTTTCATATTTAAATTGCGGAGTTTTAACAAAATTTTAACCCTAAAATGATCCTCATATTATAAACTTTCAACCATCAAAAGAAAGTTTTGGAATCAGGTATGTAGTTTCTGAGATTAGCCCTCACAAACAAACAAACAAACAAAGCAAGATTAGAGCTTTATTAATATAGATTCCAATGTTTACATTGTTGTATTTGTTGTTTCATTTCGTTTTGCGTAACGAGTGTGATAAGGAGGTAGAATTTAGCTCTTTTATTTTCATTCTTTGTCTCATGTTCGAAACTAAATTCGAACTTACTCATTTCACTTAAATAGCTGAATCACTTTTGCGAGTGAAGTGAGATGAGTCGGCGAGTAAGACGAGTCATCTCATCTCACTCGCTGAAATAGCTGAATCTCGGCACTGGAGGTTAGCATAAAATGGTTATATTCTTCAGTGCTATTAATCGGACCGTCAACATTAAGGTGTCTATGTTTAAAAAGAAATGACAAAACATCAATTCCGTTTTTTATAAATTAAAGTGTTTATACTCCTGACACTAAAATTGAAAACCAAAATCTTCTAACCCCTACCCCTTCCAAATGCTGGAAAAAAACTTGCTAGACTTTTATTTTCGATATCAACACTTATGTTACAACCTTTAGTCGATTTTTTTCGAAGTAATTAATTAATTAATTAAATGACATATTTGTTTGCCCCACTATCTTCTTACATGAAAAAATGTTTTATAATTAATAAGAAACAAACAAGAATAGTCCCTATAAAATAAATCAAACAAAACTAATTACAGATTCCTGATAAAGAGTTCATTAGCTTTTAAGTTTTCTTTTGGTCAATAAGAGCCATTTGCACATGACATTGAAAAATATTTAAAAAAACGAATGTAGTATCTTCGTCAAGTTCTTGAATACACTTAAGTCAAACTATTTCAACCATTGTTCAGTTGTTTCTGTCTTTATCTGTCTGTCTACATATGTATATACCTACATGTACACTTTACATATGTACATACAAATTTCTTCACCGTGGGCAGAACAAAAACGCAATTAAATCTTTTTGTGCGACATGTATTGCACGATGACACTTTTTGCGTTGGTTCCGTTAGTCGTTGTCTAGTGATTTAAAAGTCTAAATTTAATAATTTGGCACTATGCCAATTGCTTTAACACTGTAGATTTGGAAACGCCGAGTGGTGGTTGCATTATTTACGTTTACGTATTTTTGCCTCCTTTAAAAAAAAATTAATAAAATTGCGTTGCATTGGAAAAGAGCATCGAATTCATTTTTAGTAACATTAAAAAATTAATTGTTAAGGGCGCTTGAATTGGTGACAGTTTAGCTTTCGAGATATAAAAATACTATTTTCTCTTTTTGCATGTTCTTTTAACTTGAGCAGGCGTTTTGAATGCTTTCATAACGTGGACTTCATCATTAAGTTCTGAAGTCTTTTTTAGATACAAAAAAAGGAAATTACGTAAACTGGCTTTGAAGTAATACCAATTTTCAAAAAGTTCTATCATAGCTTAATATGGTAGACAGCGTGAGCCAAAAATGAAAAGTGGATTTAAAATTTGATGAATTTATGTATTAGTTTTTATAGAATATATATGTACTGTACTGACAGATTTAAAAATATACTGTATGTTACATGCCGGCTCCACTGGACATGAACGATGAATAACATCCAAACCAAAATGCAATCAGCAATGTGAATTGTATGGATATGTCACTGCACGTACATGAATTTTTGTGCCTCCATTGGTTTTTTTCAAGACATGCTCATAGTCCCATTGGGGTCGGCATGTTAGGTTTTGCTGTTTTGTATTATAGTTTTGTTCGTTGAAGTTTACCCAGGGTTCACCCAGGTTTTATTGACAACCCCAAAAATTGTCAAAAACTATAGGTTTTTCGGTTTTCAAAAAATACCAAAAGGTCCTCAATTGTGTTGTTGAGATAAGCAAGAAACAAAATTTGTTATAAAAATAAATAAAAGCAAACTACAGCTTCCATGTATAGGCATGGGCAGTACACAGTAGTCCAATCTTGTTGAAATTAAAGCAAATGAGAGGTGACTCAACTGTGGACGTAAAAAATGTTGGAGCATTGCTCTAAACTCGCCTCCATTAGCCTTCCTACACTACAGAAAAACTCTAATATCTATTGCTTCTGTACTTGTATCTTCCCATAAATCATTCTATTTATATTCAAGGCAGTAAGTTGCTTATAATAAAGTGTCGAGGTAACTTGTTAGTTTGGTTTTATTAAATTTTTTATTTTGTTGTGGGGTTAACAGTCAACAGTTTTGAAGCAATTATTTAAAGCTTGTTGATTTCAAATGTTCTATGAGAATTAGGGCAGACGTTACGGGGTATTCTAAATATGAACCAAGAGTACCCTGGAGATATGTAAACCCCGCTCAGAATTTAAGAAGCAGGCAAGACGAAAACTGTCCATGAAAACGATACAAAACAGTTTAAACTTCTTGCCTAAAATGTCAATTGCCCGCATGCCACAAAAACCGAAAAGATGTTTGCCTAACTGCATATAATGTAATCAATTATATACTTAGATTTTAAATCTAATTAAAAAAAAACTACTTTTCTCAGTTTTGTATCGATAAAAACATGTGACCACATTATAAATAAGAATTATTTTTCACTTTAAATATTTTTCTATTTACAATAAAAAGTTGTGGGGTGCATCTAACACTCCAAAGTTATTCGAGGTAACTTGCACCTTGAAATCGTGTACATATTTTGTTTTTTGATAATCCAATGTTTCAAAAACGTTCGGACGTAGGTTTATCAGTTTGTCTATGATTGCACCAAATTACTCTTAGCCTTAAATAAGATAGAAAAGCTCATCTTATTTAAATTATCAACGAAATTATTGCTGTGTTCTTATAATTTAAGAGTTGCGTCGAATGTAAGATACGACAACGAACATTTCATGAATATGTTTTTAAACAACGCCACTTTCTCTCACCCCGGTATAAAAATTCATTTACAATTTACAAAAAAAAAAACGAATTTTAGCGCTTTATACATAACACTGAAATGCTTTAGAACAAAATTTCCATTTAACTTGTATTCCTAATAATTCATTGTTCACTGTGTGTAATTTTTATATAATTTAAATAGATTCATTGGATCGCAGGTCCGACGGTGATTTCGTGTTCGCCCGAAAACAAAGCTTACAAGGTAGTTAGCTCCCCATAACATCTTTCATTATAATCCAACTAGAAATGTATGTGTTTCTGAGTGTTAACATAATATGTACAGCTGTCATACTAACTCCTCAGACTAAATTTCGATATTCCTTTTTCAAATAAATATAATATTTCCTCAGAAGATGAACCCCGAGAACAACATCAAGGAGTTCATGGCTCGAAAATGGGAAATGAAGATGTACATTTGCATGTGCAGGGCGATCATGAAACCGGAGGGCATTGGTGTGCTAAATTATTTTTCTTTTCTCTTTTGGCAATACTTTTGGGCTTAATTGGATTGATCATACTTGAAAATCGAGGACTGGCTGATTGTGAGTATCTTCATTGTAAAATAATAATTCTATTAAAACTTATTTAAAAATATAAATTTTTAAGTGGACACACCGTTGTCAGAATCAAGGTTCTCCAACTACTTTGATGGATGGGTTGATGAACATCGAGAAGCTCACGATGAGCATGATGCTGTTACTGCTTCAATAGAAGAGCACGAGCATGGCGATGAACCTTTTGAAGAAGAAGAAGATCATTCTGAAATAGACGAAGCAGACGATGAAGAAGAGAAAGACCATGAGGAAGATGAGGAAGATGATGAGGAAAATGAAGAAGATGAAGAAAATACCAAAGAAAATGAAGAAGACAATGACAATGAAACTGATGAGGTAGAAGCTGAAACAGCTGAAGAAGGTGACGACGAAACCCAAGAGAATGATGATGAGAATACAGTTGAGGATTCCGTTGAAGAAACAAGAGAAGATGATGAGGATGAAGAGGCTGATGAAAAAAATGACGATGACAACGATGACGAAGAAACTAACGAAAACAATGACAATAAAGATGATGACGATGAAGAAGATGAAGAAGATGAAGACACAACTGAAGATGTAGAACCACCACAAACTCGTTCACATCAATCATATCAACAGGCTTCAAGTGCTCAAAGTAAAACCAAAGAAGATGATGACAATGATGATGATGATGAACCATTTGAAGAGGTACGAGTAATGTTTTAGAACATTCAAATTCCATGAATCAATCAAAAATGTTTATTTTGTTTCTAGGAGGATGACGATGGTACTTTTGAATCATTAGAATCAGTTGTGGATAACGATGCAGAGGAACTTTTGATTCTTCAGGAAAAAGCACGACAACAACAAGCTAATTTAAAAAAAGAAGAACCTGAGGCTGAAGAGGAACCATCATCTTACACTTCATCACGTGAGTACTTTATATGAACCTTGTTTTGGGCGTACAAAATTAAAACTAGTGCCATATAAAATATCAATTTATGAAGAAACCCTTTTTAGTTGCCTTCCTAAAAACAAAAATATTTGTTAATTTTAAATTCATTCGCCTGGTATCAACCTATCTATCTATTCGGTTAGAAATGGGTGGACCGCTTTGAATCGTGATAAGGTACATATATCAAAGTCCAATTTTCTGTTCTTTCTTGCTCCGACGGTTTTCGCACGTTTGTGCTTGTCTGCTATATTCTGATTTAGTTCTTCTTCATTAAACACAGCTATAGTCTCCAAAAATTCTATAAAACCCGTAAATACCGATAATGTCTTATAGAGTTCAACATTCACCTTTGTTGTGAGCTATGCCATAACCACAAAACTTACTTTTCGTCACTGGAAAAAGTCCAATTTTTGTTTCAAGCCACATACATACATAACGTATTGTTTTCTGTGCGCAGCTGAATTATTTAATTATTTTTCAGTGATTGGTGAAGACAAGAAGTGTTTATAAGTTTATTTTTTGTTTGTTGCAGTAAATAACTTGAGGTGCTTCCTATGATGAGTACAAAGTAATTGTTTATGTACTCGTTAAAACGTCATTTGTTCTTCATTTTGAGTATTTATTAAATGCTGCTAGTGTAGTATACAAAACAATTTTTAGATTTTGCTATACATTACCAATTAAATACCAAAGTAAAATTATTAATCTTTTTCAATTCTAATACTTCTAAGGCTTTTTAAAGTTAGAAAGTTTGTAATTATCAGAAAAGTATGCCACTTTTTAATTTTATTTTTTCAACCAACTTAAATAACTTTCAGCTCTTAAAATACATCCACAAACATGTAAACCATCTTATAATCAGAAGAGGAAAAATTACCTCCTTATTTGGGAGACTTTGTGTATTTTTTCAACAAGGAAAAAACGTGAAATATTGATTTTTAAATTATTATCAGATCACAAATCACCTTATATTCTTCTATGTCCCAGTTGTAGTGCCCACATAAAACTATTCAAGCGATTATCAATATACTTATAAAAATACATTGGGCATATATCACAACTTTTCTAGCTACAAAACTGATCTGACTAAAACTCGAACTGAAAGTCTCAAGAGTTTGGTACCTTAAAATAGATTAGGGCGTATTCATAGTCATTTTTTAAAACTATTACTGAAAACATCTCCACACTATCTCATAAAGTATTAAAACATGTCAAAGTAAAGGGGGAAGGAATTTCATGTGACTGCCAAATTTGTGTGTTGAAAATGATTTTCATATTTTGTTTCCACACTTGCTTCGAAGCAAAATCAATTTTACCATAACCTGCAATTTTTGTTTTCTAAAAAAAACCGTGTATTAACACGTGTTAAATTGTGTGAGATGGAATGTCAAGTTGTGTGAGATGACATTTCATATCCTATTTCCACACTATTTTACATAGAACATGTTTTTTTTCACACTCAACATGTGCTTATACTGTTTAAGATAGTGTGGAAGGACTTGTATACTGTTTAATTTGATGATAACTTTAGAAGGTATTTGTATAGTAGAATATGTAATTCAATTGCAAATTAGCAATTTGGTTCTCAAAAAAAGATCTTAAACTGTAGTTTACTAACAGCCATATTATTCACTCAATTAATCCGGTTTTAAATTTACACCCTGGTTCAAAGTGAGTTAAGTCTCAAAAGTTCAACCCAAGCGCATAATATTCACTCTTAAAACCCGGTAATAAACGCTATTTATTAAACTTTGCCGCGTTTAACCCGATTCAATTTTAACTGCCCTCCAGGGAGCTGTTAAAGTAGTTTAACCCGGGTGTAAACTAGATTTTCAGTACACTCACTCATTTAAGCGAAGCAAAGTCAAATTTGAAGTTTTTACGCACATGTACATTATTAAAGATCAAATAACAAAGCAACAAAATAAAATGGATTTTATAATTGAAATAAATTAAATGGTGATGTCTTCGTCGTCAAAAGATGAATTTCTGGACTAGATGGAGAATCAACCTCGTTCTCGTCGAGTGTACCGCATGTACAAGGGGGCTTGCGTCGATGATTATGATGATATGGATTTCCGGAAATATTTTCGGTTTGGGAAAAACGTTTTCATCTTTTTTGTGTTATTGCTTCCATAACCATCACCTTTTATTTTGCGATTCGACATTTTCTTGTATCAATTTATTATAAATACATACATAAATTGAGATAAATTAATAGACAATAATTTCACTGTTTTGATTTTTTTTTTTCAAACGCCAACTCAATTTTTTAAATTTTGAAAGATAAAATTTGAAACACAACAACAAGAAACGAAGAAACAGGAAACACGTGCTGGAAAATGTCAAATTATTGACATTCCGTATGTTTAAAATCGGTGTATAGTCAAGTTTAAACAATTTTACATCTGGTTGTAATGTATTTTAAATCCACCGAGTTTAATGCGCGTTTTGAGTGAATATTATGAACAAAAGTTTAAATTGAAAAGTTTAAAAAATGCGAGTTAATAGAACAGGTTTAAAATTCACTTAAACCTTACTTACACCTGGAGTGAATAATATAGCTCTAAAAGAGAAGTTTAACAAGATGAACTCGCTTCATTATACATTTCCTCTATAATAAGTGTCATAGTTGAAAATTTTGAAAAAGGCTTGGCGATATTTAAATTGTTTTTGTAGGAGCTGTATAGAAGCGGAAGATGAAGAAATGATTTTCAACTTCTATATACATGTATTTTGTCCTGTTCTCTTCCAAAGACAAAGGCTTTATTCGGTAAATTTCTATTACAATGAATCAACTGAACTGGAAAACAAAGACAGAAGTATTTTTGAAGGTTTAATAAGGAGCTCCAAATGGTCAAGAGAATAAGAAATAAGTTTTCTAGATTAATATAGTATCACAATGTACCAACTAATGATCTAAGAACCTGTTGTACAAACGTGACTAAAATTTTGATCCCTGGTGGAAATATTTGGTTTCGGTGAAATATCTGGGGTTCAGAGATGTGTCAAGGTTCAAGTATGTTATAGCAGCCAACTTAATGCCTGAACCTTCGTTCAACTTCTGTTAATTCGCCAAAGTCAGTGAGTTAAAATTGCTGAACAACGAGCTAAATATTTGTACAACTGGCCCTAGTGTTTTAGCTTTCTTTCTGGCGGTCACTTTTTAACCCAACCTGACTTATGTTTATTTATTTATTTAATTAATTTACAACTATAATTTAAACCCACTAATTTCAATTTGAGTGTCACACTATCAGCTACTTTAGTTGAACAAGAAAATTGTGAAATAAATTTAGTAAATATTTCGCCTCCGAGTTTTTAAAATTTTTCTTTATGGCCTAATCCTTTAAGGACACTCTCCGATAAACAGAAGATAGGGTTATACCAAAGATAAAATATTATCTTTGGTCATACTCCAACGATCGTATACGGTGTACTTGATTGTCAGAATAATTTTTATTAAAAAAAAATGCGAATCGAAATCACGCATTATCAAAATCTTGCATATCGTAATCTTGAAAATTATAAACACGCATTGGTATTAAAATTTTTATTTTAATCCGAGAATATATATTGTTTTACCCATTTAGAAAACCTTCTCCAACAGAAAAGCTTTATAATACTAAAATTTGATAATTAGATTATTTGACAGGCTTGATTTTAATAATGCGGTCAACCGTACTTTTTCAGTTGCAAGAGTTCTGAAAGATCTGGATATACTCTTCCATATACTATTCCATCTGTTCTACTCTATTACTCTCTTTCCGAGTGAATGGAAAATAGGATTTGTCCAGTTTGGGGAATCTTCTTCTCCTTTTAACTTGAGTTCATTGCACTTACGCCCATTCTTTCCAAGGTCATTGAAAAGCTGATTAATCATCAGCTTAAATCTGATGGTTTATCTCACCGAATAGTTTAGAATTAATTAATAATGTTGTCTGCTGTCGCTAAAGTGAAAACCAACCCCAATGTCGCTGTCCACAAGTGGCACTTATGTACATCAAGGAACCTGTATTGCTTTGTTTTATTTTATTTTATTTTATTTTATTTTATTTTAATTTCTTTTTTAATTGAAAATAACAATTTTTTAAACTCTTATTATTTTGGTGTATGACACGCGTTTCGGAGTGTTTTCGTAATACTCGTGTTTTCAGATTGGCTTTCAGTTTACCGTTGAGCCCTTGAATCAGAGAGTACAGAGATTCTTTTTTGGATGCTAAGGAAGTTCTATGTACTTTTCTCTTTTTATCATGTAGAAACAAACATCTTTTGGACAATTATTCACACATGATTCACATGCCGGATTTTAATTTATTTTTTTCCTTTTTAATATGTATTATAATTTTGTTACACAATTCTTTTATAACAAAAAAAAAGGAAAACAAAATAGTCAACGTAGAACATACTCGTAGTAGGTACTTTACAGACAAAAAATCATGTTCATAGCATATCTTCAAAAGTGTCTAAGCCAAACGTTATTTTGTTTTCAATTCTTAGAAGGTAAGCATTTTTAAAGATCCTTGTAGAATCATGCATTTGGAAAATTCCTTAGCTAAGTAGTACTTAATGTAATATAATTTTTAATTTATTCTGTAAAAGAAAGTGCAAATTGAGAAACTAATAATATAATACAACATTTTAATTTGCGTCCTTTTTTTCCACATGAATTTTGCAGTTGCGGTTAAAATTGGTGTGGGTGTGGCACTTGCGTTAGTTGCACGCCTTGTATTGGTTAGGAAAAATCCGAATACAAGTGAGTTTTCCAAGTGTTTATTTTTCTATTAACTACAAAATTTGGCGTATAGATAATACAAAGTCTGTTGCGCTAGTGAGCTTTATCGTTGTTTTTATTTTAAAATTATTTTATGACTAAGAACTTAGTCTGCTTTTGATTTTATTGATTAAAAAAAAACAACAGCATTAAAAATAACTACCTGCACATTTTTAATGCTAAAACAAATTGCAAACTTTTAATTTTTATTTATTGTTTTAAACGTATCTGAATAAAATTTTGTTGTTTTTTTGTGTAGCACGCCAAAGCATGTTTATCTAAATGTGAAACCTAATTTATTATTCTGATTTGCACTTTCTTAGGTAAAACAATTGTTTTATAATACTAGTTTTAGAGTTTTAGTTAACAAGCTTAATGTGAAAAGAACCAACTATATTTGTATGTTTTAAAATGTATGTTTTATTGTTAATTTTACGTGCTACAAATTTGGAAATATAAAAAAGACGACCCACCAGCAGAAGTCTTAATGAAACGTCGACTGACAATTGCTGCTCCTGAAGATACATTTAGCGAGGATCACGACGAACTATTAGAATATGGTTAAAATAATAAATATTTTATATTCATATACCTACTATTTACGAAGTACTCATAAATAATAAAAATAATGCGTTTAAATTTAGTATCTTCCTAAATTGTTTCAATATTAAATGTTACTTCGTAAATAATTGTGTTTTAAAGTATAAATAGTTTATTTCCTTAAACTTATATATTTGCTATGGTAAACAGATGTAAACATGGAAGACGAAGCAATGAATCTGGAACAGAGTGGTGAAGAAGAATATATTGAGGAAGAAATCGAAGAAGAGGAAGAAATCGAAGTCACAGATGAAGAGTATGAAGAAGAAAAAATCGAGAAACCATTAAACTACGAACCTCAAACATTTGAACAATTAAATGCCATGTACCGAAGACCAAACGAGTTCCAACCAACTGAAATGCAACATGAAACTCCAAAAAAAGCTAGTCCACCAAAATTTTTCTCGCAAGAACCTAAAACAAGTAATTTTCAAGAATATAGTCAACGCGAAGAAAATATTCCAGTGGCAACAAGCAAGCCTTCACAATCTCGCTTTGCTCAATATCGCAGAGAAAAAACTCCCCCACCAGCTCAAGTTAAATTAACACAATTATCATCCAACTTACCTCCTCAAGAAACAGAAGTTCCAATAAAATTACAACAAATGTCATCTAACTTACAGCCTCAAGAAACAGCCGAATCAAAAGATAGTCGTGTTGATTCTGATGAACATGAAGAAGATATAGAATATGATGACGAAGAGTTATACGATGATGAAATGTTAGATGAGGAGGAAGAAGAGGAAATTGGCGATGATGAAGAAGATGAGGAGGACCTCTCTGATGTTGATGATTCTGAGTTGATGAATAGACTGGAAGCTAAATATGGACGACTGCCGGCAAAAGAATTCGAGAGTGACGAGGATGTTGAAGATCAATCGTGGACAAGTAAATTGTTTATTATAAATACATTCTTTTCTTTTATCTTTTTAATATAAATAGAATCAACATAAGGCTTACATAATATATATGAACCACGATAAAAATTATTTTGAGGAAACGAAAAAATTTAACAGCTCTTGAAGAATTAAGCCTGGCTTTAGTGTAGATTTCTTATATTTTCCATTCGTTTTAAAACACTTTATATTGATGAAAGGAGTACTGTTAGCTGATAATATATGTATATATATAGGGTTTGTTTCATAATGTCTAGGTAAATATTGGCGCATGATCATAAGTTCAAAGGACCAAAATTCACAACTGCCTTATGCCCAACATAAAGGGTTATAAATACCAAAATTATTTTTTTAACTTATGGAATTATGTAGGTACAAAATGTACATATCGTGTCAGATAATTTATCAGAAATTTACAAAGAAATTGAAAAACAAACCCTTAGTTAAATATGTAAAATAAAAACCTTGAAACTTTCCGCACGACAACAAAAAGTATACAAGTACTCCGTTGTTTTGTACACTTTGGGCTTATTCCATAATGTCAAAGACAAAACTTCACATGTTTGTCTTATGAACTTATGAACTATGACCCACTTGAATGAGTTATCGATTAACAAATTAATTTTTTGAGCTTGTGAACTTATGACAGTTCCTCAAAATGACGTATATGTTGGATAACTGATCAGAACTTTATTCAGGCATTGCCCTTATTGTTTAAAGGTTACAAACTAATGTTCATTGAACCAAGGACATGACATAATTAAAAATTATTCGACGCTGTGGACTCTTCAGAATCGCATGGCATATGCTGAGTTATATAGAATTGTACGAGCTATACTACGCTGGCATGATAAATGAAAGCTTGGGGTCAAACCATACACATATTCTTGCCAGGGCTAAATTTTGAGTATAGTTCTATGTTTCGAAAATTTTGTACATGATGAATGTGTTTGTAATTGCTCTATCTACAAGTGAACGGATTCGTTTTAAGTTAGTACATAGCATGTTTATGTAATTCCTTGAAGGTACAATTCGAATTCTTGTTTTAGCTCATCAACGGGAAGCTACCATAAAATAATCTATCTACTCTTTAATGATGTCGTTGTATCACTGTATCAATAAGCTATTACCATTAATCTTTAATGCTTTGTAGCTTTGAACTAGCCATGTATTTTACTAGCGAAACTATCCATACTGCAATATGAATGGAATAATTAATTGGCAATAAATGCACTGTGTCCTAAAGATCTTTTGTGCCCCCTTCAAGAGCCGGATGAGGCTATTCATTCTATAACTCTCCCTACAAATTGATTATTTTCAGAAAGCGTAGTTCTCTTACATCTGGTGACGTCCCAGATATCTATTTGATACATTTTCCTTATAATATGTAATTGGGTGTTCGCTCTAAAATGTTGCAGAATCTACAAGTTGCATTACTCACTAAGCCGTGATTATTTCCGTTATAATTCTCAGCTCTGGCCCTGTAAGGGCGTTTGTTGCTTACTCCAATAAGAGTATTTATAAAATAATAAAATAATGTAATTGTAGAGTATGAAACTATCTATTTTAATTTTTTGTTCGGTTAGTTAAATAAAACATTAATTAGCAATGAATGAATAAAAATAACAAATTCAAAATCAGGTAAACCATGCAAAAAAAAAATTCTACGACAGCAAAACAAATTGAATTGAAGCATTCAGCTGCAAGGTATCTGACCATTACATTTGATTAACTCAAACAAAATTATCGATACAAATGAGTACTTTAAAAAAAATTTAAAAAATAATATTATGTCTGTTGTCATTTCTTGCAATAACGTAATAACGGTACTTCAAAAAAATTTCGCGAGTAAATCTCGAGGCCAAAAACATAAAGCTGTAGAATGGCTTTGGTTCAACTCAATTAGACCACTAATCACAAAGATACAGCTCTTCAAAAAACACTACAACAAATAGGAAAGACATGTGTTCCTTTAGTTTTTTGACTAGTTTATTTTTTCAATTAACAATTCCTTAGAGCACCAATATCTGTATTCAATATTTGGTAAAAAAATCTTTTTAATATCTTTGTTACTCTCCGAGATACCCTTATAAGGTTGGATGTTAATCATTACGGGTTTTTCATTGTTTCTGAGGTTTAAGGGTTCCTGATAAAAAAGTATTTCTCTTCTTCCAAATTCAGTTTAAACCTTTCCAATATGTTTTGTATTCTCTGAGAAATCCCTTCTTGAAATTCATGTGTTTAACATATTAAACCTTATTTTACTCTTCTTTTAAATTATGAAGGTAAAAAACTAAGTAAGGATTTTTCGAAGACAAATAGATTTCGGAAAGATTTAAACTGAATTTTATTATTATTATATTTTTTTGAAAAAGTTTACAACTAGTTGGATATGTAGGTATCTTAAAAAATAACGAAAAATCGCGTTTCAGTAATGAAAATCGGCATTTCTCGATTGTACTGAAAGCTTAAGGAAAATAGTATTGAAACAGACTAAAAAACTTTTTTTTAAACCCCAAAGAAAATACAAACACTGAAAATAAACATTAATGTAAAATAAGTCTAATGGACGGATAGGAATTTTTACAGAAGTGCACTTTTAGTAAACCCCGTCTTTTTTCTATTAAATTCGACATTCGAAAAACCAACTTAACTCTAAAATGTCTTTATATGCACGTTGTTCACTCGTGTAAATATCTGTTAACTTGGTTTTTATTTTATAATATACATAACGTAGCTTAGACAGCATTAATTTTTAATAAATTTTTAGCTTAAGTTAGTACAATTTTTATTATGTTTTGATAAGAAAAAAATCTTTCGACGTTTGTTGAAAAATAAGGAATTCAAAGAACCCTGAAAAATTGAAATTCAAGAATTATTGGTACAAGTCTGAAATTTTTTGGTTTTCTTTTTTTCTCACTCATGCTTGCTCCGCTTAGGGTATAAATACTGAAGCAGACAGTATTTATTGCATCCAAAATTTCAAAGCAAACAAGTGCGCTCAGCATATTTTTGTACTTTTCTTGTTGTGAAGATATGAAGTCTGAATGTTCTTATCAGTGCCGTAGCCAGGATTTTGTTTTGGAGGGGGCTTGCTTCCAAATTTTACGAGAAATTCTTTAAACAAAAAACTAAAATTATACCAATTTATTGATTTTTATTAGTTTTTAAATATGTAGAACACACTTAAATATTTTTTCTGTACACATTTTCTTAAAGCAGAAGACGTCTTGATTTTTTACTTGCGATTGTAGGTACTATAGGGCAAGTTTTGGATTCGTGCAAAAAAAAAATTTCGAGATAACAATCAAACATGACATTACGATGATAGAGAACATGAAAAAAGTGGGTGGCACAATTCTGTCTGTCTGTCTGTCTGTCTGTCTATCTGTCTGTCTGTCTGTCTGTCCGTACCTCAACCTACAGCCTAAACCACTGAAGCGATTTTCTTCAAATTTTGAACTTAAGTTTTTTTTGTAACTCTCCAGAGGGGAAATTGAAATTTTTTTTTTAGCTCAAAAAATAACGGTACTTGCCATACAACCGTTAAGGAAAAGCTTATTTTGATAAAAAAAAATCAGTGTATTACTGTAGATATGATGTACCTTTTAGTAAGAAAAAAATCACCAAAAACATTTATTAACGGTACCTGCCATATAACGGTTTTTTTGATTTTTGGTTTTCTCATTAACCGCTCTTCCGATCTCAATAAAAATTTTTTCGCAAAAGCTTTGTTAAAATATAAATAAAACTGCATACCAAAATTTTTGAAAAAATAAATTTTGGATTTTTAAAAAAAGATTCAAATTTTTTTTTTGAAAATTCAATATCTCAAAAATGGGTTGATGAATTAATTTGAATTTTCAGTTTTAAATGTATATTAATATATACTCAAAATTGGCATACCAAATTTTTTTTTTTGAAAAATGTTACAAGAATTTATATATAAAAAATTAATTTTTAAGAAAACGGCTCCAACGATTTAAAATTTTTTTTTTGCATATATTCATATTTGTTCAAGTAATCAAATGGCATACTTTTTTTTGAGCTCTAAGTTATTTATCAGACTGTTTATACAATTAATAGAACGATTTAAATGCTTTTTATACTTTTTCTATAATTACTTGAATATTTCTTAAAGTTCTTAAGTCCCACACAACTTGAACATAAGAGCAAGTACGTGCGATCCAGTCGTGCATTTTATTTCACATGACTTCAATCAAGTTATCTGGATCCACATTAATATGCGAATGAACAGAATCAGCAAGAGAGCTTATTTTTTCATTCCCCATAACGCTTCGGGATACTATTTTAATCCTTTTCATAGTTGAAAAGGTTCTTTCAACACCAGCTGTGGTCACTGGAAGCGTGGCAAAAACCGTAAGCAAGAAGTTTATACCTCTATAGTAAGGCTATACCTATATCAAGCAATTACAAAACTTCGGTAGAAAGATCCCTCGCCAATATTTTTCCGCACCAAAGAATGTACTCAGCTTTCACAGCTGACAAAGAAATTGTATTATCAAAATCATATGTTAGTTTTTCCATTTCGTTCACTCGCTCAACTGCGGCAAAACCAGGGAGAAGAGCTTGAAACGATGCGATGGTAGAACGTCTTCGTTGTCCATGAATCTGTCCGTAAGATTTTGTATTAACGAATTTTTGCAATGAATCAGTTTAGACACTCTAAAATAGGCTTCAGTAGAAGAGGTTTCTGGATTGGATCGCAGTGTTTGTTTCAATGAAGTTCTTGGAGCTCTTAATTGAACTTCAAATAAGTCTTCGGCAACTTGGGATATGCGGATTGAAAAGCCTCTCTGAAAAAATTTTCGGCATTTTCTCTTATGTTCTTAAGAGAATTCCAAACTTCTTTTGTGCGGTCGATTGCAGAAATAGCTCTGTAGGAAAACTGATAAGGGCAGCGTTAAACAGAATAGTTTTTCGCACACAATGAGGCTTACTAGGAAATCACTTCTTTGGATCGCTGCCAAGTGTTGATGCTTTCGACGACATATCGCCCACGTTCTGCTCGTTATTTCTTCAAAACTTATTGAGATGCATTTGAAAAGCTCTATTAAGGAAATAAAACTGTCATGCATTTCAATGACTCTTGTTTCACATAGAAGTAGAAGTCGAGTTTTTCGGCTCTCTGGTGCGTGTTTTTTAATGACAGTTTAGAAAGTTATATTTGCATTTGAATGGTTGTGGAAGAAATTAGCTATTTCACTTACTACACCAAGGCAATTTGAATTGCAGGACTTGACATGGCATTAGACAGAGCCATGTTCAAGCGATGGCTTGCACAGTGTACATACCAAGCGTTTTGATACTGTTGCATGCCTTATCCTGCACTGTACTCCACTTAAGTGACCTGCCATATTTGCGGCTCCATCATAGCCTTGGCCCACACAATTCTTCATATCAAGATACAGCTCTTCACATCGCTGCAGTATGGTTTTTGTCAAGTTTTCAGAAGTTTAGTCATCAACAAGAACAAAATCTTCCCGAAGCATACAACTTTTGGGATCTGTTAAACAGTCGATATATCAAAGGCATATCGAAAGTTGTTCACAGTCGATATATCAAAGGCATATCGAAAGTTGTTCACACCCAGTAACATCCATTGTTTCGTCAGCGAGGATACTGATACAACTTGAACTTATAGCCCGTTTAGTTATTTCAGTTGTTACAATATCAGAACATATCTCCAGGATTTCATTCTGGATATCTGGACTCAAATAATTTAAATTTTAAAAAGCTAAGCTTAACAAAACCAAAAGGGTTTTAATAATGATAAAAATTTAATAGCCTTATCGTACGCTCCGTCATAATAGATTTATACTACGAATCCAAAATAAGGATTAAAACTCCCATGCCGTAACAAAAATATCAGGTAAAATTCAAAGTTCGTGAAAATTCACCCGAACTATCCCCGGGTTCATAAAATACATTTTACTATGAGAGCTTATACTTTTTTGTGGGATTCTTCCGTATGTATTGCGTAGGGATCTGTGGTTGACCATCTATTCAAAAATAACAACTTACCACATTCACGGGATTTTATTGTAAACAACTTTAAATGGATCATTAAAGATTGGAAAGTATTGGAGTGCTTTTATATTAAAGGGTGCAATTGTGAGAGGGTGGAATGGTGGGGAAATTGACCATATCCAATCATTTGCAGCAAAACTCTTCATATCCAAATTTTATTGTTAAATATTTCTTAAACAGAACTTCCAATATTTTTTTGCTCTTAATCATAACATATAAATATAAAATTTCCGCAAGCTGAAAGTTATTTTAAATCATATGTTTTGGTAACGCGCATATCACTATTTTTATTTATTTTGGTTTGTTTTACTCTGAAATCTTATAGAATTTGTGGTTATTTTAATTTGCAATTTTTTGGCAATAACTGAAGTCGTTTACTGATTCCAATTCCAAATCAAATAAAATGTAGGTATACCTACATATGTAGAATATTCTCCTCATTTTAATAGCTTTTAGAGTTAAATAAAATACCTAAAGAGTCTTCAAAATTCAATACAAAATTGTAAACATATCTAAATAGTCTCTTGCTTTTTAACGAAGTATTTTCAAGTAGTTGAGAACTTTAGCTAAATTCAAATAAACTATTCCTACCTGGATAGTCTCCTTATTTTAATAGATTTGAATTTAATATATTAGAAAGGCTTAAAGTTTTGTTTAGATTTTCGGGTGGGGCTTCAGCCCCCCAAGCCCCCCCTCTGGCTACGTGCCTGGTTCTTATAAAATAAAATTTGCGTATTTTAAATGATATTTTCCTTAATGTTATTTTAATAGTAGGGGAGCCCACGATGCTAAATGTGGATTTACTCGAGCGTCGTTGGGACCTAATGGATTTTGAAGATTTGATGATAGAGAGAAAAAAATGACAGTAAAGTATACCGTTTCATCGGTGGGGGGAGCAAAAAATGTTCAAAAATGTTAAAAAAAACAGGCACGTGGACATATTCGAGCGCGTCAGATATTGATAGTGTATATGGCCTGGGTCTTTCTAATAACGGTGGTATGTTAATCTGCCGGTTTGGGTGGTGGGGATGGCTGTATGCAAGTGTAGAAATTGGAAAACAAATAGATTTACTCGAGCGCGTCAGATTTTAATAGGGGATGTTAAGTGATCCCCAAGGATGCTCACATTCAAAAGACTGACGATTCGGATGTGACGCAAGCTTGCGGCAGCTTCTTGAAAATGCAAAAAAAATCGCCATTTTAAAATACTCGAGCGCGTCAGATTTTGATATATGTATATGGTTCAACTCGATGTCCTACATGTGCTGAACCTTAATCTGACAATTATCTGGAAGGGTTTTCTTAATCTGACGATTTGAAAAGAAGAAACATTTTTATTCAGGATTTTTTTTCAATCACTGGGGAGAGTATAATAACTTGGGCACCAAAAATTGAAAACGATTTTTTTTTAGAAGGGTCAAATATGGACAAGAATTTCTTACTATGGGAGGGGAATCTATGTCGCCCCGTTTAGGAGGTAGAGGCAATTTTTGAGAAAAACGACTTAAATAAATAAAAAAAAAATATTAAAAATCAGCGACAATACTTAAAATGCAAGACAATAACGGTTTTAAAAGTCAGAAATCTATTCTTTTATTTTACATTTAAATTAAATAATTTATGTCAATAGATTTCAAAATATTTGCATTCAAACTCAAAATTTCGATACAAAACGCAAATAAAATGTTAGGGTCAAATTTTCTAAACATTGTGAAGTGAAAAACTAAATTTTCTTTTTGTAGTCAATGCTCATATTAATTTAGAATCGAACACAAAAAACCGGAAGTTTCTGTGGCTTCTAGTTTTTGAGAAAATTGCAAGTTACTGATACATACTAGTTTTTTGAGATATTTTTAATTAGCTTGCACTGCCAGCAATCCGGCTGCGTTTTAAAAGTAAGATATGTATGCAACCGCCCTGCTTGGGCTCACTATAGGATTTGGGGTATGTGCGAGGTTCGGTGTTTGCCAAATTTCGTTTGCATTTAATAACTTTGAATGAATTCTCTGTTTCCAATGTCAATAGCTACTAATGGGAACAGCTACACAATGATATAATATTATAATCTCATAAAAAAGTAGTATCAGTAATTTACAATTTTCTTAAGAACTAGAAGACATAAAAGCTTCTGGTTTTTTGTGTTCGATTCAAAATTAATACGAGCATTGACCACACAAAAAGAAAATTTAGCGTTTTATTCCACAATTTTGAGAAAAATTAATCCAAACATTTTTTTTTGCGTTTTTTTATAGAAATTTTTAGTTGAAATGCAAATATTTTGAAAACTATTAATACAAATAATTCAATTTAAATGTAGGATTAAAGAACAGATTTCTGGCTTTTAAAGCCGTTATTGTTTTGCATTTTAAGTATTGTCGTTGATTTTTAATATTTATTTTTCCATTTAAGTCGTTTTTTTTCGAAAATCACCTCTCCCTCCTAAACGGGACGAGGAAAACGGCAGATTATACTTTTCCCGTTATCGTAGAATTATTTGTTCACAATAACAAAAAATCAATCGCGCTCGAGAATGTCCAAGTGACAATTTTTTTTTGCAAGTTTGTAGCCCTCCCACTACCTTAGGTCACACTCAAATCGTCAGATTATTGAAATACACACTTTTCAGCATGTAATTAACCTACCCTATCTTAATCTGACGCGCTCGAGTATTTCGAGCTATCAATTTTTTTTTACTAATCTGACAACCTGCCCTAGGCGCCTGGGCTCCCCTACTATAAAGGAAACCACTAAAAATGTATTTCTATTGGAAGGATTTGATTCCACTGGTATAAAAACTCAAGTAACAGACGTTAAAGCGAAAACCGCGAGACGTTAAAACGAAAACCGCGATTAAAGTTGCGGATTTAATTCTTGTTTTAAATTTGCGATTAAAATTGCGGGATTAATGAGTTTGGGTCCGCTTGAACGTTTGCCACTGGCATTTTTTTTCTGTGGAATCAAACCCTTTCAATTGAAATGCATTTTAGATGGTTTCCTCTAACATTCCATTAAAGCAAATTAAGCACATTTAAAAATACAGTTTTCGCGTTTTCCAGCAGTTGGATGGAACTAAAAACGTGTTTATGTTATACATATTTACGCTCTGGTAGTCAAGAGTTTTCGATTCCGGTATATTTCTAAGGTTAACATCAGTTATCTAAAAAAAATTATAAAAGCACAGCGACTTAAATCGCGTCTTCGGAGGTTTTGGGGCCAGTTAGACGTCTGTCACATACATGTTCGTACTCAGGGACCTTTCATTTGAGATACATTTCAAGTGGTTTCCTAAAATTCTAAAAACAAAAAAAAAAGTTGCAATTTCAGGGACGTCTGTCAGACGTTTCGGGCCACTTAGACGTTTGTCACGTAGTCGTACATATTCGCACTCATCAAGACATTTCATTTGCGATATATTTGAAGTGGTTTCCTTAAATTCCAAAAAAGCTTAAAAAGTTGGATTTTGTTAGACTTAGACACTTAGACGTCTGTCGTGTCCATATTTGTAATCAGTGAGTCGAGGGCTTCAGGATTACGCTTGAAGTGGTTTCCCTCACTAATTCAATGTTGGAAATGTTTTACTTTGATTAACTTTTTCTCATAAACTTTCTCAAGCTGGCTTTGCAACTGAGCAAATACAAAACAAAGTAGTGCGCACCTCCGATTCGGTCTTTTAGGATCTTATATATGTTGTTGCTCCAAGCACAAATGAATCTCCAAATTATAAAATTAAGCACCCACAAGAAAACTCGAATAAAGAACAATTCTTTTGAGTTCAAAAACTTAATTTTATTTCCTAAAAGGATAACAATATATTAATAACTTTAATAAATGATAAATTAATTCTTACAATTGGTATATCCAAAAAAAAAAGAAAAAATAACAATTTGCTTTGAGCAACGAATTTATTTAATTAATTTGAACTTGAATTATACTTTTTATACTAAGCAAAGATAGGTAATTAGCAAAAAGGCGGCACGAATCAACATAACCTTTAACCAAAAATTGAAGGATGAGAGCCATGAATGAAGTTTTTGTACTGCAAATATGAATTTATGTCACCAAAGTTTCATCTATGTTCAAATGAGGTTAAAAATCTGTTGTTACCTCTCTTTCTATTATTGTCTAATCAGTCTGAGTCAGGACATCTCAAAGTTACCAATAAGATTTTTTTCAAACTATACGCGTAAAATTGTTTTCAAATTGAATAATCAAATTTATTTTTAGAAATAAAACCACGTGGTGGAGGTCCTCAATCAATGGACGATGATGAATTTGAAGAGGAACTCAAAAAAGCAAACGAAGAAATGCTTCGGGAGGTAAGTGTAGTTTTCTATAAAAATCTATTATTTTTTCGAATAAATTATTTATTTATTCCTTACTTATTTGTTAAATCGTTTTAGTTCGGATACCAATAGAATATAATCATCTCTTTCATTGTATCCTATTTAAAATGCTCTCTTGAATTTTTCTTTTATAATATTAAATTTATTTTGTTTTATATTTTAACCTAATTTATTTCATTAAATTAAGAAAAAAATTGCATTTTGTTTTATATTAAAACCAACAAAATCAACGACACTTACATATTTGTTTTAAAACTAATTTAATTTTTCGATAAGATTCTTTTTTAGAGAAAACTCACCCACTGAATTTCTTTATGAATTCTATCAAAGACTTAAATTTGCATGTATTCTTAGTACTAAGTATTATTTTAAAATATTTTTTCTTTACAATAATATTAATAACAGCTAATATGAAGATATGATTTTTTTTTTTGTTTTCTGTTTTATTTCAACAACGCTCATACATAACATATTGCTTTTCCAATCGAAAAATAACGTGCTTCCGCTTGAAATTTGTGTGTTTCTTTTGTTTGTGTTTTATATGCTGTGATCACGATGTAGAATCTTAACTCAGCGCTAACCCTATTTGAATCCTTGTCACGAAAATTCCCCGACAAACCTGAAGCATTTCTTGGAAAAGCCAAAATTCTCGATAAACAATCAGAAATTCAACGCAGTAATTCTAAATTGATCCAAGCACTCGATGCATATAAAAGATACTTGGCCTTCGGTGAAGATATTCTTAATGATAAAGAATTTTCAGAAGTCGCTGAACGTTGTGTGGATCGAATGCGGTTTATGGGTAACATTAATCTGTTTTAGGGTATTTGACATGTAACAAGACATTAACCGCTTTCATTGCAGGTCTTCATCTGCAAGCTGTGCCGATCCATGAAATGCTAATTGAAAGGCATCCCAATGAAGTGTCGCATCGAAATCAGTTGGCAGTGACATATCTCATGCTGAATCGGTGAGTTAAGCTGTTGCACTGTACCATGTCCATCGATCTAGCTTATGGATTTGATAATAGTATCCAGCGTAATTACACAGTCTTTCAGATGCGAAGCATGCACTGGAAGAAAATTTATCTCGATGGCCAAATGATGGATTTGCAATGGCCCACTATGGATTTGTTCTTAAAAATCTCAATCAGAATCTTCATCTTGCTGTTGATTACCTGCGACGAGGAATTGATTCCCAGAGTGAAGGCACTCAAGATGGGCGATTTTACTTTAATCTGGGAGATATCCTACAAAGGTTAGGTCGATTAGAAGAAGCCCGTGAGATTTATAGGCGAGGAGCAGCTTTAAAACTATTTCTTTCTGAATACCAACGATCGCTGTACAATGAAGAATCGCTTAGAGCTCAGCCTTTTTGGTCTAAAAAAGAGACGGGCTATGAAGATTTCCTCAATCATATTGAGAAGAACTGGCGAGTGATTCGTGACGAGGGGCTAAGTGCATTAAATGCCAAAGGTGCTTTTGAAAATGAATCTGAGAATCTCCGAGATTCGGGAGATTGGCAACAATTTGAACTCTTTGCTAGGGGTCAAAGACGAAAATATAACTGTCTGGAAGCCCCTGTCACTTGTGGCATTATTGAAATGTTTCCGTCGGCTCGGTTTTGCAAACGAGGTCAAGTGAAGTTCAGTGTCATGAATCCTGGAACACACATATGGCCTCACTGCGGCCCAACGAACTGCCGGCTAAGAGCACATTTAGGTCTTAAAGTACCGCCAGGAACACTGTTAAGAGTAGCTGAAGAGAAAAGGTAATTTTTTTAAATGTTCCCCAGACAAAAAAAGAACATAAAACTAATTAAAAATTTTGCAGGACATGGCAAGAAGGTAAATTCCTTATATTCGATGACAGCTTTGAGCATGAAGTCTGGCATAATGGCAGCAGTCCACGACTTGTTTTAATCGTCGATATCTGGCATCCAGATTTAACAGAACAACAACGCCAAAGTTTAACACCTATTTAGGGATCCAAAGTTAACAAATAATTTTTTTTACGATAAAGTATTTTTCTTACGCAACCTTTTACAATAATCCTTAAGAGTTCCTACATTTTTATTCAATAAAATGTATCTGTTTGCTATTATTGTTAAAGACTATAGATTAATTTATTATTTTAATGTTTTTAAAAGGTAATTAAAAGATAAATAAAAATAAATGTTTTGTATCTCAAAAATAAAAAGAAAAACATAAAAATTTGAAAATATCAATCAACTGTGACTTAGTTAAAATTATTTACGAATGTTATTTATATTATCGTATAAATTTACAATGAAAATAAAAAATTTATTATATTTTTTCTATAAAGCATTATAATTTTTTTGTTGTTGAATGGAATTAAATCAAACCAAATTTTATGCTGAATTATATAAAGATTTTCAAACAACAATTTTGATACAAATTATATTTTATATTCTGTATAATTCTTTTTAAAAAATATTTTCATACATTGAAATCAATATCATTGAAATAGTTTTTGAATTCCATTATGAGTTCCTGTAAATCTAAGATTCAAAAGATCAGAAAAGTTTGAAATTGGTTCTAAATAAGGTTCAGCATTACAAAAGTTCAATAATATTGCGTATCAAAATTTTGAATCTGAAAAAAACCTTAAATAATTTTTTTTTGAACATTCGATATATCAAAAATAGGTTGTTTACTTTTTGTTGAAGTGTAGTTTTTATCCATACATTTATAAAAACCTTTAATTGGCATACCAACAAATAAGCAAATTTGGTGGCACAAAAGCTTGTGGATAAAAGAGTATACAACGCTCAACCATTTCTGTGTGCGTGTTGTTGGCAGAAATCGGGAGACGAAGGTCCATTCCCTTCTTCATGACAAAGAGATACTCTTGGAGGATTTTTGTACGTGGTAGAAGAGGAAAATTTAAAAGTGACGTGTGTGCAGGTAAAACCTTTTTAAAGGTCGTGAGCTGTTCTGATTTAAACTTGGGATCTGCTCTATCAATTAAAAAAAGTTTAATAAACAGCTGTTTAGATTTTTGTTTCTCTTGGTATTGCCAGTAATATAATCTACAATTATTGTGCTTAACAATACAAGTTTAAGTTTTCTAAATATTTGTTTTATTTATTCTATTAGAGGGTGTCAATGATGGAAAAATACTTAAAAATAATCCCTAGGTACATAAAATGATAAAAATGAAAATAAATTAGTTAAGAGGCATGTAGAGATACAAATGAAAATATTAAATTATAGTCTCAAAAATATAAATAAATCAATTACTAAGTATTTGATCCCATAGCTTTACTTTCGACACATCAAAATAATTATTAATTTGCACCGAAAATCCTTTGTTGGCGTTTTTAATCTCTTTGTAGGAACAAATTTTGTTATCATCGGTTCTTTCCAGAGCTTGTCGATTGCATTCTGCCAAACTTTCATCACTAGTTCCTTTAGGACGTCTTAGAAAAATCAAATAGGTATTAACTTGAATGATAAATATATAAATTTTTGTTTAGCACATACCCTGTTCTAGCAAATGACACATAAGTGTCTATCATTTCCTTCACAACTTTGGCTTCAACTGAGTTTTTCTCAAAGTCAACATTAAATAGCAACGGCGATCGAAAAAGGTATATAAGGTCATCACAATGCACAACACCATAGTTGTTGAAATTTCCTGTGTATAGTGTTGAATAGGAAAATGGTCCGCGGTAGTTGAATCGGTAGAGGTAAACTGGATTCTTTTTTAGATCGGCAGTTTCAACATAGTGTTTGATATTTTTGTAAAATGGATGCACGAAAGCTCGATCAGTGATGATCTAAAAAAGAAATTATATTATAATTTTTCTTCATTGCAGTAGCAGCAGCAACAAAATTTACATCAACGAAACTTTGAGAAGTTTTGTTGTTAAGTTCGTGGACTCCATTGAAGTAGTGATCAATAAGAGCATTCATTTTCGAGTCAATATCATTCGTAAAAGGAAACTCCATAAGCTTTCCAATGAAATCGTCAAAATGGTTATTGAAATCAATTCGCAAGGCTTCATTAGAGAGTATGGACAAAGCTCGGACAGCACCTTCGTAGGGTACCATGCCGGTCATCCAAGGTACTTGAGTGTAGCTTCCGCTAGCGATTAAATCAACTGGGTCAGTAGTCAAAAATGCTTCAGGAGAGGGTTCTTCAATTACTGGGCGGAATGTTGTCAAAGGATCAACATGCCAATATTTGAACCCATCACCGGATTCGATGATCTTTTTAGCGCTGGTTTTTCTCAAGGCTTCTGTAAGTTCTTTTGTGCTAATACTGTTTGCATCGGGAATTCCAAGAAGCTCAGCTTGTTTACGAGCCTGTACAAGTGGCTTAGCAATTGGAGTTGCATATGCTGCACCAGCATTTCCGCTCATTACGATTGCTCTTTGGAATAGCCCTATAGATTAAGGATTAATGGTGAAATATACGTATTTTTCAGCAATAAAAGTACTTTTTACCTGATGATAAATCACTCAATATGTGCATATGAACGGATACAGCTCCAGCACTCTGTCCGAATATTGTGACACTTTTAGGATCTCCGCCAAAGTAAGAGATATAATTCTGGATCCATTTCAATGCTAGATTTTGATCTTTAAATCCAAAGTTGCCCGGCATATTACTGTCTCCTGTTGACAGGAAACCTGAATGGGAAAAAAGATCACTAAATTGTCATAAAAGGTCGGATAGTCTCAGTAATTGGTTAGACATTTTTTATTTTTTTTTTCATATTTTTTTTTCAAGGTCACTGTTTAAATTGCTAACGAATTATACAGTGACATTGAAACAAGACTACAATCTAGCCTGCTATTTTTAAAATATAATCGTCTCAATTTTTTTTTGTTGTTGTAAGAATAAGGTATTAATTAATGAATTATTAGGTGTATTTATTATGTATGGACATTGGACATATCTGCTATTTTATTTGAGTTTAATTTATAACTTACCTAAAGCACCCAAGCGATAAGCTAATGTTACAACAATCACCTCCTTAGTGTCCATGAAATATTCTGGTCCATGAATTTGTGGGCTTGCAGTGCCAGAAAAGAATCCTCCACCAAATATGTAAACCATAACTGTAAGTGGTGTTTTATCTTTTTTCTACAAAAATATAGATTTCAATTTAAAATTTCTAATAATAATTCGCAACTAACTATAGGACGATAAATGTTTAGATACAAGCAGTCTTCCTCCCCACTGACAAATGGTTGTGGTAACAAGTAATTTTTTTGAATACAGTCAGGTTTGACTTTGGTTGCATCAAGAATACCTTCCCAAGGTTTTATTGGCTTTGGATTCTAAATAAATTAACAACAATTATGATGGTATAGAAAAATATGTTTTATTGATTTTCAAAAAAAAAGAACTTACAGCAAATCTCAATTCACCAACCGGAGGCTGGGCAAAAGGTACTCCCATAAAAGCTTCAAATTTATCACTTTGGAAGCCAGGCATGTAAGTGCCTTGCAAACAGCCCAAATCTGGTACACAAACATTTGGAGCGGCATGAACGATACCAAGACTAAACAGCAAAATTACGAATGCAGTCAAAAAGATCATATTTAAGCTTTGCCTGTTAACAAAAGAAAAATGTTTACAATTATTTAGAATTCAATTGTTAAGGAATGTATAAAACACACATACAATGAATAAAAATGCATATGTGAAAAAATAAAAATAGTTTAAATCCTAGTAGACAACCCCAAAGGAATTATTATTGATTTGTTTTCGTATTTTAGTCAATAATGTTATGTTAAACGACAATGTTGAAATAAAATCTTTTAACTATAAAAACATAATGACTAAATATTTTTCACTAAAAAAACTGATGTCATCGACTAAAAACTGATAAAAAAGATATTCTTCTGTTTAAGTGAAGCGAATGAATTACTTTTAAATAAAAGTTTTAAATGAATTCTACTCCATTTTATTGCGTTTCGGCCAGGTACAACAGTTGGGCTTATCTGTTAGATGCTGTTGTACCATTCTAAAATGCAAATTTGGATCAGTGTTTATCGAAATTTTTTAGACATTCACAGCATGAACACACTGTGAATTCTATATTTCTTGGTGAACGTGAAAAAAGAGTAAACAACGAATTACAAAGATATATGTATGCACATGAAGTTTCGCAAAAACCGGCTATTTAATTTTTGAGGCACACGTATTAGCAGTGGGTACATATTATGTAACTGAAAAATTACAAATTTTGGAGACCATTTTTTAAATGGCTTTTAGCGCGCTAGAATCACTTCCCGTCACAATGTGTTTCCGTTTCGAGGTGATCTCAGGAATTGTATATACAGGGTGTTACAGCCACCGCCGTCGCAGAGGAAAACTATGGGTTCCTGAGATTATTTTAAGTTGAGAAACTTGGGGGTAATTTTATCGTTTTCGCTTTGCTAGGAAGTTATAACGGTTTTTATGATTTTAGCGCCCGTTTCTTTTAATTGACTCTATGTGCCCTATTACACGACGACTTTAGAGTCATGACTTTTTTCGAAAATCAATGAGTGCGAACGAGAAAAAACATCTGATCTCACCTTCGCACTCATTTAATTTCGAAAAAAGTCATGACTCTAAAGTCGTCGTGTAATAGGGCACTAACTATGACCTCTTTGCCAAATTCTGACCCATTTTTAAAATTATTTTTTTATTTAAACACCAATTTGTAACCGTTCAAAATATGTGTAACAATTTTTCTTGTGCGGAAAACAGTTTTCCCGCAATTAATTATCAAACGAGACTTTTCTTATTTTCAGGTTTTATCCAATTTATGTTACATAATTAATTCAAAAAAGTATTGACTAAAGGCTCTCCCAAACCAACGCGAAACATTAGCAGAATGTTCTTTAACGCAAACTGCTAAAGTCACATGTCCGAAAACATCCCCTGCGGTTGAGTTGATTTTGGAAAAATGACGTTAAAAATATTGAGAAACCAGTGAGTGTGTTCGTACATAAATATAAAATGCGTTTGCGAATAAATTGAATAACGTTCAAAAAATCGATTTTGTGCAAGACAGGACGATTGCATATCTGCGTATAATGACGATCATTTGACGATAAAATTGACTTTGATTTGACTTTTTCGAAAACGGCCAAAGTCTGTGGACTTAAAGATAATTTCGGAAGGTAATTTCTTAGGAAATCGGTATATTTTTCACCGTTAAGTCGAGGAGCCATTTTCCAAGGTCTGATCAAAACAAATTTGAAAAGTTGGTATGCTGTTCCTCAAAAAAATTAAATAATTATTGTGACATTTTCTAGTCAACAAATAAATTATTTAAGAAGTAGGTACAGTACAAGAGAGCCGTTTAAAAGTGCAGACC
This sequence comes from Dasysyrphus tricinctus, assembly GCA_963921185.1. Classification (NCBI taxonomy): domain Eukaryota; kingdom Metazoa; phylum Arthropoda; class Insecta; order Diptera; family Syrphidae; genus Dasysyrphus; species Dasysyrphus tricinctus. The sequence continues at coordinate 98,913,000 of OY992531.1, forward strand.
ACAAATTACAACTAAATTTATTTTCAAACTGTGTAGCACGTGGTAACGTGAGGATTTTCCTCAGGCCAAAAGAGGTAAATGTGATAGCTATTTCAAATTTCACGTTGCCAAACATTCATTATCTCCCACAAATTATTCATAAAAAGAACTATTTTCAACAGATTGTTCGGTAATGTAAATTCGTACTTTTAATCCCTACATACATAAGTAATCCCTGATGGAATCGATCTAACGATTAGGTATTTACATATTTTCGATGAACATATTCAGCCTTCAGAAACTGCATATGAGTTTTTTCTGTCGACTCTGGGTTTTTGTTGGCCATCTCCATTTTTGGACTTCCTCAAAATGGAAACTTTAAAATTAACTATTTTTTTTTTTGAGGTTATGTCAAAGATAAAATATTTGCCAGTTTTTGACAAATAACTACAAGAAAAATTCCAGTTTGTCAAAATTAAGGTATGCTTGTCCAATTTTTTCAATTTTATTTTTCCTTATGTGTGTCACTTAAGCAGGCCATTCACGTTAAGACTGTCACATAGGCTGTCGATCGGACTGTTGCAACGACTGTCGAAAGTACGCACACACGTTGCGAACCAGTTTTACGAACAGTGTGTCAAAAAATTCCTTCAATTTGTTTTTTATTTATTTCGTCTCCTAGAAACAAAATAAAAACTATGAAGATTATTCGTAGACTGAGTAGTTCGGTCGCAAGGACTGTCTCAAAAACTGCCATTCACCATACGACCATTCGGTCGTGTCGCAAGGTTCGTTGAAATTTTCAACGGACTTCCAACATGTCGTTAGTCGCACGGTCCGATGTACAACAAGGACACTCACGGTAGAACCTGTCGCATACTACTGAAATTTGTCGAACAGTCCTTACGACAGTTTTAACGTGAATGGCCCGCTTAAGTTTTTCAATAGGTTTTGATATAGAGCTAATATTTAATAAAATATTTTGAATTTGTCACCTTTTTATCCAAAAATGTCACCTTTAGAAACATTAAAACCAAAAACCGATTAGTACCCCTTATGCTTCTTGTCTTTGGAGGTTAATATTAGCCAGTGAAATAAAATGTTTGAAATGAACTTTTTGCCAATGAAAGTTTGTAACATTATATGCGAAGTGAAATGAAAGTTTCAGTAGGATTTTAATAAATAACATTTTAACAGAGTTTTAAAGCTCAAAAATATCCTTGATGGCAGGTGGCAGGGAATGCCGTTCTTTATACACCATTGTATATTGTGGCATTCATACGACGAGTAAGAAATTTAAATTCAATGGAGCCATCGTAAGTTATAGCTCCCCATACCATGAAACCAGGAAAGTAGTACATATAAGCATAGCAATCGGGACCCTCCAAATTAATTTTTTTTTTCGTCTGAAAGGACTACAAGCTATCACTCCTTCGTCGAAATCTAGGCGTTTCGTCTTTCTAGGTTGGTTAAAAAGTGTTTTTTTCTAAGTCTTAGACAATTTATATGTTCAGCATTAGAAACAATTCTTTGCACAGTCCGCACGCATGCTTTTTTCTTTAATTTTGGCTGCAGAGTCAGGTGAATTAGTTGCGTGGCTCTAAATAATTCCCTTGTTAGTTTCTTTAATCTAAAAAGATAACCGGCCCTTCAGCCCTTCATATTTTTTCCATAGTTATGCTCATTGCGTAGGAATGAGGAAATAATTTTATGGCTGCGGTTAAGTTTTTTTTTGAAATTTGATGGATTGATTGACCACACTCACTATAAGCCTTTATTTTGTCCCTTTCGGACTCATTTAACGGTTATCCTTTTTCATTTTTACTAAATTTAATTGAAAATTATTCAAAATAAACTAATATTATAACTTTAATAAGAAAAATGCCACTACTTACAGGCAAACATTTACACTAAAGCATAGAGGTGCTAATCGGCTGTCGGAAAACAATACATTTATTTTTGTCACATTTGACGAAAAAAAGCAAAACAAGATAACGGTTAATTTCCAGAAGTCAATATTGTGTAGAGAGAGGAAAAAGAGGAGGATACAAAAAAAAAACATTGCGCATTATAGGTACATATAGGTACATATTCAGCATTCCGAGTTATGTATTTGAGTTTTCTCTGAAAGATTAGAGGGGGCGCTAATCGATTGTCGGGCAGTGTATGTAAATAGAATTTTCTAACCATCTACTTGTCTCTCTTACCACTTTCTGATCCTAGATCCTACCCTTATTTATTACTCCTGTGGAAAAAAATAGGAGATCAACAATCCAGACCAATTTTACGGGATGATAAATTCAGCCTACACTTAAATATTTTTTGATTTTAAACTTAGGCATATGCATAGTATAAGGTTAGGCCCCCTATGTGCCAACAAATATAATTTTTTTAATATATCTTATTAATTTTAAGCCAAATTGTATGCCTACCTACCTACACGTACATATATGTACACTGCCCGTCACTTGCTTAAGGCCACTATTTTCGCAATCGTTTTTTCTCGATAAATACCTGTGAGACATATTTTTCCTGGAAATTTTTTGTACCTGTGGGTAGATATACATATTGGCCAACAAAAATGGATAACGTTGAAGACGTAACTTGGAAAATCCATAGGAATTTCACAAGTAATATGAATGAAGTGCCAAAAATGGGTATTAAATATTGAGTTACTTGATTGGGGCCATTGCAAATATTGATCTGCAAAAGCTGAAATCGTGCATTTTTGTCTAACAAAAGTTTATAATAATTGAGAAAAGGTCAGAAACTATATTTTATTTCAAATTTTAAGTAAGAATGGGCTCGGGAAACACTTTGACGGTACAAGAAGTAGTGACAATAGATGATTTCAAGTAACTGGGAATTTAAGGACGTGGAATAGCATGGAAAATGAAGGGAAGTAATATCGCTGTGAAAAATTATCTAGCAGATACTAAGCACTATGGTAAAAAATGAAAAAGACGCAGAACAAAAGCAAAAACATTGGAGAAAAGTGGTAAATTCTGGAGAGTACCTCGAATTCCAACTATTATTGCCCAGAATATGGTAAGAAGTTGTGTATTAGCAAGTGTTTTGACGATTTTAAGGATAATTTAAACCAGTGATAACACCCACCGTAAGAAAATGAAAAAGAAACCAGTTTTACAGCGACGATACAAGGAATTTCATGTGAATTTCGCTAGGGACCTTGTTGCAACGAATGGGAATGGGTTGTCTCTTTGGATGAACAAAGGTTCAATCTTGACGCATCCAATGGTTGGAACTTCAATTCTCAGTCGTACTTGAGGTTCTACGGATCAGGGCGCTATCACTTATTATTGAATAATTAAACTGGAGTTTAAAACTACAAAAACTAACGGAAATAGTTACAAATATCTATTGGAATGGGCATATTCAAAGATGACAGACATTGTTCGACTTGTTGTACCTAGTATTTTATAACAAGATAATACCTCTATCCACACGTCCAGGTGAGCTAGAAGCTGGATTCAATCGAAAAACGGGAACTTTTGCCATGGCCAACCTATTCACCGGACTCAAACATCATCGAAAACTTTTGCACTAGGCTTTATCAGGTGTTCTTATGATGCTGGTATATAGTTTGAAGGCAGAGACCCCTTAATCAAATCTATCTGAGATGCCTGGAGTAAGCCCGCCTGGAAAAATGGCAAGTTTTCGAGGTTAAATCGAGGCACTGGAAAGAGGCTTCGGTAGGGAAAAATCTAGACAAGGCAAATTTGTCAAATACTCGCGAGGCCCGCGCTAGTAAAAACTTGTTGGATAGGTCTTGTTATCCCATCAGAAATACCCCATGTATGACAAAAACAAAAAACAAATATTTTATACCCATCATACAATAGTAAGAAAAATTAAATTTTCAACACTGCACAACTGTATTGCGAAATAGCTAAGTAGTTAAGGTATAGGACTAGCAATCAGAAGATTGCAGGATCAAATCCCAGTAAAGACAACATTTTTTTTTTGCTGTCTCTCGAGGAAAAGGTTACTTCACTGGCGAGGCCCTAGAGAATTTCTAGAGTTACCCTTGTTGGGCCCTTGCTAGTACCTATGTAAAACTTTCTAGCCCCTTGCCAAAAACTAGATTGTTTTTCCAGCCGGGAAATTTCCCATGATTTAAAAAAAAGCTGTATGACGCAATTCCAAATTTTCTTAAGGCCCTAATTACAAGAAATAGTGGACTAATTATTTATTGACAAAGAATATAATAAATAAATGTTTGAAGACAAAAAAAAGTTAACATTAGAGTATTTTTGATAATTTTTAAAAAGATTTTTTCGAGTGGCCTCAATTAAGTGACGCAATTTTGTATGCCATTTTTTGTAGTTCATTTATATAACTTGTGAAATTCCTATGGATTTTCCAAGTTACCCTTTTTTATTGGCCAGTTTGTATACCTACTCTTAGCTATCAAACATTATCTGGAAAAATATTTCTCACAGGTATTTATCAAGAAAAAACGATTGCGAAAATAGTGGCCTCAAACAAGTGACGCGCAGTGTACATACTTATACATATATATACGATATACCCACTATATTCATTAAAACAAATTCAATTCATTCACCAAACCTTATGTTTTTTTGTAATGAAATTCTTGTTATTTCATGTGTAGTGTAGGTTATGCTTAATATTTCTGTTTAGCTATGTATTATGTATACATACATAGTTACATAGGTTTTTGTTTTTGTTTGTTTGTTTACCCTTTAGAAGTGTGTTAGGCTTAATCTTATTTGTTTATTAACAACTGTCAGCACGTGTATAGTGATGAATGTGACAAGTTGTTATTTCCTAACAGATGAAAAACACCCGAAGAGAGTAAATAAATAATGTTTCAAATACATTCATCAAGCAGTAAGTACTAATAGCGTTTGATGGTATTTAAAAGTAAGACAGACAAATCTCCATAATAATGTATGCATATCAACATAACATAAATCAAGCTTATTTTTCCTAGTAAAAAATGCAGTATTTTCTTAAAGCAGTAGGTACGTCTGTCTCTTTAATAATATAATATTTAAAGTCACCTGGGAGAATTCTTATTCCTACTTACTTTCACAAAAAAAAAAAAATATCATAGAAAAATTAAATACAAATTCCACAATTTTTTTAAGAACAAAATTAGTCAGGCTTGTTGCTTTAAGACAAACTGCATTATTATTGAACAGCAGAATTTGTATTTTAGATATTACGTTCCCGATTAAACTCAATTTTTATATCGGTCACCCCTCATCTTATTATTCAAAATGTTTAAAAATAAATATAGATAGGAGGTACATTATGTACTTTGTACAAATTTAGCCCGTGCATTTAAAGCCATATTTTATCTATACAAATATATTTTGAATTTTTTCACTTTTACGTTTTAATATTATTTTTTTTTTTAGAAAAATATGGTGTTACAAATCAATAAACGAATAACAAAAAGGTATCGATCAAATTTTTACTTTTTGTTTTGTTTTTGACTGAACCCATTTCTTCAAGCCTTGCAAATGTTTAGGAAATCAGAAAAGAAATTGTCTTTTATCACAACAAAAAATTTGGTACAAAATTTGCTTTTAGCCTAACGCGGTATCATCTGATAAGAAAATAATTTACCTACCGCATTTTATCGATTACACCTAAAAATTCAGCTAAAATTTGGCCATTGGTCGTACTTCAGACTTAAGTAGCCTGTAACCATACAAAAAAAGCTTCACTTTCATAGAGTCTGTGAGAAGACTTTTCCCGTAGTCCTCGCACCCTTCCATCAATTTTGGGATCAGTCAATAAACATAAAATCTAAGAAGAAAATAGAAGCTCTCATTTTTATATAACCGGTTCAACGACGTGATTTTTTTCAAAACAAACTTCGTAACGGAATCTGAAAGTTTTATTTTTATCCTTCAAAAATAATTTGAAATACTCCATTCCACTTGTTCTTTCTCGGGAAATTATTATTTACTTTTTAGTTTCACCTGACTATACTTGATATAAAATATCCCACTTTTAGGAAAAATTCAAAATTTCCCCTTAACCAGTGGCCATAAAACGAATAATAGGCGTGTTTTATTATTATCAGGATTTGGATCTGGATTAACTTTTAGCATGTGTTACAAAAACAATTTTAAAATTTCCCATTACTTTGTTCTTGTTTTACGTGTAAAAGTTAATCCAAATCCAGGTCCCGATGATAAAAAAAACACGCCTAATATCTACCATTATCTTCAGCTGGTGAAAATAAATCCAAAATGAAACCGCTTACAGTTTTGTTTTTCCCTAAATAACAAGTTTGGTTCCACTGTGAGTGATTTTATGAGTAATTTATTCACTAAAAATCTTGTTGCGACTCTTACCATGGGCCTAAATATGTGTGAAACTACTAATAAATGTTTGACGAAAAAAGGAAATAATCAAATCAATTTTTTTTTTTTTAATCGAAGGCTGAAGGTTTGGTTTGCCATATTGCATGCAAATTTTCGAGGAACTTCGAATAATAAAAAAAAATTGTTCAAAAATAATTCCTTCAGAAAAACGGCAATTTTAAATAATTTTTTTTTCTCAAAAAGAGGAAAGAGCTATGAGGAAAACGTTTTGGATTGTACAAAACACTGAAAGCTTATATTTAGTTTGCTTTAAAAAATAAATTTACAACCCGAAAGCAACCGGCAACACAACAAAAACACTTAAGTGTAAAAAAAATACACAAACTTCTTGACTTTTTCATGAATCAATGTTTGCCCAAGAACATAGAAATTAGTGAATGAAATCAAATAAATCAAACGTTGAAATTAAGTATACACCATGGTCTTTAACATTCAGTGATAAAATTTTTACTTGCGATTATAGGTACTATAAGGCAAGTTTTGGATTCGTGCAAAAAAAAAAATTGAGATAACAATCAAACATGATATTACGATGATAGAGAACACCAAAAAAGTGGTTTGCACAATTCTGTCTTCAAACTTGGTACACATAGTGGCTTTTGGTGATTATGCCCACACGTTTGTTTCATTTTTTTTAGAACCAAAAATAACGGTACCTGCCATACAATTTTTTTTAGCAATTTTACATAATCGTATTTTTCTCAAAAACGGCTCAACAACTTTTTTTAAAAAAATTAAATAATTTTATTTTAGTAAGGGTTTTCTTTTGGTAGAAAACCATTTTTCAAAAATGGTTATTAATGATACCTCCCAAAGAACAATTTTTTGATTTTTGATTTTCTTCAAAACGGTACGATCGATTTCAATTATTTTTTTTTACACAGAAGCTGCCAAAAAATATAAATAGTTTTGTGTACCAAGATTTTTGAAAAAATATTTTTTGGATTTTTAAAAAAATGTTTCAAATTTTTTTTTGGAAAATCAAATATTTCGAAAACAGCATGATCGATTTTTTTGAAACTCGATATTTAAAACTTTTTTAGTACTCTCTAAAAATATTTTTTGAAAAAAATTTACATTTATGAAAAAATAACGGTACCTTCCATACAAAAGTTAAAAAACCGCAAAGGAAAATATTTTTTTGCTTAAAAACGACTAGTTAACATTCCCAAATGATGATTCATTTCATCATCACATAGTCTGGTGACTTTTATCATATAAACATCCTCTCGGATGTACAATTTATTAAATATAGTTCTCACGATCTGAATCAGATAAACAATCGATCACAGATCAGAATAATTATAATGTAAACATAAGTATCCATTTCAATGGAAGATATGCATGTTGATGTGAATTATTATTCTCACTTGATTCTTGTTATTAGATTAAGTCAGTTTAAGTTTGGACTTCAACGAGTAGAGTTTAAGTTTGTAACTCAACCAGTAGAGATTAAGTTTGTACTCCAACGAGTAAACTTACCTATAATAAAAATAATTATTTAACTTTTTTAAAAAAACTAAAGTTTTTAAATTATTTTAATTGGCGCCCGAGCAGGGACCTGTAATTTTATTTTGTACCAAGTGCTTTGATACGGTTAAATTAATTAAAAAGGGGTAAAATTAAACCCAACCGCGAGAATCAAAGTCGTTCAAATAAAAATGTGCATCCAAAGTGGTGAACACTGAAAGTAACTACTAGCACCAGGAACCAGACCAAAACATTAAATAGTACAAGGCCATAAGGTTAAACCAACCGTACTGAAAACCAACAGTAGACCTACTCAACGTAAAATACTGGGAGGCAAAAGGAAAGAAGCGTATAATTTCCAAAAGATCAAGAGAAGTACGGTTATAAAATCCGGAAAATCCATAGGGAGGAAAAATTACAAAGTCAAGTGAAAATAAGAATAAATGAATAAATTTTATAAAAAAATAATAAAAATTAAGTGAGATAATTAGAATATTATGTGGTCGAGTGAGGACCCAAGTGAAATAAAAAAAATATACCAAAAATAAAGTGGAACGAAGGAAGCAGAGGAAAATAAATTTTGATAGCAGGAAGCAGAGAAAAAAAACAAACAAGCAAGCTGGTAGCAGATATTATTTAAGTAAGAAGATTTATAAATATTTATAGCGATTAAGAAATATTTAAATTTATTTTATATTATAAAAAAATAAATAAAAAAGACAAAATGGCAATGACAATAGAGCAAATGCACACGATTATTGCACAAACAGTAGCAGAAAGTACACTAACATTGACTAAGAGAATAGAAGAATTGACAGAAACTTTAGGCAGGATAGCTCCGTTAGATAGCATAGAACCGTATACAGATGTTACAATCGATCCTTCAAATACTACAAGGGAAAGCTTAGAATTAGTAAAAAGTTTGCAACAATTTGATGGTGAAAACTACATTAGTTGGCGAACGTCAATTACACATTGTATGAAAGCATACGAGCACTGCAAGGGTAGTTCTAGCTATTTTACAGCAGTAAATATACTTAGGAATAAAATTATAGGAAAAGCCAATGATGTCCTGACATCACACGGCACACCATTACATGTAAACGCAATTTTAGGCAGACTAGATCTAACATATGAAGACAAAAGGCCAGTCCATATGTTACAGACCGAATTATCAAATGCAAGACAGGGTAAGCAGACTCTGCAACAATTCTCCGATCAGGTCAGTAAACTTCTTACATTAATAACAAACAAGACAATCATGAGCTACGGCCCTAGAACGGCTGAGACAAATGTTCTCATAACAGTAGCAAGAGAAAATGCATTAAGAGTTTTTGTAATGGGATTAAACCAACTAATTAGTAACATCGTGTTTTCACTAAATCCAGGTGATCTTCCTAATGCTTTAGCAAGAGCTCAAGAGATTGAGGTAAATCAATCTCAACGACTAAGAGATTTTAACTTTAATCCACATAGAATGGATAACAACAGAAATTTACCACATATTCAGGTACAACGACCAGTACTCCCGGTTATACCGAGATATAATAATAATAATTTTGTGCCCAAACTAAATTATGCACCACAACAACCAATGGACTTGGGAAGTGGGAATTACCGTCCTAAGCCTCAGACTAACAATTATAATCAAAATGGCTTCAATAACAGACAAAATAACAATCGGTTAAGTAACCAACGTTTTAACAATGAGATAAGAAACAATAACAACCCTTTCAAACGCGATAGACCATTGAGCGACCAGATACAGGCTAAGAGTCCAAGACTCAACCAATTGAATGAAGGAAATAATTTTTTAGAGTAAGGAACGACTTGCCCTTTATTAAGAAAAAAGATCCTAGGTCAGGTCGTAGTTATAGAATATTAATTGATACTGGGGCGACACATAGCTATGTCAAACCAAATGTTTTTCAACACAATAATTTAAAGATAAACACTAGAGTCAGAAGTGTGCATGGCACTAGTTTAATTAATAAATATCAGGAGATCAATATTTTTGGAATAAAAGAAATATTCTACGAGTTAAATGAATTAAAAGAATATGATTTAATATTAGGAATGAAAACACTTAAGAAAATAAAAGGGAAAATAAATATAGCAGATAGTACATTGGAATATGAAAAAGGCATAGAACCTTTACTATTCAATGACCAATTAATAAATAATTTGGCAATCTGCATGAGTACAGATGAAACCTATATTGAGCAGTTAAAAGGAATTTTAAAACGATTTCAAGGAATTTTTATAGAAAAACCAAACTATTTACCCTATAATACTAATGTTAGGTGTAGTATAAATACAACAAACGAACAACCGGTATGGCAAAGAGCCTATCCTTACCCACAATCTGCAGCAGAATTTGTTAATAAAGAAATTCAAACCCTACTAGCAAATAATATTATACGACCAAGTAGAAGTGCTTATAATAGTCCGGTTTGGGTAGTGGACAAAAAAGGATTTAATGAAGATGGCACAAAGAAACTACGATTGGTAATCGATTATAAGAAATTGAATTCATTTACTAAATCAGAAAAATACCCTATGGCGGAAACCTCCGTTATTTTTTTTAACTTGGGCAAAGCAAAGTTTTTCTCCACCCTAGATTTACAGTCCGGATTTCACCAAATCCTCATGCAAGAGGAGGATAGATCAAAAACAGCATTTTCAGTAAACAATGGCAAATACGAGTTTAATCGAATGCCATTCGGTCTGAAAAACGCTCCGGCAATATTTCAAAGAGCAATGGACGATATACTCCGCGAGTATATTGGACAGTTCTGTCACGTCTATCTTGATGATGTAATTTTTTTCTCATCAACCCATGATGATCATTTAAAGCACATAGAGCTTATCATCAAAGCTTTATCCGAAGCAAACATGAGAATAAGTAGCGAAAAGAGTAAATATTTCATGGAGGAAGTTGATTTTCTAGGATACATAGTATCATATAATCAGATTAAAACCCATCCAGATAAGATAAAAACAATCAAAGAATACCCAGAACCCAAGACTCTACGTCAACTCAGGAGCTTTCTAGGACTTTCTGGTTATTACAGGAAGTTCATTCGCAACTATGCTATGATTAGCAAAGGTCTAACTAAATTTTTACGAGGTAATGAAAACAAAAATAGTAAACAAATAAATATTCAGCTAGATAATGAAGGTAAAAAAGCCTTCCAGTTATTAAAGGATAAACTTATCGAAGAGGTAGTATTAAATCAACCGGATTTTAACAAACCATTTGATTTAACTACGGATGCGAGTAACTCGGCCATAGGCGCAGTACTCAGCCAAGATAAAAAGCCCATAACGTTTATAAGCAGAACATTGTCTAAAACCGAAGAAAATTATGCAACGAATGAAAAGGAATTATTAGCGATAGTATGGAGTCTCAAAAATTTGAGAAACTATCTCTATGGTCAAACTGGAATCCGCATATATACGGACCATCAACCATTATGTTTCGCCACTTCGGATAAAAATCCCAACGCTAAATTAAAACGTTGGAAAGCTTTAATAGAAGAATACTCTCCGATTATTACATATAAACCAGGCAGGGAAAATATTGTTGCAGATGCATTAAGTCGACAAGAGTTGAATTTAATGGAAAATAGTGACGTAGCTACAGTACATAGTACTCAAAGCAGTCCAACAGAGGAAATAAGAAGATTAGGAGGTATAATTAATAGATTTAGGAATCAGTTAATAATTAAAGCAGGAGATAACAATAATATCAGTAGCGAGCAAGTACATAAAGGATACTGGCGGCATACAGTGATATATAAAGATGAAAATATATTTTGTGAGTTTAAGGAAATTATTAGGAAAGGCATAAACGCAATAAATTCCACCGAGGAATTATTATTTAAAATAAAACATAAATTATTGAATGAATACCCAACTACTCAATTTGTGTATGTCACAAATATAGCAGAAGATATAACGGACAAAGATACACAAATAACTATTATAAAAGAGGAACATGATAGAGCGCATCGTGATGCAAGAGAAAATTTCAAACAGATTACCACAAAATTGTATTGGCCTGAATGCTTTAAACAATTACTTGATTTCACAAGAAATTGTTCCATATGCAAACAAAACAAATATGACAGACATCCAATTAGATATAGGATTGGAGAGGCTCCAATTCCGAAGGAAGGGGGGGAGCGCATACACGCGGACATTTATTTTATTGACAATGATCAATTTTTAACTATGATTGATGCTTTTTCCAAATTTTTAATTGTTAGGCATATAGAAAATAAAATTGATGCAAGGGAAAAACTGATTGAAGCCATACCAGTGTTTGGGAAAGTTGAAGTTTTAGTTACAGATAATGAAAAGACATTTTGCACACCGTCAGCAGAATTAGAATTAGAGAGATTTGGAATTAAACATGAAAAGGTTCCTCCAAATCATAGCAAAACAAATGGGATGATTGAAAGAGTGCACAGCACGCTCACAGAACTTATTCGTATAACAAAAACAGAAATTCACGCGGATACAAAGGATATTATGCCAATTGTAGTGAAGAAATACAATGAATCTATTCATTCGGTTACAGACCAAAAACCATTAGAAGTCTTCCACAATTTTGAAAAGTTTAAATCATTAACTAAAGTATTAAAAGAAAATCAAGACAGGACTTTAACATATTTTAACCAAAAGAGAACAGAAATTGAATTTAAACCAGGACAGAAGGTTCATGAAAAATGTACACGCAGGAAAGGTAAAGTTAAACCTTTATATAAAGAACGTGTTGTTAAGGAAGATAGGGGCAGAATTATAATAGACAACAAAAACAAAGTTATACATAAAGAAAATTTAAAAAAATAAATAAATTTAATTACAGATGACTAAAAGCCATGTACCGATATTTTTGGCATTACTAGCCATAACATCTGCTCAGGTGCAGATAACGAATTATAGTACGGAGGAATATATCCTTATAGAGGATGGACCTGCTGCATTATATGAAAACAGAGGTGAAATTTATCATGTAATAAATCTAACCTGCTACAAGAATATTCTAGATGCAATAAGAGATAAAGGTTCTAGGTTAACCAGAGAAGTGTTAACAAATTTTGACACAGCAGAAAAATTACTGAATCAATTAATAATTAGAGATAGATTTAGAAGGGGTATAAATGAAATTGGTACTTTATGGAAGTGGATATCTGGAAGTCCAGACCATGATGACAAAATAAGAATTGAAACAAAGCTACAAGAACTAATTGAATCAAACAATAAACAATATCAAACAAACTCACAAATATTTAAAGCAATAGAAAAACTGAGAAGTGAAGACAACAGTATTGACAAAGAGGACGGACTTATTGTAAGATTTTTAATTGAAGATTTACGAGATATCATTAATACCATAAATTTAAGTAAAAACGGTATTTTAAATACAGTCATTATGAACATAGAAGATTTAGACAAAATTATAAGAACAGAAACAATGCCAGTTTCAATTACAGATGTTTTAGATGCATCAGATTTTAAAATTATACAAAATAAAGAGATAATTTTGATTTATATAGAATACCCTATTGTTAAGGAAATAAATACAAAATATATTGTAGAAAGTATAAATATTGGTGACGGAAAGTTAGAGTTGCCAAAACAAATTGTAATGCATGATAAAAAATATAATATGGCAAACTGTAAAAAAGAACTGAATAATGTATATTGTAAACTAAATAACGAAACTAATTGCATAACCGATTTATTAAATTATAACAAGGCAAACTGCCACAAAATAAAAGAAAAAAATCCGAATTTAAAAATAATAAAAGATGGCATAATTGTTGTAAGTGGAGACACCACAATTAATAGAAAAGAATATAAAGGAACATATCTTGTTCATTTTAAGAATAATGTAACCATTAATAATAAACAGTATGAAAATAAAAGAACAAAAATTGTTAAACACATTAAAGAAAATGTGCCAATAGAAATTAAGATATTAAAGTATTTAGAGTCAAGTGATGAGGAATTGAAATTTACAAACATTGATCTTGTTAAACCATATATAAATGATATTAAAGAACACCCTATATTGTGGGGCATAACGTTAAACATAATAGCTATCCTATTAATAATTGTAATTTTTAAAGTTCTAAAACTCATAAAAATCAAACGGGAAATTAAAAATAAAGAAAATTTTGAAATATCAACATTAAAATGCATACACGAAACAAAAAATATAATTGATGAGCGATCGGGACGATCACTTTCGAAGTAAGGGGGGAGTTAACATTCCCAAATGATGATTCATTTCATCATCACATAGTCTGGTGACTTTTATCATATAAACATCCTCTCGGATGTACAATTTATTAAATTTAGTTCTCACGATCTGAATCAGATAAACAATCGATCACAGATCAGAATAATTATAATGTAAACATAAGTATCCATTTCAATGGAAGATATGCATGTTGATGTGAATTATTATTCTCACTTGATTCTTGTTATTAGATTAAGTCAGTTTAAGTTTGGACTTCAACGAGTAGAGTTTAAGTTTGTAACTCAACCAGTAGAGATTAAGTTTGTACTCCAACGAGTAAACTTACCTATAATAAAAATAATTATTTAACTTTTTTAAAAAAACTAAAGTTTTTAAATTATTTTAATTCGACTCATACGATTTTGATTAAACTTTTTCAATTTTTTTTTTTTGAAAATTCGGTATCTCAAAAACGAGTTGACAATTTTTTTTCAAATTTTGTTATTATATACACATAAATATATACTTTAGATTTGCATACCAAGATTTGTTCTTAAAAATGTTTTAAGAATTTTATATATAAAAAATTAATTTTCTTAAAAACCGCTCCAACGATTTTAAATTTTTTTTTCCCATACAATTATATTCAATCAAGAATTAAGATGGCATTCTTTTTTTCCACCTCAAACTGTCAAAAGAGTTGTTTTATCCAATTTAGATGTCGTATTTTATGCTTCTCTCATAATTTCCATGTTTTTATATACAATTTTCTTAAGCCCACAGTGTCTTGAACATAAGAGCAAGTACGTGCGACCCAGTCGTACATTTAATTTTCAACTCACTTCAAAAAACATAAAACTGAAAATAAAGCGCACTGAAAATGCAGGCGTGCCTACTAAATTGGTCTAGATTCTGACTAGCTGTCCGAAGAGGTGGCGTGGTGGGGGTCAACTTTGAGACTGGTTTATGATAATACAGTTAATCAGCCACAAGCAAAACCAAAGTGGGGGTCTTTCACAATAGTTTGATTTTTTTCAATTTTGTCCGGTTTTTGAGGTGAAATGCTCCTTAGTGCGCTGGTGGATGGTCGTGGGCAATGGCCCAAGCATGTAATTTTTATGTAATTTTTTTAGTTTTTTTATTGATTTAAAATCAAGATTGTGACGCTTATACATGACGTAGAATAATAAATGAGGTATTAAAATAACTGTTTGAAGTGAAATTACTTCCAACTGAAGGTAGTTTCCTTAAATCCAGATTCCTTAAATGCAAAAGAAACTTTGCATACACCCAGCTTCGCACTTTCTCCAAATCTTATAGTGTGTCCAGACAAGGAGTTGCAAGGGGGGCAGCATGCCCCCCCATATATACCTCACTGTTTATTCGCCGTAGTGCTTTGCCTAATATAAATACAGTGCTAGCAGCCAGCATTACGGCGAACAAACAGTGAGAGGTATGTGACCCCCTGCTTCGGCACATTATAGGATTTGGGGTAGGTGCGAGGCTGGGTGTATGCAAAGTTTCTTTTGCATTTAAAGAATCTGGATTTATAGAAACGCAATTTTACATTTTTGTAATTTTGATCATATCATAGGTGGGAAATAACTTCACACAATTTTCAGATGAAATTATAACTCATCTTCAGTGGGAATAACTTCACTTCAAAAAAGTGAAATTATTTCCCACTAGTGGTGAAGTTTTTCCCATGTAAAGTTATTTCCCAGTGAAGTTATTTCCCTGCACCGTTTTATGGGCTTGAGCATTTAATTAATTCCCGACTTTATTCAAAAGAGATCTAATGAATGAAGCTGAAAACAAACGAGGTCAACAGTAAAGCATATTCTCAATACTCAATTCTGCAACAATGTCGATGCAGTGTTGTCACTTCCAGTTTTAAAAAAGTGGTAGATAAGTCTAAAAAATAGTGGTAGATCCAGATTTTTAGTGGTAGATTTTAATTTCCAAAAATTAAATAAGGAAAAATGTATTTTAGTCAAAGAGAACCAACTAATTCATCGAAGTATATGGGTGATTCTACAAAAAGTAGAAGAAAATGAAGATATTTTTGGAAAAAAATGGACTATCTCTAGTTGATTTAGAGCTTCCTTTCACATCATTGAAAGCGGCCAGTCAGAAAAATAAAAAACAGCAACTTTATAATTTTTTGATAAACATGTGTTTAGAGGACAAATTTTTTTTTTTTAATTTTAAGTCAATTTTTTAGAAAATCGTTCCCCCTGCCTAATGGGAGAAATATAGTCAACTGTATAAATATTCTTTTACAAATCTAAGCCACATTGATAATAAGAGCAAGTTTGTATTAACAAGTATTTACAAGGAAAAGTAGCATTAACTGAACACTTTTGGGGTCTTTCGATAGACAGTTAGCCGTAAAAGTGCAAGGGGATTGGTGCCAGGAGACTGAGTGTTTTCAAAGTTTTTGTGTCAAAAACATAGTTATACGCATTGTACGAAAAAAATAAAAAAAAAAATATAGCTATTATAAGGGATTAGCCATATAATAATGCTAGAAAATATGCCTACTTATATAGATTTTTATCCTGTAAATACTCATCAGAGGACTGAGAAACTGAACGGACAATCCAATACCTGTAGGTAGCACAAATGCCTTCTTAACTAATTAAATAGCGAATGGACGTGAGACACGAATACCTTTTTATTTTCACTAGACTTAATGCTTCACGCTACCAAATCTGAAACTTCTATAGTTTTCAAAGTTAACGATATTTTTGCCTGTACAAAGTTTAATTAATTTTTTGTTTAAATAAAATGATGTGGTATTTGTAATAAAAATGTTTTTGTATAATAAAAAGATTTCTTATTATTTAACGTCATAATTGAGGGTTTATTTTGGTTTTAGAACTAAAATAAGAGAACTGCAATAATTTTTCATTTCGAGAACGGGCTGAGAATCAGACACTTTGAAGAATGTTTTGATTAATGAAAATATATCAGATCTTGATAATTTTGTCTGGGATATCAATAAGAATTATAACTATAAAAATATATAACTTTTAAAGTTTTTAATATAATCAATAGATTTAGGGTTTATCGTTCAACACTTGTTGGAAATTAATCTTAGACATTTTAAAAAGATTTAAAGAAACACTTGTTTTTCCACAAATGTAATAATTTATTTTATAAGTTTTACCAACGCGTTTCGTCTTAGTTAGGATATGAGTGCCCTGATGAAATCCTAACTTAGCCGAAACGCGTTGGTAAAACTCATTAATAACATTATTACATTTGTGGAAAAAAAACAATTGTTTCTTAAAATCTTTTTTAAAATGACTTTTAAAAATATTAAAAAGGCAGGTTTTCTTTTATTATTAAAATTTAAATCATGTTTTGTGTATCACAATTTTTAAGCAAGTTGACAAGGAATATTTAATTCATTAGTTTAATAATGTACCTATTTGATAAGATCAAAGAAAAACAATTTTAAGTAACTTTTGTTCTATTATTTCTGAATCTATTTATTCACTAAAGCTTTGAATGTGGTGATCAAAATTCAAACCAAAAAACATATCAGGAAAGCGTATCATGAATTGCTCCTAGGGCACAGGGCACACGTTGCGTTGTCGTCGAGGACGGTAGCGATAGAAGTTTCCCCTTTTTCCCAAATTTTATAAACAAAGTTGTATGACACAAGCTTTGAAAAAATCTACTAGATTTCTATTTCGAAAAGAAATCAGTTCTAAATAATTCCAATGTTGCATTCAGGTAAGTACACAGAGACAAAAACTCACAGGAATTTTTGCTTCTACTGAAAAATTTTGGGTTTTTTTTTCATGAATGATCGGATTATCTTTGAATTTCAAATTTTGTTAGTTCTGGATGAGCAAAAAGTGGTAGAATTTTTGACTTCAGTAGTAGAAGTGGTAGATTATCAAAATCTTGGAAAAAAGTGGTAGATCTACCACAATTGTGGTAAAGTGACAACATTGTGTCGATGTCTTACGATGCATCTATATTAAAAATGAATGGTTTTGGATAAAATTAGGTCTCAACCAAGTTTTTATCCGCCGCACTGCCGATAAACTTCTTTCACAATTGACGACTAGAAAAGTCAAAATGCGATACCTGGTGGCGAATAAAACAACTGGATAACTACATTATGAAGAAGTTTTACTTTATTATTTAAGTAAAAATATAGTTTTTATATTTATTAGAATAGTTTTTCTTCTTTTAATAAATAATTTTGGAAAAACACTTCACAAATCACATACGATTTACAACAAATTTTGACATCTTATGTAGTTATTCTGTTGCATTTTTTGCCCGGTAGAGTACTGCCTCCAGTCGTCAATAGGCGCAACTAACCGGAAGCAGTATTGCGGCCTGTTGCAGTTTGTATATACCTACATTTGAAAATATCCAATAGGTTTGTTCGATGTCAGCACTGGGGTGCACTGGGTCGCCCTGAACTCGCTCTAATGTGTTTTATGTGACACTTTTTTCACCCCAGTTTATTTGCACTGTGTTCGAGGTGTGTTCGGGGCGAGCACTGAACTCGCTCTTTCGCACCCCAGGTTTTTTCTCAGGGAAAGAAATGGGCGCGTTCAATGTTTGAATAGATAGCCTATCTAGGATAGCTTTGTATCCATGTATGTGTTTGAACGCAAGTCAGCTGTTGTTGACATTTCTCATAGGATAGCTTTGTATCCTAAAATTTTTGGGATAGCTTGGGATCTTTTTTCTGCCAACAGCTGTTTCTTCATCAGCTGTGTTTTAACAAGGGATTACAACAACACAAACCTATCCAGATCGCTTAAGTTCGGTGTTTGAACATGGCCAATCAGAGCTGCGAAAATGAAATCAGCTGTTTTGTAAAAGTAAAATGTCAAAGGAAAAGGATTAACTTTGCGAATTTTTATAACGATATAAATAATAAATGTGAAATATTTTGTATACTATTTTGTTACTTTTTATTAATTTATATATTAATAAATACAATGCTAAGAAAAATATATGGATATCTAGTGCTTGCATAAAGATTTTGAAGCTGCACAAAATAGTATCCAAGCGCCTTAACATTTTTATCATACAAAAGTAACACTGAGGTGTTCGATGTGAAATCAAAACCCGGGCAGCCCCTAGTT
The DNA here is from genome assembly GCA_963921185.1 of Dasysyrphus tricinctus. Taxonomy (NCBI): domain Eukaryota; kingdom Metazoa; phylum Arthropoda; class Insecta; order Diptera; family Syrphidae; genus Dasysyrphus; species Dasysyrphus tricinctus. The sequence continues at coordinate 98,932,211 of OY992531.1, forward strand.
TTTTGACATTTGAATGACATTCCCCAGTGCGTCCTGGGGCAGGGAACAGCGAACAAACCTAATATGTTTTTTTTTTTTTAATTGTCAAGGTTTATTTCACAATTCTTTAATTCGAACATATTTTTTCATAATCTAGACTTCGGCACTCAGTGCAATTGAATTCATTTTCAAACATCTTCGATGTTATTGATAGAATTTGTCTGCAGTATTCATATATAATTTGACGAAGGTGACTAATGAATGGCCCAATAGAATATTTTAAAACCGCCTTTTGAAGTTGACTTATATGTTATCCATCACCTTAGTCGAAAAAAGAGTTTTACGGTCGTATTTATAAGCTTAGATAGCTGTCATACTCCAAAAAGTTCTTTAAAAACTTCGTTAACTCTTGTCCTAAGCTAAGGTTATCTTACTTGGACAACGGCATCGGTTTTCTAATATTTGTCGAACTTTGCATTTTATTTAATTAACCCTCCAGTGGGCGCATGGTAATTTTAAACACGAGAAGGCGCGTGGTCTACGATCGTAGCCCATTTTTGTTCGTTCGTAAAACATGAGTTTTTACGCAGTTTTTGTATTTAATAATTTCAAAATAATTTTTTTTAATGTTAAAAAAGAAAAAAAATATAAACTAACATGACTCCATTGTTTATGTTTTTTTTACATTAAAGAATTTTTAATAAGAAAAGAACAGTTTTATGTAACATTTAGCAAAAAATACGATTGATTAGAGTAAACAACAAATGTAATTTAGATTTAAACTTTAAAATTTGAAAATTGATTAAGAAACAAAAAAGTTTCAAAAAATACGTTTTTTTCTTATTTTTTGTATTTATTCCAACCAGCAGTTTTTGGTAAAAAACTCAATGTAAACGAAGACTAATTCTCAAAATTGGTCAAGAATATCAAAAACAACAAAAAATTAAATATAAATAATAAAAATAAAATATTTTCTGGTCAGAAAACCAAATTATTTATAAATATTATTTGAATCATAGTCAGTGCAAATGCTTTGCATGTGGTTCTTGCTACTAAAGCGTTTACATTCTAAAAATCTCATATGTGATAACTTTTTCTTAGAGTAGAGAAATAAAAACAATGTCTTGCGTAGTTTTGACGTGTATCAGGACCCCCAGGTTCCAAAATACCCAAAAGTGTCCTTGCAACCGCGTGATGAAAAAAGGAACTTAAGTGGGCGCGTGGTCGACGACCGTAGACCAGTTGAGTTTGAGATCTTATAACACCAATATTTGCCTTCACGAACTGCAGTTTGCACATTAGTTAGAATAGTTAATTTTAGGAAGCTATTGAAAAGGACGGGCCAAAAACACATTATGGCTAGGTAATAGGATCATTTTAAAAAGGGTGGTCTACGATGGTAGACCACGCGCCCACTGGAGGGTTAATCAAAGCATATTTCCAACTTTTAAGAACATTTCGTCGCCTTAGTGACACAAAAACGTAACTACATTTTTTACGATTTTGGACTAGGTATGCCACTTTTCTTAAAATATAGCATTCTATATTGTGGCAAAAAATTGTACTTGTCAAAGCGCGAAGTGTACAACCCAAGGATTGTTCAAAATGCCCCAGAAGGTGTAACACTCATTTTGACGAAGAGGCTAGGCATTATTTGCATATTGCATACAACTTTCTGGGAAAAGCTTAAAGGTACCAAAAACCAGAAAAAATATCTTTCTTAATTGATCGAAGGGATACGAAATAAAAAATCAGTTAGAACTCCAGCACAACATTCACAACGTTCGAACACAAAGTTGATACTGAAGGGAACAATGTTAATTGGCTAAAAAGAAACTTGGCAGTAGTATAGAAAAAGTGATACAAATACCATCTTTTTTAAGTATGACAAGGATCTGGAAGAGTTCAAAGCTGTACAAATAATTCGGCGGCAATCAAGGAAAGATGAGTTACCAAAATTAACTCAATGTTTTACGGGACCTAATACCTACTATATAAACAGAAAAATATAGTGATTTGTTGGACCTTTGCAACAAAGGTATAATACCCACACAATGCCATGATTTCTACAAATCGTTAAAAACTTCCGATTTATATGACGAAAGTGATAACTAGATTTAGAGCCGTTTTCTTCACAAAAAGTTGAACACAAATTGAGGATTTTTATTTTCAACTTGTGGTTTTGGTTTTCTTCACTCAAAGATGACAGATTAAGAGCCATTTTTTTCACTAATGCTCAACTTGAGGCAAACTCTCAAGTTGACCAACTTGAGAGTTGACTTCAACTCGAGAGTTGAAACGCAAGTTGAAATTCCTTTTTATTCACTAATTTTTTTCTCAACTCCCGAGTTGAAAATCAAAAGTTGATCAACTTCCGATTTGAAAAAAATCCCTGGGATATTTTTAAAAATAATTCAAGAACTGTCATTTTAATATTTTAGTTTGAAGAAATTTGGTCAATTAAACAGATTTTTCTCAAGTTTTGTGTGTTATTTTGTATGAGATTGGTTTGTTTGAAGCCATTCTGTCAATCAAACTGATTTTTTATTTAAGTTTTGTGTGTTGTGTTATTTTGTGCGTGAAATTTGTTTGTGTATTGTACCAGTAGGTATAAAAGTTTTAAAAATATTGCCTGAAAAAGTCAAAAGATGCCTAACAAAAGAAATCCTTGTTAAGGTTGTTGGCACGTTCCATTATTTTTGTCACCTCCACCTCACCCACACCCAAAAAAATCAGATGCGGACTTCCCCAAAGCGCTACTTAAAGCGCGTGGATTCAGGTAGAAAAAATACAAGTAATTGCAAAAAATCCATAGGTCCATAGAAAAAATTTATAAATACGTTATGCGTGGTGTTTTCCAACCAATTTTCTCAATAATAATGTTAATAATTGTTTCCGAACATTATATGAAGAGCACGTATCTGAAACAAAATATCTGTATGCATTTACAAAAAGAAAAAAAAAACAATATTTCTATGTCAGCTCTAAAGTTTGCTCTGCCAACTTCTACTTTTTCCGGAAGTTGAGAAAATCAGAAGTTGATCAACTCTAGAGTTGAAAATCGGAAGTTGAAAACGTCAACTTTGAGTGAATAAAAACAAATTCACAAGTTGAAAATAAAAATCCTCAAGTTATGTTCAACTTTGACTGAAAAAAATCGCCCTAAACTTACGACTTTCAACTCTAGAGTTTATCAACTTTTGATTTTCTCAACTCCCGAAAAAAGTAGAAGCTGGTCGCGCAAACTTGAGACTTTTCACCATAATTTAGATTTTTGTTTTTTATTTTTGTTTGTTATAAGTTATATTCACTTTCAATATTAAGAAAAAATTAATTTAAACCATATTTCGAGGAAAATATTTTTGGAAAGTTGATATTTTTCCCACAAAGTCAAACACTTATTTTCTGCAAGATGAATACAATTCAAAATTAAACTAAATTTTCACGTTTAAAAACGACCAAATAAACAACTTTGGTTAGTTTGTTTTGGTTTTTTCGGCCATGAATATTTTTTTTAGTTTTGACAACAAAAATAATTCCGAAACTTTAATTTCAAATTGAATGGACGCAATTTATTCAAATCTACCATTGAAATTGACATATCTGTCACAAATATCCCAGGGATATTTTGAAAAACGGAAGTAGGCCAACATTCAAATTTCAACTCCCGAGTTGAGAATTTAAGAAGTGAAGAAAAGCAATTTTCAACTTCCCATCCAACTCTCGGTTTGATATAAACTCTAGAGTTGGCCAACTCCCGAGTTTTCGGCAAGTTGACTAATAGTGAAGAAAACCGACCTTAAATGCCTTATGTCTTCATATTCCAAGAGAAAAATTCATAAAATGAAATAAATAAGATAGTTTTGTTTGAAAATTATTATTTTATTCAAAAACGTAACAAAACAAATAGGGTCAAAGTAATTTCGTTAGGGGCACATAAACGTAAGAGTATATCTTTCCACTTTATTGAATAAAATATCTCTAAAATCACAACATAAAATTAAGAATATTTTATCCATTCTATAGCTAGTATGTTGATCTTGAAATTTTTAAAAGTTAACTTTACGAAAGTATTCATGGAACTCATAAAAATGAAAAATGGTAAAAAAAATCACAAAATCGTCTCTCCTGAAAAATAGCAAATATTGACATACGTCTTTGTGTCACTAAGGCGACGATTTAGAAACCGTCTAACAAATTTAAATTCAGAGTTTAAACATTATTCAATCTGATTTTTCTTTAAAAAATAATAAAAGCCTTGATTAAAAATCTACCTGGGTACAAAGTATAATATTTATTCTCCAAAAATCTTTGGTTTCGATATGGAATGCCAAATCAAATGTATTGCTTTTGTGACAACTGTTTCTGGAAAGTAAATTTCTTTTTTCTGACCTCTCCTTTTTGATGCTCGCATAGGTTTTAAAGAAAACTCATACTTTTGTGAAAATTTTTTCTATTTCAAACCAATTTAAAAAGCATTCCTTAATGTTTCAAATGTGTGGACTGTACCGTCTGTAGAGTGTAGGTACTGGCACAGAAAAAGTGTATTTTGATTCAAATGTCACCCAATCGCCCTAAAATCTTCTTTCCAGAACAGTAAAAAAAAATAAAAATTTCTGATATTGTTGAGGTTTTTTAATTCATTCACATTATATTGTTCCCCATGAAACGCAGGCGATAGGTAAATAGAAGCAACTCAGTTTAGGTTTTTATAAAATTTCAATTATTCGGTTTGATTTGTATCTTACAGTACAAAATAGTACCTGAGTCGATGAAAAACGAGTTGAGACATACCGAAACTGAACCGTAAGCTTTTATTTTTAACAAACCAAATCGAGTTTCGTTTCGATTCATGTTCCAAATTTGTCAGAAATAGCGATTTATCGCAAAACAGGCGATTTGCAATTTCATTTGGTGGAATGAAAATCGATTTGGCGACGTACACAAAACAGGCTATATTTTAAGCTTTTGGTGATTTTAATTTTTTGAATTCAAATCTTTATATTTTTTCCAAGTTTTTACTTAAACTTAACATTCGTTTTATAATTTAATATTTTGCTAGATAGAGCCATCGTAGTACTAAATCTGAACGCAACCCAAAACTGAAAAACGATTTCTTTCTTATTCCTAAGTTAATTTTAATAGATTTTTGAATTCGGTTATTTGAAATTTTAAAGAGTTGAAATTTGGTGAGCTACCTATGTTAGCTCAGCAAATACTGCGAATTTGAAGTTTCTGACTTTATTGATACTGAAGTTAGAGGGGGGTTGAAAATCGCCTGAGTTTGTTCCTGTAAAAAGGGTTTAGTGCCGCAAATTTGGCTGGGCACTACCATGCCCTTAAATGTTGCGTTGATAGTAAAAAACTGTTACAATTGGACTAAGTAACATTTTCTTAATGATCGGGTACACATACATTTTTTTGTTGCAACGGTAATATGACAAATAAACACGAATTCTTCCGGTCAAAATAATAGTAGTGCAACGGTTTATCTGAATATTTTTCTCTCTTATTTTTAAAATTGAACATTAAAAAAACGTTAGTTTTTGTTTATCCATTATACCTTCATAGTTCTTATTGAAAAATTCATATTTTTGCCAGCAATGGGAAGAGGCAAACACTGCACATCGGAATAGCGTGCCCAAATTAGAAGACTGATATTTAAGGCAAAACTTATGCGCAGGTTCAAGTTCAATGCCTAGTTGAATTCTCACCAAAAATGGTGAGAAAAGCCATTTTTACAAAGATGTTGTTGTTCTGCATTAGATAGATTATGCGATTTCAAGAAAGTCGTATGTGTAAGGAAAAATTCGGAAAAATAAAGGAATGAAGATAATGAACGTTTAAAAGTAAAAAACTGGGAAGTCGATGGCTGAGAAATAATTTGCAATAAATCAGGATGATACTTGTTGTTAGAAAATTTTATATTTTTGGAAAGATAAGAAAATTTTATTTCACCCATATTTGAGGAATTTTTGATGGATGTGTTAGTTTTTAGGACAAAATTTGTTTGAAAAATGCAATTTTTCGAGATAAACGGATGGGTTTAAAAATCGGAAATAATTAGAAATGATGTGGACTATCAATTTCTATTTTTGATCAATCGATTCATCACATAATATTGAGCGCAGAAAATTCACATTCAGTTTTTTTTTAGATAGAAGCTTATACATAAGAGTAAAGTGCGAGCATGTATTAATTCGGGTTTAAAAATATATAAATGTTATTTCGCATATCAGATACGTGATTATACTTGTCCTGCAAGCTTCCACCATCTTGAGTGAAAGAGTAAATTCTGTTTTCGCAACTAACAACCGAGCCTTGCTATTGATTCAAAACTAGAAAATTAGGAATGTACAATTTTGCTTGCAGTATTTTAAGTGTGATGCTGCGTTTGGAAGTCTTTCAGGTGCTACAGTAAGTAAACAACTGTTTGGACTAAGAAAATAGTAAGATAAAAACTGTAGATAAGCTAACGATCCTTTAAGAACTTTTAGGAGACAATTTTTAAGTAGTACTGAACAAAAATTGAATTTAAAATATGTGAGCTCCATTTTTTGCTTATACATAATTGGTTATAGCTCCTTACAAATTTGAAGATCGTATTCTTCTTGTCGATAAATTTAAAACTACGGATTTTATTCCATAAATACGAATTCACTCTTTAAATCAATATAGCGGCAACCCTGCAAGGGGTAATTGATCGAAAATTTGGACTTAAGCTTTCTGTAATGAAATCAAGAAAAAAATTGCTTCCTCAATATTTTATTAAAAAAAAGTCTAAATTGACTGGACTATCAACTTTTTTTCAATTTTGGTTTTTTGATAAGGAGTAGGTACTAACTATTATTTTGAACGCAGCTGTAGATTAGGTTTATTTTTTATTTTGTCAAGACCACCGTAGTACCTACCTACTTATTTTCAATCTTCAAACCAAATCTGTCCAACATTGTTCTTTGAAGTTCACGTCTTGTTTCGGTGAAAGGTGGACCTTGAATTTTTTAAAATTTTCTGTGGCATTCAAGTTGAGACCCTTGTTTCTAATTGAATTTTTAATAAGATCTGATAAAATTTCAATTTAACATTGATTTTATCACATCTTAATAAGTTATAATGAACTTTTTTTTAAATAGATTAATCTAATCTAATCTAATCTTTTCCAAATTAAGCTGTTAAGGATGCATCAAAAGTTTTGAAGTCAGCTCCAGGACCTGGAGAATACTAAAACACTTATATTGGTATAAATTACATATCGAAGAGGTCACCAATATAAATTCCTATATCTAGTTTAGCATTTACTATAAAGGTAATTTTATTTTATTTCCACATAATAAATAAAATGTATTTTTATGCATTTACAAAAAATAACAAAAAACCCAGAACGAAGCCCAATAAATAATGGTAATATAAATACGTATCTGATAAACTCACCTGTTACAACAAATATATTCAGGTATGTTATTTAGATAAGTGTTTTTTTTTTTAATGACAGCTTTTTAACTTTATGTGTCACACCGGTGGTCAATTATGTATTTCGTTTTCAAAACTAAGTTGCGGCACTTATGGATCACTTGGTTATCACTAACATACAAAAAAAAATGTTTGATAACAGTTCTACTTTGAATCAGATTAATTTTACAATGGATTGAAAGGGGATACAACAAAAGGAAGCGTGTGCCGCTTGTTGAATTATTATACAGACAAGTATTCAGGATGACCAAAGCGGAACGAGACGTTTTAATGGTTTGAAGGCAAACACGCAACTGATTTCGTCTCAATCTTGAGGCGGGTATTATATTGAAAATTGAAGTATTTTGTTTTCGCAGAATATTTGTAGTTAATACGAGTAGGTACTTGCATTATTGATGTTTGGGGGCTGGGGCTGGGGTTGGGCTGTTTAATGTTTATGTCAATTGCCTATACAGCGTTGGTTATCTTTGATTCTTGCCTCGTGGACTTTATCTTGTGGAATTCCAATTCATATAAAATTTGTGTTAACATTGACTTTGACTGTATAGTAAATTTGATTATTGCTCTAGCTCTTCTCCATTACAATGGTTGTCTTCTACGAGTAGCTTTTGATAAATGTGTCAATAATACAGGGTGGTTTATATTATTTGATTTCTTCTCCTTCCTTGTTCTCGTTCATAAGATTATGTACATAGGACATAGCATTACATTACATTTACAAAAACTTTGAGAGATAAACTCATAAAAGCGAATTTAAACGTATACAGGACATATAAGTACATACCAACAAAGTATGCCCATAATATCGATATGCTGTCCAACGTGTTTTCCCCTCCTCTGAGGTACGGTGATGAGGCTGCCCGACACGTCTGTGAAGTTAGCAGGGCAACTTTTCTTTAACCCACGCAAATGGGACCTTGACAGGAATTTGAATTTTTTTGCATTTCTATTCCCGATTTTGCAGTTCGCCAAATAAGGGTGTAATTGTTAGCACATGGTGTATCTCGGAAACCAAACGTACTAGGAACTTGTAGTAAGGCTCCAAATTTGCAGTTTTTTTGCATTTCAACGATAGGCTAGTATGAAATTTTTTTTTTTTTTCAAAAAAAGGACTTCAAAATTTTGATCTAGCCTATTTCGTATTTATTCTTAAAATGCAAACAAAAACTGCAAATTTGGAGCCTTAACTGCATGTTCCTAGCATGCTTGGTTTCTGAGATACACGATGTGACTTACTTCATATTGAAATCAAATTTGGGAAATTTTTAAACTGAGGACTTCAAATTTTGAACCTAGCCTATCGTTGAAATGCAAAAAAACTGCAAATTTGGAGCCTTATTGCATGTTCCTAGCATGCTTGGTTCTTGAGATACACCAAGTGACCTGCAACTTCACTGTGAAGTTAGCAGGTCAGTATGAATTTTTTTTTCAAAAAAAGGACTTCAAAATGTTGACGTTGAATGTATTCCTGAAATGCAAAAACACTGCAGATTTGGAGCCTTACCGCAAGTTCCTAGCATTCTTGGTTCGTGAGATTCATGATATGACCTGCAACTTCACTGTGAAGTTAGCAGGTCAGTATGAAATTTTCTTTCATTTTTCATTTTCTTTGAGGACTTCAAATTTTGAACATATCCTATCGTTGAAATGCAAAAAAAAAAACCGCAAATTTGGAGCCTTACTACAAGTTCCTAGCACGCTTGGTTCCTGAGATGGACCATGTGACCTGCTAACTTCACTGTGAAGTTGGCAGGTCACTAAATTACACCCTTATTTGGCGAACTGAAAAATCGGGAATAGCAATGCAAAAAAAATGCAAAAAAACTGCAAATTCCTGTCAAGGTCCCATTTCCGTGAGTGAAAGTTGCCCTGCTAACTTCACAGACGTCTGTCCGACATTCCTTTCTCAGCGATACGGCGATGATGCTGTCTGACGCTCCCCACATCATCATGTTCTTGCCTTTCCTCAATTTCCCTGGATCAAGGTGTTATACTACCTGTGCCGATGATCAGCCTGGCTGAGGGACCAATTCAAATATTTGGTCAGTCGCTGACGGAATATTCGGATAGTTGCCAATCATGGAATTAACCAGCCTTATCTGCATATACGGCTCTCTGTGCAGAGTGACCACCCCTTCTCCGATACTCGTGGGAACTATAAGAATTCTTTTTCTAATGTAGTTATAGTGGTAAGTCCAGTTCTTTTTCAAGTTCAGCCGGCAGTACGACTGAAAAGTCGTCTGCTATCCCTCCTGTCTTGTTTGTTGATGGCGAAACCATGACAAATCATGGTCCATAGTTGCTGACAGCAAGAACAGTGAGAGGAAGGTAGAAATACCCAACTTCTGTAGTGGAGGGATCGTGAAGCATGGCCCTTCCACTACTACAGAGAGTAAAACCTCCCCAAGCTTCACACCCCTATAAGTAAATAAATAAATAAATTACAAAGATCAGCGGAATGCTGAGAGGATTCTGAAGATCTTTGGTGCGAAACTGAAGGTCGGAAGTAACTTAAATCATGAAGTGAAAGTAAGGTGGGCTAAGAGCTTCTTAGCTAAACACCAGACCAGTGACGGTTCCACGTCAAATCGACAATGGTCTATCTAAGGCACCTAAGCCTTACGCCAAACGAACCAAAGTGCTAAACAGCAGCACTCCCTTCAAACCCCCAATGAAATCTTATATTTAAGGGATGTTCTAAAAGATAAAACCGTAGTTGCGGTTATTGATAGAAGTGATATAGATGGAGTGATGGCAGTTGGCACCAGGGTCATGTCAAACTCATCGCCGACCATGATCAGAGACCGTGCAATCTCTATAACCTGGCTATCAGCAGGCTAGGAGAAGTCTGGCCAGGTGCGAAGCTTGAGGTTATTGCTAAGGAGGACATCCCATGCAGGCCAAAAGGGCACGTACCTGGATCCCGGCGGAGCCATCCTGTATGGACGAAATACTCGAGATGATCCAGCTTTCGAGTCCATCTATTCCTACTCACAACTGGAAAGTCGCGAAACTGGAGGAACAAAAAGGTCTTTATAGGGGCGCAATTATTGTGACCGGTGCAGATTAGAGGTGTGATTTGGATTGCGTTTGAGACGATGGACTTTAGCTTTGATGTAGCTTGCTGGTATATCTATCACCTTCCCTTGTTTAAAAAACGATGCATCCAGGGCATCATCGGCTCCAGCGGAGTCCTCTCTAAACGTCGACAATCTTTCCTTCCATAATGGACATTCATTGTTTAGCTTGCAACCATTGAGCAATTTGGATAAACTTTGTCTTAAACTTAAAAAAATTTTCAATGGGCTGCTGTCCAAAGCAACTTAAATCCAATATTTCACCAAGATATCCTCATTTCAAGCCAGAACCCAACACATTCTTCTGTGTTATGTCATTGTATATAAATTCTATAGTAGTCTCATGAAGAAAAAAAGCTCGTGGCCATCTATGCGTCCAAATGTAATACTAATTTTTGTTAAGGGATCTCCGTAAGGCGATCACAGCGAACCTATCGACCAAATGTCTACCTACAAAATCGTGTTTCATGAGAATACTATAGATTGGATATACAATGGTTATGTTTTCCTATTTGCCACGAAGATGAACCTAACAAATGCTTTTCAAACATATTTGTGTATATAGAAACACCCTGTTGGAATTATGCGTACGGACTCACGTAGTTGTTTTTTAAAAAATAATTAATTTTAGAACTAGAAGATTCAATAAAATCTGACGGGCATTGATTTGTCCGACTTGATTTCTATGGAACTAATTAACATAACGGAGACGTAGTTCATAAAAATAAAAAAGTCTCATTAAGAAATTGTATCAAAAAAACCATTTTGTTTCTGTAGTGATTTACCAACTTTGATCCTCAGATCCAGATTCAGATACTATAAGTACTTGCTTCAAATTAAATTTGTGTATTAATTTATTGTTTTTATTTAAGTGTGCTTAGATTTACCCTATACATAGATCTAGATTGGTGAAACACTTATCAGCAATATTTACTTTTTCGTTTGAAGTTGAAACAGAGCTGGCCCTAAATGGAAATGCATGTGAGGTTATCTTTTTGAAAAAAGTGCCCTTTAAAGCAGAGGTGCGTGCGAGATCAAATTTAGTAAAAAAACGGGGGATATTTTTGATTTCGGGTCGCATCATTATATAAAAACAAATAATATCCAATACTGGAAAATTCCTTTAAATAGTTAATGGTAATGGTAAAACATAAGCTAATGGTGGCTTAAATGTACCATACCATTCAGTCAAAGTTGTTAATGCTTTTGTTTCCGTTTTACAAGGAATATTGGCATAGGTTTACTGTCTAAGCGGACAAACAATTTCACAAAAGCAATTTTATTAACATTAGGTACCTAATAGCGGGAAAAATAAAATAAGACTGAGAGCTTCTTTTACAATAGCCGTGTTTTTCGTGCATTTTTATCTCCACTTAAAAAAAAGTTGCATGTTAAATTCAACAATAATTTGGTATAATTCCGTGAGAACCCTATACAACCCAGGTGCAACTCAAAATCTTGAGTCTCTCCTCACGCGGTATAAGGCACTAAGGCAGATATTTGTCCAGTTTTTATTTCTGAGGGCTCAGAGAATTTACCCGTTTTTGCTGTCAAATACTAAGTAAAAAAAATTTTGGATTTGTCTGCTCAGGTGAGCGCTCTGATATATAAACTGAACAATTACCATCATCCAAGAGATGTGATGGATAGGATCAGGTATGATTAAAATAAAAGATTGTGACATTTATTACACTGTGATGAAAGACTACTGAATTTTGGGAGCGCTACGATATCCCGCAAACCAAAATCTCGAATAACGAAATCTCGCATTTTTTTAAAAATCTCGAATAACGAAATCTCGCAAATTAAAAATCTTGTTTTTCATAATCTCGCAATCACAAAATCTCGCTTTTTACAATTTCGCATTTACATCTTGAACCTAAAAATCTCGCAAATTTCAACCAAAATCTCGCAATTTAAAATCTCGCAAATCAAAATCTCGCAACTTCAAGGCTTTTAGAATTTTTTTTTTTTGGGAATATACCTACCTAAGAGCACTTTGGATAACTTTTCTTTCCAACTAATAACTATACCCGTCATTAAAAAAAATTTGTACATCCTTACTGTTAATTACCTCTATAATCATTTTGGTTGTCTTTTACGCGTTTATAATGGAACTAAAAGTATTTTCTAGTTCAAGGCCAAATACGAGTAATGCGATTTGCACATGACACTTTACAACTGGGATATACCATCTCTATGTTCTCTCTCCTTCCTGTTCTTTTGAAAACAATAATAGCCGCGTTTTATTATCGCTCATAACCCATATGGTTCACCTCGTGAAAATAAAACGATGTGGGTTATTGCAAAAGCAGTGCTGTATATCAGTCTCTTTTTTTCTTATGTTTATTTGTTTTTCATGTAAGCACTTGTCTCTTTTCCTCTCTATTCCTTATACTGCTGACAAATCGCTGACATCCATTCACAATGGTAAATAGCCCTCTGCCGGCCAGAGTGAAAACCTCTATCTGGGTTATTGAAATTAACCTCGATAGAAACCTAGATCCCATGTTGTTTTTGTAATACATGTTAAAAGATAACCTCGACCCAGACCCAGAGATAATAAAACGCAGCTAATATTGAAAAATCAAAAGCTCAAATTAATAGATAACAGTGTGGTCTAAAAGTACCCAGACACTGGATTATATATTTTGCAATAGGTAGGATATCTCGCAAAATTGAATTGCATTGCAACAAATACATTTTTTTAATCAAAATCTCGCAAATTAAAATCTCGCGCGAGATTTTAATTTGCGCGAGATTTTAATTTGCGAGATTTTGATTAAAAAAATGTATTTGTTGCAATGCAATTCAATTTTGCGAGATTTTGATATGCGAGATTTCGTTATTAGGAGGTTATGAAAAGCGGGATTTTGTAATTGCGGAATTATGAAAAGCGAGATTTTGTAATTGCGAGATTTCGTTATGCGGGATTTCGAATGCGAGATTTTGATTTGCGAGATTTCGTAGCCAACCCCTGAATTTTAGGATGCGGATTCTTCGTGGGAAATCAATTAAAGCAACAACATTCAAAAATTTAATAAAAAAGTCAAGCAACTGGCTGCTGGCTTTAAAACAGGAACACAGGCATTTCGAAACAGTGAAGGAAACCTTTTGTCACCATATACCAGAGGAAAAAGTAGATGAATTCAAGTGACATTCCCAGCAGCTGGTAGAGTGAGAAATAGGACAAGAAGCACATAGCAAACCCACCCAACTACAGTCAGTGAAGACCCAGTACCACCATCCAGCATAGAAGAGATAGACTTAGCTATAAAGAAGCTCAGGAACAATAAGGCCACCAGATCAAATGGTTTACCAGTGGAGCTCTTCAAGCAAGGAGGGCATATGTTAAACCAATTAAACCAAAAACAAGTGATTCTATGTCCCGAAAGAACTATCGAAGCATGTTCCTGATAAACGTCGCGAAAATCTGATGCAGGTTGTGACCAAAACTCCAACCAGGGCTATGAAGTTTCGGAAAGCAGTAGCGATTGGCAGTAAAGCCCTGAAAACGCTTTGAGGATATTCGTCGAAGCTAATTTAACTGCAACTCAATACGAAGTGGTTCATCAGGCGTCAGCCCAATAAAGGTATATTCATGCTATACCTACCTACGTGTATAAAGCTAAACAAGACTGTAACCCACCAAAAAGCGTCAGTGAAACAGTTGCCAAAGTCAAGCTCGAAGATTTAGTGGATCACACCACATCGCGATTATGTAAATATTTGGAACCAGAACTCTCACAGTGCCTTGAGAACACGGATACAGATTTAGAGCTAATATATAAGTGGGATGCGATGGATCTACTCAAAGCCAATACAAGCAGAAATTTGAAGATGACGACAATAGTGATGCAAATATTTTTTTGAGTTCCCTTGTGCCTCTTCGTCTCAAGTCAGGGAGTCAAATTATAGGGCAAAACATCCACTCTTCATCACCAAGATGGTGCAGACCAATACGGATTCGTTATGTTAAAGAAAATAAGGACATAACCTATGAAGAACTTCAATTCATTGAAAACCAGGCCCAAAATCTTCAAGCAACAACAGTAAGCGACAGTATAAGAATCAACCATGTACTGCTTCCAACAATGGTCGATGGAAAGGTGTGTAATGCAGCTACGAGTACTTCATCTACATTACGTTGTTACATATGTGGAAAAATTTCAAAAAGTTTCAACGACTTGGCTTCTACAGAACCAGAGAATCCAGAGACTTTCAGATTTGGGCTATCAATATTACACGCCAGGATTAGGTTTTTCGAATGTCTGGTGCATCTGTCGTACAAACTTAAAGCAGAAGTGCATAAGGGACCGTTGCAGAAAAAAGTGACCGGGAAAAAATTCAAGCGGCCAAGAGACAGATACAAAAAGAGTTCCACGATAAACTGGGCTTACTGGTGGGCATTCCAAAAGCTGCGTATGGCAACACCAATGACGGCAACACCTCTCGTAAGTTTTTTAATAACCAAGAAGAAGCAGCTTAAATTACAAACGTGGATTTATCATTAATTAATAAATTCAAAATTATATTAGAAGTATCCTCTGGTTATGAGATAGATCTTAAAAAATTCGAAAAGTTCACTGCTAAATACTATGTAAACTTGTATCCATGGCAGCCTATGTCTCCAATAGTGCATAAGATTTTAATTCATTCTGCTAGTGTCATATCCCATGCATTGTTGCCAATTGGCCAGTTGTCCGAAGAAGCTGCAGAAGCTAGAAATAAGCATTTGCGCCAATACAAGCAACACTTTTCACGAAAACTCTCCAGGACGGCATGCAACGAGGATGTAATTAAGCGGCTTTTATTGACGTCAGACCCTTTTCTTAGTAGTTTAAGGACAAAAAGTAAGATAAAAAAGCAGTCGTTTTCAAAGGAGGCTCTCGAATTTTTGACTGTTAATAACAATAATGATGATGAGAAGATGACGATGATGGTAATAATGATGATGATGGTGATTATTATGTTTTTGATGATGTTTTTGAAGATTTTTATGATGATGTTAATAATGAAAGATGAAGAATAAATAATAAAATAAAACTAGAAAATTAAATTAATCCAGGTCGCTTTTTTTACTACCCACTTGCCTATAAGACAAAAGTTGAGGATGGAAAAACAAAATAGATTAATCTGTTTATTGAGTAATTGACCTGTAATCATAAAATATACAACTAATCCACATCTCAAATTTTGGATTTACAATTGGTTACCTGCATTAAGAAAATTTCCAGTTGTAAATCCACTCATAAAAAAAACGAAAAAAGGGGATTTCAGTGAAAAAAGTACATATCTTTCAGTATTTTTCTAATTTCTTAGAAACTATTATATTTATTGAAATAAGGTTTTTAGTATTTGACTAAAAGTTTATTGGGCAATTGAATATTGGAAAAAAATGTCCTTCACATTGCAAAATTTTATAAAAAATCAATTAAAAACAAAACAAATTTTTTTTTTCTAAATTTCATCTTTAAAACTATTTAATGAAACGACTTGAATCAAAAGAAAAAATAAAGAATGAAATATTAACTTTAAAAAAAAAAGTTAAAGCACAGCATTGCACGTGCTTTTTTGGATTTTCAATATTTTTTTTTCTCCTGGCTAACCGGGAGGTAAATGGGTAAGCACTTAAGTGAGTTTTACTGTACCTAAAAAACAAAAATGTATCCTTCCAAATAACTTTTTAGTCATTTGGTACCTATTTGATGTGAAAAATGTGCTCAAATATTTTTGGCCAGGTTTTCGACCAAAATACCACACTGTGGGTCGCATACAAGATCTTATCCAACGTACTGCGTGAGTGTCTTAAGACGTTCTGCAACACTATAATTGGCAAATACCAGTGTGGCTTCCGGCCAGGCAGATCGAGCATAGACCAAATATTCACTCTCAGGCAAATGAATTTCAAGTCGAGACTCACCAGCTATTCATTGAATTGACTTCAAAGCCGCATGCGCATATGATAGCATTTATCCTTAGGAGCTCTAGGTATAGGGATCCCTGGAAAACTAATCCAGCTGACATTTGAAAATACACGATGCAATGTGCAGCTATGAAAAAGCACAAACATGCACAGACTTTCGACAAGGACATGCACTATCATGTGATTTGTACTCTTACTTGGAACTCTTAACTATCATAAAGATTGTTGTAGTATAAATTGAATTTTTAAAGCAGTGGTGTGTCACAGTAAGACACCCAAAATGGCGCCGATTTCGTACACTTATTTAGAAACCTTAACTACATTATCATAAAGTATTAATATTATAATAATTTTATTTTTTAGCAACTTTTGTGGTGATTTTACATACGAGAAATATTAGAAAAATGTTTTTTTGGTTCTTTTATTTTATTAAAAACTAACATTTTTACTTGCGATATATACCTACATACTTAGGTACTACATTTATGGCATTTGTAAAAAAATTGAACTTGAGATTTTGATCAGACTTTTCATTTAGATAAAAAAGCAGATGAAAAAAGTTGGTCTGTCTGTATATCTGTTCGATGACAGCCTAAACAGCTGGATCGATTTTCTTAAAACTTGGTACATAGTGGATTTTGGTGATTCTGCCCACACGTTTTTGTCATTTTTTTTTTAACCAAAATAACGGTACCTGTAATACAATTATACAAAATCCAACCTTACTCAAAAACTTTTCTTAACAAAAATTCAATACATTTCTTTTAGTAAAGATTACCTAGCTCATCGCGGCCACGCAAAAATTGAATGCCAATTGATAGCCTTAGTGCAAACAATTACAAAAGTACTGTTCGACAAGCTTTATCTGGTCGCAACGGTTAGAAAATGCACATTTCAGGTTGCATTTTCCGCTAAATGTACCTATAGTATGAGCAACTGATATAAATGGGGTATCAAATGAAAGGTAGGACTGTCCTCTACAGTTCTACACAGTATCTCTAAAATATTTTTTTTTCGGAAAATTTGACTTTAATGAAAGAATATAATAAAACAAAAGTTGAAAAACCGCAAAGGAAAATATTTTTTTTTTCTCAAAAATGACTCCTACGATTTTGATTAAACTTTTTCCATATATGTACTAAAATTAGTGCGATCTACTACAAAGAATAATAAAATTTTACACGTATCAACTATTAATAGTACCTCTTTTAGAACGTTCTTTTTAATTTTGAATGTTCTCATTATCGGCTAAACGGATCTAGATTAATCTTTTTTATATACAAATTTAAAATAAGATTAAATAAAATTGCTTATGGAAATTTTCAAAAATAAAGTTTTTGAGTTTGTTATAAAAGTGTAAATTTTTTTTGAAAAACGGTGTAACAGTTTTTTCATACAAAAATTAGTCCTTAAAAATATTTTAGGAATTTTATAAATAAAATTACTTTAAAAAAAACCGCTACCACGATTTAAATTTTTTTTCCATACATATTCAATCAAGAATTATTAAGATGGCTTTCTTTTTTTCACCTCAAACTGTCAAAGGAGTTGTTTTAGCTAATTTAAATATCGTATTTCATGCTTCTTTACAAAATACACGACTGGGTCTCACGTACTTGCTCTTATGTTCAAGACACTGCGGGTTTAAGAAAATTGTATATAAGAACATGGAATTTATGAGAGAAAATTGTAGAGAAGCATGAAATACGATATTTAAATTAGCTAAAACAGATCCTTTGACAGTTTGAGGTGGACAAAAAAAATCCATCTTAATTCTTCATTGAATATAAATGTATGGGAAAAAACTTTTTGAAATCGTTGGAGCGGATTTTCCAAAAAAAAATTTGAAACAGTTTTTAAAAATCCAAAAAATATTTTTGTTTTAAATTTTGGTACACAAACCTACATATTTATATTATTTGGAAGCTTCTGTATAAAAAAATAATTGAAATCAGTTATACCGTTTTGAAGATCATCAAAAATTAAAAAAATGGTTCTTTGAGAGGTACCTACTATTAATAACCATTTTTTGAAAAATGGTTTTCCACCCAAAGATTTGATTTTTTAAAGAAAATTTGTCGAGTCGTTTTTGAGAAAAATACGATTATGTTAAATTGCTAAAAACAATTGTATGGCAAGTACCGTTATTTTTGGTTCTAAAAAAAAATGAAAAAACCTGTGGGCATAATCACCAAAAACCACTATGTACCAAGTTTGAAGCAAATCTATCGAGCTGTTTAGGCTGTAGAGTAGACGAACAGATAGACAGACAGACAAAATTGTGCCACCCACTTTTTTGGTGTTCTCTATCATCGTATTGGTGTTCTCTATCACGAATCCAAAACTTGCCTTATATTACCTATATCGCAAGTAAAAATATTATCTCCTATATGTTGCAACCACACCAATATCTAGTTCTCCTGTACTAATATTCCTTGAGCGTTCATTAATTTTTACACACTAAACACTAATTTTTAATATTTAAAAGGAAAGTTAAAACAAGTACAGAAACAAAAAGATACCTATAACTAGTAATAGAATGATTTCAATTTTTCGAATGCGCCCAGTGTTAATTTTCTATTTACCAGTTTTTAAGAAACCTTGAAGTGATTAATTATAAGAAACAAAATGTAAAACAGTTAATTTTATGCACCTTCCTATTAATAGAGTCTATTAATATAAAACATTGTAGCATTTTAAGTATAAATAACAACATACATCTGAAAAGAGTTAATCGAATAATGATAAACAAACACGACTAATGTGGATATTATAAATAGAAGACAGTAATCTATTGTAAAAATTACTTACATTGTTACTATTATTAATTTTTCAGAATAAATAATTTAAAAACTGACAACAATTAAATTTGTATTATATTAGTTTCGTAATCATCTGTTAAATCCAGAGTCAAATCAAGTAGAAGTATACATGCCTATACAGAGTGTTTCAGAACCATCCAAGTATTTCAAATAATAAACATGATCAGCAGATCAGCCAGTTTTATTAGATTTTCCTAGATGGTTTTTTATAAGTTTTTAATAGTTGGAAATATGATTTATTTAATTAAATAAAATGTAAATAAGTTAGTCAAATGCTAGACAACCAATTCCGTTGTTTTAAATTAAGTTTTTTTGATGAACAGTTTTGGCAAAAAAATTGTTTCAAACTCAATGTTTTGAAGAAAAATTAGATTTTTTTTCAAAATTTTAAGTTTGAAGACATTTTTTGCTGAAACTATTTATTTAAATAATTTTTTTTTAAATAAGCCATAAGAATGGACTTCTGGCTTTCCAAAATAATACTAACAGCCCTATTATTGACACGATTCAAAACTAGTTTTAATGTAAAACTAGTTCTATAGAGATTTTGAGTTTCAGGTTTTCAACATATTGGTATTATTCAAACACAAATTGACATCTAAAACTTGAAATCAGAGTTTTAGATATCAATTTTTGTTTGAATAATACCAATATGTTCAAAACCTACCACTCGAAACCCCTATAGAACTAGTTTTACATTAAAACTAGTTTTGAATCGTGTCAATAATAGGGCTGTAAGTGTTTTCGTTGTTTTTTAATTATTTTTTCCATTTGGTGTAATTTTTTTTATGAAATTACCCCTTCTGTCCAAGCGGGGCGAAATATTACCCCATTTCCGTGGAATTTTTTTCTTGTCTGGCGGATTTGGACAGAGTTGGGCCTCTGGTGTGTCAAATGACACTGAAAAATACTCAATCCAATGAGCCACTGCGTGGAAAAGTGAACTATTTCAAACGTGTTTAGGACAGAGTTTCGGCAAAAAAGATGGGTTATCACATGTGATTTCGTCAATATCGTTCTAGAGCAGATAGTGTACAAGGGAAGCGTTTACACTGAGGACACTATTTTTCAACTAATCTGACCGACTATCAGGCTATATGCAAATATATCTCTATCAAAGGCCGTTCCCGTTTCCAACGTTAGGTAATAATTTTTTTTTATGGCGATTAAAGAACAGGCGAAATTCCTTGGTCTTGAAGTTAACGAGAGAAGACCAAGCACATCTTGATGCCTACCACCTATAAGGAAAAAAAGACACTATCGACAGCAACAACCTTGAATTAGTTAAGGAGTGCATCCACATCGGAAAAAACATTACCTCCACGAAGGACAGTCTGAAGAAGAATAATGATAGTTTTTGTATGAGATATATCAATGAAGCTTATAATACCATATTGATTTGCCATCAGTTTTTGAATAATAAACAACATACAGCATATCGATCCGCCCCTGTTGAAAAACCGTTTATTAATTTCAGTTGCTTATAGTTCGGTCAGGAAACCGAATCTCGTGAGCCTTTTGGCGGGAACCTTTTTGTTATGATTGGAATTCATTCCTTACACACTAAGGACTAAATTTAGCTTGAGAGTCATTTTTGTTATCCTGTCGCTTGGACGCCATTTTAAAGAATGACGCCAAATCTGTAGTCCAGTCAGGAAACCAAAATCCTTGCGCTTTTTGTGGGGAGGCACCTTATTATTATATTTGTTATTTATTTTCGACATGCTGAGAATGTAATTCATTTTGGGAATCATTGTTGTAATTCTGTCGCTTGGACGCCATTTTCAAAAATGGCGCCCAATCTGTGAAAATGGTAAAATAAAAAAAAACTCGTAAACTACTTAGAAAACTTCCATAATGAAAATAACGATCAATGTCTCAAAAGATAGGTGTTGAGTAGACGCACCTTCGGGTAGAATTTCAGTGTTGCCACTTTTCGAGAATACCCATAATTTTTACTTGCGATATAGGTACTATAGGGCAAGTTTTGGATTCGTGCAAAAAACAATTTCGAGATAAAAGTCAAACATGACATTACAATGATAGAGAACACGAAAAAAGTGGGTGGCCCAATTCTGTCTGTCTGTCTGTCCGAACCTCAAACTACAGCCTAAACCACTGAAGGGATTTTCTTCAAATTTTGAACTTAAGGTTTTTTTTGTAACTCTCCAGAGGTTAAACTGAAATTTTTTTTTAGCTCAAAAAATAACGGTACCTACTTGCCATGCAACCGTTAAGGAAAAGCTTATTTATCTCAAAAACGGCTCCAACAATTTTGGTAAAAAAAATCAGTGTATTATTCTAGATATGATGTACCTTTTAGTAAGAAAAAAATCACCAAAAACATTTATTAACGGTACCTTCCATATAACGGTTTTTTTGATTTTTGGTTTTCTCATTAACCGCTCATCCGATTTCAATAAAAATTTTTGCACAAAAGCTTTGTTAGAATATAAATAATACTGCATACCAAAATTTTTGAAAAAAGAAATTTTGGATTAAAAAAAAAGATTCAAAATTTTTTTTTTGAAAATTCAATATTTCAAAAACGGGTTGATGAATTGTTTTGAAATTTCAGTTTTAAATGTATATTAATATATACTCAAAATTGGCATACCAAATTTTTTTTTTTTAAATGTTACAAAAATTTTATATATAAAAATTTAATTTTTAAGAAAACGACTGCAACGACTTAAATTTTTTTTGCATATATTCATATTTTTTCAAGTAATCAAATGGCATATTTTTTTTTAGCTCTAAGTTATTTATCAGACTGTTTATACAATTAAAAGAACGATTTAAATGCTTTTTATCCTTTTTCTATAATTAATTGAATATTTTTTAAAGTTCTTAAGTCCTACACAACTTGAACATAAGTACGTGCGATCCAGTCGTGGATTTTTTTTTGTATGTCAAATGGAGAAATTTTCACCTTTTTGGTTATTTATGTATAATATTTTAAACATGAAAATAGATGCCAAGAAGCCTCCAGATGCCAAGTGCGTGTTGGGAAAATAAGTTGCAAGTTTTTTCTTCTTCAAAATATTAAAGATTACCAAAAAAGTAGAAATCCCACCCTTTGAAATCAAAAAAGTATGTTCCCGAAAAGTGGCTATGCTGACATTTTAACTGAAGGTGTTTCTGTTCAACACCTTTTTTTTTGAGACATCAACATGTTAAAAACATTAAAAATTACCAAAAAAAAAAAGAAAACAGTCTCACTTTTTGACACACAAAAAGGATGTTCCCGAAAAGTGACGACACATAATATCTTGTAAGATATTAATCGTTATTTTGATCATGGAAATTTTTCAAGATATTTGAGAGTTTTTTATTTCACAGTTTTCCACAGATTGGGGGCCTTTTTGGAAATAGCGTCCAATCGACAGGATTACAAGAATGATTTCCAAAATAATCACATCTTCAGCCTATCAAATATAAATTACATATATATAAAAATAGGTCCCTACCCACAAAAAGCGTATGGATTTTGGTTTCCTGACTTGGCTACAGTGACAGGATTACAAAAATGACTCCCAAGCCCAATTTGATCCTTAGTGTGTTAAGCCTAGTACATAATTCCTCGTGCAGTGAACAATCACCAGTGGAGAAAGTGATTTTTTGACATTGCTCACTCGTACAGACTTGTGAATGTGTCGTGAACGTTTGACTTTTAAGACCACAATGCCTCCAATGAGGCATTTTTGTTTTGTAATCGAACTGTCAACTGTTCACCAAGAGTTCCCGTACATTTTGCACGGGAATTGCTCGTGAAAGAAAGCTCAACACACAGCTTCACGATCACGTTCACGGGTGAACAAAAATGCTAATTTTGTATTGATTCACGACATGATTCACAAGTATGTATATTTACTTGGCTTAAGGAATGAATTCCAACCATAACAAAAAGGTTCCCGTCAAAAATTCCATGGGTTTTGGTTTCCAAATCGGACTATTAAACTCGAAAAGAAAAGGTGATGTATATATACATGTACATATGCATGTATTATGTATGTTTTGCATATACAATTTTTATTTGTACAATTACACCTTCCAGTAAAAATAAAATTAAATCCATTTTAAATTTTTATGATATCAATATTTTGTTTAAGTGTGTACATTAGAACGGATGGGCCCAAATCGGCTCTAAATGAAGAAACAAAATTCCCTAATTTTTCCAGATTTTTATTTTCACTGTAGGGGTGAATTAAATTTCCCCTTTTTTTTTGCATACTAGAAAATTTGCGTAAGATCTGCCAAAAGCATTCAGAGCATGTAGTTGGGACCTAGTCAAGAAAAAAATCCTACTGGAGGGTTGTAATATCTCCCCCCGCTTGGGCGGGAGGGGCAATTTAATATAATATTTGCATAAAATATAAAAACAAATTAATTAAAAAACAACGGCAATAGGTACTTACAGTAATGTTTTGTAGCTTTTTGGAAAGCCAGAAGTCCATTCTTACGACTTGTTTTTAAATTAAGTTTTTTTGATGAACAGTTTTGGCAAAAAATTGTTTCAAACTCAACATTTTGAAGAAAAATTATTATATTTGTTTTATAGGTTTGAAAACAGATTTTGCTGAAATTATTTATTCAAAGAACTTTATTTAATAATTAACTATTAAAATGGACTTCTGGCTTTCCAAAAAGCTACAAAACATTACTGCAAGTGTTGCCATTGTTGTTTAACAATAGTTTTTTTTCTGTTTTATGCAATTATTTTATTAAATTGCGCCTCCCTTCCAAGCGGTGGGAGATATTACCCCCCTCGAGTAGGACTTTTTTCTTGTCTACTTCTCACCTACTGAATTTTTCGGCAGATTTTACGCGAATTTCCAAAAAAAGGGGAAATTTAATTTACCCCTACAGCGACTATAGGGGGTGAAAATAAAACTCTAAAAAAATAAGGGAATTTGTTTTTCTTCATTTAGAGCTGATTTAGACCCATCCAAGTAATTAAACTCAAAAAAACCTATTATAACGACCACCCTAGTATAGGTACTACAATTATAAATTTTTTTGATCGGATAGGTTAGGCACTAAAATGTTGTTTTGACTTAATTCATGCATATGTATACTGGAACCTTCTATGAATGGAAATATTAATTTTAATAATTAAGAGTAGTTGCTTTTCTAAAAATAAACTAATGGGATTCTATATTTATTCAGGTGAAACCCTGCAATTTAAAATTAAGATTGCAGCAGTTCAATTCGCATTTATAATTAGAGGTTCCATTTATCTATTACAGAGAGAGAGACTGTAACCAAGGGTCATTCTTTATACATTAAATAAGCTAAAATAAATAAAAAACTACTGCAATAGATATCTATAAATTATAAGTAGGTAATACGTTATTTTTGTTTCAGAAAAACGCAATTATTTGCACAAATCAAGCTATTGCGATCTGTTTTGTTTTTTTAATTGGTTTGTTTATTTACTATAAATAGTTTTGCTACCTGGCCGGAAACTGCGAAGTTAGGGATGCCCGTACATGCGCCGGCCGCCGCCGCCACCGTGCCGGCTGACCGTTCCCATAGCAAAAATATAATCCTATAAATCATATTTGTCAAACATTTACAAAACAATTATTATTCGCAAATAGTCGGTATACAGGTAGGGTTGGTTAAGACCATACCTTTTTGTGCAGTAAGTTAGCAGGACACTTTTGGAAATTAAGATTAAAATGTAGGTATTACATTAGTAACACAAAGGCAAAATTTAATTACTTTTTGGTTTGCGAAAAAATGGGTGTCCTGTTAACTTCATGAACTTAGCAGAACAACAAAACAATGTTGTGGTTGAAAACTGTTTGATTGCGAAAAAATGTATTTCTTTGAAAAAGTATATAAATATTGTTTATTGGCTAATAATCACGTGTGGCTTCATTTAGTGATAAGATTAGGCACAATGGAATTGATTTATTACTCAAATTATTGCAGATATAAAACGAGGAAGTAAAATGAAAAAGTTAAAAAGATTAAGAAGAACGTCTTCATAATATTGGCAATACCTACATATCTAACTTAACAAAAATGATTTATATATACAAATTTTAGAGTGCAGTACTGGGTGCACAGTCACACTGCCAAACTTGGAGTTTTTGGCACCCAAAAGAATAAAAAAAGAAAACCAAACAAATGAACATTTTTGATTTAATTAAATATTGTTGGCAGCATTTTTGGACAATGAGGGAGCGTTTAACAACGTAAAAACGGAGTCCATTAAATCTGCTCTGGAAGAGGTTGGAGTTGAGCCTGCCATTGTAGACTGAATTTATACCATGCTCAATGGCAGAATCATAAACTCGCGACTTGGGGATACTATTTTTGAGAAAACAGTTACAAGAGGCACGCCACAAGGAGGGGTAATTTCACCTCTCCTTTGGATCCTAGTTGTTAATAAAATTCTTACAAGATTTAGAAATAAGGGCATTAAAATTGTGGCCTATGCAGACGACATAGTAATTTTGATATCGGGTAAGTATCTTACCACCATAAAAGATATTATGGAATCCGCACTTAAAGAACTATCTTCTTGGGCAACACAAAACGGTCTCGGGGTTAACCCTACAAAAACCGAACTAGTTCTGTTCACGAGTAAAAAGAAATTAGGGGATTTTACTCCTCCCAGACTAAATGATATTCCTCTGAAACTCTTCAAGGAAGCTAAATATCTTGGAGTTATCCTTGATTCCAAGCTAACATGGAAACGTAACACAGAGGAAAGAATGAAAAAAGCACTATGCGCTTTCTACACATGCAAAAAGACCTTTGGTACACGGTGGGGTATGCAACCGCAGGTTATCCAGTGGATGTACATGACGATAGTTCGCCCCATACTTACCTATGGTTCTATAGTGATGTGGAAGGCTGTTGATAAGGTAAGCTATCTCAAAAACCTGAATAAGGTACAGAGACTAGCCTGTATAGGAATAACGGTGGCACAGAGGTCTACACCACAGGCAGGGTTGGAAATTATTTTAAATCTTCCAGCCCTAGACGAGTACACTAGATGCACAGCAGCCAAAAGCGCATTTCGACTCAAAGAACTGGGCCCTTGGAAGCACAGCACCTATGGTCATGGGTCTATCCTACGAAGGTATGACACAGTGGCTGGACTTGATGTGAAGACTGATTATATTCCACCTTTAATGGATTTTAACAAACACTTCTCTATTTCAATACCCGAGGGACATGGATGGGAACCCAACTCACTAATTAGTGAACAGGGTATCCCCTTCTATACTGACGGGTCAAAAATGGAAGAAGGAACAGGTGCGGGGGTGTTCTGTGAGGCCTTTAATATTAGAGAATCATATAAACTCCCAGATGAATGTAGCGTCTTTCAGGCTGAGATTTATGCTATTGAAAAAGCGGCAGAAATGGTGCACAAGAAAAAACTGAGCTCGTCGGAGATCACATTTTTCGTGGACAGCCAAGCCGCTATCAAAGCGATAGCCAGTGAGACTATAAGATCCAAAACAGTGACAAAATGCCGAGACATACTGAATAAAATTTGCAACACTAACCGAGTTAAACTCTGCTGGGTTCCTGGACAAAGCAATATAGAAGGGAATGATATAGCAGATGAACTGGCAAGGAAGGGGTCATTATCAGTAAGAAACAGTAGTAACCAATTAGATATGGGACTAGACATCCCGATCGGTGTGGTTAAAACGAAAATAGACCTAATAACGAAAGAGCAAATCAATAAATCCTGGATTACCAGGAACGATTGCGTTATCTCTAGAAGTCTATGGCCTAGAATTAATGAAAAGGAAACTCAGTATATTCTATCGCTGAGTAAAAAGAACATTAGAATCTTGATAGGTGTACTAACGGGTCATTGCGCCATTGGCACAATGGCCACCAGACTGGGTGTATTTGCACCTGACTTCTGTAGGAGCTGTCAGGATGTAGAAGAAATAGAAACCATTAAACACCTTTTTTTTTTTTTTTTTTTTTTTTTTTTTATTTTATTTACTTTATTTCATACAATATCCTTAAACGTTATAATATAATTATATAATATTACAAATAATAATAGTTATTATAAATCAAACTACTATATTATGTACGCATAAAGTTATTTGCTCTGTGACTGTCCGAACCTCCAAACAAGCCGCCTCCGTTACTTGGGAAACAGGTTTGTTGGAGAACTGGATGATCTAGCGCAGGTCTCAATGGTAAATATGAGGAAATTCATAGAGAGCACAGGCTGGTTCGTTAATGAGCCAGTCTATCTGAATCATTAGTTTAGGAGCATCTCTGCTTTCTTTTTGTAAGGGGATCACAATGGACCAACAGGCCCCCGTGTACGCAACAGCCTCTGTGCTGTGCACACCCCTCCTAACCTAACCTAACTATTAATAGTACCTGTCATAGAACGTGTTTTTTTATTTTGAATTTTCTCGTTATCGACTAAACGGATTTAGATGAATTTTTGTATGTACAAAATGCTGATAAAATCAAATAATATTGCATATCAAAATTTTCAAAAAAAAAAGTTTTTGGATTTTTAAGAAAAGTTTCAAAATTTTTTTTTTGAAAATTCGATATCTCAAAAACGGGTTGACAATTTTTTTTCAAATTTTGTTTTTATATACACATAAATATACACTTTATATTTGCATACCAAAATTTGTTCTTAAAAATGTTTTAAGAATTTAATATATAAGAAATTATTTTTTTTAAAAACCGCTCCAACGATTTTAAAATTTTTTTTTCCCATGCAATCATATTCAATCAAGAATTAAGATGGCATTCTTTTTTTCCACATCAAACTGTCAAAAGAGTTGTTTTTATCCAATTTAAAAGTCGTATTTCATGCTTCTCTACATTTTTCTCTCATAATTTCAATGTTTTTACATACAATTTTCTTAAGCCCACAGTGTCTTGAACATAAGAGCAAGTACGTGCGACCCAGTCGTGCATTTTATTTTTGATTGGATAGGTTAGGCACTAAAATGTTGTTTTGACTTGATTCATGCATATGTCTACTGGAACCTTCTATGAATGGAAATATAAATTTTAATAATTAACAGTATTTGCTTTTCTAAAAATAAACGAATGTAAATCTATATTTATTCAGGTGAAACCCTGCAATTTAAAATTAAGTTGCAGCAGTTCAATTCGCATTTATAATAAATTAGCTGTTCAATTTATCTATTAAAGAGAGAGAATGTACCTAACCAAGGGTCATTCTTTATACATTAAATAAGCTAAAATAAAAAAAAAACTACTGCAATAGATATAGTTATTGCAATCTGTTTTGTTTTTTAATTGGTTTGTTTATTTACTATAAATAGTATTGCTACCTGGTCGGAAACTGCGAAGTAAGGGATGCCCGTACATGCGCCGGCCGCCGAAACCGCGCCGGCTGACCGTTCCCATAGCAATAATATAATCCTATAAATCATATTTGTCAAACATTTACAAAACAATTATTATTCGCAAATTGTCGGTATACAGGTAGGGTTGGTTAAGACCATACCTTTTTGTGCAGTAAGTTAGCAGGACACTTTTGGAAATTAAGATTAAAAAGTAGGTACCTATTACATTAGTAACACAAAGGCAAAATTTAATTACTTTTTGGTTTTCGAAAAAATGGGTGTCCTGTTAACTTCATGAACTTAGCAGAACAACTTTCTCAAAAATGAGAATTAATGACCCAAACAAATTTTGTGATTGAAAACTGTTTGATTGCGAAAAATGAATTTCTTTGAAAGAGTATATTAATATTGTTAATTGGCTAATAATCACGTGTGGTTTCATTTAGTGGTAAGATTAGGCACAAATAAAGGGAAAAGTTCACCCTAAACCGTTTATATTGAAGATAAATCAAAAATTGTATTTTCTCTCTAAGAAAAAGTAGATATTAAATCTGTGCTTTTCGAAATATTTCAGATAATTTAGAACTCAGTAGCAGCGTTGCCCCCCTACTACAATTGTAGTGTTTTTACTACACTTTTTTTTTTAAAGCACACACTACGCACGCTCCTCCAAACACTACACTTTTTTTACATCAGAAATTTTGAATTCTTAAAAATAAATAGTGTTTTTGTAGCTTTAAATCTTAACCAATACTTTCTGTATAAGCCCAGAACACATCATCCTCAATTCCACAATCCACTTCCAGAATGGAATTCACAGTTTGGCAGATCATATTGTTTTTAAATTATTCTCGAATGTTTGATGGAGTTCCACAAAATAGTGTGCAAATTTAATTATTTTGTGAATTTGTATTGCTAGGAGTACCAAATGAAAAGATATTTTTCAGCTATCAAAAAACCTAAGTAAAAATAGCTAAATGCTGTTTGGATTCCTGTATATTATAATGCTTTAAGTGATTTATTTATCCTCAAATGTATATTTTTGGTTTGTAGAGACGTAAATAGTTTATTTATTACTATATAACAATATTTTATGAAATGTGTATACATACGTTATGGTTTATTATTATATCTATAAATATTTAAAAGTGAATAAAAGGATTAAAAATTTGTAAAATTATTCTGTTCTTTTTTCTACTACGTTTTTACTACACTTATTTTTCCTAAACACTACACTTTCAATCAGTTGGGGGGGCAACACTGCTCAGTAGACTCAAGTCGTCATCAACTCAATTTATAAAAATTGATTTTCAGTTCCGGATAGGAAGAACGACAGCGACGCCACGCGCGCCGCCGCTGCCGTCACCAACGTCGACGACGACGACGATGATGACGATGATGACGATGATGACGACCACGACGACTACGATGTCGATGACGAGCGACAAATACGACGACGACCACGATAATGTGGCATCTCACTGATCGTTTGCCGTAGTCGTCTAAACGTTATTTATTTATTTTATTTTTCAATCAGACTGATGTCTAAGTTGCTTAAGATTTTGAATACAATATTATAACAAAATTATTAATATTAAAATGTTTGAAATAAAAGATAAAAACAAAATTAAAGAAGAAAATATAAATGAAAAGAACAATATTAATTGGATAGTAATTTTTGTTTTAGACTATTTTTTGACATGTTAAAATCAATTAAGTGATATAAACTATTAAAATCAGTGCACATTACATTTAAAGCTGAGTTTAATCCATAATTAACTCTGGCGGAAGATGTATACAAGAGAAAGCAGGATTACGTGTTAGCCTCGGACGAGAATTAATGCTCAGCATACTAAGGATGATTTCCGAGTTGATCGATCCCGATGAAAGTTGAAAGGGGAAAAGGATATTATTCACTTCCATTCTCTTTTTTAGCGTTGAAATGGTGAGCAGCTTTAAACGGTTTTCATATGGTGGAAGATGTTGAGCAGCGCTGCCACCCTAGAGATGATTGATTGCAGTATATATGAGGACAAAATGCAGAAGATTGCAATAAACCGCAGTAGATCTTACAATACACCGCAAATAATCAAATTCAATAAATTAAGATAACATTTTATTAACGAACAAAAAAAAAAAAAATAGAAGAATTTGGAGGCTCAACAATGAATGACTTCAAAATCGAGCTCCATAATAATTGTTAAGTCAGCAATAACAAAAAAAAACCTAAGAAAGAAGTTTTATAAATTAAATTAATAAAAAATCACATTTTGTTTGGAGAATTCATATACATATACAAATATTTTGGCCTTCATCATCAAGTCCTGTAATCCCGGTTGGGGCATAGGGCGCCAACAAATCGTTTCCATCCTTCACGGTCTGCAGATAGATATTTTAACTGTGGCCACGTCTTTCTCTGGGAGTCTGCTTCTGCTAGAACTGTTGATTTCCATGTTGTTCTTGGTCTTCCAACCCGCCGTGCGCCCTGAGGATTCCATTCAAATGACTGCTTTGCAATTTCATCGTTTGGTTTCCTCAGTGTGTGACCAATCCATTGCCATTTACGCTTTCTTATGTCAACGTCCAGCCGTTCTTGTCCTGCGCCACAATTCCTCGTTTGATATAATTTGTGGCAGCGAATTTTTAGAATATGGCGTAGACAACGGTTCACAAAAGCCTGCAATTTTTTTGAGATGGTAGTCGTGACTTTCCAGGTTTCGCAAGCATATAAAAGCACGGATTTGACATTGGATTTGAAGAATCTCAACTTTGTGCGCAAGGAGATATGACATGATTTCCAAATTTGGGAGAGAGAACCGAAGGCTGCGCGAGCTTTATTTATTCTACTTTGAACGTCCAGATCAGTACCACCATTTGCTGAAACAATACTAGTAGTTAAATTGTTCAACCTCTTCAACTGGCGTCTCCTGTATTAAAATACGCTGATGTGTGGAACGGCCTGTGAGCATTATTTTTGTCTTTTTGCTATTTATTTTAAGACCACTCGCCTCTTTTTTTACCTTCAGAGCTTGACACATCCCATTCAGCCCGCTGATGTTATTTGCCAGTAGAAATATGTCATCGACATAGTCGGATAGCTGCCCATTGTGTAAAACAAAGCATCTTGCGTTGTTATAGTACTCTCTTATAATGTCAACAATTTTTGGGGGAATTCCTCTACCAAGAAGTGATCTCCATATACATTCACGGTTGACTCGGTCAAAGGCCTTCCCAAAATCCATGAACATGAGGTAAAGCGGTGATTGAAACTCCGCAGACTGCTCAAGAACGATACGCAGAGTGTTTATAGGGTCGACACAAGACCGCCCACAGCGGAAACCAGCTTGATGCCTCTTGAGTGAATACTCGATTCTAATCTTTATCCGCTTCAGAATGATAGTTGCCATTAATTTTGGAAAAACGGACAAAACTGTAATACCTCGCCAATTGTTGCAATTTTTAAGATCACCTTTCTTTGGCAACTTAACAATTACACCATCCTTCGATTTCGTTTTCCCACACAGCTTGTATCAACGGGTGTAGAATACTAGCCGTTCTGATAGGGTCAGCTTTCAGGAACTCGGCTGGTATACCGTCAAGTCCAGCTGCTTTGTTGTTTTTGAGAAGATTTATCGAAGTCCAGTACTGTCGGGGTTCGATGTCAATACCCCTATATGATCTACGCATCTCGTTAAGCTGGGGCACTTCAGAACTCTGCTCGACAGAATCCTCATTAAGCAAGGCACAAAAGTGATCCTTCCACCTGCGCAGCTGATCCTCGATTGATACCAAAAGTGTACCATCCACATCCATTACAGGATGATTGGTGTTGCTTTTCTTCCCGACAACTTCCTTGGATATTTGGTACAATTCCCTTATAACTCCTCTTCTTGCAGCGTTTTCCGCATTTTCTGCGAAACCGTCTAACCTCACCCTCTTGTCACGTCTCACACAGCGATATACCATCTTATGTGCTAATCGATACTCTCTTCGCAATTCAGTCTTTCGTTGAGCATCCGCTTTGCCATTTATTTGCATCTTCAACGATTTGCGAAGCTCGATTTTATCCCAGGTGTCTTGGGATATCCAAGAGTCTCTAACTCTCGACTGCTTGGGTACAGTTTCGGATCCAGCATCCATAAAAACACTTTTTATATCACCCCACATCTCATAAATTGTTGAATGTTGTATTCCGTTTAATGACGAAGCTCTGTCGTTAAGGTTGGTGACATAGTTACGACATATGTTGGGATCACTTAAAGCATTTGTATTGAACTTCGAATTCCTTGCTGCACCCTGTGATTGACGTTGTTTGATTTTGGCCTTACTTTCAATAATTCCTGGTGAGTCTGAGGACGACCAACAATCTTTTTAAGAGTCTGTTAGCTCTTTGACTTACTTTGGATAATGTTTAAAATTCTCAAAAGAGGAGTAGATTCGTTTTCGTTTTCATTTGGGACTAAACGCAGTAGATCTACTGCTAAAGGAGTAGGGTGGCAGCGCTGATGTTGAGTAGAATCCTATGGAAGATGACGAAGAACGAATAATAAGAATTGTTTTTGAACACTTTCAATTTTGTGAATAGAAATATCGTAAACAGGACACCACACACAGCTGCAAAGCTCTAAGATGGGATGGACAAGTGAACAGAACAGGATTTTTGAGATATGAGGATCATTAAATTCTTTCGAAAACCTCTTGATTAATCCAAGGCGGCTCCTTGCCTTTCCTGCTATTACGTCTATGTGAGGATTAAATGTTAGTTTGGCGTCAAATAAAACTCACAAATCATCAAATATGTATCTATTCGATCGACCAAGCCATCGTCTATGAAATAAGAAGATAAAAGTGGCTCCCTTCACGTTGAGTAAGACATAACTTTGCATTTTTTGGTATTAAGTTTCATTCCATTTTAAGTACACCATTCAAAGACTCTGTCGATATCATGTTGCAAAAACAAGTATCCGTTTGGGTTTTGTGAAGCCATAAAAAATCTTGGTCATCAGCGAAGAATAAAATTTTCGAAAAAAGAATGTTCATGTCATTAATAAATACTATAAATAGTAGCGGTCCAATATGACTGCCTTGAGGAACCCCAGATGTAAAATTTATTAATTAGACAAACAGTTTTTATATTTTACATGTTGCACACGATTTTTAAATACGATTGGATCCAAGCTAGTATCCACTCTGGAGACCCATATCTTTCCGATTTGAATAAAAGTGGTTCACCCTAACAAAGGCTTTGCTTAAATTTTGTAAAACACATCGGTTTGAAGTCCATTTTGCATATTAGCGTTAATTTGGTTTGTGAACTCAAAAAGATTCGTTGTCGTAGACTTTTTGAGGCAAAATCCAAAAATCCATGTTGTTCAGGTACAATTATAGTGATTGGCAATAGAATTGAATGTGCTTACAAACTATATTCTCAAAAATCTTTGGTATGCAGGAAATTTTGCGATTCCTCGATAATTCTCAGCCTTGTTTTTTATTCAAACACATATGAAGTGGTGTAATAAATGAAGATTTCCACAAATCAGGAAAAACACCAGATGACAGTGAACAGTTAAATATATATGTTATTGCAGAACAAATATGTGACTTACAAGTTTTAACGAATATAGACGGAATATTGTCAGGACCGGACAAACAAGTACTTTTTAAGCCGTAAATATATTGCACTACTTCCGCTTCAGTCGGTCTTAAATTAGATATATCACAGTTTAACCGATTTCGGATGTAATTATCACAGTATTCAGGATTGCACGAGTTAAAAATTTGTTGGAAAAAGTCAGCAAATATATTACTTTTTTCTATATCACAGGAAGAGGTTTCGTTTTTATATTTTTCGTTATATTGCACTTTATTTGAGCTATATAATTTTTATAAATTGTGTTAAGCAAGGTATTAAAGATTTTTTCTATAGTAATAGAATTGATTAGGTATAGAAAATTATTTAATGCGTTTTTTCCACTTTTTAAAGATTTCGAACACGCCTTAGATTTTTATTCATCCAGCAAACTGACGATTTAGCATATAATTTATTTTTGATAGGAACACAATAATTAAGACAGCTACTTAAAACAGCATAAAAGTTCTCAACACATAGATTTACATCGTTGGAATTCAATACATTTGTCCAGTTCACATTATTAAAAAACTGTTCCATTTTAACCATATTAAGTTTGTTGAAGTTGAACTCCGGAGACGATGAAGGGAGAGACACATTTTGTTTATCTTCAACGCTTAGTGCTACCGAGCATTGAAAAGGAATATGATGTCGAACATTTGGCAAAAGCCAGTCAGTAACATCGAAGACTTCACAAAAAACAGGACAGTCGGTAAAAGCAAGATCCAAGTAACGCAAATGTTCGTTCGCCAGTCCATTGATTTGATTTAGTCCAGCTAACATCACCGTTTCTACGAAATTCCTGTCAAATCCAGAACCATGGGTGGGATAAGTTATTTTGGAATCCACAAGTTGAAATCTCCAAAAAGTAAAACAAAGGAGTTTCCGGAATTTTCCACAGTATCAGTTATGGCTGAGGAATACATTTCATACACAGAAGACGACGAACCAGACGGAATATACAGTCACTCACAAAATTATTCGGAATAAAAAGTTTATTTTGTTTAAGCATGAGTTTTTTTTCTGTTACTATTCTTTGTTCTGTTATTGTTGTTTTTCTGTCATCTAAATTCCTCTTTGTTTCATCTTGTTATACACTCCTCGTCAACTGAATATGCACAAACATTTTTGAATATATTTTATCCATTTTTTCCAAACAGTGATGGTTATTATGCCATCTGTTGATGGTAAAAATTTTCGTAACATATAAATAACAGAATTTCAAAGTTTTATCCAAAAACAACCGTGAGTTTTTCCTTCAACCACTTCCAATGTGTAACTTATGCAAAGTAGAAGTTTTTTTTGAGTCAACTGAATAGGTACAAAAATTAAAATTGGTATTGGAATGGAATGAAACAAGTTTTTGTTTAAGTTTAGTAGTGGGTACTTCCACCTTTATTTTTAATTACTTCGTAAATTCGATCCGGCATGGAATCGTATAGCCTTTTAATGTAATTTAACGAAATTTCGCTCCACGCTAATTTGATTGCAGAAATTAAGGTTTCTTTGTCTTCGAACTGACGACCACCCTCATAAACTTTGCGTACTAACCATCCCCAGACATTTTCTATGATGTTTAGATCAGGTGAGTACGGCGGCCATTGAAGCAACTGCACTTGTTGCTCCTCTATCCATGTTTTTATTATGCGCGCTGAGTGAATAGGCGCATTATCATGTTGGTAGGTCCAGTTTATGGGTCCAAAGATGTTAGAAAATTTAGGAAAATTTCTTTCCAAAATTACTTTATACCCAGCTGCTGTCATTCTTGATGTTACAACCTCGAGCTCAACTGTTCCATAATAACTGACTGCTCCCCATATCATGACACTTCCTTCACGACTATGATGGCGCTTTAAAAATCTTTTTTCTTTTCTTAAGTCGTGAAAATAGAAGTTGAACCCATCAGGGCCATCGAAATTAAACTTTTTTTCATCTGAAAAAACCACGTGAACCATTCTTTTTTCCAACTCATGTGAAGTCTTGAAAAATCTAATCGCAACATTTTCCGTCTCTCGTCAAGTGGTGGTTTTTTCTTAAGTTTCATTCGTTTAAGATGGCTTGAGTTGTTGATTACTCTTAATACTGTTGAGCAACTTGCGTTTACGCCGACTTTTTGTTTTATTTTTGCCACATAATCAGAAGAGTTTGATGCATATCTTAAAATTCTTCGTCTCTCAGCTGCTGTTGTTGCTGTTTTCTTACCTCCCTTCATGTTTTTGCCGTATGCATCTTTATTTTTCAAGTAAGAATAAACTACATTAAAACTTCGACCAACTTTATCAGCTATTGCACGTCCAGTTAGGCCTTGGTCTCTAAGTAAATCGATTTTAGCTTTTTCAACACTGTTAAGACACGTAGATCTACCCATTTTTCTTAAAATTTGAAATCAAGAATTAAATTTTACTGAAAACACTAAAATCGTTAATTTAAACTGTCAAGCACTCCAAAAAACTTATAAACAACGAAGAAAATGGCGTTGTACCTATTCAGTTGACTAAAAAAAAACTCCTACTTTGCATATAAAACACTTTGCAAGTGATTGAAGAAAAACTCACGGTTGTTTTTGGATAATTCTTTCGGAGTTATCTGCTTAACATCTTAAGGGAATAGTTAGCATCAACAGATGGCATAATAACCATCACTGTTTGGAAAAAATGGATAAAGTATATTAAAAAATGTTTGTGCGTATTCAGTTGACGAGGAGTGTATACTCTTTTAAATATGGGAAACAAGAAAATTTAATAGCGCTATTCTACCTACCGTTACTTTTTTTTAAATTTCAACAGAGCAAGAAAGATCATTACATACATATCGATACCTTCCCGTAAGAATGTATTAAGCGACATTTCAAAAATTTTAAAGGCATTGAAAAAAACCTCTGGTCCAGTTATTTATTTATGTATTTAAAAAAATAAAAAGATTCGGGACGGGAATTTCAACTCAAAATGCTTCGAAAAATCTGTTTACTACAACAAAATACCCAAATAAATAATTGAATAAGAGGTATTTCAAAAATTTAATTTAAAATTTTTAAAATGTCGCTTAATACATTCTTACGGGAAGGTATCGATATATAGATTTGATAGATTTATTCCGAATACTTTTGGGAGTGACCGTATATACCAGAAATTATGTACGAAGAGCGATTATAAGTTAACTTTATTGAAAGAAGTTCAATGTTATGAATTTATTTATTATTTATTCGGAAATATAAGTTCGGAATTTATTGAACACTTAACAGCAATTAAAACACCACCTCCTTGTTTAAAAATACTATTACATGGATTTCTATCAATTCGATAAACATTTTATTCTGGAGAACAAATTTCAGAATCAAGAATAGTTGAATTAAGGCAGGTCTCATTGAGAATAATAACATCAAAAGATCCATCAAAACAGTTCAAGTAAAAGTTATTTTGTTTCGACTTCATTCCGACATTTTGGTAATAGATTATTATTAGTTTTTAGGAGGCGCAGCTGTTTCATTACCGACTTCTTCAGAAATCCGAGCAACATTTTTTTTCTCGGTATATTTTTAAATTCATGAGCCACTGTACATTCCGGCCAGAAATCCGGAGATAACATTGCTTCAATAACAGGGTCAGGTGCGCAAATCTGGTGGTTTTCTCGCTATGGTCTCGCCGTGATATTTACACGCGGTTTTTGGCATCTAGAATGTTTTTCCATCATCTCGCTGTGATCTCGCTATAGTCTCACCAAAAATTTGTTCTTCTTTTTAAAAAGGTTACAATAAGATAAAACCATGGTTGAAAATTCCAAAAGTGGTTTTATGTTTATAGACCTTAAGTGGGGTCACAGATGCCCCAGAGAGAAAATCCAGATGAGAACCAGTTGTGGCCAGCCAAGGCACATCCTTAAAATATCCCTTTAACAAATTTTTCAAATAAAACCATAAACGAGATGCCATTAAATCGGTAGCAGGGGCCCAGCCGTGTACAACAAAAATAGAAGAAAAGAAAAAATGGTATGATGAGGCATGTGAAAGAACAAGGCGAAATTCTTACTCTTGGTTTAAAAAAACTGAGAAAAAACTCGGCACATTGTATAAAAGAAACCTATTTTCGACTAAACTAAGTGTAAAAAGATCTTTGCAAACACAAAAGAAAGAAATATTATGAATCAATTGGTACAAAGCTTAAGGAAATGAAAACATCTTAGGAATGGTGAAGCTTAGCAAGAGAGTTGAAAACAATTAAGTTCGTGAAAGGAAACTGTCTAGCCACGGCGCTGATTTTAAAGCGTACTTTATTGATCTGCTCAACCCTCACATGCCACCGGTGCAAATCGAAATCGTGTCCCACAGCATATCAGTTCGTATCCTTGACAGGTTCATCTCGGCCTCTGAAGTATGGGAATTCCTAAATAATGCAAAAACAAACAAAGCACCAGGACAGGACAGAGTTCCGTACGAATTCCTCGCAAAAGCACCTCAATCGGCAATAAACATAGATAATAGCGAAACTTTTCAATAAAATGCTCGATTCTGGCAAGGTAGAACCCACTTAAAAAAAAAAAACGATTATTTTAACTATATTCAAAAAAGGTGATCAAAACTTGGTACAGGACTACCGAGGGATTTACTTTATGGACACACACCAGTTAGTTTAAAAATGTTATACAAGGCACCCCACGCTTTAAGAACAGTAACATTAATTTTCTTGTCAGTAATTTTATTCTCATGCTAAAAATTATTTTTTACTTTTAAGTTTAATTAACTCTTAAAGCGTGTTTTTAGTTTTTTAAACTATAATTTTGTATGCTATTTTCTTAGCAGCATATTACAGAAGCAGACAAAAATTCTTATAAGTAACTGTGACTACATATCGACGCAAGTTTAAATGGTTTTCCTGACCACTTT
The DNA here is from genome assembly GCA_963921185.1 of Dasysyrphus tricinctus. Taxonomy (NCBI): domain Eukaryota; kingdom Metazoa; phylum Arthropoda; class Insecta; order Diptera; family Syrphidae; genus Dasysyrphus; species Dasysyrphus tricinctus. Next base: position 98,971,325 of record OY992531.1, read on the forward strand.
TTCGTATTCTGGTTTTTACCTAAAAACGGCCGCGGGGCCTCAGAATTCAATTTTGAAAAATGACCCAGAACAAAAATTACTTCTGTCTAAGATCCACCATACCCATTTTGAAAAAAATTCCGATACCCCTAATGTAGTACATACATATACATAACAAGTATGTATATTCTATATTTAGGTCACATCTAAATGAATCAGATATGAGGACGAGTGAAATGTATACACCATACCTACATAAAGAATAAAATTGAATTGAATAAATGCTGATTTCGGTTGCACATTCTTTTCCCAAATATCAAATATAGGGCAAGAAAGAATCGAAAGAAAGAAGTCATGCGTGATCTCTGAAGAATCCTCCATTTGTAAGCTTTACTTTATAACATTAATAATAAACAACTAACAATAACTTTTGGCAGTTATCTTTCACTTTTGATAAGGATGTAGATTCATATGTAAGTAACAACTGAGTCTTCTAAAATTTATTAATGCTGTCAAACATAAAAGCTCTAACTTGCTAACTCATTGAAAAATTGATAGAGGTCATAAACTTAAACTAAATACCTACATACATACATATGTTAATCTTAGCGCCAAGCCTTCTAATCGATAAGAAAAGCTACGATGCTTTTGTCGGTCTTGAGCATACACAATTTAGTAGCAAATTGCTTATGATATGAGTCTAAAAGAAATGCTTTATAGTCTAAGAACCAACGACATAAAAAGTCAAGTCATTTGCGAAAAGTTGTAAGTCATATCTATAATAGCCTTTGAGGTGTTGAACCAATAGCCGTTTGTCAGCCTACCTATACACCTGTCGAAGATATGTAAAATTTGACGAAAATGTTTTACATCGATTTATTTAAATGCCTATTGGTCGGAGGGAAAAAGTGTGCATACAAGAAATATTAAGCTTGCAATTTTGAACAATTGTTGTCAAAGGTCCATCTCTTTGAAGTGAGTCCCGTATGATGATAGAAGTTTCCAAACATCACTTGTTTACATGAGTGTTTTTGATATTTTGCCGCTTTCTTTCTTTTAAGGGAAAAACAACAGAGAGTTGGACCTATAGCAACAATTGTTCAAAATTGGAAGGCATTGAAATAAATCAATGTACAAAATTTACGTTAAATTTTACACCTGTTACGTGTTTAGGTAGGCAGACAAACGGTTAATGGTTCAATACCTCAAAGGCTATTATTGACTTACAACCTTATGCAAATGATTTGACTTTTATGTCGTTGGCTCTCAGTCTTATATGATATTATCTATGTCTGCTATACTTTCTACATTATTGTTTGTTTATGTTTTGAAATTGAAAAGTGTAAACGAAGTTCAAAATGCGGCCCCACATGTGACCTTTTTCTTACCATCATTATCATTGCAAAAATAAATAAATAATAATAATTGGTGCATTCGATTCTGTTTGTGCACAAAATTGAACCACAAAAGAACTAAGATGACCACAGCCCTGTTCTGATTGTGCAATTGTATATTATATCTTTTTTGAGGGCTTCATGTATTTGCCTTGTCTTCAACTAAGTAGAATGGTGTCAGACAAGAGGAGAGTATTATCAGTGAAAGTATTTATTGAAGATGCAATGACAAGACTCTGTGCACAATGAAGCAGACAATGCATGTGGCTGAGTCCAATAATTACAGATTTTATTGCACATAAAAACTAGGTCAATCTGAATGGCACACGTGTAGGAAATGAGACGTATATTTCAGAAATTCATAACAATGTCTGGAAGATTATGATGCTAATATGTTTACAATGATGATGATGATGAGTGATAACACAACATAACGATAAGTCACTCTCACTTGAGTGTAAGCATTTTCTTTTAAATAAAGTTCAATTTAATTGAACTTTTGGTAGATGTGATTATTCAATATACACTACGGTTCACTTTTGTATGTTTTGTCAACAGTGTATCATCAGAGAAATCACTTATTTATTAATAAGCTTTATACAAGCAGGCACTTATACCCGTTTGCTGATATGAAACCTATAAGTTCTTTTGTTTTACTTTAACGCTTATATTCTACTTCTTCCTCTGCGTTAATTGTCATATAAGCGCTTATGTTCTACGTAAGTATATACATACATAATATCGTATCAGCAAATAGGCCGTAAATACTAAGAAGATAATTATTGTTTTATTTGAGCCGATCAGCAAGCACAATCTCAATAGTTCTTGGATTATATGCATGGAAATGATAAGAATAACAAAATTCCACGACTAGGGGGTCATTCGGTAATTTTCAAAATGATAATCGTCAAAACGATTATCGTTGACGTGATCGTTAATAATAATTTGCTTCACGTTACTCAACTAATATTGTCTCGTCTATCGTTTATAGTACGAGAGCTAGCAAGAAGTTATTTTAGTATGGCTGGCTTTTTCATTATGTTCCGGTTCCCTCAAATTCTTTAGATTTGCATTAGGGCAGTTTGGCTGATGAGAAATGTTGCATTGTCCGCCATTTTGAAAAAAAAGTGTTGAAAACATAAAATAATTTTTGTCGGCCGCAACTGCAGTTGCAGCTCTGGAATAGCTGTCAAAATGTTGAATACACACAAATTCAACTAGCCAGTTTATTGGGGTTATCGGGAATTTCTTTTCCCATGGAATTTTTTCCCATTTTTCGTTACCGGGAACTTTTTCGAAATTAGGGAAAAATTCCGAGGGGAAAATACCTATCGCGAACTCTATTCTTATGGGAAATTTAATGCTTTTTCCCTCGGAATATTCCCTTGTCATTTTACTTGCGGAATTGGACACGGAAACAACAATGTAATGCAGAGAACAAAAAAAAAAATAATTTAAAAGTTTGTCTTTTTTAAGGTCGAACTCATCAAATACGAAGCAGATGGAAGTTTTAATAAACCTGATGGAAAAAAAAATAAGGATATCGCCAATGGTTTCACAACAAACCGACCAAAAGAAGATGTAAACAAATTTTGGAAAAGTGTTGAAAGTGACCTCAACTGTTTGGACCCACCAATGAAATCCGTTGCCGGGAACTGTATCCCGTGCGCAAAAAAAAATCTATGCAAATATTCTCGCATGTCAAAAATAATTGAGGTGAAATGTAAAATTAATTGTTTGCATGATTGGTTTACAGTTTTCATGCAAAAAAAAACAATGCTGTCATGGAATGTCATGCAAAACAATGGACCGGCAATTGATTTGCATGCGAAAGAAAGTGTGGTGAATAAAATATTTTTTTTTTTGATGGTCGGTTTATACTTAAAAATATATTCACCTCAAGGCATTATTTGCATGCAAATGGTTTTCGCATCCAAAAATATTTATTTTCCATTTTTAGGGCTATAGTTTGTCAATTAAGGGTAAATTAATGACTCAATGGGTGGTTTAGGCCAAAGCAAATGTTTTTCGCCTTGAATATTATTCAACTTGGTGCGCAGAATAGGTGGAAAATCGTTTTAAAAATTTTGATTTTTTTTTCGCATCGGAACTGTAAACTATGCTGAATGGAAAAAAGTAAGTGTAAAAGTGTGTTTTATTGATGTTTTTCTATAAAAATTGTAAATTAAGGTTTGGATTTATAAAAAAAAATACGTGAAGAAAAAACTATCTGAAAATATGAAACAAAAAAAAAGCAACTGGTGGCGGCCCTTACAAAGAGTATAGATTCAGTTCGTTGGAAGAAACGTTAATAAGGATTGAAGGTTGAAGGATTTCCAAATGCTTCTAAGTTTAGTTTGCCTTCATGCAGCAAAAAGAAAAAACTAGACGATGAGCAAAACCAAAACGTCGAAAAAGAAAATTGTTCATTTTCTTCAACAGGCAATCGATCTGCAGAAGTTTTAAAGGACAAATCTTTTGATACATTAAAGGACAAGTCATTTGATGAGAACATTCTAATAGAAATGCTAAGCTATTAACCGGAACCGGATGCACAGCAAGAAAAACGTGTTAAACAGGAAGAGTTAGAAATCGAAACTAAAACTAAAACTTCACGTTCAACAAAACAACGACAAAGAGGTTTTACATCACAAGCCGCTTTGGAAAAAGAAATTCAGATCCAAATAGAGCTGTGTAATAATATTAAAGATGCGGTCTTGTCAATTGAAAAACACCAAGAAGTGATGGAATCGAATTTAAAAAAAAAATTTACAGATCCATTGACAAAGTTCACGACCATCAAAAAAAGACCTTGGAAGAATCCAAAAGGCACAACGTCGAAATGGAGAGAATGAGAATGGAGGAAATAAGAGCAAAGCTTGAATTTAAAAAACGTCTTATTGAAATTGAAGAGGCAAAGCTAGAAAACCTTAAATGAATACATTTTATTTAAAAAGTTCCTTTTTTATGATGAAACCTATTTTTCTTATGTAATACTACATATATTTATTTTATATTTAAGTTTTTTCTTGTGAATGAATTAATACATACATATTTTAATTTAACTATCTTTAATTATGTAATTGAGCTTGAATTAGATTAACAAAAATAAATAATGTTTGAAAACTTTAAAGACTATTTCCTATTTCTCTCCTAATTCTCTCTGCTTCCCGATTGAGCTCCGAATCAGTTGCAACGACGACATCATCTCTAATTATTATGCTGGAATAATCTTCATCTATAAATTCTGTATTTTCTAGATCAATCGGAAAATCGCTTTTATAATATATATACACATGTTGTGTAAGGCGCAGCAAGCATTACTTATATGAATCGCCTTTTTTGGAAGGTAGTGAAGCTCTCAGGCTCCAAGCAAACACCGCCATCTCCCTTTCAGCACCCCATTCGTCCTTTCAATTATATTCCGGCATCGAGTATGGGCTTCATTATATTTGGCTTCCAAAGATAACCTTCTTCTATTGTTCTATGGGGTGTTAATAGACACGGCTCCAACGGATATCCTGCATCGCCTGTAGAAAGGTTTGACTGAATAAGGAGAATAATAGTTAGAATAAAAAGTACTTACCCAATAGCCAAGAATTTCTTTCACCATTTAAATATTTTTCTTCCATCCACGATCGCAGTCCACTTATTTTCCAAATAAATGAATCATGACATGCTACAGGATGAGTAGAATCTACAAATCGTATTCTAATCTCATCGTTGCAAACCTTAATTTGATTGTATCGATTTCAAAATAAAAACAAACAACTAACCTACAAGCACGGTTGCCGCTTGCAAAAAAAAATTCCTAAAAAAACCTACCAAAACGAATAAAAACCTACCAAATAAAAAAGCTTTATTTCCGTTCTGCAAATTTTCTTTGGTAGAAACCTCAAACACAGTAGAGGTACGAGGTTTATTCACAATCGTGAAATCCATTTTCTAGAAAATTTGAAAAAAAAAACGAAATAGTTGTGTGATGAGCTGAAACAAAAATTCGAGTTCCACCCCACCCCAAAGATGTGCACTAAATTTAAAGTGAATGTTAAGGAGGTTCACTTGGGCGCATAGATGCTAGTTATACATACATATATTTCCGAATTATTATTTATTTAGGTAGTTTCATGGAGAAATCATTAAATGTTAAGCCTAGTACGCAGCTGAAGTGAAACGAAAATTTTGTGGGGTCTCCAACTCGAAAACGAAGTGATTGCGAAAAAAATATGGAGAGTTTTATCAGAAAGATGTCAAAATAAAAAAAAAAAAAAACAGTTCAAAATCTTAAGTCAATTTTTTTCTCGTCTGATGTGAATTGTGAATGTCTTTTTTTGTTTTCGTGTCGTCCGTTGTGGTGCTAAGGTTCCAAATAATTGTGTTCTGCAGTTCGTTTCGACGGTATTTTCTTCCATTTTCATTTTCAAATGAAATTCAACAGCAAAATATAACAAGCTGTCAAAATTTCGTCTGAAATAATGTTCCGATCAATTAATTGTGTACGAAAAATAAATGGAGACTTGGTTCGAGTATCTGCTAGGATACTGACATTTCACTGTCGAACTGCGAACTACATAACAAAAATTACAACGAAATTTTTCGTTTACAATTTCGTTGGGTCAATTTTTGTATGAGAATTTTCGTTTCACTTCAGCTGCGTACTATGCTTAACATTTAATGATTTCTCCATCCTTGGAATTTTCTATGCATACAATTTTGGTATAATCTTCATATGTTTTCTCTTGAGGTGTGACATAATATGGGTATTCATGCAACAGCGTAAACTCGTCGTAATCGTTGTAAAGTTTAAAACTTCGTAATTCTGTCACAATTTGTATGGAAAATTTGACAGATTTACGAAGTTTAAAACTTTACAACGATTACGACGAGTTTACGCTGTTGCATGAATACCCTTAATATAATTTCAACATAGTTTTGTATGAATTAGGTTAAAATCATTTCATTTTGAAAAATTAATTTTAAAAATTATATCATTTGGAAATTAAATTAGAATTTTTCAACGAGATTAGCTCATATTTGTTCTTAAAAAAATACGCAGATCAACGCCAATTGATTCAAGTCTCTGTTTACTTGAGTTTATTTGACGTTTTTTGAGTTGAACGGAAATGATCTCAATTTTTATGATTGTACAATGTTTTATATTATGCATGCTCAAGAGTTGTATGAAAAAACCTACCAAATCGGATTTTAGCCTACCAACCTACCAAAGCTGAAAAATCCTACCAAGTTTGGTAGGATCCTACCAAAACGGCAACCGTGCCTACAAGTAGGACGTTGAAACTGTAAAATCCTTTTCTTTTATAGTATAAATGTTTGTTTGTTGGTGGAGCAATTATTTTGACATGAGTTCCATCTATGCATCCTAATACTCCAGGTATTTTATGTTTTCCATAAAAGCTTAAAATAATTTCCCTTTTTTCTTCGTCATTCATCTACATTTTGATCCATACCGGGCATATTTTGCTATCGAAAAACTGTAACACATTTGAAAGGACTTCGGAAAAGGAAGATTGCGCCAATCCAACTTCATAGTCTTTTACTACTCCTGTCTGGTATGCTCCCTCGGCAAAGAAGCACAAGCACGCACTTAGCTTGACAAGAGGAGGAATGGCGATAGGCTTCTTTGTTTGTGGCAAGAAATAAGAAAGCATATCCAATAAATGTTTGAACAATGGCTTATTCTCTATAATAACGATGAAATCTGCAGCATAAAGGATATTAAAATATAGTTATTATTTAATCAAATATTTCTACTTACAGTGGTTGTGAAAGCTCTAAGGGATTTGAATGATCCCTTAAACTTCGTCTTATTAACCTCTGCTCACTTCGTTCCCTACGCTCTATTTCACCCATTAGTAATAAAGCTCATATTCTTTGCATTATTTAATACTTATTTATTAAAACACTCAACAAAAAATATTCTTTTGTTGTGAATTCTAAAATCATCTGCTAATACATATATCACATTTAGAAGGGGCGTTAGTGCACGATATGAGGGCATACCTTTCATTGCGAACTGACGGATTGAGCTTTAGTACACTAATAGTTCATGTCCTAACTTTACTTTTAAGAAGTGTTGCAAAGGTGGCAACACTGTCAGAAGGATAAGAGAAGGGTTGCCACAATTCCCGAAATGTTGCTTATAGATCAAAAACCAAGGGTCGGACGCAGGGAGGGGATTCATGGTAGTAGTTCAAAATTTGTCCATTTAAATGAAAAAAACACCCTTTCACTAAAAATATTTTTGTAAACTCCTTGGATTCTTGTTGCTTATGACAAATGAAATATGTGGACCAAGTTTCATGTCAATGCTGTTGAAATTTGGTAATATTTTACTCTTGTTTAACTAATAATTCGATCATCATTTATGAAGAAGGCTAAAGCTTTTTTGAAGGAAGTTGTATCGGGTTCATTCTGATTTAGTTAGATTGGGCATTAAAAAATACCCTTAAAACATATGTCATATGTTTATATTATTCCAAGATAAATATTTAAGTTTGTTAATCTTTCATATCCCCCTTCCCCAGCACTTTGAAAGTGGCTTTTTTAAAAAACCGAAGTAGGTTTTCAATCAACTGTGGATGTAATCTAGGATGTTCAAAGGGTAGACATGTGCATTCAAGAGGACACAAGCGTCCACAAGCTTTGTTTCAAAGCGAACCTCTGTCTATCAACTCCTACTCTCACCTCCCCGCGGTGAACATCGGGTGCCTAGTACCTTTAACTGAAGATGGGGTTCCAATCCCTGTGGACGGTTTTAGGGGGCAGCAAACGAGAGAGGGGGGGAGGAGTGTTCCCACTAAGGCACTTCTCCTTCATCCAGGCGGCAGCGGAAGAATTCTCAAGATGGAATCAACGGTGGCGTCTACAGTTCCAGTTAGGCTGAACTACTTAGTGAACACCTTATACGGGCTACTACGACATATTCGGAGCTCAGGCCTATAAGGAGCGGTTAATCCGGCTCCCCGCCCTTGGAGTTATATATATAGGGTCTGGTCCTCCAGGTTGGGGGTCGTGCCGTCGGGGTGACTTCCCGGCCACGTAAAGCTAGTTTTAGTTGCGAAGCATCAACAAGCCTCGGATACGGACGGATTTACTGTTGACGAACCTAGAAAACGAAATAAGGACAACGAACTTCGGATCTGCACGTGGAATGTTCTGTCTCTCTATAGACCACGTGCAGCCGAACATTTAGCGGAGGCCCTAGACTGCTACAAAGCAGACATCACCGCCATCCAAGAAGTGCGATGGGATGGGCCGGGCAAAAGAAAACTGAAAGACTACGATGTATACTACGGTGACTGTTACCGACCAAAAGGGCAGCGTCTTTTTGGATGTGGATTTGTTGTTAGAGGCAGACTGAGGCAAGAGGTCTTGAGTTTCAATTATGTGAACGAGCACCTCACGACAATTCGCATCAAGGCTAAATTCGCCAACATCAGCCTGCTATGCGCGCATGCCCCCACAGAGGAGAAAGATGACGACACCAAGGACGAGTTCTACGAGCTCCTGGACAAGACATATGAGCAATGCCCTAGCTATGACATTAAAATTGTCTTGGGTGATTTTAATGCCAAACTAGGAAGAGAAGACGTCTTTGGTGGCACAATCGGAAGATACAGCCTGCACGACACCACCTCCGATAACGGACTCAGGCTAATCGACTTTGCTGCGGGGCGAAACGTTGTGGTAGCTAGTACGCAGTTCCCGCATCTCGATATTCATAAGGGGACATGGCGAATTCCTGGTCAATCAACCGCCAACCAAATTGACCACATTGCGATTGACGCAAGGCACTCCTCCAGTATCAAGGATGTCCGAACGTTCCGAGGAGCCAACGTTGACTCGGACCACTACCTCGTTGTAGCAAAGGTAATGCTACGGATATCCAGACCAAAGCCAAAACAGGGAAATACTGTCAGGAAGTTCAACGTCGGACGGCTACAGTCGCAAGAAATCGCCAGGTCCTTTTCCGATCGAGTCTCTCGCGCCCTCTTAACTAGTCCTTTGCCGCCAACTGCAAACATCGAGAACCAGTGGAAAAACTGCCAGGAAGCCATCAGAGATGCCGCCTCTGACGTGCTGGGCTTCGCACGACCACCACAGCGAAACCCCTGGTTCGACGAGAAATGCCGGCAAGTACATGCAGCCAAACAACAGGCATACAAAGCGGCGCTGCATAGAAGGACCAGAGCTGCTCGCGAGCTCTACGAGCAGAAGAGGAAAGAGGAACACAAGCTTCTCAGAAAGAAAAAGAAAGAGCATGAAAAGCGCGCGATCGAGGAATTAGAGGGATGCCACTGCAGGAATGAAGTTCGGAAGTTTTACCAAAAAGTTAAAAGAACCTCCCAAGGTTACAAACCCCGAACCGAAGCCTGCAAGGACGATCAGGGGAACATCGTGGTGGAAACGCAGTCGGTGCTGAGGATATGGAAAAATCATTTCTGCAAATTGTATAACGGCGATGACGAACCGAATTCCGCTACCATGCAAATTGCACCATTCAACCTGGACGACGTAGGTCAACAATTCCGTCCACCCGATCTTGACGAAGTGAGGATAGCCATATCTAAACTTAAGTCCAATAAAGCTGCTGGAGCTGATGGCCTTGCGGCTGAGCTATTCAAAGCGGCTGGCGATGAATTGGTTAGGAGTATGCACCAGCTCATCTGTAAAATATGGTCGGAAGAAAGCATGCCCGATGAATGGAACCTCAGTATTGTTTGCCCGATCCTCAAGAAAGGCGATCCTCTGGACTGCACCAACTACAGAGGCATCAGTCTTCTTAATATCGCCTACAAGATCTTCTCTGCCGTACTTTGTGAACGCCTGAAGCCATTCGTCAACAACCTGATAGGTCCATATCAGTGTGGCTTTAGGCCAGGGAAGTCCACCATCGACCAAATATTTGCACTACGGCAGATCTTGGAGAAAACCCAGGAGTTCCAAATCGATACCCACCACCTTTTTATCGATTTCAAGGCCGCGTATGACAGCATCTATAGAGACGAGCTATATAGAGCAATGTCTAGTTTTGGCATCCCTGCCAAACTCGTCCGTTTGTGCAGGATGACGATGGAGAATGCACGCTGCTCCATCAAGGTTGGCAAAGACCTCACCGACACCTTTGATGTCAAAAAAGGTTTTAGGCAAGGCGACGCGCTGTCATGCGACTTCTTCAACATCGTTCTTGAAAGAATAGTGCAAAACTCTCACGTCAACACCAGAGGCACAATCTTTCAAAAGTCCGTCCAATTACTCGCTTACGCTGACGACATTGACATAATCGGACGAACAAAGCGTGATGTCAGTGGTGCTTTTGTGAGCATTGAGAAGGAAGCCAAGAAGATGGGTTTAACGGTGAATGAAAGCAAAACAAAATATATGCTGTCCACAAGAAAGGACACCCAACACCGACGTCTCGGACAGAACGTCACTATAGACAGCTATAATAGGCGTTTTTCTTTTTTAGCTCTGAGCAGAGCATGGAGTAGAGCTCGAGCTATCGGAGTTAGCTCTGAGCAGAGTATGATCAGAGCTCTCTGATCTAATTTTGAAACACACCTGAGCTCTGAAATGTCATACGATTGCGATGCGTTCAACTCACCAAAATTGAGTAATAACTTAATTTTCATCAGACAGCTGGCCAATCAAAAACTCGAAAAATTCAAAATTATAAACTGAAATTTCTGTGTTGAACGCGTCCCCTTGAAATGAGTGAACAAAAATGTGAAGTTGGCTGCACTCAGCTTTTTGCTCCATTCGCTCGGTCTTTTTATCCTGAGCTCATGGAGCGTACTCCGAGCTAGCTCTGATTAAAAAAAGAAACACAAATTGAGCGCTCTGAGTACTCGGAGCTAAAAAAGAAACACAGATCTTTTTTTGACAACTCAGTGCTGTGCTCGGAGCTAAAAAAGAAAAACGCCTAATTTTGAGGTAGTCAGAGACTTTGTCTACCTAGGATCCGCTATAAACTCAGCGAACGACACCAGCGCTGAGATCAAACGAAGAATTACTCTTGCCAATCGCTGTTTCTTTGGGCTAAGAAGGCAATTGAGAAGCAAAGCCCTCTCTCGAGCAACTAAACTGTCCCTGTATAAGACGCTTATCATCCCGGTCCTGATGTATGGTGCAGAGGCATGGACACTGCTAACAGTGGATGAGAACGCGTTAGGCTGTTTTGAGAGGAAAATTCTCCGGGTGATTTTTGGTCCCGTCTGCATAGATGGGGAATGGAGAAGAAGATACAAAAACGAACTGTATGGGCTGTACAGCGACACCGACCTAGCCACAAAAGTGAAAAGCCAACGACTGAGATGGCTGGGTCATCTAGAGCGAATGGACACCAATGCTCCGGCCCGGAAAGTCTTTGAATCCAACCCCGTGGGACAACGCAGTAGAGGTGGACAGCGTAAAAGGTGGCGCACGCAAGTGGAAGAGGACCTCAACCAACTTGGCGTGCGAAACTGGAGACAGCTAGCTAAAAACCGAGCCGGCTGGAAGAAGCTTGTTGGTTGAGGCCCTGGTCCACCCCGGACTGTAGCGCCACCTTAAGTAAGTAAGTAAGTAAGGATGTAATCTAGTTGATTGTGAAATTCTGCGTCTACACCATCTTTAAATTTTATTAATAAAAATATTTGTCTAACTTTTCTTGGCTTTTCAAATTTTGTTTCCAAAACGATTTTTTTCCACCCCCTTCGTGCAAGGGAAGGGGTGGGAGAAAAACAATAATGTGGTTCTATGTTTTCAAGGGTGCTGAATCCAACGGGAGCTCTCTGGTCATCGTCCGACCCTTGGTTTTCGATCTTTAAGCAACATTTCGGGAACTGTGGCAACCCTTCTCTTATACTTCTGACAGTGTTGCCACCTTGGCAACACTTCTTAAAAGTAAAGTTAGGACATGGACTATTTGTATACTAAAGCTCAACCCGTCAGGTCAAAATTAAAAGTTGATCTCACTAACAGCCCCACTAATTGGAGGAAGTTTAAAGTTATAACACTTTCCCATAGCTTTAGACAATCAGCTCATGAGGCTTGCTTTTTCTTAATCTACGAACATTGTCTCGTATACATATTTAAGACGGTCTCCATTTCGAAGTTGGCGTGGCTTTGCAGTCACTTATTGTGTGATACAGCGTGTTTTTTAACCACTGCTGTAACCATTTCAATTTGGTCACGATGTAGATTGCTATTTCTTACCAAGGAGCATTAATTATTCAACGAAGGACTTTGGAGTTTTTGGATGGTTTCAGAATTTGTTTTTGGTTTTCAGTACTTGATTATATAATATTGAATTGTTCTGGATAGATAGGTCAAAGTTCTTCCCTAGTAACCAGTACCTACATTTTTCTGTACTTTTTAGAAGTTTAGTTCTTCTTTTTTCTTTTTGATGTACTTTTGATGGAAGCCCTGCATCCAAAGTTATTTCAAGGCATTTGGTGGTATTGGAGTTAGGTACTGCTGTACTGTACCTATATATACAAATTGGAACATTGTTTATGTTTTGTTTATAAAGTTTATATGCGTCGTTTTGTTTCGTTCAATCACTTACTTAATGAACTGCATTTTGCTTTGTGAAGCTTTCGTAACGGATTCATCTGGCACCAATATAGCAGTATAATCAGCCATGATAGCATTAATGTCCACTGGAATATCCCTTGTATAATAACAGATAAGGGGTTTGTCCTAGGAAAATTCCTTGTGATACACCGGCTTCAATTTTCTTTGATTCCGTGTAATTTTGGTCGTACCGTACCTACTCTAAAGAGTCGTTTCGTAACGTAGGATTTCAGTAATTCGTAGTACTACCTTGGAAGGCCCCTATGCAGTTTGTAATCAAGTACCAAGTGCTAAACCTTGTCAAAGGCTTCAGCAACATCTAAGAATATAGCCGAGCATACGTGTTTTTCTTCAATTGCCTTTTCCACCACATCCGTAATCCGAAGCCTTTTCAGGAGCAGTTTTTCGAAAACTTTTGCCATAGTTGGTACAAGTGATATTGGTCTGTAGGATGTTATTTCTGTTGGTGGCTTACCTTGTTACAACAATGGCAATTTTCCAATGATGTGGCACATATCTTAGTTTAAGGCATGCGTATATTATAAATTGTAGTTTTTTGAAGGCTATTGAAGGCACTTCTTTCAAAACCTGAGCAGTTATTAGATCCTGACTTGGTGATTTTTTGTTAGACAACTTATGTTGACAAGCTGTAAGAGATCTATAGCTGTATTTGCTTGGAATGGTTTAAAGATATTCGCGAGATGTTCAGCGAAGAGATCAGCCTTTTGTTTCGGGTTTCCGATCCATTTGCCATCTTCAGATTTTACTGGCAGGTTCTGTGTCTGAGGTCTTCTTAGGCGCTTAGATGCTTTCCATAAGGACTATTCGGTAGAAGCATCTGCCGTCAGACTACTCAGGTATTTACTAAGTGAATCATTCTTAAACTCACAGATTCTTTTCTTTAGTTCGCTGTTAAGACGATTAAAAACAGCCCTATCATCTGGATCTCGTAGCTTGCCATTTTCTTCGAGCTCTTCTTTTTGTCCTTTATCAGCTCCTTTATTTTGACAGGATAATTTATTTCTTTTTCTCTCGAGTTCAAAGTAGTTGAAGTACTTTCTTCTTGAGCTTATTGCAGCAATAAATTGTTCTACTTCATGATCAATTTGTTCAATTGTTTGCACAGGGGATCTTAGGTTTATAAAAGCTTCAAATTTTGCTCTGATTTCTTTATAGTTTTTTCTCTTATTCGCGAGCTTAGGATTACTTTTTTCTATCATTTCTGCTTTGCTCAGTGATAAAATTACTGAAGTATGGTCTGAATTGTTATTACCTTCGACACGTATATGATTTCGTTTAATACCTTTAACTACGAAAAAATCTAAAAGGTCTGATATTTTGCTAGTATCATATGGTCAATATGTTGGTGAATCAGTAGAATAAACTCGCAGTTGTATTTTCGTCCTGCTTGGTATAGCCGTTTACCTTTTTTAGTTATGAGCCTAGATCCCCATTGGGTGTGTATAGCATTGAAGTTGCAACCAAAATGGAAGCTATGCCCTAACAAATTTAGGAGTTCTGCAAGGTCTTCTTCAGGTTGAGAGCGCCTCGGAAGGCAGTTTATAGCTGTTTTTTTTTAACTCTTTCTTTTGTATTCTAATACTAATTCTTGTTACTTGCATGTTTTCATCAGTTTTAAGTACTTTGTTGTATTGCTGATCCTTCCCTAACTTTGTCAGGTAGGTGCGGAGCGTGCTTACATGTATAGTTTGGTAATTAAATATAAATACTTTGTCGACGTGAGTTTTGGACACCAAACAAATGATGTCTATATGTTCTATGTCTAAAAAGATGTTAAGTTCCGATACATGTTGCAAAAGACCGTTTGCATTCCATGTTGCAATTTTAATTGTTCTGTCCATTATTATTTCTTAAGAGCGACTTCTTCGCGTAGCTGTTTTATGTTTAAATCTTTTTTGTCGATCCTTTTAAGGATAAGTTCAAGCATTTCTTTGATAGATGTTTCCTCGTTCTTCCGCACATTTTTACAATGTGGGAATAGGATTTATTTTCATCACTTTTGTATAGAGCAATTGCCTTTTCTGGTTGATTTTTAGTTTTATTTTCTACCGTTGCTTTTTTGCTTTCAACTATTGCTTTGGGTTTGTTGAGTTTCTAAGCTTATTCCCAGTTTTCTTTTTTCTTGTGTCTAGGAATTTTTTGGTGACTGGAAACTCTCTGTAACTTGCAGGATGATTGCCTTCACAATTAACACATTTTGCTTTCTGTTCTTTGCCCATGGAACAGTTTTTAGTTGCATGCCTGCCTTCGCATTTAACGTAAGAAAACTCGTGATTGCAGTATTTTTGTGTATGCCCAAAGACTTGGCAGCGCTTACATTGTGGACAAATTTTGGACTTTTGCAGTGGTTCAATTTTTAATTGATTTAATACTACACTAGTCAACAAAATTAAAGGAACAAAATTTTTTTCAATTTTTGTTAGCGTTTTTTGAAGAGCTGTATCTTTGTGACAAGTGGTCGTATAGAGTTGAAATAAAAAGAATTTTACAGCTTTATGTTACAGCTTAAACTTCAAAGTCTTACAAACCTGGTAAAGGAACAAATTGTGTTGTTCCTAAACAATGCGTGGTCGTCATCATAATTACAAGAAAACCGTAATTCCAGTGGATTTTTTTTCACAGTTTTGCATTAGTTAGATACTTTTTTCAATTGAAATGAAATAAAAAGTACATTAAAAAAAAAAAAAAAATAATTTCAAAAAATTTTCAAACAAAAAAACTTGATTTTTTAAAAAAAATTTTTTTTTGGAAAAATGTGCTTTTTATTTCATTTTAACCCAAAAAAGTATCTAACTAATGCAAAACTGTGAAAAAAATACACTGGAATCACGGTTTTCTTGTAATTATGATGACGACTACGCATTGTTTAGGAACAACACAATTTGTTCCTTTACCTGGTTTGTAAGACTTTGAAGTTTTGGTGAGGAAAAACGGTTCGATGAATCAATTTGAAAATTTACAAGAATATTGATGATTTAAAAGTCTATAAATTTGCATACCAACGCAAGCCATGCAATCAATATTTGCAAATAAAAAAAAAAAGATTTACGAAAAGACCACAAAACGTCGGTTTTTAGTACTTTTTTTAAACTAACGGTGAACGGTAAAAAAAAATAATTTCTACAAAATCTTAAAAAAATCTTGTAAAACGCTTTCTCAAATTTCCAAAACTGTCTTTGAATTTTTTATAACATCATTATTTGCTGAGATATTGGTCATCAAGGCTAAAAGTATCTTTTTTCATTCAAAGTCAGATAAACCATGTCAAAAAAAATCGTACGACAACAACAAAAAAATTGAATTGAAGCTGAATAAGCAAGGTATCTGATCATGACATTTAATTGACCCAAAAAAATTTATCCATAGAAATGAGGACCTTCAAGAAAAATAAAAAAAAAATGTTTGTTGTCTCGACTCATTTTTTGCCATTACGCAATAACGGTACTTCAAAAAAATATGTTTGCAAAAAATCTCGAAACAAAAACATAAAGCTGTAAAATGCTTTTTATTTCAACTCAATAGGACCACTCGTCACAAAGATACAGCTCTTCAAAAAGCGCTAACAAAAATTGAAAAAATATTTGTTCCTTTAATTTTGTTGACTAGTGTATAAATCTTTCCGAGACTATCTTATTCTCGAAAGTGAGCATAAATAAAGGTAGAGATCGATTTTTTGTCGGTGATAACCCAGTTGAGTGTTTGACTATCTCATTTTAATAAGATTATAGGTATGGACAGCTTGAAAGCCTTTTTGTAGAAGGTCTTCGGCAATCTCTTTGGCAACACATGAAGAGTGTGGCCTCTTGCTAGTATTTTAATCGATCTTGTAGCTTCATTTTCGTGTAGTACCTCGGCTTGATGGTTAGTGCGTAGGACTGTCATGCCGAAGGTGTGGGTTCGATTCCCAGCCGTGCCACCTAAAAACAGAAATGTTTTATTCGAGGTACTGCCTCTTGCGAGGAACTGACAAATCCTCCAAGAGTATACTTGTCATGAAAAAATGCTTCTCATTTAGCCGTTCGGACTCGGCAAAAAACTGTAGGTCCCCTCCATTCCTGCCAACAAACACGCACACAGGAATGGTTGTGAGTTGTAAGTCACTAGGCCGTGGTTCTGCATGAGCTGTTGCGCCACCCAATTTATTATTTTATAGCTTCATTTTCGTACGAGTGCTACTGTATTAGCTTTTTGTTCAATTCTAATTTGACAGATCTATACGCATCGGCGGCGTCTTCAACACTGACTTTCCAATTGTTTTTACTATATGATATGTATTTATATGCCTTATTCGTACATTTTTCTACTATACTGACTTACAAAAAAAGTGGCGCACCTTGAAACTTTGCAATATTTTTAAGTGATTTAAGAAACACGTGTGATCTAAAAAACACGTTTTTTTAATACAGTTTTGTTTATTAACATAAAAATAAGTAATTATTCATCTAAGATACAAAAAAAATGAATAAAAATAAAGCTCTGTAAAAACATAGCGGCATATTATCAAAATGATAACAAGATATCCAAAGGTATGACTGCGCCACTTTTTTTGTAACTCAGTGTATGAGCCAAACATTGCGAATCCGGATATCAAGATTGAAGGTGGTGCAGTTTGTCTAGTGGCTTCGTTTCTTGGATTTACGTTTGTTTCTGCTACCATCAGTTTGAAGTAATTGAAATAATTTTGACTTTGTATTGGATTTGTGAACATACGTCACAAAATTCAATTAAAATGATTCAATATTTCGGGTAACTAGGGCGTATAC
This sequence comes from Dasysyrphus tricinctus, assembly GCA_963921185.1. Lineage (NCBI taxonomy): Eukaryota > Metazoa > Arthropoda > Insecta > Diptera > Syrphidae > Dasysyrphus > Dasysyrphus tricinctus. The sequence continues at coordinate 98,989,059 of OY992531.1, forward strand.
GTAACGAAAATAGTCGGAGGCTCAAAAGGTTCTGTAAGCACTCGAACATAGCACTGTATAGTTCAGCTGCACGGATTGTCTCAAATACGACATTTACTCTGCAGCTGTTGCGCCCTCGAACATCGAACGATATGTTCTGCCAACGTGCAAAGTGCAAAAACTCAAACAAGATGTCTGCGGGCTGATTCGAGCACAAACATTTTGTCGGACCTTCAAAATTAAGGTGCTTAAGCTTAGGAAAAATGACGGAGCACCATATGAATTTTTTTTTTAAATGAATTATGTAAATTATACTCCTGAATATACAATAGGAAACCCAGCTTGGTTTACCCCCAACCTGTTAGACTTTGGTATTCAATATCAAGATTCATATACCTATAAACTCTCATACTCGGATTTTGGTATACATCCAATCCCAAAATTTGTTGTCGGCTCTTGAACTATAGGTATATTGAAAAATCAACTCTACCCAAGAATAAAAAAATCGAATCTTTTTGATGAAAATGAAAGTAAAAAAAAAATAAGCATAATAAAAGAAAATCAAATATAATTAAATTGTATCGGTTACGGGGTCTGTTTCAATAATGTCAAAACATCGTAAAAAATCAATCACGTATGTTGTCCTATTTTGTCAATGAAGTTATATAGCACGGCCATATGAAACTTATTTAAGCTTTTTACATTTGTTTGAATACAACTTGTAAGCAAAACAGTACATAGAGCTTCTTGAAATTATTCAAAAGATTGATTTGATTCAAATGCCACTTGATCAAAGAGTTTCATTAATGTTTCCATTTTTTTAACTTATCTTTTTTCTTTAAGAGCTCTTACGAACCCTAAGACAAAAGTTCGAGATGCTATTTTTGAGGACTTGGAAGTGATACAAAAATGTAATGTCAACTATGCATTAATTTTTTTTGGAAATCAAGACATGGAGTTGGAATTTAGGGATTCAAACTATTCACTAGTCGTTGAACAAGAAACAGGAAAATTTTCCGCTTATGCGAATATTAGAAATAGTCCGAATTTAAGTGCTCTTCCTAAAGAATGCTGGCTGGATTGGATTCATTTTCATTTTGGGTAAAATACTATTTTCGATATTCCTTGTACCTTTATACAAATGTGTATGTACATATAATTATATAAAATACATACATATGTTATGTAAGTACCTACCTATTTTCTTTTTTTTTATTTTAAGGTTGAAACAGGTTACCTATGGCAATACTCTTTTTCTGACATTCTTAATAATAGATGACTCTTATAACAATAATATTCTTCATAATATATATGAAGAAATATTTCTTCGAGAAGCAAAAATTAAATACATATGCACTTTTGCTCCACCAATCGATTGTAAGTACCTTTGCAGATGTTATGAACCTATCTGGATATTATTTAATTACTTTTCCAAAACTGGTGATTTGGATAGGTTATTAACTGCTCTAAAAATAACGTCAAAGCATTATATATACACTCTATAGTATTCTCATGCAACATGATTTTGTAGGTTGATATTAGGTCAATAGGTTCGCCGTGATCGCTTTACCGAGATCTCTTTACAAAAATTAGGATTACATTTGTACACTAGATGGCCACGAGCTTTTTGGCTTCATGAGAATACTATAGAGTTTATATGCAATGGTCAAAGTATATAATTTTTTGAAAAAATATATCACCATTTAAGCTAAATATATCTACAGTTCTTTTGAGTAAAAAAAAGACTGGTTGTGAAAAAAAATTGTAGGTACCCAAAGAAAAAATGTCCTTGCTGTAAACGATTTTTTTTTATAGCTAAGCAAAATACAAATTCAAAACGTATTTTTTTTTTTGCAAAAATAAATTCGTCGTTATAAAGCCTAGTTTACAAGTTCCCGTGCAAAGATCTATGCAATTATTTTCGCATGTCATAAATAATTGAGTTGAAATACAAAATTACATTTTTGCATTGGCTTACAGTTTCATGCAAAAAGGAAAAATTGCTGTCACAGAACTACAAAACAATAGGGCAATTGTTTCGCGTGAGATAAAGTGTGGTGAACAAAAAATACTTCACTTCCAAAAAAAATATATTCACCAAACACCATATTTTGCATGCAAATGGTTTTTGCATTCAAAACTTGTTTTCCATTTTTAGGCCTATAATTTATTAATTAGGGGTTAATTAATGACTGACAAAAAATACTTCACTTCCAAAAAAAATATATTCACCAAACACCATATATTGCATGCAAATGGTTTTTGCATTCAAAACTTGTTTTCCATTTTTAGGCCTATAATTTATTAATTAGGGGTTAATTAATGACTCAATGGGTGGCTTAGGCAAAGGCAATCACTTTGTACCTGAAATTTTATACAAAATTAAGCACAGAATAGGTGGAAAATTGTTTTGAAAAATTTGATTTTTCGTTTGCATGGGAACTGTAAACTATACTTAAAAGTCAAAAAGTGCTAGGTCCTTTTTTATGTTCAGGGTTATAACCTTTTTAATTATGATTTTGAAGAAAATTAAAAATAATATTCTTCTGTTTTAGTGGAGTGAATTTTCATACTGTGATTACTTTATGAGTCGTTAAACATCGACCAAAATTTGCGTCTTAGAAGGGTACAACAGCATCTAACTGATGAGCCCAACTGTTGTTGCGAAACACAATATACGGAGTTTGTGGACTCACTTACATGTGGAGTAGAAATTAGCAGCACAAAAATAAAAGTCATCATGTACGCAGACGACATAGTTACTTGCGGAATCAGCTTGCTCACTGCAATTAATGATCAACAAACTGTACGGGTATTGCACAATGTGGGGCTTAGAAGTCAACGTTAATAAGTCAAAAGTTATGGTCTTCCAAAATGGCTCAGGCAGGATAGCGGCAAGTGAAAAATGGAACTATGGTGACTATAACCTGGAGGTAGTAAAAAAAATACACCTACCTAGGAATGGAGCTATAGACTAATAGTCTAAGAGCCGGAAGCAAATTTTGGGAGTGGAGGTATAACCAAAATTAATTAACATGCATGTGTAGATATACGCAATACTATACCAAATCCAACCGTCTGGTAGGGTTTTTTTTCAGCCAGGGGTGGGGGTGGGCGTTTGAAAACGCTAATTTTTCCACTTTTTGTGTTGATGGTATAACCACTTCAATTTATATATAAAATACAGAGAATTGTGTCCTTATTCCGAATACATAGGTCCCAGACGATTCACTTTCAGCTTTCCCCTTGCCAGACGCCCCCCAAAGTGGGCGAAAAATCAACTTTTGGAGTTTAAGGTATAACCAAATGAATGTTACATCAAAAAATCAGAAAAATTCTTCTGATTGCAAATATATAGGTCCCAGACGTTTTGGTTTCAGCCTTGGCCCTGCCAGACGGCTCTCAAGTATCCAAAAAATGCAAGAAAAATAACTTTTTCTATTTGAGGTATAACCAAATGATTGATACACCAAAAAATCAGAAAAAATCACCTAATTATGAAAATATAGGTCTCAGACGTTTTGTTTTCAGCCATGACCCTGCCAGACGTCATTTCAGTATCCTCAAAATCCATTTTTTTAATGAAACCCTCAAAAGCTTTTTTCTTTTCATATATAGCCATAAGCTGATCACATCAAAATATTCTGCCATTCTCCCTCATTACGAGCATATAGGTCCCAGACCTTTTAGTTTCAGCCTTGAGCGTGCCAGACGACATTTCAATATACTCAAAAGCATTTTTCTAATGTAATTCTCAATAACTTTTTTCTTTCCATATATAACCATTAGCTGGTCACACTAAAGTATTCTTGCATTTTTCCTCATAACGAGCATATACATAGGTCCCTGACGTTTTGTTTTCAGCCTTGTACCTGCCAGACGACATTTCAATATACTCAAAATGCATTTTTCTAATGTAAGCCTCATTATGCCGTCTGGCAGACTCAAGGCTGAAAACAAAACGTCAGGGACCTATGTATATGCTCGTTATGAGGGAAAATGCAAGAATACTTTAGTGTGACCAGCTAATGGTTATATATGGAAAGAAAAAAGTTATTGAGACTTACATTAGAAAAATGCATTTTGAGTATATTGAAATGTCGTCTGGCATGCTCAAGGCTGAAATTAAAACGTCTGGGACCTATATGCTCGTAATGTGGGAGAATGGCAGAATATTTAAGTGTGACCAGCTTATGGTTATATATAGAAAGAAAAAAGTTATTGAGAATTACATTAGAAAAATGCATTTTGAGTATATTGAAATGTCGTCTGGCACGCTCAAGGCTGAAACTAAAACGTCTGGGACCTATATACTCGTAATGAGGGAGAATGGCAGAATATTTTGATGTGACCAGCTTTTGGTTATATGTATATGAAAAGAAAAAAGTTTTTGAGGGTTTCATTAAAAAATGCATTTTGAGGATACTGAAATGACGTCTGGCAGGGTCATGGCTGAAAACAAAACATCTGGGACCTATATTTTCATAATCAGGAGATTTTTTCTGATTTTTTGGTGTATCAATCATATGGTTATACCTCAAATATAAAAAGTTATTTTTCTTGTATTTTTTGGATACTTGAGAGCCGTCTGGCAGGGCCAAGGCTGAAACCAAAACGTCTGGGACCTATATATTTGCAATCAGAAGAATTTTTTCGATTTTTTGATGTATCATTCATTTGGTTATACCTTAAACTCCAAAAGTTGATTTTTCACCCACTTTGGGGGGCGTCTGGCAAGGGTAAAGCTGAAAGTGAATCGTCTGGGAATTATGTATTCGGAATAAGGACACAATTCTCTGTCGTTTATATATAAATTGAAGTGGTTATACCATCAACACAAAAAGTGGAAAAATTAGCGTTTTCTAACGCTCACCCCCACCCCCGGCTGAAAAAAAAAACTGCCAGACGGTTGGATTTGGTATAGTATTGCGTATATCTACACATGCATGTTAATTAATTTTGGTTATACCTCCACTCCCAAAATTTGCTGCTGGCTCTCGGTCTATAAGAGCTGGCAGCAAATTTTGTGGGTGAACACATAACCAAAATATGAGTATGAGGGTTTGTAGGTGCATGCATCTTGATATCGAATATCAAAGTCTGGCAGGATTTTTTTGGCGCCCGTAGAGGGGACGAGGGATTGAAAATAGCGGTTTTTCCATTTGTTGTGTCAAGGGTACAATCACTTCATTTCATTTTTTAAAAATGGGAAATGATGCTCTGTCATTTTCCCTAAGCCCAAAGATTTTATTTTTAATGATCCAATTGATAATACTCAAGATATAACCATTTTAGGCACACCATATCGAGAGAAATTTGGAGATTTGAAAAATATTAAAAATCAACAGAAAAAAGTCTCCAAAATAAGGCTGATAAGGTTCGCTTCAAAAGGGCACATCTTGAGTTTTATTAATCAGATCATTAAAAAGAAAGTTTGTGGACAAAGGAAAAATAAACGAGCATCATTCCTCATTTTTTAATAAATGAATTGAACTGGTCTTACTCATGACAAAACAAATGGGAAAACCGCTATTTTCATTTTCTCGTCCCCACTCCGGGCGCCAAAAAAATCCTGCCAGACTTTTATATTCAATATCAAGGTGCATGCATAAACCCTCATACTCAGATTTGGGTTATGCGTTCACCCACAAAATTTGCTACCGGCTCTTAGACTACTAGCTTACAACCTTAACATGGAAAAGCACATGAAAACCAAAGTAGATAAGGCTAAAATAGCAATATGCGTGAATTGGAGAACATTTTTTAGCAATAAACTTATTGCTGTTAGCTCAAAATATAGTGTGTTTAATGCAACAGCGCAATCCATTCTTCTATATGGTGCACAAGTTTGGGGTGGTCAGCGATTCGAGGGGGTGGAATACTTGCTACGATTTTTTCTCAGGAAAATTTTTTATTTGCCAATCAACACCTCCAAGTATATGTATTCTCTTGAGTCAGGCTTACCATCACTGTTTATCTCATCGCTAAAGTTACATGCCGATTATTTATCAAGAGTGGTTAAAATGGATGAAATTCGGCTACCAAAGCAGATTTTGCGGTATGCAGTCCAAAAGAATATACTTTTTGCCAAAAATTGGAGAAAACTGGCTGCAGATTGTGGATGTGGTATAGTGCTGAATTTATCGGAAGTTAGAATGGACCAATGGAAACAGACGTTTTATGAAGTTATCCGGACAACTGATGAGAATGGGAGATACTCTTTTATCGAAAAAGCCCGTGAGTCAACAGAGAGGCTTTATTACTCTTAAGTAAACTATTATATAAACGAAGCAAATTACTTCAACAGCAGTTTCTCATGCATTATGATCGGAGCTATTTTCAAAATAAGAGGGGAATTAATAAGCCTTAATTATTCACCGCATCGTTACCGAAGGAACTGGCAACTGTGATATGTGCAACCTGCAGGAGAGAGAAAATATCTTTCATTTCATTGGAGTATGCACCGTGTTGAAAGAGATAAGACGATCTTACTTTGGAAAAAATACTCTTGAATTCGATGAAGTTAAAAAATACCTAACCGGGTTGGACTGGAAACTTCTGTTCAGCTACTATCAAGCCAGCGCTTATAGAAGAAGAATAACCACAGAAAGCTTTTAAAATTGCAAAAGTTTAAAAATAACTTAGTGTGATGTTTTAACTCAAAAAAAAAAAAAAATTTTTGTTTTCGCTAAACTAAAAGCTCTTATAAAAAAAATATTAAAAAAAAAATAATAATTATATTTTAAATTGTAAATTTTTTCTAAAAATTTAAATTATTGTAAAATTTAGCAAATGTGTCACTCTGGCAGACCAGTGTTGGCCCAAAGTTAATCTGATTAATGATTAAAAATTAATGATTAAAAATCATAATCAAAAAATTTGACTAAGATTAATTAATCATAATCAAAAAAATTTGATTAAGATTAATTAATCAAAATCATTAATCGTTAATTTGATTATTTGATTAAATAGTAACTAAGTCTTAGAAAAATGTACAGTCAGGCAACTCTACTTGCTTTTGCTGTTTGAACACTATGGGGTTGGAGGCTGAGGTAGTATGCGTTAGATTTTAGCACAGTCTAGATCTTGAAAGAGGTGGGTCTGGATTCAGAACAGAGGTGGAAAGTTTTTTTGGAAAAAATACAAACTTTTTCAACTTTTTTTTTTTTAATTTAGAATAAATAACTTTTTCCTAAATTTGTTTTTGAAGAAAATTTCAATCAAAAATTAAACTTTTCTAAACTTTTTTTTCGTTTTCAAGTTTTTTTAAAAATATGAATGACATGTTGCTCAAGAAAACTTGACATTGGCGCCTGCCAGGCGACTTTAAATACCCAAAGTGGAGCAACACTCCGTTGTGAGCGGGACAGAGGACCCCAAAAGGAGGGTTAAGATCCTGAGAACCCGCGAAGCTGTCCACTGAAGGTACTGTTTCTCAAGAAAACTTGACTTTGGCGCCTGCCAGGCGACTTTAAATACCCGAAGCTGAGCAACGAAGTTTCGTGAGCGGGACAGGGGACCCAAAAAAAGGGTTTAAATCCTGAGAACCATTGGCAATGAAACTCACTAAAAGCGTCATATTCATAATCTAGGAAGTGCCACTTTTCAGTTGATGCATCTCATTATACGAAAAATCAACTTTTATCTTTAAACGCGATTTGCGGCTAAACTAAGCGTCCTAGAGGCATCAAAGTTTACATCTTTAAACTTGATTTGCGGCTTAACTATCCGTCCAAGCAACTTTAAATGCAAAAGAAACTTTACATACACCCAACCTCGCACCCACCCCAAATCCTATAATGAGCCCAAGCGGGGGGGTTGCAGGGGGGCAGCATGCCCCCCCATACATACCTCACTGTTTATTCGCGTTTATTTTCCACCCAAGGTAGTGTTTCTCAAGAAAACTTGACACTGGCGCTGGATAGATTCATCGAATCATACGAAAAATCAACTTTTATCTTTAAACGCGATTTGCGGCTAAACTAAGCGTCCTAGAGGCATCAAAGTTTACATCTTTAAACTTGATTTGCAGCTAAACCAAGCGTCCTAGCGACTTATAAAATGCATATTCGTGATCTTGGAATGTGCCCGTTCCCAAAAGTCAAAATAAAATTGGCAAAAAAGTTTTTCTAAAACTTTAAAAAAAAATATTTTCAGTTTTTTCGGCTAAACTTTATCGATTTTTGTTGTCTTTTTTTAATTTTTTTTCGAATTATGTGTGAATGATATTTTTTCTTTAAATGCAAAAGGAACTTTGCATACACCCAACCTCGCACCCTACCCAAATCCTATAATGGCATGCCTATAATGGCATGCCCCCCCATACACACCTCGGTGTTTATTCGTGTGTATTTGCCATCCTCAACTAATGCATCGCATTATACGAAAAAATCGACTTCAATCTTTAAACGCAATTTGCAAATTGCATAGGAAACAAAAATATTAATGAGCTGTCGCATAGTAGTAGAAACGGCGGGATTTTGATCGGCGGGATTTTGATTTTCGGGATTTTGATTTCTGGGATTTTGAAAAACGGGATTTTGATACGCGGGATTTCGACAAACGGTATTTTGATTCGCGGGATTTTGACCCCAACCCTTCCTATACCTAAGGAACTACTAATTTTAAAGAGATGAAATCTAGTGAGCATATTGTGTTTGACTAGTTTAGCTAATACTGATAATTTAAAGATTCTGACTTTATTAGTTCTGAAGATAGAGGGGAGTCGAAAATCGCCAGAGTTTGTTCCTGTAAAAAGCGAGGTGTCCCAAACTTGGATGGGCACCTCCGTGGCCTCTGATAAAATGTGTCATAATTTTCCATTATTTCTGTTACGTAGAATCTACAACATTGATGAATGCATCAGTTTACAAAAGAGTTAATCAATTAATCAATTAATGATTAATGATTAATGATTAACCCGATTAATCATGATTAAGATTAATTTTTTAATCATGATTTTTTTAATCATGATTAATTTAATCTGATTAAAATTAATCAAATTAATTAATTGATTAAAAAATTAATCGATTAATGCCAACACTGTGGCAGACGACAGATATTGTCATGCCTTAATTATTCAATTGTTCTTTATTCTTAATGATAACAACTGTACAACTTTTATATTGAATAAAAAATCTATCTAAAAATCTATCTACTGCTTTTTGAAACTACGTACTGCCGTACTGCTAATACGACCAAAGTACTGCTCTTTTGAAAATTTGTTCACACAACATTTGCAAATCATAATCCTATTTCAAAAATTTTAGTCCTTTTTATCTGATGTTGACTCTTATAAATAGATTTATTAAAACAAATAAAATTGTATAGAATACACTCACAATGTATGTTGTAGATCGGCCATTCCAAAGTAACGATTGTCCGGACGCTTGTAGTTAGGTTTTTCTTGTCAAGGAATTAATATTTTTTAAATAATTTATCACATGACATATAAGTTTCACGAAAAAATTATGAAATTCAGTTTATATAAAAAAAATAGATGGAGAACGGAGAAGACACGTACGATTTAGAGATTTCCTGCCTTTGCCTTGAAGTTTAAAATTCTGCGTGGTCCATTAAGATATGAAGTTGATTTTTTTTTGCACACTTTCATAAAACCAATATTTATCAAAAATCAGGCACGAGTACGATAACTCAGGCGCCAAGAAATAATAACGGTTTTTTGTAGAACAGTTTAATGCAAGCATTTTTTACTATGGGAGGGGGGTCTATCTCACCCCGTTTGGGCGGGAGGATCAATTTCATAAAAACAGTACCCAAAATGTAAAAAAAATATTAAAAAATAACGGTAATACTTATAACAAAATATTATACCTTTATTTAAAGCCAATACTCTGTTCTATTGGCCAGTTTTTGAATCAAGTGAAATCTATGCATGGTTTTTGAAAAAATGAATTTTAAACTCAAAATTTGCGAGAAAAAAGCATAAAAAATAGGTTTAAAGTGTAATTTCTCAAAACTGTAAAATTATATATAATATTCTTTACTGAAATTCGTTGCTCTAATTAATTTTTAATCAAAAACTGAAAACTAGATGATTCTATGTCTTCTAGTTTTTGAAAAAATTGATAATTCTATAACTAATTTTGTATGGGATGTTTGTTTTTTGCTTGCTTATAACGGGTGATTTTTTAGCTGGTTTGGTTTTGGCAACACTGGTTTTGAAAGCTGACGTGTGTTTAGTACCTTGTGTCACTGTCAAACAGCTTCAGTTTGGTTTGCAATTTAACCATGGATCGTCTTACAAATGAACAACGCTTGCAAATTATTGAATTTTACTATCAAAATTCGTGCTCGGTTCGAAATGTTCATCGCGCGCTGCTTCCATTTTATGGTCGGCATTCTCGACCTTCTGAGCAGTCTATTCGGAAGATTGTGACCAAATTTCGCACCAAATTTACTTTGTTGGACATTAAACCACCAACACGTTTACGTACTGTGCGTAGTGAAGAAAATATTGCGGCCGTATCAGCTAGTGTGACAGAAGACCGCGAAATGTCGATTCGGCGCTACCGTGAACGCTACCGAGCGATGATAACAAACTTTTTTTTGCCCGAAATGGAAGTTCTTGACTTGCATGATATGTGGTTTCAACAAGACGGTGCCACATGCCACACAGCACGCGAAACAATGGCGCAATTGCGAGGCGAGTTTGGTGAACAGTTAATTTCACGTTTCGGGCCGGTCAATTGGCCGCCTAGATCGTGCGATTTGACACCATTAGATTATTTTTTGTGATGTATGTCAAGGCTAATGTCTATAGGGACAAGCCCGCTTCGATTGACGCACTGGAAGCCAACATCCATGCATTCATTCGTGAGATACCGGCCGATATGTGTGAAAGAGTATGCCAAAATTGGACTCAGCGGATGGGCTACCTGAGACGCAGCCGCGGTCAACATTTGCATGAAATTATCTTTAAACATTAAATTGCAAGGTTCAAACTATCGATTCAAATAAATATTTCATTCATTTTTTCGAATTTTTCGTGTTTTTTTTTTTTAAAGTTCTAAACCTCTTAAAAAATCACCCGTTACGTATTACGGCTGGCGTATAAACAGTGATGTATGGGGGGGCATGCTGCCCCCTTCAACCCCCCAGCTTGGGCACATTATAGGATTTGGGGTAGGTGCAGGGTTGGGAGTATGCAAAGTTTCTTTTGCATTTAAAGAATCTAAATTAAGGAAACATATACAAAGCAGTTGAAATGTTCAAAGTATGCTTACCCACTTAGATCATAAAAAAAACGAGCAAACATTCGAGTTTGTACGGTAGTAGTTTTAGTAATTTTCAATTTTCTCAAAAACTAGAAAACATAGAATCATCTAGTTTTCAGTTTTTGATTAAGAATTAATTAGAGCAACGAATTTCAGAAAAAAAAATTATATATAAATTTACAGTTTTGAGAAATTACACTTTAAACCTATTTTTTATGCTCTTTTCTCGCAAATTTTGAGTTTAAAATTCATTTTTTCAAAAACCATGCACAGATTTCACTTGATTCAAAAACTGACTAATAGAACAGAGTATTGGCTTTAAATAAAGGTATAATACTTTGTTGTTAGTATTACCGTTATTTTTTAATATTTTTTTTACATTTTTGGTACTGTTTTTATGAAATTACCCCTCCCGCCCAAACGGGGTGAGATAGACCCCCCCTCCCATATTAAAAAATGCTTGCATTAAACTGTTCTACAAAAAACTGTTATAATTTTTTGGCGCCTGAGTTATCGTACTCTCCCCAAAAATCATCCTTGGTTTATGAAAGATGGTAACGGAGAAGACAGCTAATGGTAACGGAGAAGACACGTACGATTAAAGATTTCTTTTTTGCTCAATTATGTTGTAATTTGTATTTTTAATTATTATTTTCATCAATGATAAAAGTAATCCAGGTAATTGAAAAACTTGTATAAAATTTCATTGAAATTGGTTAGCATTTACACGTGCTGGCGAGCACCTGAAAGTTGTCATACAAAATACATGGGGTTTCCACAGTTTATACTCAATATCAGCAAAATTGTAAAAATGATAGAAAATCTTTAAACTTTTCACGTAAATTAAGTACCGTAAGGAGTATCAAAAATAAAATGTTTTCAATAATTTTGTATAATATGCATAGATAAATTCAAAATTTCATTAAATCCAGATTCTTTAAATGCAAAAGAAACTTTGCATACACCCAACCTCACACCCACCCCAAATCCTTTATCGAGTTCAAGTAGGGGTTGCAGGGGGGCAGCATGCTCCCCCATACATACCTCACTGTATATTCGTGAATTTTTAAAATTTACAAACCAAATAAAGGAGAGGATTTACTAGGTTTGTGAAATTTAAATATATAGTGAGGAAAATATAGTGAGGAATGTATGGGGGGGCATGCCTCACCCCTGCAACCCCCCTGCTTGGACTCGATATAGGATTTGGGGTTGGTGCGAGGTTGGGTGTATGCAAAGTTTCTTTAGCATTTAAGGAATTAATTTTTGTTTGCCTTAAGTATAAACTTTTGACCCACTTTCTTTAAAAAACTATGAGCTTACGACCCACTTGCTTCTGGACTTTTGGCCCACTTGGGTGGGTTATAAGTTCATAGTGCATTTATTTTAACCCACCTAAGGAAGTCAAAAGTCCATTATGGACTTTTAACCCTGCGCCTTATAGGTAATATTATGCATTCAAAACAAATCTATTTGAAAATTCCTTTTCAGCTATTTACGAAGAAATGCTTGCCGTCCACAGTAAACAAATATTTTCATTAGATAAATCAATAAGTAAATTAAGTCAATCGATTTTCATTTGTGAAAAATATAATATCATTCCAAGAATGCGTTTACGTCGTGCCCTGTAAGTACTTTAGTCATAAGAAATTCATATAGTAGGCATATAATATTTTATTTTATAAACAATATTCCAGGAGTGAAGATAACAATGATTTAGTTGAAATAATTGATCAAAAATTGAAAACAATTCGTCGAGATTTGGGTCAGTATTATATTGCTGAACAAGTTATGCGTAACGATCCAAGTGAGACCATCATTGTTGCAGAGGTGTGATTGATTAGTCCCAGTATTTAATATTAATAATATTATATTAACACTAATTTTTTATTTTTATATATTTAACAGATTTCGAATAATCCAATTGGAATGATATGGTTGAATACCCGTGTTAACCAAAAAATATTGGCAGAAAACTTTGAAATTGCTGCTTATGGTAACTTTTGTAAGCCCAATAATCTAGAGACAAATAAGATGGAATCAAGAAATATGATGTTTGTTTAACAGGTATTAAGATAAGATTCGTTTCTTAGTACAATTTATTTTCTAGAGATCTAATTCGAAAACGATCTGCTGACTTTTTCGATAAGGTTGATTATAATCGACACGTTGATAAAAATATACTTTCTGCAAAGAATTCATCGAGGTATAAAAATAATAAAATTTAACGTAAATCTCTGCTTAATTTGTATTTAAATTAATAATTAAAGTCTTAACAACCTATTTATTTGCACGAGCTCAAGCGAATCCAGTTCCATTCAATTTGAAGAGCAATATCCAAAAAAATTATTCAAAAAATGGCAACAAATAAGTAAAAGTAAAAAATTAATTTACATGTAAATCTTCAATTTTCCTTGCTTTTATACAATCTATGTATAGGCTTTAGATCCCCTCACACCTATGCCGAAGAATTTGAAAAACACGTGGAAATGCCGATAGCATCCGAGATGATCAACGCATTTGCTATTCAATTATTTGGCTTGAGCAGCAGTATAGATTCTCGAAGAATTTATGATTTGGTGGCTTCTTCTTTTTCCGCATATCCTGACAAGGACTATTGTATTATATCACTTTCATCAACTGAAGCTTCTTCGAATTCCTTAAATGGACCGCTTTTAAAATATTTCTCAGTAGGTTCAATAAAAAGGTGTTTTCAATTTAATCATAATAAAGAAAATAAATCTTTTTATTTTTGCAGCGTGTTATTCCCCGAATTGGATGCAAAATCCCCGATTGCTTGTTTGTTGCACACAGGAATTCATTTCTTTCTGAAATAATAATTTCAGACTTGACTAATGACGATGTAGACGATGTAGAAGGTATTTTGTGTCATTCAGCATTCAAAGGAGACCAAATATACCATGTGGCAGACATAATGCAGTCTATAGAGGAATACTTGACCAATCAATGGTCGACGTATAAAATACTTACAATCCGCTGTGGGGGTTGTACCATTGGTTTCGTTGTTTTAGGGTTAATAATTTAGATTTAAACATATCTCTGTACAAGTAACTTAAGCTTATTTTAAAGGCAAAACCGCACAATGGATGAATTTAAAACAAATTTTGTGATACATAATGGTGAAGGCAATTATCCCGAATGGCAATCAGGAGAATTGAAGTATCTACACCTGCATCCGGCTTTTATTTGGGAATGGACACATGTTATCCGTGAAGTATTCCGACTGACAGGATACTATTCAATGTTTTATAAACTAAGACGAGAGGTAACTAAAAGGGTGATTTTTACAATATACACACCTACATTTCTTTCTGAAATGTTTAACATTAAAAACAAATAAATACAAATACACATGATATGATGATATCATGTACCTAGATAATATGTGATATCATGTACAGTAGTATAGTACAGATATACAGAGGCTTATGAGCACAGCACATAAATTCGAAGTGGCGCAAAAGTATGGTTGACCAGGCTTCCTCCATTAAGGCAGGTACTAATTTCTGAATTGTTTGCTGAGCCCAGGTAAATAAGAACCCCTTAAAAAGTCGCATAATTCACCATCGAGATGTCCAAAGCCTACGCAAATCTACGCAAGGCTACGCAGGTCTACGGAAGTCTACGCAAGTCTTCGCAAGTCCACGCAAGTCTACGCAAGTCCACAAAAAACAAAAGCCTACGCAAGTCTACGAAAGTCTACGGAAGTCCACGCAAGTCTACGCAAGTCCACGCATATCTACGCAGGTCTACTCAAGTGCAAGTCCACGCCAGTCTACGAAAGTTCACGCTGTCTATGCAAGCACACGCAAGTCTGCACAACCTTACGAAAGTCCACGCAAATTTAGACAAGTTTACGCAAGTCCACGAAAACGCAAGTGGACTTGCGTACACGGTTGTCTACGCAGGCTTACCCAAACTTTTTCACTTTAAAAACTACCTTAAAAAGGGAAAGTCACACATTTTGACATAAAAAAAATAAGTTCCTGAAAAGTGGCAACATTGAAATTTTAACCGAAAGTACGTCTACTCAACAACTATTTTTTAAATATCAATTTTTATTTCTCAACATGTATTTGGCATCTAGAGAGGTTTCCGCAAACTTTTTATAAAAATATTAAAAAGCATCAAAAAAGTGGAGGTTCCTCCCCTCGACATAAAAAAGTATGTTCCCAAAAAGTAGCAACACTGGAATTTTACCCGAAGGTACGTCTACTCAAAACCTTTCTTTTAAGACAAATCGTTACTTTGATCATGGAAATTTTCTACATATTTTATGAGTTTACGTTTAATTTACCATTTTCCACAGATTGGGAGCCATTTTTGAAAATGGTGGCGTCCAATCAACAGGATTACGAAAATGACTACCAAACTAAATTACATTCTTAGCATGTACAAAATAAATTACATATAATAAATAGTTCAGCAATTTTGGTTTGCTGATTGGACAAAAAATTGGGCACCAACACACCAAAAAACGCACGGGATGCGGTTTCCTGACCGAACTTCTTGCCACAACAGAAATCACCTTTTCAAAAGATTACTAAGCTAACTTAAAGGACTTAAATTGACGGAAAAACATACTTCAGGACTTTACCTTGGTTTAACCCCGTGACATGGATAGTCTCGCATTGAAAAACTGGCCCTTACTGTTTGATTTGGCATAACATTTTCCATCATAGTTTTTTCATTCAACTTTCGAGTATTTTGGTCATAGGTATAAATTGCCACAAAAGGGTGTTTTGTTTTTAGATGTATCTATAGAACTTTTAAATGGAATTCAACAAAGATGATTTTTTAAATTGACATACAATTTACTTTATTCGAAAGATAATCTTTTGGCATTATAATTTAAATATAATTTCTGGCATATGACCGCCACGGCTGGCTCGAACGTAGTCTAATCTGGAGGTCTTATTTTCGATGATTTTTCCCAACATTTGTGGCCGTATATCGTTGTCAATCGTTTCGGGGTAGTCGGCTTGGACTAGAGCCTTCACATATCCCCAAGGAAAATAATTAATTACTTACTTAAGGTGGCGCTACAGTCCGGGATGGACCAGGGCCTCAACCAACAAGTTTCTTCCAGCTGGCTCGGTTTCTATCTAGCTGTCTCCAGTTTCGCACGCCAAGTTGGTTGAGGTCCTCTTCCACTTGCGTGCGTGCGCCACCTTTTACGCTGTCCACCTCTACTGCGATGTCCCACGTGGTTGGATTCAAAGACTTTCCGGGCCGGTGCATTCATTGGTGTCTATTCACTCTAGGTGACCCAGCCATCTCAGTCGTTGGCTTTTCACTTTTGTGGCTAGGTCCGTGTCGCTGTACAGCCCGTACAGTTCATTGTTGTATCTTCTTCTCTATTCCCCACGGGACTAAAAATCACCCGGAGAATTTTTCTCTCAAAACAGCTTAATACGTTCTCATCCACCGTTAACAGTGCCCATGCCTCTGTACCATACATCAGGACCGGGATAATAAGCGTCTTATACAGGGACAGTTTAGTTGCTGGAGAGAGGGCTTTACTTCTCAATTGCCTTCTTACGCCTAAGAAACAGCGAGTGGCAAGAGTAATTCTTCGTTTATAGAGGATCCTAGATAGACAAAGTCTCTGACCACCTCAAAGTTATAGCTGTTTATAGTGTCGTTCTGTCTGAGACGTCGGTGTTGGGTGTCCTTTCTTTTTGACAGCATATATTTTGTTTTGCTTTCATTCACCGTTAGACCCTACTTCTTGGCTTCCTTCTCAATGCTCACAAAAGCACCACTGACATCGCGCTTCGTTCGTCCGATTATGTCAATGTCGTCAGCGTAAGCGAGTAATTGGACGGACTTTTGAAAGATTGTGCCTCTAATGTTAACGTGAGAGTTTTGCACTATTCTTTCAAGAACGATGTTGAAGAAGTCGCATGACAGCGCGTCGCCTTGCCTTAAACCATTTTTGACATCAAAGGTGTCGGTGAGATCTTTACCGAACTTGATGGAGCAGCGTGCATTCTCCATCGTCATCCTGCACAAACGGACGAGTTTGGCAAGGTTGCCAAAACTAGACATAGCTCTATATAGCTCGTCTCTAAAGATGCTGTCATACGCGGCCTTGAAATCGATGAAAAGGTGGTGGGTATCGATTTGAAACTCCTGGGTTTTCTCCAAAATCTGCCGTAGTGCGAATATTTGGCCGATGATGGACTTCCCTGATATGGACTTATCAGGTTGTTGTCAAATGGCTTCAGGCATTCACAAAGTACGGCAGAAAAGATCTTGTACGTGATATTAAGAAGACAGATGCCTCTGTAGTTGGTGCAGTCCGAGGATCGGGGATGCAATGCAGAGGTTCCATTCATCGGGCATGCTTTCCTCCGATCATATTCTACAGATGAGCTAGTGCATACTCCTAACAAATTCATCGCCAGCCACTTTGAATAGCTCAGCCGCAAGGCCATCAGCTCAAGCAGCTTTATTGGACTTAAGTTTAGATATAGCTATCTTCACTTCGTCGAGATCGGGTGGATGGAATTGTTGGCCTACGTTATCCAGGTTGAATGGTGTAATCTGCATGGTAGCGGAATTCGGTTCGTTATCGCCGTTATACAATTTGCAGAAATGATTTTTCCATATCGTCAGCATTGACTGCGATTCCACCACGATGTTCCCCTGATCGTCCTTGCAGGTCTTGTTGGTTCGGGCCTTGTAACCTTGGGAGGTTCTTTTTACTTTTTGGTAAAACTTCCGAACTTCATTCCTGCAATGGGATGCTCTTTCTTTTTCCTTCTTAGAAGCTTGTGTTCCTCTCTCCACTTCTGCTCGTAGAGCTAGCGAGCAGCTGTGGTCCTTCTATTAGTGCCGCTTTGTATGCCTGTTGTTTGGCTGTATGCACTTGCTGGCATTCTTCGTCGAACCTGGAAGGGGTTTTGCAGTGGTGGTCGTGCGAGGCCCAGCACGTCAGAGGCGGCATCTCTGATGGCTTCCTGGCAGTTTTTCCACTGGTTCTCGATATTTGCAGTTGGCAGCAAAGGACTATTTAAGAGGGCGCGAGAGACTCGATCGGAAAAGGACCTGGTGATTTCTTGCGACTGTAGCCGTCTGGCGTCGAACTTCCTCACAGTATTTCCCTGTTTTGGCTTTGGTCTAGATATCCGTAGCATTACCTTGGCTACAACGAGGTAGTGGTCCGAGTCAGTGTTGGCTCATCGAAACGTTCGGACATCCTGATACTGGAGGTGTGCCTTGCGTCGATTGCAATGTGGTCAATCTGGCAGTAAAGTCGATTAACCTGAGTCCGTTATCGGAGGTGGTGTCCGGCAAGCTGTATCTTCCGATTGTTCCACCAAAGACGTTTTCTCTTCCTTGTTTGGCATTTAAATCATTCAAGACAATTTTAATGTCATAGCTACGGCATTGCTCATAATGTCTTATCCAGGAGCTCGTAGAACTCGTCCTTGGTGTCGTCATCTTTCTCTTCTGTGGGGGCATGCGCGCATATGAGGCTGATGTGGGCGAACTTAGTCTTGATGCGAATTGTCGTGAGGCGTTCGTTCACATAGTTGAAACTCAAGACTTCTTGCCTAACAGCCCTATTCTCCCCATCGTCACTGATACCTCACAAGTCACAAGAAGTGGTGAACCTGATTTTGTGACTTTTTCGTATTCTCCCCCTAAAGTCACAACTTGTGAGAGTCATAAGAACAAGCGAAATTGTGATCTCCTCCAGAGCAGGTCACAACTCAAAATTTACTTGAGTTTCTTCAAATAATTGAATTATTTTCTTGCATTATGTTATCTGTGCGAAAGAGAACAAAATGTATGTATTCTTTCATTTCTTTACCAAAGAATAGGACAAAGGTGCGATATTATTTTGCTTTGTATTAATGAGACAGAGTGGTTTAGTTCGTTGCGATTACTTGTAGAGTTGTTGATGTGTGCGCTCATCGGTCAAAAAGCTAGCAACAAAATGCTGTGGTGAGTTTCGTTGTGAGTTTTCTTGTGACTATTAGGGGGAGAATACCAAAATGTTATCGAATCACAACAATCCTCACAAGTAGTAGTCACAAAAGCTTGTGACTTGTGATTCCTCACAAGGGGGAGAATCCACACCCAAAAAGACGCTGCCCTTGTTGTCGGTAGCAGTCACCGTAGCAGATATCGCAGTCTTATAGTTTTCTTTTGCCCGGTCCATCCCATCGCACTTCTTGGGTGACGGTGATGTCTGCTTTGTAGCAGTTCTAGGGCCTCCGCTAAATATTCGGCTGCACGTGGTCTATAGAGAGACAGAACATTCCACGTGCAGATCCGAAGTTCATTGTCCTTATTTCGTTTGCTAGGTTCAGTAAATCCCACCGTATCCAAGGCTTGTTGTTCCTTTGCAGCTTAAATAGCTTTACGTGGCTGGGAAGTTACCCTCGCAAGACCACACCCAACCTGGAGGACCAGACCCTTACAATATAACTCTAAGGGTGGGGAGCCGGATTAACCGATCCTAATAGGCCTGAGCTCAGAATATGTCGTATAAGGTGTTCACTCAGTAGTTCAGCCTAACTGGAACTGTAGACGCCACCGTTGATTCCATCTTGAGAATTCTTCCGCTGCCACCTGGACAAAGGAGAAGTGCCTTAGTGGGAACACTCTTCCCCCCCCCCCTATCGTTTGCTGCCCCTTAAAACCGTCCACAGGGATTGGAACCCCATCTTCAGTTAAAGGTACTAGGCACCCGATGTTCACCACTTGCAGGTGAGAGTAGGAGTTGATAGACAGAGGTTCGCTTTGAAAAAAAGCTTGTGGACGCTTATTTCCTCTTGAATGCAACGTGTCTACCCTTTGAACATCCCCCAAAGAAAATAGTCAAGGGGCGTTAAATCGCACGATCTTGGAGGCCAATTCACGGGTGCGTAACGTGAAACTATGCGGTTACCAAACGTTTCCTTCAATAAATCAATATGGCGGCACGAGCTGTGTGACATGTTGCGCCGTCTTGTTGAAACCACTCCTGCACATCATGGTTATTCAAGTGATGAACTAAAAAGTCAGTAATCATGGCTCTATAGCGGTCACCATTCCTTGTTACGTTCTGACCAGCATCGTTTTTAAAGATGTACGGACCAATTATTCTACCAACCCATAAAGCACATCAAACAGTCAGTTTTTATGGATGTAACGGTGTATCAACATACACTTGAAGATTATAATCACTCCAAATATGGCAGCTTTGTTTATTGATGTATTATTCTTGAAATGCCAAACTAAACAAAAAATAAATCACTTAACAGCTGTCAAAACGGCTGCCAGTTAAAATAGTGTTGACAACTTAAGGTTCTACACCTCTAAAAAAAACACCCTTTACATTGTAATTTTTCTTCTTGTATTTCAGTCAAACAAACCGATATTAAATAGCGTTTTGTTGAACATGTTTCCAATTTATCCAAGAAAGTGCCTTAACATAACGTCTGAACATCCATATGCTCTTTACCATTTAAACACTAAAAACTGTCACATGACGAGGATTCATATTGAAAACAAAATAGTTATCGTTGGATTCAATGAAACTTCAAAAGGATTCCTAAGGACCCTACTTTTCTCGTTGGTTTTCAAAAAAGTTTTCAATAGCTAAAATTATAAATTTTCAATCCTTAGCCCCTGTTATAAACACATACAATGCCTCAACATAACAGTTATAATTGAGTGCAATGGTTTTATTGAAGCGGAATATGACACGAAATCTTTTGAGAAGCAACAGTCGATGTTCTTTCAAGAGAATAACCAATTCTCTGCAGATTTTTTAAGAAAATTGGAGTTCAGGACATGGGTTACTTTTGTGGCAGGAGAATTAAAAGAAATCAATGGGTTTGGTTGATGGTCAAATTTCAAATAATTTTAAGATTTTAAAACTACATTTTTATATTAAAGTGATGACCAGAGTGTAATTTTGAAAAATGGGACAGTTTTGCAATATGATCGGTTGTTTTTAATGTGCAGTTCAAGATATTGCTCACCCAAGCCACTCGAAGCTGTGCCGTCCAACTATATTGAAGTCAACAGCCGCTTGGATAAGATAATATTTTATCACAAGATTCAACTCCTAAAGATGAAACCAATAGACCTGCCTCTTTTGATTTATGGCTCTACTGCGATGGCTCATTCATTTCTTAATGCTTTGATTGATCTGGATATCAAACCATCACAGATTTGCCTCGTCATACCCGCAAACCAAAAAACTGATTTTCCCGAAACATTCAATGATGAGTACTTGACTAACTGGCTTTATGCGAAAGAGATCGAAATCGGAGTAAGAACATATCAAAACATGAAGTTTGTTGATTGGAACCTTTATCCAAATGAAGAAGCTATTGAAAGTGTTGTATTTGAGTCTGACTCTGGAAAAATTTCTTTGAAGTGCTTGGCATTTGTAAGCTTCTGTGATAAAGATTTGCCAGAGAGCCTGAAACAGAGTAAGTATTATTTTAGGTTTTAAATGTCAATAATAGCGAAAGATATTGTCCATGTTGTTCTGTCAATTTAAATTTCTTGTATGTAAAGTTGAACCACTATATAAAGGTTTCTAGATATAGAACGCGCTTTTAGCTATTTTGACATATCACAATAGCTATGTTTTCATACTATTCCATATTTATTATCTCTTCTTCAGCCGTTTTGAAGGCTCAAGTTGAAATGCTCAACAAAAGAATTGCTATTGATGAAAACTCGAAGACCAATCTTCCATTTGTCTACGCATGCGGTAGAGCAACACAATACCATGATCAATTATTTGCCACTCAACGCCAACAAAGATACTTTAATCAAATTGAAGTTGGAAATCAAGTAAGCTTCAAAAATACAACTTGCAACTATATACGAGTATTTAAAAACTATTAAATCATATTATTTAAGATTGCAAAGAGTTTTATAGAAGAAAGATTAACAGGCTTAGAAGTTAACATGATAAAAGTTAATTTCGACAAACCAATTTTTCGACAGTATTCACTAATAGATGGTTGTGTTTATGGAGGTTTGAGAAAACCTGGAAGACAAATTAAAAACAACTTGCAACCACTTGGTCAAGATTTAATTACACACAATGAATATGGGGAATATTGTCGGCTGCATCTTGATCGAAATGGCTTTATATCTGAAATAGCTTGTATTACTAAAATCGTAGGTAATTGTTTTTAAATTCGTTGAAGTATACCTTAAGCTTATTTCATTTGCAGTACAAGAATCTTGAGTTTCTTTACCGAATTTATGGCTTGCATGAAGCATACTTTAACAATTTGAAGTCCAGGTGTGAACGTGGAGAAATCAAAAATTTACTGGATTATTTCCATCAAGGCACATTTTCAGCAATATTACATGACCAATTTGTATTGTTTAGACAAATAATCCGAAAAAAAAATCTGAATTGTTTGAAAGAGTTTCTAGGTTATATGGGAAAGGTACAGTACATTTAATTGCATTTTACTTCTACACATCTGATCCGGATCAATTCTTAACATGTTATTCCAAAAACAACATAGGATCCTGCTTTTCATCTGGATCTATTTTAATTAAACAACAAAATAGGTTTTGCCTTAGAGTAGGGTGTCCATAACGTATTTGAAAAAAAGAGGACATTTTCGAAGCTCCAAACTTTTACTGCTATACTGCTAACCCTCCCTCGCTCACCTCACCATCGGAATTTTAGTAAAATGTAGGCAAAATAGATATTAATTTTCTTCCTCATCTAAAGTGTCATATTTTTAAGAGCTTCGAATTTGGTTAAGATAATTATTTTCATATAAGAAGATTTCATAAAACTTTTGACAGCTAAAATCTTTTAAGTTATAGGCAACTATGAGAATCCTACTTTTAAACGATTTTGTTTTTTGTCCATTGCGATCCCATCAACTAGAAAATACGTTCCACGTTCATATTTTGTGCAGGAAAACAAAAAAGAACTCACATTTTTAAGAGTTCTGAATAAAACTCAGGATTTGTAG
The DNA here is from genome assembly GCA_963921185.1 of Dasysyrphus tricinctus. Taxonomy (NCBI): domain Eukaryota; kingdom Metazoa; phylum Arthropoda; class Insecta; order Diptera; family Syrphidae; genus Dasysyrphus; species Dasysyrphus tricinctus. Next base: position 99,012,259 of record OY992531.1, read on the forward strand.
ACGACCTAAAAATACTGGCCCACTTTTGAACAGATATTTTGTTTTTAAAATTGTCATTTTCTTTCGAAAGAAACTTGTTTAAATGGTAAAATCGGTCAAACGACTTTAAGTCATCCAGTAAAACTTCCTTAGAAATTCGGTAATCGATACTTTTTTCATGTTTCATGAACATGTTCTCTTTAAAAGAGATGTTCTATAAGCCCTACCTTAGAAAGTAGTTTTTGAGACCAAAAACCCAAATTTTTGATCTAGGGCCTCTTTTTTCGAAAATCAAGTTTTTGAAAGTTGTTCCAGATTGTACTAGTTTTTCTGAATATTACTTTAAGTTTTTGGACCTTTATGTTCAAAATTTATGGGCAAAATTAGAATAAATTCTTGCAAGCTGTTTTTGGGTTTTATATCATTATATCAACGAGATAAAAAAATTCCGGCAAGGTGTCCGCAAATTATACGTGCGGTATTTGTGATCTGCAAGGTATGCGTTAGGTTTCCACTAAGTATCCGCGAGGTATCCGGTAAGCATCCGTAAGGTAGCCGCGAAGTATCCACGAGGTATCCGCTAGGTGTCCGCGAGTTATCTGCGATCTGCTACGTAAAAGTTAGGTTTCCGCTAGGTATGCGCAAGGTATCCGCAAGGTATACGCGAATTATCGGCTAGGTATCCGCGATCCATTAGTTATCTGCTTGGCGTCCGCTTGGTATCCGCGGCTATCCTTGATCGGTAAGGTATCCGCTAGGCGTCTGCTAGGTATCCGAAAAGTATACGTGAGGTATCCGCGAGTTATCCGCGATCCACTAGGTATCCGCTAGGCGTCCACATGGTATCGGCTATAGGTATCCGCTTGGTATCAGGGAGGTACCCACGAGTTACCCATGAGGTGTCCGTGAGTTATCCGCGAGCTATTCGCTTAGTATCTGCAAGTTATCCGCAGGGTATCCGGTAGGTATCAATGATGTATCCACGAAATATCCACGAGCTTTCCGCGATCAGCTAGGTATCCACTAGGCGTCGCTAGGTATCCGCTAGCCTTCCACGAGATATCCACGAGGTCTCCAAAAAGTATCCACAAAATATCCGTTAGGTTTCCGTGAGCTATCCGGGACAATCCGTAATCCGCTAGGTATCCGCTAGGAATCTGCTAGATATCGGCTAGGCTTCCACTAGGTATCAGCAAGGTATCTGCGAGGTATCCGCTAGGCTTTCACTAGGTATCCACGAGGTATCCGCGATCCGCTAGGTATCCCCGAGTTATCCACTAGGTGTCCACGAGTTATCCGCGTGATATTTTGCAAGGTATCCGCGAGTTATCCAGGAGGTATCCGCAAAGTATCTGCTAGGCTTCCGCTAAGTATCAACGAGGTATCCGCAAAGTATCCGTGCAAGGTATCCGTGAAGCGTGTTCAAGTTATCCGCTAGGTATCCATGATCCGCTAGAAAACCACTAGGTATCCACTAGGTATCCACTAGGTATCCACGAGGTATCCGCTAGTTATCCAGGAGGTATCCGCGAGTTAACCGGGGGGTATCCGTGATCCGCTAGGTATCCGCGAGTAATCCGTGAGGTATCCGCGAATTAACCACGAGGTATCCGTGATCCCTTTGGTATCTGCGAGGTTTCCGCTAGGCATCCGCTAAGCTTCCACTAGGTATCCGAGAGGTATCCGCAAGGTAGCCGTGAGTTATTCGCGAGGTATCCAAGAGTCATTCACGATGATCTGTGATCCACAAGGTATCCACTAGATATCCGCTAGGCTTCCACTAGGTATCCGCGGGTTGTCCGCTAGGTTATCCACGACGATCCTTGATCCACTAGGTATCCGCGAGGCGTCTGCTAGATATCCGCTTGGCTTCCGATAGGTGTCCGCGACGTATCTGCAAGGTATCCAGTAGGTTTCCATGATTCGCTAGGTACCTTGAGGTATTCTTGAGTTAACCGTGAGGTATCCATGATCCGCTAGGTATCTGCTAGGTGTCCACTAAATATCCACTAGGCTTCGCAAAATATCGGCTTAGCATCCGCTTGGTGTCCGCAAGGCTTCCGCGAGTTATCCGCTAGGTATCCATGAGTTATCTGCAAGGTATCCGCGATCCACTAGGTATCCACAACTCGTCCGCTATGTATCCGCTTGGCTTCCACTAGGTTTCCACGAGGTATCCGCGAGTTATCCGCGAGGTATATGCAAGTTATCAGGGATGCTAGGAATCCACTAGATATTCGCTAGGCTTCTGCTAGGTATTCACGAGGTATCCGCAAGGTATCCATGATCCGCTGGGCGTACGCTAAATATCCGCTTGGCTTCTGGTAGGCACATGCGAGTTGTCCGCGGTATATACGTGAGGTATGCACTATTTGTCCGCCAGGACTCCACTAGGCGTCCGCCAGGTCTCCGCTAGGCATCCACAGGCAGGGTTGCCACTTTACTGCAATTGCAGTAGATCTACTGCATTTTTTTCTCAAAATCAATCTGCTGCCTTAAAATAAAATCTACTGCACTTGATTTTACGAACAAAATTACCCTTCACGTCTTAATAATAATGTGATATGTTTAGTTTATAGCTATTTTGTTTGTTCTTTTTATGTTTTGAGGAAAAACAAATGTTATATGAGGCTGTGAGTGCAAAAGTGGTGTAACCCACTTTTTTTATCATATATTTCGTTTGGAATCGATTTTTAATACTATTTTAACTGAGATTCAAGGAGTATACGTCACATTTTAGATATTTTAGAAATTAAAATTTTAGCTTTGATGACTTTTGATGCATAAATGTAAAAATGCCAAAAAATGGGTTATACCACTTTTGCACTCACGGCCTCATATGTTTATCAGTTTTGTTCAAATGACATATTTAGTTTTTTGAAAAAATAAATAAAACAAAATATTTATTGAGAAAATATTGAATCTACTGCACTTTTTTTTTGCAAATATACTGAGAAAAATTTTCTGAGAAGTGGCAACCCTACTTGTGAGCAGTTTCAGCTATAAAATGTGCGTATAAAAATAGTTGACTGCAAACGCTCTTGTGCAGTTTAAATATTCTGTTTTTAATAATATGCTATTTTAATTCATTATTCTCCTCTTTTATTCAAAAAAGTGATGAAAAAGCCATTCAAAATCATGGGGAACCCCATTTAGTTTCAATTTATTGCCTCAACGATGGAAATCAATGGTTGCCTTTCAACTATTGGGCAATATTGCCATTGCTATTGATAAAGCATCTCCATTTGCATTTTTCAAGGCAATAGGTGTGTTTTATTGGAAAAGCTATCCGCAGCACAGTGAAATTTTATATGAATTACAAAAACAGCATCGCCAGCAAAATCGCTGCCGATAAAAGTTAAAGTAGAATCTCGCTGCCGATAAACTTTTGACGTTTGTTCGAGTATCGAACTCAATTGAATAGGATTTTTGTGTGTCGTCATTGGTGCGACTGGTACTTTTATGTGTCTCGAATTCTCGATGGCTATGTTCGTAGAGTAGAATTATGTTGAATGAATGGCCCTGTTTAGACTGTAACTTTTCACTTCGTCAAGACCATGTTTTTGTAGAAGAAATCGGTGAAGAGAAAATTTCACCCATAAATTTACGTCATGGTGGCGTAGTGAGCAATTACAGTCTAAACAGGGTCGTTTGTAAGTGCATGGTTGTTTTGTTTTACCTTTTCGACAAAATGAAAAAATGATCCTATCCTATGCTATGCTAAAAAAAAAGCGCTGCCTTAAATTAGTTTAAAGTGCAAAATTTAGCATTTGTATTTATAAGTGACAGACAAGATATATTCTGCCGACTGTCAAACGATAATTCGCAAACCACAACATAAAGACGCATTTCACAAAGCATTTTTCTTCACATTTTCTTCTATAGGCAACCAAACAAATTACTCAAGGGAATGGAAGGTCAAAATTCACGATCATTCCCATTTCAAAATTCACTATTCGCAGCTCATATGAAAAGCTCTTTTTGTAAACCTTTGGTCTATAGGGACCAGTTTGTATAGACATATGGTTCAAATTTTGATCCGATGCTCAGCAATTTTAAGTCACTGCTTTTGGTGGAAAGGCTACTTGTACAAATGTGGTTCAAGCTTTGATGCGTGATTCAATTATTTTAGCTCACTGATTTCGGCAGTTTAACTGAGGTTCAACAATGGTCAAGCTTGAAATTGTTATTACAACATACTTGAACCTTGGAATCATCGTTGCACTTCAGTAGATCCGATAAAATCCATGAGTCACAAATGCTGAACCATGGATCAAATAGTACAGCTGAAACTAACTGAAGTTCAAGGAAGGTTCAGGCTTATTTGGCTACTAATGTACCCAGTTAATCCGGTAAAATTGGTGAGTTAAAAAATTTCCAGTGGAAAACTAGGTAAATGCATTAAAATTAGCCATACAATCATGTCCTTATTGTAATTTATAAAATTATCGCTAATAAAGTCATCTACTCCAAGTGTATTGAGTCTGTTATTATACGACGACTTTTGAGTCATGACTTTTTTCAAAATTAAATGAGTGCAATTGAGAAAACAAAATTTGATTTCACTTTCACAATATTAAATTTCGAAAAATTTCAACTAAAAAGTCTTCGTGTAATAGCAGACTAAATCATGACTTTTTTAATTTGACCATAGTCTACCAACACACCCCTACCCCTTTTCTTTTCTTTAATAGCTGCAAAATCAATTTTCGTATCTGAAAATGGCAAATAAAGAAAAAAGGGACACAAACATTTGATTGAAAACATTAATTATATAAATATATAGTTATATTTCCCATTTAACTTGCAGATGTTAGTTTTTGTTAATAATTTTGTTTTATTTCTTCTTTTAACTTTCACAAAATTCACTTTTGTGTCGTGACAGCTGTTCAGGCGTACCATATTGCAAATACAAAAATATAGGCCGCTGCGGATGCGTTTTTATGGAAATTTCTCACTGTACTATATATAAAATCCCAAAAAAACACGCCTAATAGCAATGAGTGCGGCAATTTATTGCCTTAAATATTGCCAATGGTGTCGCTGCGTAAAAACAGAAAACTGTTGGAGAGTTGCAAAGGCCATATATTTTGAAAATCAAAATACACATTTAACAACTGTAAGTTCTTGAAACAATGGTTTGGACCTCGAAAAAATACAAATAGTAGCCAACACAAAAAAAAAACAGGACCTAAACTAGAATTTTTCAAATTTTGTCCATATGATTTTCGTAACTAATAATATTTTTTTATTTTATTTATTTCAGATCGATAGGCTTGAAATTCTTGAATTTCTCGAAAAGAAAAAAATGGATGAAAAAATTAAGAAAGATTTGTTCGAATTTATTAAGAAACACTGCAAGTCACTTCATCCACATTACGCCCTACCCAGTGATTTTCCAATATAACCGAATAAAAATTTAGACCGAATACTAATTAAATTATGCATTCATTTATTTGTGATGATTTTTGCCATATTTTGTGTCTATTCATAATAAATTGCTTTTAATATGATTTGTTAAATTACAAGTATTTCTTTTTACTTTTCTATTATGAATTGATAATTTCATAATTTGATAATTTGCCGGTTTATGTTTTTATTACTGACAAAATTAGGGTATCTTTACCTATGTATGATATGCTTCAATTAATATGAAATCAAATTTCTATGAAAAGTTAAGACTGATGTTTTGATTTTTTGAACCATCAAATTGTTACGGCAAATTTACCGCAACAATGTCTAGTCTTTGACTGCTTCCTTTTCCTTCTTTTTATTTCTGTTGTGGCAGCAAAATACTGGTGAGGTTGAGGGCAACCATAGTACGAAGCCAGAATTTTGTAAAAGCAACATAAGCTGGTGTTCGAGTTAATGGTATTAAACATTGAGTGGGTGGTTCCGAAACCAATAAGCTTATTTAACATGCAGACGGGCGGTCCAATGTAACGAGAAGAAGGCCAGCGGATGACCTGTAGAGGTAACGAGTCTGGCGGACTCTTACCTACTTTTACATCAAACAAAACATCCTTATAACTCAACTTTGAAATTTATTGTAATGTAATGGGTCCTTAACGCATCTTATGCTACATTTCCACCTAGCGCTAATCTGAGATTTAATGAGATTAACCTTAAATTAAATCTCGTAGATTTACCATACAAATTTATTTCGTAAATCTTGAAGATTAGAAATTAATCTTGTTAAATCTTCCTAGGACAAATTGTTTTACAAATCGAACTAACCTATTTTTACATGGTGCTGAACGATTCAATCGAGACTCGCGTTCAGTTCTTCATTGTTTCACACGAATCAAACATTCTGTCTCATTCGCACTTCATAAGAAAAATTGGAACGCCATTTGTATTTTTGAAGGTGCTGTCAAATTTAATCTTTTTTAAATCTTTTTGTGCGGTGGAAACACCAAAAAGATTTATTAAATCTAATCTGAGATAAACCTTTGGTGGAAACATAGCATTAATCTAAATGTTTTAGATCTAAAATGTTAATAATGCTAAATATTTCGCAAAAAAATGTCGGAATTGAGTTAATAGAGTAGGGTTCGCGTTCTTAAGATAAACCTTTATCCTCTCACCTCGAATAATTAGTTCTGAAATAATTATTCGTACTTCGAATAACTCGCGTGTATTTTGTGTTAACTAGGAAAATGCCTAGCGAGGGCTTCTTCTCGATCTTAATTCTTTTTAATTTTTTTCGAAAATGTAGTTTGTAATAGGTCTGAACTTGGCCATTGAGGTTCGGCAAGTTTTGGAAAGGCATCCAACAACTTGTCGAATTTGTGTTTGTAAGAGTGATTAAGAAAGTTTTGGGAAGACACCCAACAACTTGTTGAATTCGTGTATGTGAGAGTGAGAGTAAGGTTTCGTTGAGATTCAACAACGGTGGTTTTCTGGGGAGCGAAAAAGCCTTCCAGTGCCGAGATTCAGCTAATTCAAAAACGCAGGGAGTGAGTGAGATGAGTCACTTTTCGTCGAAAATCGATTCAGTTAGCAAAAGTGAGTGAGTGAGCGAGTGAAATGAAATGTCAGATTACTCGCCAGATATTTCCGCAGTGACTTGGTTATGTGTTGGTAAATTTCTAGTTTTGTATAGGTATATGTGCTTTTTCCTATTCATGGATAGGAAATGAAATAAAAAAACAACAATGTAGATAAAAACAACTACCCTTTTATTGATTCTTTAATTTTATTTTATTATAATATGCACATATATATATTAAATAAATTTGTATTCTATTCACTTTCAACACTTTTAAACTTTCTATTTCTCAAGGGTGAAACTCACATTAAACTTTAATTATGACAAACAAAATAATTGAAACAAAAGATACTCCATTATTAAAGATTCCAATGTTTACATTGTGGTATTTGTGCTTTCATTTCGTTTTGCGTAACGAGTGTGACAAGGAGGTAGAATTTAGCTCTTTTATATTTATTCTTTGTCTCATGTTCGAAACTAAATTCGAACTTACTCATTTCACTTAAATAGCTGAATCACTTTTGCGAGTGAAGTGAGATGAGTCGGCGAGTAAGGCGAGTCATCTCATCTCACTCGCTGAAATAGCTGAATCTCGGCACAGGAAGCCGATATACCGTGAGTTATATGCGAGGTATATGCGAGTTATCCACGTAGTATCCTTAAAGTATCCGCAGTCTGATAGGTATCCGCTAGGCTTCCGATAAGTATCCGCGAGTTATCCGCAAGGTATCCACAAGTTATCCGCGTGGTATCCACAAGGTATCCGCGAGTTATTCGCGAGGTATCCGCAATCCGCTAGTTATCTACTAGGTATTCGCGAGTTATCCTTGTGGTATCTGAGAAGTATTCACAATCCTCTATGTATCCGCGAGTTATCCGCATGGTATCCGCGAGTTATCCACGAGGTATCTACGAGGTAACCGCTAGGTGTGTTTTTCTTCAAAACCGACCCTGGCAAACCGGCGAGCAAAACCTCGGCTGGAAAGCAAAAAGCACACCACAGTATCCGCGAGGCATCTGCGAGTTATCCGCAATGTATCCGCTAGTTATCCGCGTGGTATCCCCAAAGTATCAGCAATCCGCTAGGTATCCGCTAGGCCTCCACTAGGTATCCGCTAGGCTTCCACTAGGTATCCGCAAGTTATTCGCGAGGTTTCAGCGAGTTATCCGCGTGGTATCCGTGAGGTGTCCACAATCCCCAGGGATCCGCTAGGTTTCCGCTAGGTATCCACGAATCATCCACGAGGTATCCGCGAGTCAGCATATGCTATTCGCATATAACGGATTGCGTCAAAACTCAATAAAATAACTTTAAAGAAAAAAGTCATTTAAAATAAAAAGTAATTTTTTAAAAGGAATTATTCGCATCCAAAGGGACTTTTCTGATTTTCTGCCCCAAAACGACCTATCTTAATGTCTTTGGATGGCAATTATTCCTAAACCAAGCTTCGTAGAAATAAAAAAAATCGGATAGAGGTTTTCCAGAGATTTTCTAAACTGAAAACCAAAACCTTCTATGATATCTGGTCCTCGAAATATACGCTTCCAAAGTGATATTTTATTTTTTGCATTATTTGATTTATTAGCCTGGAAATTCTTCTGAATAGCGATATTTTCTCCACTAACCCAAATGGTAACGTTTTTCAATTTATAAGTTCTATAAGCAAAAGTTATCCTTTACTGAAAACCAAAAGCTTTTGCAACGTCTAGTTCATTAGATATTTCCACTTAAGGTAATTTTATAAAGTTTTGACGCAATCCGTTATATGCGAATATCTAACGAACGTTGCTTTGAAAATTGTTGCGGTATTCAGTACTGAATAGGAAATGCACAAATAATGTAAAAATTTCATCACAAATTTCTTTCTTTGAATTCGAAGAAAAGCATGGGCTACCCCCCTGCCGTTTAAAAATAAAAGAGTTTTTTTTAAGTCAATGAAATAAGTCATGACGTTCCGTTTTGGTAAAGTCTAATCAAACCCAAAACGATACATACAAGCCAAATTTTTTTCATGACCTAATTGAGGAAATATTCGCATCCAAAGTGATTTCACTGATTTTCTGCCCCATCCTCGCGGATAACTCGCAGATACCTCGCGGATACTGTGATGTGCTTTTTGCTTTTCAGCCGAGGTTTTGCTCGCCGGTTTGCCAGGGTCGGTTTTGAAGAAAACCACCAAACTTCAATTTAAAGGCCTTATAACCTTATAATACATTCTTTATTATAACTAAAATAAAGCATACATATTCCTATAGTAATTAAATTATACAATATCCAATGATAGACCAGTTTAGGAGATGGGCTTATAAACTAACAATAATAGATCGGCAGGTATACGCCCCTGGTGGCAAGATCACAGGTATACGCCCTTGGTGGCAAGGTCACAGGTATACGTTCCTGGTGGCAAGATCGCAGGTATATTATTTATTATTATTATAAATTCTTTATTTCATTAAAAATGTTTCACAATAAATTACTTAAGAATAAGGACCTGGCTATCTGCCGTCTGCCTGATATAACATTTCATTTAAGTGTTTAATAAAAACATATAAAGAATAAAAAGAAAAGTAACTTGTTTTGTACAGTAATAAATCAATTAAATATTAATTAAACTCAAAGCTTTACAATTTATAAAAAAGGTAGATTCATAGGTAACATAAAAGAATGACAATTTTGAAGTGATTTGAAACACAAAAATATACCTACCAATTTTGAAATGATTTGAAACATAAGAAAAAATAAATTTTCAAGTGATTTGAAACACAAAATAAATAATTTGGGTGTTTTAAACTGTAAAAACTGGTTGAACTTAAACATTTTAAGTTAGAAACTCTTTCGAAAAGTAAAGGCATGTTTACAATACTTATATAGTGTAGACCATCCTACAGCTCCGTTTAATATTTCATACAACCGACTTGATGAGAGAAAACTTTCTTCAAAATATAAACGACGGATTTCTTGCAATATTGGGCAAACTGCAATAAAGTGGTAGACATCTTCGTTTTCCCTTCTATTGCATAGACTACAGATTTGTGTCAGATCAGCTCGATGAGGCATAAAGTTTAAGTTAAATAGCTCAACACGTGCTTTGAAAATGTAGCTTATAGCTTCGACCGAAAACTTGTTGCTGAAGTAGTTTGTTTCTGATTGCAATTGGTGCTGGAGATTCCTATATGTATTCCTTGATGATGAAGAAGCCGCTCTGGATAAATGCTGTCTGTAAAAATTCTCGTCAAGTTTAGCAGTAACCTTTGCAAACATACCTCGCCAATCATCAACGTTTGACTCTGTTAGCGACAGCTGAGCTTCATGAGATAGAGCTATTTCATTCCAATCCTTAAATGGGGAGGCATTGGTTTGCAGTAATCTTATCAAAATAGATTTGTGAAAATTTCTTCCACTTCTTTCCATTACTCTTACCAGATAGTCAGAGTTGGATTTGAGGTTTCGAATAAATAGAGGAGTTAAACCAGATTCCACGTAGATGGCGTGATAAGGGGTTGAATTCGGCAATCTGAATAAGCGCTTAAAAAAATATCTCTGCAATTTTTCAAACGCCTCGAAAAATAAGTATCCAAATACCTACACACCATAGCACATGCAAGTGTTCACAGTTGCCAGAAAAACGCGATATTTAGACATCAGGTCTATTTGTTGGTTTGCTAAGAACTTGGGCCACATTAAGCTCAAAGCCAGTTTAGCATCATTGCTTTTTTGTTTAGCGTGTTTCGAAAAATGTAGGTTATGTGTAATTAAAACTCCGAGATATTTAAATTCTTGCACAACTTCAATTGATACACCATTAAGGGACCAGCTTTCTTCGGGACGCCTCCTTCTTTGATGTGCTTCAAAAACCATCACTTTGGTTTTGCTTGTATTGATGAATAACCCCCACTTCTCACAAAAGGTATTCAGTTTGTTGATTTGCAACTGCAGGGTGAATGGGTTGTCAGCAAGTAAGACTAAGTCGTCAGCGTAGAGCAGAACTTTCACTTGAATGTTGGCAAAAAGGATTCCTCCAGGAAGTATTTCACAAATTTCATCAATAAATAAGGCAAACAGAATTGGACTTAAAATACAGCCTTGGGGAACACCTGTCGTTGTTTCAAACCAGTTTGAAAGATCAGACCCATCCCATACCGAGGCACTCGATGAGACGAGAAAGTTAATGTACATCAACAAGAATTTCCGGGAAATTCCCAGTGTTGAAAGCTTGTAGACCAGAGCCTGTCTGTTGACCTTGTCGAAAGCTGCCTTGAAGTCTACGAAACAGGCGTATAATTTTTTCTTCTTTTCAATTGACTTCTTTGCAATACTGGTTAGCGCGAAAATATGATCCATTGTAGAGAAACCAGGACGAAAACCAGCTTGAAACATACTCAGTAGATTTCTGTCCTCTATCCATTTGGTGAGCCTTTCATAGAGAATCGACGTAAAAATTTTCCTTAGAGTGTTTAAAATAGAAATTCCTCTGTAGTTTTCTGGTAAGGTTCTGTCTCCACTCTTATATACGGCAGAAATTACAGCTTTGTTGAAGTTGTTTGAAGGGTTGATTCCAGTTCACACAAAGATATTGGGTTATCCAGATCGCTGACGGTAATGTTTGGTAGAGCGTAAGAAAAAGTATGGTTACTCTCGTCCGCTGACAAGAGAGTTTTAAAATGTGCTGCTAGTGCCTCAGTTCTGAGAGTACATACCATACTTCGACTACGCCCCCCAAGTTCCCGGACATTATCCCAAAAAGCGTTTGAGTTCTTGGATTCAGCTAGTTTTTTTGCTAAGTTTTTTAGATAATAGTTTCTTTTCGCTGCTCAAAGTAATTTGTATTGTTTATTAACAAGGTAGATATTTTTGAAAAACAAGGCATTTGTCGATCGAAATATTTTGAGGTACACAAAAGATAGTTTACGGAGATTTTTACACTCATTATCGAACCAAATGTTCTTAGATTTGAAGCAGTAATTATTATTGTGGTTTTGAGCAAAGGGAGCAGAGATTTTAATTACTCTTATTATTTCGTCATCTACTTGTTCTATACTGGTTGCTGGTTGTAAGGGGAGGGAGCCACAGTGGCGGTTCAAAAGTGCTTTATAAAGAAAAGCACTATTCTCTTTGCATTTTAATTTGAGAAAATTATTTGAATTTCTTTGTATAGCTTCATTAAAAAGCTGAACTTTGACTTCCATTGGAAAGTGCGCTGAAAAGTTCGCTGTGCCTACTTTTAAGCCTGCAAATGGGTTAAGCCACTCTGCCGATACTGCACAGAAGTCAATTACTGATTGTCCTTGGCCGGTTATAAAAGTCCACTCTCCATGGGTATCCTCTTTAGTAGCCCCGTTCAGCCCGAATAGTCCAAAATTTTCTAAGAATTCGGTAAGGAGTCTTCCACTTCTGTTTATGATTTCATCTTTTGAGCTTCTGGTAGGGTTAAGAGTGTCTTGCGAATGTAGGTTTTCAGCTGAAGAGAGACCACAGGTATACGCCCCTGGTGGCAAGATCACAGGTATACGCCCCTGGTGGCAACATTACAGGTATACGTCCCTGGTGGCAAGATTGCTGGTATAGGCCCCTGGTCGCAGTATCACAGGTATACGCCCCTGGTAGCAAGATCGCAGGTATAAGCCCCTGGTGGCAAGATCACAGGAATACATACGCCCCTGGTGGCAAGATCACAGGTATAAGTCCCTGGTGGCAAGATCGCAGGTATACGCCCCTGGTGGCAAGATCACAGGTATACGCCCCTGGTAGCAAGATCGCAGGTATAAGCCCTTGGTGGCAAGATCACAGGTATACGCCCCTGGTGGCAAGATCACAGGTATAAGGGCAAGATCACAGGTATACACCCCTGGTGGCAAAATCACAGGTATACGCCCCTGGTGGCAAGATCATAGGTATAAGCCCCTGGTGGCAAAATCGTAGGTTTATGCCCTTAGTATTGGTATTAACTAGGCTTATGCACTCGTAGATCACAGGTACCGAGGCCCCTGGTTGCAATTAGATCTAATCGACTACGCTCGTCCACAGCTTAAGTGAAACTGATTTATTGAATCAAGTTTACTCTAGCTCTATTTACTTCAGCACTGACCGAAAAGGTAATTTCATTCGGCGGAGTAAGCTCCTCATGATACCTTTTCCGTAACTAGTGGGTGTTAATTGTCGAAACATACTGTGTATGTTGTTGGTGCGTTGGCCTCATATGCATATCTCGTGCTGTTGGGTATTGCAGTGTCGCTGGTTATGGATCTTCAATTCTTAATGTACCTGCTGGGTATAGCGGTGTTGGTGGTCAAAGGTAAGCATGTAACACCTCGTTACAATACTTAGAAAAAGGCTAGTGGATACCTAGCGGATTGCGGATAACCCGCAAATAACTTGTGGATAACTCGCGAATAGCTTGCGGACACCTCGTGGATACCTAGCGGAAGCCTAGCTGTTACGTAGCGGATTGCGGATAACTCGCGGATAGTTTAAATTTCCTTTATTTAATAAATACTACAATTCACAATAAGAGTACAGTTTTAAGTCTGTGAAAGTTAAAAATTATAAATTAAAGTTTTAAAATGAGAAACAATCTTAAAGGAAATTAAAAGATAATAAGCTTATAAGAAATTAAATAAAAAATAATAACAAAATTGTAACATTCAAACATTGAAATGATTAATTATATAAAAAGCTTTATTTATCATTAGTTCTCTCAAGTTGCGCGGAAGTGATTTCCAGAGGCGTATAGCAGAAATAAAAATTCTTTCGGACGTTAGGCAAATAAATCGAGGCTCCTATTTTAAACATCTCTCAATCCTAATTTTCTTTTATCAGAATTTAGGCCAGTCGGCAATATATAACTAATGAAAAATTTATCATTGGAAAAGGAGCAGTATAAAAAGTTGTTAAGATAATTTAAATGTTATACTGAATGTTTTTTGAAAAATTTACACATTACAGGCAGTACGCAGATCGTGCTGAAATTTAGCTCCCATATTTCTTTCCAAACACCAACTAACAAGCTAGCTCTATTTTAACATAACATTTTTGTGGAAAATATCACATAAAACAGCTGTTCTTGAATACAAATTTTACTCAACAATTTCAAAGAATTTTGTTCAATATTTCAAGAAAATCTGATAAATAAAATGGATTTTTCTCGAATAGTCTTTCGATTTTCATTTTAACAAAGTATAAAGTCTACCTGAACCTCAGGAATAAACTAAGCTGTACAAAATAAAGCTTGAGAATAATATGGCGAACAACTATTTCATACACTTAATTTTGACAGGCATCTTGGTGATGTACAGTAAGAAACGAAAATTAAATTGGATTTGCGTACAGCTCAGCCAAAATACTAGGCAAAGTTTTGGGGAGAATTTTGTATGGGACAAAATTTACCGCGATCTATAAAGATATTGGCTAAAATGTTTTATTGATATTGGCTAAAACAACCATTTACAGCCACGCCATTTAGTTTGAATGATCCTACCATTTCTTTATATAAATTTATTAATTCATTAAATTTTTTTTATTTATTATCTTAAAGAAGTGACTCGACTATGCACAGTAGCATACTAAATCCAAATACCCATGGCTTAGTTCAATTTGGAGTCTTCTTATCCTGAAACGCTCTCAACAAATTTTGCAACAATGTTCGATAGGATACAGCAACGCTTTGAATGTCTGCTTTTGACATTGCTGAATATAATTGTCGACATAGTTTACGCAATTTTCGACGTTGAAAAGTAGACAGTTAAAGTCGACACGTTCAGTAATGACTTTTATCAGTCGTGACTTTTTTCAGTCATGACTTTTTTCAGTCACTACTACTATCGGAGTGGAGTGGAGTGGAGTGGAGTGGAGTGGAGTGGAGTGGAGTGGAGTGGAGTGGAGTGGAGTGGAGTGGAGTGGAGTGGAGTGGAGTGGAGTGGAGTGGAGTGGAGTGGAGTGGAGTGGAGTGGAGTGGAGTGGAGTGGAGTGGAGTGGAGTGGAGTGGAGTGGAGTGGAGTGGAGTGGAGTGGAGTGGAGTGGAGTGGAGTGGAGTGGAGTGGAGTGGAGTGGAGTGGAGTGGAGTGGAGTGGAGTGGAGTGGAGTGGAGTGGAGTGGAGTGGAGTGGAGTGGAGTGGAGTGGAGTGGAGTGGAGTGGAGTGGAGTGGAGTGGAGTGGAGTGGAGTGGAGTGGAGTGGAGTGGAGTGGAGTGGAGTGGAGTGGAGTGGAGTGGAGTGGAGTGGAGTGGAGTGGAGTGGAGTGGAGTGGAGCAACATAAATTTTATTAGTCTTAGAAAAAAAACTTTGGTAAAAATTTGCAGCAAATTCAATTTTCTTCAATTTATGTTAACACACTTTTAACCCTAAAGTTATAACTACAAAAGTTATAATCAAAAACATATGAATTTTTTCAATGTTTAAATTTTGACTATAACTTTTTAATTTATAACTATAGGGTAAAAAGTGTGTTAACAGGGACCTGGTGGTCTCCGGATCAACGAACCGTCAACCAGATTGATTATGTTGCGATAGTCGCAAGACATGCTTCCAGTATCCTTGATGTCCGAACGTTTTGAGATGCCAACAAAGACTCGGATCACTACTTGGTGGCAGCTCAAGTACGAATGCGGATATCCATGACGCCACAACAACGAGCGGATGCTGTGAAAAGATTTAACGTCGCGAAGCTAAGATCGCAAGAGATCGCCAGGACTTTTGCAGATCGCGTTGCTCTTTTTCTTAATCTCTCAACAAGCCCGCCACCAACATCATCTGCAGAGGACCATTTGAAACACTGCCAAAATGCCATCAGGAGTGCGGCCACTGAAGTGCTGGGTTTCACTAGACTACCACAACGAAACCCCTGGTTCGAGGAAGAATGCAGGCTGGCGCATATAGCAAAGAACGAGGCCTACCAATCAATGCTGCAGACTAAAACCAGAGCTGCTGAGAGAGCAGCCCAGGAGCTTTACGGGCAAAAACGATAGGAGGAACGCCGACTTGTCAGGAGGAAAAAGAGAGAGCATGTGAAGCGGGCGGTCGAATCTATTGAGGACTGTAACGGCAGAGGGGATGTTCGAAAGTTCTACCGAAGGGTAAGGCAATCTACCCAGGACTACAAGGCTAGAACGGGAGCCTGTCGTGATGAGAGTGGGAATATGGTGGTAGACACACATTCCTTGCAAGGCTGCTGGTGCGGATGGCCTGCCAGCCGAGCTATTTAAAGCAGGAGGAGATGACTTCATGGGCACCCGCAGGATTTTTGCTAGGGGGGGGGCAGAAGTTAAATGTACCTACCTTTAAAAAAAAAGTTCTAAATAAGTCATTGTTGCAAAAAATTGAATGGCATATAATTAACACGCACCCGTTAGATATATAAAAATATTATTTATGTATCGAAATAATTTTGTTTAAACCTTAACTGCAGTCGTGGGTTCAATTGACCTATACTCAACCTTTAAACGCCACGGTTACCTCAGCTCCCTCCAAATTCTTAGTATCTTCATATAATAAGCTGAAGTGAGTGCAGAGTGACGGACGCGTTCGGCTCGCTGCTCCCATAAGTCAGTTTCAGCATACGCGTTGGTTCGTGATATATTTGTTCCTGTTACTAATTTAGTTTTTGAGTTCTAATTCAAATTTGTGAAATGAAAAATTAAATTAGTTATTCATCGAATCGAGTCGAGACGATATGATGGAGCAATAGCTAAGTGCTAAAAATTCCAGAGAGAATGACGAAAATAGCGTAAATTAAAATTTTAATTAAATGGCAAGTGCAAAAAGTATGATTTGCTCTGCGTCAGTGTATTTTGTATGCTATTAATTTCACGTAATTTGACCAATGTCAGAATTTATTACAGAAAACATTTTAAGTTTTTGTTTCAGGAATTCTAAAGAGGATGTTTTATAGTCTAGGAAAAATGTTTCTTAAGATTTTAATTTTTTACTATTTTACATATATGTATTTTTTAAATGATATGTGTTTAGGACAGGCGAATTGCGACCTATTGTTTTCATTGCAAATTAAAAATTAAATGCAAGCTCTGATTAGCCCTGTTTTTTAGTGCATTTTTATCTTCGCTTAAAAAAAAGTAGCATGTTAAATGCAACAACAATACGGAGTTATACCAAATTGTTGTTGTATTTAACATGCTACTTTTTTGTAAGCGAAGATAAAAATGCACTAAAAAACAGGGCTATTGTTGATTTTTTCTTAAAACAATAACCGTGATCATTATTAAAGTTCGGCAGAAAAAAAAATATATAATTCATACTTTAATTTTTATTAACATAGCTGGGTCCAGTGGACCCACGACTATAGAGGTGTACATAATTTTCACGACTGCTTTAATTAATAAGACGAAATGGATTGGGTACGATGTGTCGACTTTTTAAATATCGACTCCGTAAGATCGACTTTTAAAATCTCGACAAAAATAATTTCGACTGATTTTCAAAATGTCGGCAGTGATCGAAATTTAATGAATCGAGACTTCAACAGTCGACATTTTGAAAGTCGAAATTTTGGTCAGATCATAGTTTAGGGAATGATGTTTTCAAGCATGCACTTGAAAAATACGAAAAAGACGATATTTTTCTCGACTTCTATCCGGGCAGTCGACTTTATGTCAAATCGAGATTTCAAACTGTTTACATTTCAATAAGTCGGTAAAAACAAAGTCGGTAATTCAACTTACAGAAAAGTCGATAAAAGTCTACATTTGTTTTTGTCGGCCATTTGTACGTAACCCGACAAAAACTTATAAAATAGACTTACAAAATAAGACCTTGTATAAAATATTGGATTTATTCTTTTTCTTGCAAGAGAACTTGTAGTCTTCTTGGTGCTTCTCTACAAAATCTCTCTAGCACACTTTTTTCAAATACCTAATGCTCTTACGGCTTGAGTAGATAACCGATAACATACTAATTTCATGAGAGGCAGAAAAACATTTATTTGTTGGATATTCGATTTATTGAGTGACAAAAATTGAATAGCATTAGTGGTAGGTTGGTAGGATACCTACAATTCACTTTTCTTATTCTAAAAATTGAACCAGATCGTAGTACTGGGCATTAAATTAAAATAAATGTAAAGAACAAAAGTAAGGACTTGACATTCTAGGGGGGGGGAGGGGGGGGCAAATGCCCCCTCTGACCCCCCCTGCGGGCGCCCATGGATGACTTGGTAGGGAGTATACACCAACTTATCTCCAAAATTTGGTCGGATGAAAGTATGCCCGATGAATGGAACCTTGGTATAGTGTGCCCCATCCACAAGAAAGGAGATGCTCTGACCTGTACCAACTACAGAGGTATAAGTCTCCTCAACGTCGCATACAAAATCCTGTCATGTGTACTCTGTGATCGCTTAAAACCGTTTGTCAACGATCTGATCAGCCCCTATCAGTGTGGTTTTAGGCCCAGCAAGTGGAAAAAAACCCAGGAGTTTCAAATCGATACACACCACCTCTTTATCGATTTCAAAGTCGCATATGATAGCGTAGAAAGAGAAGGACTATACAGAGCCATGTCGCATCTCGGCATCCCTGCCAAACTCGTCCGCTTGTGCAGGATGACGATGGAGAAGTCTCGCTGCTCCGTCAAAGTTGGTAAAAACACCACCGAACCCTTTGTTGTCGAGAAAGGTTTAAGGCAAGGCGACGCGTTATCATGAAACCTGTTTAACATCGTACTTGAAGCAATTGGTGGTCGTTGAAAATAGGTCATCGCGGATGGGCCTAAATCGACTCTTACTGAAGAAAAAAAAATTCACTAATGCCGGATTTACACGAGTGACAAATTGCCATTATTTCATGTCATTAAACTGATGAAATAATGGTAAAATCAAATCATTAATGACAAGCATTTACACGGGGCAAAAAAATGACTGTTTGATTCTCTGTCATTGAATGTTGCCATTTTAGTGACAAAAATTGAAACAGATTTATTTACACAACCGTCATTAAATTCACCATTTAGAAGTATAATTCAGAACATCTTCAAGTTTTTATAGAATACTTTGGTAGTTAATAAAATTAAATTATGTCAGAAAACAAAAATATTGTTGCATTATTAGGTGCGTTTATAGTATCAGGAAGTTCAACGTTCACTCATCAGAGCACAAAGAAAACAAAGATCTTTTTGGGTTCGACCGCTCTTTCTCCAGGAAGGGTTTTGTGAGACATTACGCCACCAGCTTCGAAAAAATTATCCACAGTTGTTTCACAATTTTTTGAGAATGTCTGGAGAGGATTTTGACTTTCTTACTGACAAAATAGCTCCAGTTGTGAGGAAACAAGATACTAATATGCGTGCAGCAATAAGCGTCGAAGAACGTCTTGCAATTACCCTACGTTTTCTTGCAACTGGAGACAGTTACAGTAGCTTGATATTTTTGTTAAGAAGGTCCAAATCCTCAATATGTAATATTGTGACTGAGGTGTGTGTCTCATTGATCTCCGAAATAAAGCCTCAATGTTCATCTCAGGTGAGCTTTCATGCTTCAGTTAAAAAATACGGAGGATTTACTTGGTTATGAAATATTTAACCCCAGACAGATTTTAATACTCACCCCGATTAGAGAATCTGACGAATGAGCTGCGGAGGGAATCAGACCCAATTTTGACATTTTTTACTGTGAGAGAAATGCCAAAATTGAGTCTGACTCCCTCCGCAGCTCATTCGTTGAATTCTGTAATCGGGGGATTTATATGATAATAAAAAATTTGCCAGTGGCGACAAACGGAGCTCAACTTTTGAGGAGAAAAGTTAATTTATTGCTTTAAATATTTTTTTGCTCACCAAATTCGTTCGTGTTTCTCTATTTCCTTGTATCCCTGTATTGCACAGAAATTTTAAAGATTGAAATAGAGAAAATGTGGATTTGAATGTAGATCCACCCTCTCCACTCTTTGTACTGGTACATTTTTTTTGTTCGGTCTTTAAAAAAATTGACAAATATTAAAAGAATTCATTAATGAATACCTAACATTACCTTCATTAAATCTGGATAGAATCGAGTTCCAGTGGTTTTTACAATCTGTGATTGAATGATCCGTCCTTTCAGGAATTTCTGTCCAATTTGAAATTTTCATATCCCTGTTTTTGTAGCAGGGAGAATGAAAATTCCTAAGGGCTTCCTTGATGGCTTCCAACAACACTACCAAGAGTTGGTCCTCTTGGGAAGTCCACTTTTTTCAAGTTTGCGTATTAGGCATGCTGGGGACTGGCTTCCATCAACTTCTTTACTTTCCATAGTTGTTTTTTTGCTGAAAATATCATTTATGACAATATTTCGCAACAAACTAACTAGTATATTTTACCTACAAATTTTACTATTTTTGTTATAAACAGCAGACTCTACACAAACACCAACGACGAACGGTAAACATTTGATTTTGACATTTCATTTGCAAAATAATGACAATCTGCCACTAAAGAATGAGCAAGTTCATTCTTTCTCGCGGTGTGCCATTATTTTCAAAATGGTGTCACTATGCATTTACATGACACCATTTTAATGGCAATATTTAATGCCAGTTTTCCCTGCCATTTTTTAATGACGAAAATAATGACAAATTTTCTAACCATTTACACGATTTTGTCATTAATGTCAATAAAATGGCAGAAATAATGGCAATTTGTCAGTCTTGTAAATCCGGCATAATAATTTTTTCGGATTTTTATTTTCATCCCCTATAGTCGCTGTAGGGGTAAATTAAATGCCCCCTTATCTTGCATACTAGGCAGTTTACGTTAAATCTACCAACAAAATCAGAGCATATAACCTAGCAAACATTTTTGTGAACACATTCAGTGAAAATGAAGAATATATATTCGAGAAACACTCACTTCAGTGAATCAAATGTGAATATACTCAAATACCCCATCACTTTTACCTCATACGCGGGGAAGGGGATTTGTGTTGATTTTTTTCATAATAAAAAATATCGAGATTCTTACTTCCTTCACATAATATGAATAAAAGTGAACGCGCACAAGCGATCCTCAAAAGAGGTATATCTTGGGTGCGTCCATTTTTATTCACATATGTAAACTGAATGTCCCTTTCATTTTGTTTTGAAAAGCCATAACCGGACCTAGTCACGCCAAAACTTAAACAAAAGTTATGCAAAGAGGCAATTCGTCACTTTCATTCAATTTTGCGTGTTGTTATTGTACGGACGGAACTATATCCATTAAGGCAGTGAAAAAAAATAAAATAAAAGATACATTGAATAAATTGACAAATAAACATATAAAGTGATAAAAATAAAGTGACATCTCATTTTTTGTGACAACATTTCAATTGAAGTTAAAATAAAATGATATACATACTTCAGCTAAATTTATCATAAGTTTTATTCGATAAATATAGGGAAATCAAACTGTTTATGAAGATAATTTTACGATTTTTAAAATAGCATTTTGTATAACCACACTGAAATAATATTTACATTCAGTTCTATGGTATACATTCGGATAATTAAAGAATCATTATAATGAATTAAATATAATTCAATTTATATTCACTTAACTGAATGAGGAAACCCCAATTTATATTCATATAAATTAATCAAATCTGTCTCATTTAAATGATTCAAAAAAGAAATGAAAACGCGGTTCGAAGTAATGCTACCCAGAAAATTTGATCCAAACCGGTTTATAAATGAGTTCATAAATAAGGGTTTCTTTCACTTCTGTGAATTATTTATAAATCGTTTCTGAAGGGAAATGTTTGCTGGGAAGTGGGAAGAAGACAAGAAAAAAATTCTATGGGAGAGGGGTGATATCTGCCCCCGCTTGGACGGGAGGGGAAATTTAATAAAATAATTACACAAAATAAAAAAAAATAATTAAAAAACAACGGCAACACTTGCAGTAATAATTTATAGCTTTTTGGAAAGCCTACCATTCCACCATTCCATTCTTACGGTTTGCTTTCAAATTAAGTTTTTTGATGAACAGCTTTGGTAAAAAATTGTTTCAAGCTCAACATTTTGAAAACAAAAATATTTTTGTTTACAAAATTTTAGGTTTGAAATTTTTTTTTCTTAAGTTGTTTATTCAAAGAACTTTATTTAAAGATTAACTATAAAAATTTAGTTCTGGCTGATTGACTTTGCGGCGCGGGCAGGGCAAAATGTCATCATAGCAAAGCACTCGAATCCCACACCTCAATATATACAAAGGGACCTGGCAGTCTACGGATCAACGAACCGTCAACCAGATTGACCATGTTGCGATAGACGCAAGACATGCTTTCAGTATCCTGGATGTCCGAACGTTCTGAGAAGCCAACATAGACTCGGATCACCACTTGGTGGCGGCTCAAGTACGAATGAGGATATCCATGACGCCACAAGAACGAGCGGATGCTGTGAAAAGATTTAACGTCGCGAAGTAAAAATCGCAAGAGATCGCCAGGAATTTTGCAGACCACGTTTCTCTTAATCTCTCTACAAGCCGCCACCAGCATCATCTGCAGAGGACCAGTGGAAAAACTGGCAAAATTCCATCAGGAGTGCCGCCAATGATATGTTGGGTTTCACTAGGCCACCGCAACGAAACCATGCATGTTGCATGTTGCATGTTGCATGTTGCATGTTGCATGTTGCATGTTGCATGTTGCATGTTGCATGTTGCATGTTGCATGTTGCATGTTGCATGTTGCATGTTGCATGTTGCATGTTGCATGTTGCATGTTGCATGTTGCATGTTGCATGTTGCATGTTGCATGTTGCATGTTGCATGTTGCATGTTGCATGTTGCATGTTGCATGTTGCATGTTGCATGTTGCATGTTGCATGTTGCATGTTGCATGTTGCATGTTGCATGTTGCATGTTGCATGTTGCATGTTGCATGTTGCATGTTGCATGTTGCATGTTGCATGTTGCATGTTGCATGTTGCATGTTGCATGTTGCATGTTGCATGTTGCATGTTGCATGTTGCATGTTGCATGTTGCATGTTGCATGTTGCATGTTGCATGTTGCATGTTGCATGTTGCATGTTGCATGTTGCATGTTGCATGTTGCATGTTGCATGTTGCATGTTGCATGTTGCATGTTGCATGTTGCATGTTGCATGTTGCATGTTGCATGTTGCATGTTGCATGTTGCATGTTGCATGTTGCATGTTGCATGTTGCATGTTGCATGTTGCATGTTGCATGTTGCATGTTGCATGTTGCATGTTGCATGTTGCATGTTGCATGTTGCATGTTGCATGTTGCATGTTGCATGTTGCATGTTGCATGTTGCATGTTGCATGTTGCATGTTGCATGTTGCATGTTGCATGTTGCATGTTGCATGTTGCATGTTGCATGTTGCATGTTGCATGTTGCATGTTGCATGTTGCATGTTGCATGTTGCATGTTGCATGTTGCATGTTGCATGTTGCATGTTGCATGTTGCATGTTGCATGTTGCATGTTGCATGTTGCATGTTGCATGTTGCATGTTGCATGTTGCATGTTGCATGTTGCATGTTGCATGTTGCATGTTGCATGTTGCATGTTGCATGTTGCATGTTGCATGTTGCATGTTGCATGTTGCATGTTGCATGTTGCATGTTGCATGTTGCATGTTGCATGTTGCATGTTGCATGTTGCATGTTGCATGTTGCATGTTGCATGTTGCATGTTGCATGTTGCATGTTGCATGTTGCATGTTGCATGTTGCATGTTGCATGTTGCATGTTGCATGTTGCATGTTGCATGTTGCATGTTGCATGTTGCATGTTGCATGTTGCATGTTGCATGTTGCATGTTGCATGTTGCATGTTGCATGTTGCATGTTGCATGTTGCATGTTGCATGTTGCATGTTGCATGTTGCATGTTGCATGTTGCATGTTGCATGTTGCATGTTGCATGTTGCATGTTGCATGTTGCATGTTGCATGTTGCATGTTGCATGTTGCATGTTGCATGTTGCATGTTGCATGTTGCATGTTGCATGTTGCATGTTGCATGTTGCATGTTGCATGTTGCATGTTGCATGTTGCATGTTGCATGTTGCATGTTGCATGTTGCATGTTGCATGTTGCATGTTGCATGTTGCATGTTGCATGTTGCATGTTGCATGTTGCATGTTGCATGTTGCATGTTGCATGTTGCATGTTGCATGTTGCATGTTGCATGTTGCATGTTGCATGTTGCATGTTGCATGTTGCATGTTGCATGTTGCATGTTGCATGTTGCATGTTGCATGTTGCATGTTGCATGTTGCATGTTGCATGTTGCATGTTGCATGTTGCATGTTGCATGTTGCATGTTGCATGTTGCATGTTGCATGTTGCATGTTGCATGTGGCATGTTGCATGTTGCATGTTGCATATTGCATGTTGCATGTTGCATGTTGCATGTTGCATGTTGCATGTTGCATGTTGCATATTGCATGTTACATGTTATATGGTTTTCTGTTTTGAAAAGCTCTTAAAAATGTCTCGATTTCTGATTGAAAAAAAAAGTACTTTTTGTTTAAAAACAACGGCACGGGAGTCCATGCTTTTCTTCGAAATCCATGAAAAATTTCGTGATGAAATTTTTACATTTTTGGAAAGGTGTGTTAATTTCCTATTCAGCACTGAAAACCGCAACAATTTTGAAAGCTCGGTTCGTTAGAAATTCGAATCTAAGCGATTGCGATGGGGGGAAAAAATCGAGAAAATCGGTAAAAACACTTTGGTTCGAATATTCCCTCAACCAGACCATGAAAAAATATTGGCTTGGAAATGTCGATAGGGTTTGAATAGACATTTCCATTGACGTGCGCTGCAATTTATTTTATTAAAAATACAAAAAGTTGTCGCAAGTCTGCGCATATCTACGCATTTCTACGCAATTTTACGCATATATACGCAGATCTACGCAAGTAAATTAGGAAGCGTATATCTCGAGAACCAGATATCGTAGGGGTTTTGGTTTTCAGTTTTCAAACGCTCTTGAAAATATCTCTCGATTTTTGATTTTTCTTGCCTTCTAGAAGGCATGGATGCCGAAATATCGCTATCCAAAGACAACAAGGTAGGTAGTTGAGGCAGAAAATCGGTAAAAACACTTTGGATGCGAATATTTTCTCAACCAGACCATGAAAAAATTTGGCTTGCATGTGCTCATAGGGTTTGAATAGACCTTTCCAAAAACGTATAGCACGATTTATTTCATTCACTTTGAAAAAGTAATTTTTGTTTGAAAAAACGGCAAGGGAGTCCATGTTTTTCTTCGAAATCCATGAAAAATGTTCGTGATGAAATTTTTAAATTTTTGGAAAGGTGTGTTAATTTCCTATGCAGCACTGAAAACCGCAACAATTTTGAAAGCTCGTTTCATTAGAAATTCGCATCTAAGTGATTGCGTTGGTTGAAAAAAGTCGAGAAAATCGGTAAAAACACTTTGGTTGGAATATTTCCTCAGCCAGACCATGAAAAAAATATTGGCTTGGATATGTCGATAGGGTTTGAATAGACATTTTCAATGACGTGCGCTGCAATTTATTTTATTAAAAATACAAAAAGTTGTCGCAACTCTATGCATATCTACGCAAATCTACGCATTTCTACGCATATATACGCAGATCTACGCAAGTAACTTTGGATGCGTGTATCTAAAGAACAAGATATCGTAGAAGGTTCTGATTTCCAGTTTTCAGAAAGCTCTTGAAAATATCTCTCGATTTTTGATTTTTTTTGCCTTCTGGAAGGCATGAATGCCGAAATATCGCTATCCAAAGACAACAAGGTAGGTAGCTGGAGCAGAAAATCGGTATAAACACTTTGTGATGAAATTTTTACAGTTTTGGAAAGGTGTGTTAATTTCCTATGCAGCACTGAAAACCGCAACAATTTTGAAAGCTCGGTTCGTTAGAAATTCGAATCTAAGCGATTGCGATGGGGGGAAAAAATCGAGAAAATCGGTAAAAACACTTTGGTTCGAATATTTCCTCAACCAGACCATGAAAAAATATTGGCTTGGATATGTCGATAGGGTTTGAATAGACCATTGACGTGCGCTGCAATTTATTTTATTAAAAATACAAAAAGTTGTCGCAAGTCTACGCATATCTACGCAGATCTACGCATTTCTACGCAATTCTACGCATATATACGCAGATCTACGCAAGTAACTTTGGATGCGTATATCTCGAGAACCAGATATCGTAGAAGGTTCTGGTTTCTAGTTTTCAGAAAGCTCTTGAAAATATCTCTCGATTTTTGATTTTTTTTGCCTTCTTGAAGGCATGAATGCTGAAATATCGCTATCCAAACACAACAAGGTAGGTAATTGGGGCAGAAAATCGGTAAAAACACTTTGGATGCGAATATTTTCTCAACCAGACCATGGAAAAAAATTTGGCTTGCATGTGCTTATAGGGTTTGAATAGACCTTTCCAAAAACGCACCATTTATTTCATTAACTTTGAAAAAAAAGTCATTTTTGTTTGAAAAAATGCAAGGGGGGCAAGGGGCAATGTTTTTCTTCGAAATCCATGAAAAATGTTCGTGATGAAATTTTGACATTTTTGGAAAGGTGTGTTAATTTCCTATTCAGCACTGAAAACCGCAACAATTTTGAAATCTCGGTTCGTTAGAAATTCGAATCTAAGTGATTGCGATGGGGGGAAAAAATCGAGAAAATCAGTAAAAACACTTTGGTTCGATTATTTCCTCAAACAGACCATGAAAAAAATATTGACTTGGATATGTCGATAGGGTTTGAATAGACATTCCCATTGACGTGCGCTGCAATTTGTTTTATTAAAAATACAAAAAGTTGTCGCAAGTCTACGCATATCTACGCAGATCTACGCATTTCTACGCAATTCTACGCATATATACGCAGATCTACGCAAGTAACTTTGGATGCGTATATCTCAAGAACCAGATATTGTAGAAGGTTCGTGTTTTCAGTTTTGGAAAGCTCTTGAAAATAACTCTCGATTTTTGGTTTTTATTGCCTTCTGGAAGACATGAATGCCGAAATATCGCTATCCAAACACAACAAGGTAGGAAATTGGGGCAGAAAATCGGTAAAAACACTTTGGATGCGAATATTTTCTCAACTGGACCATGAAAAAATATTTGGCTTGCATGTGCTTATAGGGTTTGAATAGACTTTTCCAAAAACGTATAGCACGATTTATTTCATTAACTTTGAAAAAAGTCATTTTTGTTTTAAAAAAACGGCAAGGGGTCAGTCCATGTTTTTCTTCGAAATCCATGAAAAATTTTCGTGATGAAATTTTTAAATTTTTGGAAAGATGTGTTAATTTCCTATTCAGCACTGAAAACCGCAACAATTTTGAAAGTTCGGTTCGTTAGAAATTCGCATCTAAGTGAGTGCGTTGGGGGAAAAAAGTCGAGAAAATCGGTAAAAACACTTTGGTTCGAATATTTCCTCAACCAGACCTTGAAAAAAATATTGGCTTAGATGTGTCGATAGGGTTTGAATAGACCTTTCCATTGACGTGCGCTGCAATTTATTTTATTAAAAAAACAAAAAGTTGCGGCAGTTCTACGCATCATCATCATCATCATCTTGTTCTGTAACCCCGGCTGGTGCGTAGGGCGTCAACAAAACGTCTCCATCCTTCACGGTCTGCTGCAATGTACTTTAGCTGTAGCCACGTCTTTCTCTGGGATTCTGCTTCCGCTAAGACAGTGGATTTCCATGTTGTTCTTGGTCTTCCAACCCGCCGTGCACCCTGAGGATTCCATTCAAAGGACTGCTTTGCAATTTCATCGTTTGGTTTCCTCAGTGTGTGACCAATCCAACGCCATTTACGCTTTCTTATGTCGACGTCCAGCCGCTCTTGACTTGTCCTGCGCCACAATTCCTCATTTGATATTATTTGTGGCCAGCGAATCTTTAGGATGTGGCGAAGACAGCGATTCACAAAAGCCTGCAATTTCTTCGAAATGGTAGACGTGACTTTCCAGGTTTCACAAGCATATAACAGCACGGATTTCACATTGGATTCGAAGAATCTCAGCTTAGTGCTTAAGGAGATTTGACTTGATTTCCAGATTGGGGACAGAGTACTGAATGCAGCACGAGCTTTATTTATTCTACTTTTAAAGTCGAGATCCGTACCACCGTTTGCAGAGACAATACTGCCAAGGTAGTTGAACTGTTCCACTACTTCAACTGGCGTCTCCTGTAGAACAATACGCTGCTGTGTGGAGCGGCCTGTGAGCATTATTTTTGTTTTTTTGCTGTTAATTCTTAGACCACTCGACTCTCCCTTCACTTGCAGTGTTTGGCACATCCTGTTCAGCCCACTGATGTTATTTGCCAGCAGACATATGTCATCGGCATGACTGAGCCTTTCAAACGGCCTCCATTGAATGCCATTTCACTCAGCTGTACCAACACTGGCCGACAAAACGTCGTCCATCGCCAGCAGGAAGAGAATTGGCGATAGAACATCCCCTTGTCTCACACCCTGTTGCACTGCGAAGGAGTCGGATAGCTGCCCATTGTGTAAAACAAAACACCTTGCGTTCTTGTAGGACTCTTTTATAATGGCAAATATTTTTGGTGGAATTCCTCTAACAAGCAACGATCTCCATATACATTCTCGGTTAACTCGATCAAAGGCTTTCTCAAAATCCACGAACATGAGGTAAAGCGGTGATTAAAACTCCATCGACTGCTCGAGGACGATACGCAGGGTGTTGATATGGTCGACACACGATCGACCACTGCGGAAGCCAGCTTGATGCCTCTTGAGTGAAGACTCGATTCTATCCTGTATTCGCTCGAAAATGATGGTTGCCATTAGTTTTGGGAAAACGGACAAAACGGTGATACCACGCCTATTGTTGCAATTCTTTAAGTCACCTTTCTTTGGCAACTTAACAATCACACCATCCTTCCAATCCCTGGGATAGTTTTCATTTTCCCAAATGCTTTGTATCAACGGATGTAAAATACTAGCCGCTGTTACGGGATCGGCTTTCAGGAATTCAGCTGGTATTCCGTCCAGTCCAGCTGCCTAGTTATTTTTGAGGAGATTTATTGATGTAAGGATTTCCGATTCTGACGGGGGTTCGATGTCAATACCCCTATAGGACCTGCGCATCTCAACTGAATCCTCATTTAGCAGGGCACAAAAATGGTCCTTCCATCTACGAAGCTGATCCTCAATTGATACCAAAAGTGTGCCATCCACATCCATTACAGGATGATTCGTGTTGCTTTTTTTCCCGATCACGTCTTTAGCTATTTGGTACAATTCCCGGATATCTCCTCTTCTGGCAGTGATTTCCGCATTATCTGCGAGTCCATCTAACCTCACCCTCTTGTCACGTCTCACACAACGATAGACCATCTTATGTGCAATGCGGTACTCTCTTCGCAAGTCAGCCTTTCGTTGAATATCTGCTTCGGCATTTATTTGAATTTTCCACGATTTGCGAAGTTCGATCTTATCCCAGGTGTCTTGGGATATCCAAGAGTCTCTACGTCTCGTTCGCTTGGGTACAGTTTCGGATCCAGCCTCCATAAAAACACTTTTAATTTCCCCCCACATCTCATCAATTGTTGAATGCTGGATTGCGTTTAATGACGAGGCTCTGTCGTTAAGGGTGGTGACATAGTTTCGACATATGTTGGGGTCATTTAAAGCATTAGTAATGAATTTTGAGCTCCTTGCTGTATCCTGCGCTGGTTTTTGTACGGCAGCGGTTCGTAGTTTGAGACTCATCAGAACCAAATGGTGGTCGCTTCCCACACCGGCATTTCTTATACTCCGGACATCACACATAGACTTCCTCCATCGCTGCTGAACCATGATATGATCAATTTGGTTTTCGGTTTGACCATCCGGATGCACCCAGGTAATTTTGTTGCACGTCTTATGCTTAAATAGAGTTCCACCTATAACAAGACGATTCGCATTACAAAAGTCGACAAGCAAGTCACACTACTACACTACTACTACGGAACACTACTGTAAACCGAGTTAAGATGAGTGTAGAACGCGGTTTTGTCTTCCTCTGTCGCTTCATTTGTGGGGGCGTAGCACTGAATAATTGTGACGTTACGAATTTTTGAACGAAACCTTGCAGTCATTAATCTCGCAGAAATGGGCGCCCAGGAGATCAAACTACGCCTCGCTTCTTCGTTCAACATAATTCCGACACCATGCAGTCTTTGGCCACCCTCTCTTTCATCTTCCCCGGAATACAGCATTCTCGTCTGTCCAGTGTCTGATCTGTATTCAGCTCTACCTCTCCACTTAGTTTCGCTTATGCCGAGGATGCTGATCTTTAGGCGAAGCATTTCAAGCTCAACTAGCTCGTATCTACCATCGCTGTACAAGGATCGAACGTTCCATGCTCCGATTTTCGTACGTATGCGGTAGCCAAAAGTAACATTTGCGCTCCTCGAAAGATTTCTTCTATCTGTCAACGATTCATTTATTATTATGGCGTCTTGATTGACGCTCGTACATGAAAGATGCCGCACCCCCAAATCCGATGTGCGGTTTACTGCAACCGAAGCTGCAGAAGGATTTTCCATAAAGAGATTACCTCTTGCCCAAGCAACACAAAAACTCTTGCAGAGTTCTTGAAATAAATTTATCAGCTCTTAATGGCATCTTAGTTCAGTCTTCTTGATACCATTGCACTTAATAAGCACTTTATGAACTCCTAAAAAGATAATTTAAAGCCAATACTTATAAATACATCTTAAAAACACCTTATAGACATCTTTTTCAAGTTATTTTTTCATATCTCTTTATGAAACTTCTTCAAAACCTTCTTAATTCCTTAAAAATAAGAGTATTTTAAGAGTTTACTAGCTTGCTCTCTCAAAGACATCTTATAGACCTCTTTTTGAAGTTATTTTTCCATATCTCTTTATGAAACTTCTTCAAAACCTCTTTAACTCCTTAAAAATAAGAGTATCTTAAGAGTTTACTAGCTTGCTCTCTCAAGACATCTTGAAGACATCTTATCGACCTCTTTTTGAAGTTATTTTTTCATATCTTTTTATGAAACTTCTTCAAAACCTCTTTAACTCCTTAAAAATAAGAGTATTTTAAGAGTTTACTAGCGTCCTCTCTCAAAGACATCTTGAAGAGAGGTCTTCCAGATATCTTTAAGGACATTGTTGCACTGATTTCTTATCTGTCAACTTGAAGTTATGTTTCTGTATAGCGAAATGAAATCTCACTATAAGAAGTTACATATATCTTTTAAAAATGTTGAATATAAGAAACTGTTGGGATAAATGGAAAAAAAACTGCCATTAATTTATTCTTGGAAGCAACCTAAGTTCAATCATATTTCCTGCACCATAATCTGATCAGTTTATAAAGTTCCTCTTGTCTTGCTATGCACTTTGTTCAACACAGTTGTTGCCATTGATACTGGTTTGACATTTCGTTTTAAGACCTAAAAAGTAATTAATGACCACTTAATGGTGTCTTATTTAGAAGTAATTAAGCGTGATTTGACTCTGGGGAAGAGTGACTATATCCAAGACGTTTTTAAGAGTTTTTTAAGAACTTTTTAAAACGTTTTGAGATTTGGAAAAAATATTAATTTACTTATGTATATTTTTTACAGGGTGTCATTAACTTTAAAAAATTAAAATATTTTTATTTAAATGTTTAATTGATATTTGTGTATTTTTTGGTTTGTTTGTCTATCTGCTACGCATGATAGGTTACATTATTGTTATAAGCCGCATTTTATAAAACTTTTTGATCAGATTTGTATAGTAGAAAAAGCGTTTATAATATGTGAATAAAACTTTGAAAATTTTGCGAAACTCAGAAGGGTGAAAATAGCTTTAATTTTGATGTGTAATCAAAACGTGGACTTTCCTCTGTGCAACATTACGGAGTATAGCACGTTTCGTAGCGCGTATTCTCGGAATTCTGATTTGACATTTTGACACCTGTTAAACTAAAAGTGTTCCAGTGGACCCAGAACGTCAGGCGTGGCATTAGGTAATATCCACCTCCTAAATCGATTAGCGTACTCCGTTTTTTGATTCCACCGTACCAAAACTATAACATTATTGTTATAAGCCGCTACATTATTGTTATAAGCCGCATTTTATAAAACTTTTTGATCAGATTTGTATAGTAGAAAAAGCGTTTATAATATGTGAATAAAACTTTGAAAATTTTGCGAAACTCAGAAGGGTGAAAATAGCTTTAATTTTGATGTGTAATCAAAACGTGGACTTTCCTCTGTGCAACATTACGGAGTATAGCACGTTTCGTAGCGCGTATTCTCGGAATTCTGATTTGACATTTTGACACCTGTTAAACTAAAAGTGTTCCAGTGGACCCAGAACGTCAGGCGTGGCATTAGGTAATATCCACCTCCTAAATCGATTAGCGTACTCCGTTTTTTGATTCCACCGTACCAAAACTATAACATTATTGTTATAAGCCGCATTTTATAAAACTTTTTGATCAGATTTGTATAGTAGAAAAAGCGTTTATAATATGTGAATAAAACTTTGAAAATTTTGCGAAACTCAGAAGGGTGAAAATAGCTTTAATTTTGATGTGTAATCAAAACGTGGACTTTCCTCTGTGCAACATTACGGAGTATAGCACGTTTCGTAGCGCGTATTCTCGGAATTCTGATTTGACATTTTGACACCTGTTAAACTAAAAGTGTTCCAGTGGACCCAGAACGTCAGGCGTGGCATTAGGTAATATCCACCTCCTAAATCGATTAGCGTACTCCGTTTTTTGATTCCACCGTACCAAAACTTTTGGCACATTTTGACACCTGTCAAACTAAAAGTATTCTAGTGGACCCCAAAGGTCAGGCGTGACACTAGGTAATATCCACCTCCTAAATCGATTGGTGTGCTCCGCTTTTCGATCCGCCGTATCAACAGTTTTGGCACATTTTGACACCTGCCAAATTAAAAATATTCTAGTAGACCCAGAACGTCAGACGTGACACTAGTAAGTAATATTAATCAATTGGTGTACTCTGTTTCTCGATCCGCCGTACTAAAATTCTGAACTGCAAATTTTCGGGTTTCCACTGGAGCTAAAGCGCTGGCCGTGACAACAGGTAAGAACAAACGTTGATGTTTACACATATTAACCATGAGTCCCAGCACTCAGACAACTTTCTATCTCTTTTTTGTTTGTGACTTATGTAAATAATAAAATGCAGCTTTAGAAACAAACAAAATAAATAATTGCGTAACTATTTATATATAAGAGGCACCCTGTCGCTTACACGCCATATTTATTGATTTCAATTTCTTAAACTATTTTGTATAAAATATAATAAATGACAATTTGGGCTTAAATAATCGCAGATTCGTTTCATAATTAGACCTCTTAAAATAACATAATAACCCAACAAAATGCAATTAACATTTTTTTACTTCAATAACAAGTTTTTTGTCCAGAAAGAAAATGAAAAAAAATGTAAATATCTTTATTTTTGTAAGCGCGTGAATTTTTAGGGGGGTAGCATCTATGACTTTAAAGTAAATATGATCGCGCATGTTGAAACACATTCTAGATATGCTTCACAAAATATGTTAAGACTGTCATATTAAAATAACTAACTTGGCCGAGCTTCTTATAAATGAAATTAAAACAATTCCTTATGTTTTCACCACTCATCTTAAGTTTCATTCTATTTCATTAAAATGCAACTCAATGTTTACATGCGTGAAAGAGAAAATATTATTTATTGCCATGATGCATGCGTAAAAGCGAAAAAGTAATTTTTTTTCTCGCTTCCGCGTTTACTTTTAAAGAGATTTTTAAGACCTTTTTAAGAGGATATTTTAGATCTATTGAAAACCTCTTTAAAATATCTTGAATACGTCGTCAATACATCAACAAAAGAAGTCCTCTTTATAAGCACTTACAAAGACATTAATTAGAACTCTTCACTTCATACAATTGGCTCCGCCCCTTTGGGCCTTTTTAGGTCTTAGAGACATCTTTAAGTTATCTTGCAGTGTTGAATGCTCTTTATTTAAGAATTCTGAAAGATATCTGTAAGAGGAGAATGTGTTGCTTGGGTGGGGACTCATTTCCATTTGTTGTCATAGTTCATGTTTTGCATATATCCTTCCACCATGGTGTTTTCCGAGATATGATTAATAACATACATAAGCT
Source organism: Dasysyrphus tricinctus (assembly GCA_963921185.1). Lineage (NCBI taxonomy): Eukaryota > Metazoa > Arthropoda > Insecta > Diptera > Syrphidae > Dasysyrphus > Dasysyrphus tricinctus. The sequence goes on from OY992531.1 coordinate 99,046,330, forward strand.
CAGATTTGACAGGCACACCCGCCATTTGTATGGTCAAACACATAACTGCTCGAGGCCGCCGACTATGGGAAAACAGACACCTTTTGTAGCCGCCCAATATGGGTTACAGACGCTACCTGCTGCTGCCGTTGGCCTTTTACGAAAAAAAGCTCCTCCGCCACCAGACCATCATGCCGTTGACCGCTGCCTGCAGTTCATCCGTCTTAAGGGGGCTTTTAACCATCCCAAGGACAAGTTTGTGCCCTGACCAGCAAAGCTGGGTTGTCTGCTCATCCCGGCATCCATTCGGTCCCCCTGCACGTTAGCGTTACCCACCCTCTACCACGCGGAGGTGTGCATAGGGATTTTCCTATCATTGAGCCTAGGGCCATATGGCGTCCTAGCACTCTCAAGTACTTTTAGAGGGCATATCTACGCAAATCTACGCATTTCTACGCAATTCTACGCATATATACGCAGATCTACGCAAGTAACTTTGGATGCGTATATCTCGAGAACCAGATATCGTAGAAGGTTTCGGTTTTCAGTTTTGGAAATCTCTTGAAAATATATCTCGATTTTTCTTGCCTTCTAGAAGGCATGGATGCCGAAATATCGCTATCCAAAGACAACAAGGTAGGTAGTTGGGGCAGAAAATCGGTAAAAACACTTTGGATGCGAATATTTTCTCAACCAGACCATGAACAAAAATTTGGCTTGCATGTGCTTATAGGGTTTGAATAGACTTTTCCAAAAACGTATAGCGCGATTTATTTCATTAACTTTGAAAAAAAGTAATTTTTTGTTTGAACAAAAAACGGCAAGGGGTTAGTCAATGTTTTTCTTCGAAATCCATGAAAAATTTTCGTGATGAAATTTTTACATTTTTGGAAAGGTGTGTTAATTTCCTATTCAGCACTGAAAACCGAAACAATTTTGAAAGCTCGGTTCGTTAGAAATTCGCATCTAAGTGATTGCGTTGTGGGAAAAAAATCGAGAAAATCGGTAAAAACACTTTGGATCGGATATTTCCTCAACCAGACCATGAAAAAAATATTGGCTTGGATATGTCAATAGGGTTTGAATAGACCTTTCCATTGACGTGCGCTGCATTTATTTTATTGATTGATAGATAGATTGAGAATTATTAATTCATCAAAAAATATTTACAAAATTCAGTTTTAAATTTTAACATAAATCTTTTGAGGCATGGCCAGAGGGGCCGTCAGCCAGATGATAGCCTTCTCTCGTTCGTGTTACATAAGGAGCAATATAGTGCTAAGTCGCTACGGTGCGGAATGAAATTTAAGGGCAACAACTCTCCTCTTGCACGAAAAATCATTGATATTGCTTCAGCGTTGAAGGTGTCCTTAAAATCGTTGAATTCGCCAAGATCATACTGGAGCCTTGGATAGACTTCCCTATGAAGTGAACTTTTTGCTTGCTCCATATTGTCTTCTCTTACTTTGGAATGCAGTTTTTCAATTAAAGTGCATAGATACGGCCTCCAATCTGCAAGATTATTTGAAGTTAAGTTGAAAGGTAGTTCACACATTTCTGTAAGATTTTGCCACCCTTAAAACCAAGAGCTTTGAGAATTTATGATTGAGACTGCAATTTTCCTAGCAACTTTATTGGTTTGGCTATACAGAAGTCTTACTTACTTACTTTAGCTGGCGCTTACAGTCCAGGGTGGACTACGGCCTCAACCAACAAGCTCCTCCAGCCAGCTCGGTCCCTAGCTAGCTGCCTCCAGTTACGCACTCCAAGTTGGTTGAGGTCGTTCTCCACTTGTGTGCGCCACCTAAGGTGGGGTCTTCCTCTGCTGCGCAGACCATCAGGGGTAGATTCTTGTCTTGTCCTCATTAACAGCCAAACCCATTTTCGCCGCCTCCAATTCAATACTTGCAAACGCGCCGGTAACAGCTCGCTTCGTTCTCCCTATGATGTCAATATCATCTGCATAAGCAAGTAGTTGAACGGACTTTTGAAAAATTGTACCTCTGTTGTTGACTTGCGAGTTGCGTACAATTGCTTCAAGTACGATGTTAAACAGGTTTGCATGATAACGCGTCGCCTTGCCTCAAACCTTTCTCGGCATCAAGGGGTTCGGTGGTGTTTTTACCAACTTTGACGGAGCAGCGAGACTTCTCCATCGTCATCCTGCACAAGCGGACGAGTTTGGCAGGGATGCCGAGATGCGACATGGCTCTGTATAGTTCTTCTCTATCTACGCTATCATATGCGACTTTGAAATCGATAAAGAGGTGGTGTGTATCAATTTGAAACTCATGGGTTTTTTCCAAAATCTGTCGTAGTGTGAACACTTGATCGACGGTTGACTTGCGGGGCCTAAAACTACACTGATAGGGGCCGATCAGATCGTTGACCAACGGTTTTAAGCGATCACATAGTACAGATGACAGGATTTTGTATGCGACGTTGAGGAGACTTATATCTCTGTAGTTGGTACAGGTCAGAGCATCTCCTTTCTTGTGGATGGGGCACACTATACCAAGGTTCCATTCATCGGGCATACTTTCATCCGACCAAATTTTGGAGATAAGTTGGTGTATACTCCCTACCAAGTCATCTCCTCCTGCTTTAAATAGCTCGGCTGGCAGGCCATCCGCACCAGCAGCCTTGCACGCTTTCAGCTTGGCTATCGCTAACCGCACTTCATTTAGGTCGGGTGGACGGAAATATTGACCATCATCGTCCAGGTTGAATGGAGTGTTCTGCCTTAAAGTGGAATTTTGGCCATCTTCACCATTTAGCAGCCTTGAGAAGTGCTGCTTCCAAATCCTCAGCACGGAATGTGAGTCTACCACCATATTCCCACTCTCATCACGACAGGCTTCCGTTCTAGTCTTGTAGCCCTGGGTAGATTGCCTTACCCTTCGGTAGAACTTTCGAACATCCCCCCTGCCGTTACAGTCCTCAATAGATTCGACCGCCCGCTACGCATGCTCTCTCTTTTTCCTCCTGAGAATTCGGCGTTCATCCCTTCGTTTTTGCCCGTAGAGCTCCCGGGCTGCTCTCTCAGCAGCTCTGGTTTTAGTCTGCAGCATTGATTGGTAGGCCTCATTCTTTGCTACATGCGCCAGCCTGCATTCTTCATCGAACCAGGGGTTTCGTTGTGGTGATCTAGTGAAACCCAGCACTTCAGTGGCCGCACTCCTGATGGCATTTTGGCAGTGTTTCCACTGGTCCTCTGCAGATGATGTTGGGAGCGGGCTTGTTGAGAGATTAAGAGAAAGAGAAACGCGGTCTGCAAAATTCCTGGCGATCTCTTGCGATTTTAACTTCACGACGTTAAATCTTTTCACAGCATCCGCTCGTTGTTGTGGCGTCATGGATATCCGCATTCGTACTTGAGCTGCCACCAAGTAGTGATCCGAGTCTATGTTGGCACCTCGGAACGTTCGGACATCAGGGATATATACAGAAGTCTCATGATGTAATTAAAGTGTAGTTTCAAAGATGTGAGATAAAGTGGTGACAATCCAGTTTCGAGTAGTAGCATGTAATTTGGTGTTGTGTCCGGTAGTCGAAATTGCCGTTTTAGGAAGAACCTCAGAAGTTTTTCGGTGGTTTCAGTTTTTTACCATCCCCATGATTCTGCGGCGTAGAGCATTATTGATTCAGAGGTTGCAAGAAAAACTTTGTATTTTGCACTAAATGCCAAGTCTTTATTTCCATAAATATTTTCCATACCGTCTCAATCGCATTTTTTGAAGACGAAAGCTTTTTCACTAGGTGTTTGTCCGTGTTAAGATTGCTGGCTAATGTAAATCCCAAGTATTGGTATTCCGTTACAGTTTCAATAACTTCTTTTCCATAAAACCACTTTTCATTCCTCGCTACGCGCCCTGTTCCTTTTCGAAAGACCATTGTTTTTGATTTGCTTAAGTTAATAGTGAGGTTCCACTTCAAACAGTATTCACGAAGTTTATTTATCATTAACTGAAGGGACTCCGGTGATTCGGCTAGAAGGACCAGATCATCTGCATACATCAGGATTTTTATCGAGAGTCCATCAATTGATATGCCACATGACATGTCTTTTGTTATATCTTCAATGTAAAGACAGAAGGCTGAAGGACTTAAATTGCACCCTTGTTTCAATCCTTCTAACGCAAGGAACCAGTCTGATAGGATTTTCCCGTCCCATACTGCATAGAGTTCTTCCAAATTTGAAAGACATTCCATCTCTAAAAAGTTTAAAAATGAGAGCTTTTCTGTCGATTGAATCGAATGCAGCTGGGAAATTGACGAATAAGGCATATAATTTCTTGCGTCTACGAATATAAATCCTATTTGGAACTCGCTAATAAGGTGGTTGCTTTCGATCCATGCAGTAAGGCGGCATCTTAAAATTTCCATAAAAATTTTTACTGATGAATTTTGAAAAGCAATACCACTGTAGTTTGATGTATTCATCTTATCTCCTTTTTTAAATATAGGGAAAATAATAGATTTTCGAAAAGCCTCTGGTGCTTCTCCTGAACTGAAGATTTCATTATAAGCTTTTGTGAGCTGCTTTAAGAATTCTTTTGTTGCGTTCTTGAAAAATTCATTCGGGATTCGGTCAATACCAGGAGCTTTGTTATTTTTAAGTCTAGTTACAATTGACTCCACTTCTGATACCGTTATTTCACGATCTGAGATTTGATCTTCAAAATAAGGTCTAGCGTACTGTATTGGTTGAGCGAAAAGTTCCACGTTCACTTGCCTTTCAAAATGATCTCTTAGTGTAGATGCAGTTAAAATAGTGTTTGTTTTAAACTTTTTCCCTTTGATGTTTTGTATACCTTTCCAAAACGCTGAAGAGTTCTTACAGCCTATTAAGTTTTCTGCCTGTTTTTTACAAAAAAGTTCTTTTTTTGTCTTACATGTATATTTGTAGGCTCGATTTGCTTTAAGGTATTCTTCTTTTAGGGAATTGGCATTAAAATGTTGGTATAAAAGTAAAAGAGCAAAGGATCTTTTTCTGGCAGACTCACAATCCTTATCGTACCACGCTGATTTAAACTTGCAAGACACAGGTTTTGACCGATGTGAAAACGCTGTCGACACTATGACATTTTGCAGAGCTTGTATAGTTGGCTGGCAATCATTTAGTCCCAGCGCTGTCATATTTTGATTTAATTTTATGTGATACGCTTCCACTCGGTTTTTCTGCCATTGTAGTTTCGGAAGCAGGGAATTTTGATTTCCAGGTTGTACTTCGCTATTAGATATTGAAGTGGTCAGAGTGGTGATCAGAGGCATATGGTCAGAATATACCTGACTATCCACCGCAAAATCGAATAAAATAGAAGATATATCAACGGACATAAGAAGATAGTCGATAACGGACTGGCCTGGATTTCGGATGAAAGTGAACAACCCTTCTTCGTCTTCCTTCTGTGTACCGTTTATTATGGCCAAATCAAAAGCGCTCCCCATTTCCAAAATTATTTTTTTTTTTTTTATAAACGATATTCCGAAAACTTTCAAATTTTCCAATTATTTGTTGTACGCTGATGATTGTAAAAATTTGCAAGCTCATTAAATCTGTTGACGATTGTCTCCTATTGCAAAATGATCTGAATAGACTAGCATCTTGGTGTAGTAGAAACTTACTTTTTTTGAATGTCTCTAAATGTCAGAGTTTTTCGTGTTATAGGGGAAATTCTAGTTATTTTTAACCATAAACTTTCTTTTAACTTCCATATCGATTTTATAGTTAATAAAGCCTTTAAGATGCTCGGCTTTGTTAGAAGAAATACAAAAGAATTCTCCGATCCTTATACGCTAAAATGTCTTTACTCAGCCTTTGTCAGATCTAATATCGAGTATTGTAGTGTTGTTTGGAATCCGTATTACAATACTCATTCCTTAAGAATAGAAAAAGTACAAAAATGCTTTGCAAGATACGCTTTTAATAACCTTAATTGGAGCATCGAAAGTCCTCCATATACTGTTAGGTGCCAGCTCTTTGGTATGCAAACGGTTGAGTTAAGAAGGAGATATTTTTCAATAATGATGGTGAAAGATATTTTAAGCAATCACATAAGTTGTTCTTACCTGCTCGAACGAATTAATTTGTATTTCCCGTGTAGAAGCCTCCGTATGGGTTTCTACCTACGTGATGAATTTTCTAGAAGCAACTATGGAAGAAATGAACCTATATCACGTTGCATCAAAGAAGTTAATAGTGTTTTACACTCTATTGATATTTTTAAACTCTGTTCATGAGATAGTTTTAAAAAAAATGTCATGCTTGTTTTAATGTTTGATTGACGTACTTAGTTACCTAAATTTAATGTATCACATATATCTTATTTATTATTTACATATGTACGTACTAACACCAATTGTATATATTTTTATTACTAATTTTTAATTATTATATTTATTTATTATTTAAATCGTAATCTATAAGAGCTTTGTTAAACTCTGCTTGATGAATAAACTAAACTAAACTAAACTATAGATGTACGCAGATATACGCCAAACAGATATACGCAGATCTACGCAGACCTACGCAGGTAGACGCATATATACGAATAGCTACGCTGATGTACGCAGATTACTACCCGGCTACGCAGTAATACGCAGATCTACGCAGATGTACGCAGATATACGCCAAACTACGCAAATATACGCATATCTACGCAGATCTATCCAAATATACGCAGATCGCAGATCGAAGATACAGAACTATCATGATTAAAAGCTATCATGATAGAAAACTATCATGATAGAAAATTATCATGATAGAAAACTGTCATGATAGTAAACTATCATGATAGAAAACTATCATGATAGAAAACCATCATTATAGAAAACTATCATTAGAGAAAACTATCATGATAGAAAACTATCATGATAAAAACTATCATAATAGAAAACTATCATGATAGAAAACTATCGTGATAGAAAGCTTCGCATATATACGCAGATCTACGCAGGTATACCCAACTAACATTTCAGCTTCGGTTCGGCCTAACTGAATAGGCTTTCTGATTTCCTTAAGACACTATAATAGTCCTTGTACGTATATATTTTTGGTTTTAATTGTGTAAACGGCTATTTACTACAATCTACATTCGACATCATGACCAAATTTGCCACTTCTTCCACATGGCTTGGAAAAGTGTAGTTAAAATGTCAGTACCGTGGCATGTCCGTTCCTTGTTTTTCCGATTAAATCTATTTTTTTCTAATGAAATACTTCATTGAATAGAAATGTTGTCCTTAGAATAGTTTGAGTGCAATACTTGCTTTGCAAAATAATGCAAACATTAAGTCAAAATACTTATTGCTGAATAAGAGAATCACGAATGAATGTTGTTCGAGGTTTTGGTTTTGTTTTTGAATTCAAAAGATTTCCCGCTCAACCGCCATTTTGTTTTAATTTAAACACGTATTTGTCGTTGTTTTCTAAAAGATACACTATCTATGTATAGTTAACAACAGTCAATTTATTTGTCAGTACCGTGGTAGTATTTTTTATTTTTAAGCATGTTATGACATGTTTTTGGTTGGTTATCAGAATTTTGTATTCCTTTTAACGGCAAAAGTTAAAATTGTCCTGGAAGTTATTTTTCTCATAAGCTTAGAGAAGTAAAGTTACATAAACTGTCTAAATGTCAGTACCGTGGATGTCAGTACCGTGGCATTTAAATACTTTTTGAACTGTAATTAAATACAATTAAATAATTCCTTGCAATAATATTTCTTTAACCGATTCTCTTTATAAGAACGGTAGCAATACCTTGGACGAGCCAAACAAAAATTATTCTGGCAATAAAAACTAAGTAATAATAATAATAATAATAATAATAATAATGTCAAGAGGTCAAAACATATATGAAAATTAAGTATCTCAACAAAAATATGGTCAAAAAGAGAGACAACAAATTAAAAATTAAAAAAAGAAAAAGAGTGTAATTATCGTCTATTCCAGTTTCAGTACATTTCAACATATTTTATTTTATGATTTTTAAAAGTTGTAGCAAAATGCTTCTACTGATTTGATACTCTGACTAAATGAAGCCAGAAAAAAAAAAACTAAAATTGTTTTCAAGAAGTTTTAATTTTTGAAAATTTTCTAAAAAAAGAATCACAGTTGGCGGAGAATCACCCATATTTGATTTATCGATGAAAGATTTATTAAATCTGAACTTTCTTGCTGTCATTGTCTTTCATCTGCGTTCTTTTGAAGATCTAAGTGACGAGGTCCTTGGAGCACCGCAAAGGGATCTATAATACTTTCCCGACAGTTTAATTTTTTTCCACGAAGTAGACATATATGGTATATTATTATCACAAAAAAAAATATTATTAAAACAAAAAAAAATTTCACAAACAATTTATTCAATAAAAGTATAGTTATCAATGACTTCATTAAAATTACTTTGACAGATTTGAGTCCCTTTGGCATAGACTGACATTTTCTATTATGGTTCGTTAATAAAATCTGAGAAGTCTCTCGATAAGGCTTCCAGCAAGTTGTAACCGAAACCTTTTGAAGACCAAGTGACAGGAACTTCAATTGAACTACTCTATACAATCCTTATACAGTGACAGCTTCATGTTTCTTCGTTAATATTATTAACAGAGGTCTATCCGAAACAAAAACGCTAGTTTCTCGTTTAATTTTCTATATCAAGCTTTCAAACGACGCACAATGGGTCCTCATGTATGGAGAGCGTGCTCAAAATGCAAAATTGAAACTAACGGTTTCGTATAATATTATAATGTGGATTCAAAGTTGACATGATTGCTTATCAATATGTCAAGTTTTGAAGCTTTGGGAGACAGAAATGTAATAGAAAATAAGCGATAAAAGCAGCAATTCATGTAAATTCTAAAATCCATTGCGCAGTTGAAGGTCATTTGAAAATTCGAAAAAAATAAATTCGTGGTAAATACAAAAATAAAAAAAATATATTGGCATCAAATGAAGGTCAGTGGATAATGAAAAAATATTTTTATCAAATTAGAACAACATATTTCCCTTACATTTAAAAAAAATTGAAAAGTTACGTAGAAAATATTAAAAAAATCTTATTTCGGTTTTGCGCACCATGCTCTCACTTTTGACTTCTGTTTCATTTAGACGAATATTGATACTACTAGACCACGTATTCAGTTTTAAAAGCATCGTGCGCAAAATCAAAAAAAAAATTTTTGAACATTTTTTACGTAACTTTTCAATTTTCTTAAAATGCAAGTGAAATGTGTTGATCTAATTTGATAAAAACATTTTTTTTATTTTTACTGACCTTCATTTGATGCCAATATATTTTTTTTATTTTTGTATTTACCACGAATTTATTTTTTTCGAATTTTCAAATAACCTACAACTGCGCAATGGATTTTAAAATTTACATGAATTGCTGCTTTTATCGCTTATTTTCTGTTACATTTCTGTCTTCCAAAACTTCAAAACTTGACATATTGATAAGCAATCATGTCAACTTTGAATCCACATTACAATTTTATTCGAAACCGTTAGTTTCAATTTTGCATTTTGAGCACGCTCTCCATACAAGAGGTCCCAGTGTGCGACGTTAAAGAAGCAGTTATTGAAATCATGACTTCTATAAGAAATTTTTTCTTGATGAAAGCTTTATAGAAGGTTTATACATATCCAGACTTGCAGAATATCAATATTTCTAAACTAATAGAAACTGAAATGTTAGTTGGGTACGCCAAACAGATATACGCAGATCTACGCAGATCTAAGCAGATCTACGCAGACATACGCAGATGTACGCAGGTTGACGCAGATATACGAAGAGCTATGCTGATGTACGCAGATTACTGCCCCGCTACGCAGTAATATGCAGATATACGCAGATGTACGCAGATATACGCCAAACTACGCAAATATACGCATATCTACGCAGATCTACCCAAATATACGCAGATCGCAGATCGAAGATACAGAACTATCATGATAAAAAACTATCATGATAGAAAACTATCATGATAGAAAATTATCATGAAAGAAAACTGTCATGATAGTAAACTATCATGATAGAAAACTATCATGATAGAAAACCATCATTATAGAAAACTATCATTAGAGAAAACTATCATGATATAAAACTATCATGATAAAAACTATCATAATAGAAACCTATCATGATAGAAAACTATCGTGATAGAAAGCTTCGCATATATACGCAGATCTACGCAGGTATACCCAACTAACATTTCAGCTTCGGTTCGGCCTAACTGAATAGGCTTTCTGATTTCCTTAAGACATTTATAAAATTTCGTTAAGCATAAAAAGGAGAATATTATAGAACTTCTAAAATGATTTCGGAAAATTATTCTTGCTATAAATGATGTTGTTTCTTGTATACGTTCAAGTGATATTCTTATATTTGCTGATGATATGAAAATTTTTAAGACGATAAAGGCTAACCAAGACCACTTTCTTTTGCAAGCCGATGTTGACAGTTTCGCTACTTGGTGTGATAAAAACGGTCTTTCTCTTAACCCTGCCAAATGTCAAACAATTACTTTCTCAAGAAAGCGACTTGCAAATGCTTTTAATTATTCTATTTCACAACACAAACTCTGTCGAGTCTTTAGTTTCAAGGACTTAGGTGTTAACTTTAGTTCCAATTTAGAATTCACTGAACACATTAACTTCATTGTTAATAAAGCAAGCTCTATGCTTGGGTTTATAAAACTTTGGGCAAAGGAATTTGACGATCCGTACGTTACTCTTTCTTTGTACAATTGTTATGCACGACCTCATCTAGAATACGCTTCTCAAGTATGGTCCCCCTTTTATGAAATTCATAAAACTCGTATTGAATCAATACAACATAAATTCATACGCTTTGCTCTGAAAGGTCTTCCTTGGGCTGATCCATTCAACCTTCCATCATATGAACACAGGATCCAGCTACTGCAGGTTCAAACCTTATATCAAAGGCGGGTTAATAGTGATCTAATATTTCTTCACCAACTTATAAATGGTCAAATTGATGCTCCTGATTTGTTAGCCTGTATTGGCATAAATTACCGCGGAGGATCGCACCATCTCCGAAGATTTGAACTTTTACACGTTAATTTCCATAGAACTAACTACGGTATAAATGAGCCTCTTAACCGATTGTGCAAGATTTTTAATTTAAACGGCTCCTCTGTTGATTTTAACATAAGTAAGATGGGATTAAAGAAAGTGTTTCGAACCAGTGCTCCACGGTCGTGATTGTGTTAACTTCTTGTAACTATGACTTAAATATCTTGTGTATTGTTTAATTATGTATGTATATAGATTTCTTTTGTTTAATTTTGTGTATTTATTAGTATATTATTATGCATGTGTTAGATTGCCTTTTTTACTAACCACTAACACATGCACTTATGATGAGCCTCTGATTGTAGGTGGCAGCTTGCTCTAAGCTCACTACAACTAAGAATCTGAAGTGTAAAAAAAAAAAAAAAAAAAAATCTTCTTGGATGCCCCTTACGCAGATCTGTTAAAAGCTTCAAATTCTATAATAGTCCTTGTACGTATAAATTACATTATACTAAATTTATTTTTCTTAAAAAAAACAACTTTATTATTTCATATCCAAATTAAGACTAATTTTACAATAATGATTTTATTCTAAAGTAACCTACTCTAAACCTATTGCATCATGTTGCCTGCAGGTAGCGGTCGTCGCGTCGCAGACGCTTCGTCAGCAGAATGGTTGCTCGTGTCGTCGTTGACCTAATTGCGTTCCCACGGGAAATAAATATTTTGCTTTTTCAAGCTTTTTGCATTTTCAGCTTAAGTGTCGTTAACTCCTCCCTTCTTTAATTAATGCGTCCACGCATTTTTACATGATGTTAAAGATGCTGGGATATCTTTGAAGAGGTGATGGCTGATTGGATTCATCCTGATTTGATATCATAATCATAGGTGGTGTTGTTATCAAATTACTCGTAGGTGTTTTGGCTTTGTAACGCAATAACACTATTGTGAAGAATACGGCTGCAAATATCACGTATGTTGTTATTTGGTGTGTGTCCTTCTCTAGTTGAATCTTAGTGAGATGCTGCGTGTTTTTCGTATGCAGTTCTTTCATGAGTTCTAAGGAAAGGACTTCTTCAACTGCCAAATCTTCAGGAATTGTATGCAATGTTGGTGGTAAAGCTTGAATGTTGACAATTTCTTGCGCAATGTATTGTTGGTTATTGATTATTATAGTTTCATTATAGAATTTGACTATGTAGTTTCCATTAAGCGATTGAGTGTGATTATTAGCTTCTATTGTACCGTTGAATTGATTAAGGATGACAAGTCCTGGTGATACTTCTTCAACCTGGGCAATGTGTTGGCTATTTGTAGAGTTGCATGATGCATTTTTATTTTCTAGTAAACCTATTATACACTTATTATTACTTAAATCAATTAGATCTGTTTGTTTACAGAGAGAAATTTCTTCAATTTTCTTACAGTTATTTAGCATTCCATATATATTTTTTTCATTTCTTAATATATTTCTATAAGATATTTTGTTTATTAAACCATTATTCTTCTTCATTGGGATTACAATTAATTTTTCATAAATCTCTTTTTTTGTTTTAGGGATACTAACAATATATAGTAAATCTTTTAAATTGAATGCAATTTTTACATCAGCAAATTTAATTGCTTGTTCTAAATTTGTGTATGGTAATATTTCTTTATCCATTTTACTTAATATAATATTTATTTCATTTTTCGACATAATATTGGAGTTGACAATATTTTCTTTAGCAAGTTCAATAGCATAAATAATATTCGTTAATTCTTCTTTTATAAGTTTTATCTTAAATAATAATATTACATTAAATTGATATTCGATAGTACTGTCTTTTTGTATTGTATTTATAATTTCATTAGTTACATTGGTAAGTATATTTATTCGTTTCTTATATTCTTCGTTGATTGCTATTTGCTCATTATTGTTTTCAATTACATTGTTTATCTTATTTCTAAGGATGGTGAAATCTTCGTGATCGGGTGATCCCGCTATCCACTTCCATCCTGTTCCTATGAAATCTAATGATCGTTTTGATCTATTAACTTTAAGATTTTGTATTAAATTTTTGATTTGTTCTATTTCATGATGAATTATTGGGAAGTAAGGATTGGTTTTAGGGATTTGTTTAAGGATAATAGATTGTGCATTTGAAATGAAATGTTCGTATGGCGTCAGTTCGATGGTATGGATAAGTTTAAAGTTTCCTTCAGAAACTTTCGCGATTCCATCGTTAAGGATGATGATGGGGGAGTTGGAGTAGTCTAGGATGTTAACGGTTCCTTGGATTGGTTTTAATAGGTATCTGTTGGATAAAAGGAAAAAGGGAAGATAGGATTAGTTTCTAATGTTGGATTTATGCACGACTTTGCCTGAATGTGTTACAACGGTTGTTGATTTATTTTCTTTTACTTTTTCTTTTTTATATCGTGTTGAAAGCTTTGAACCTAATCGTTTATTTACTTTAACGTAGATGGTATCTCCAGGAGAGTAGTCTTTTAAATCAGTCCTTTTCTTATTATGATATGTTATATCAGCTTCTTGTTTAGACTTTAATTTTTCTATATTTTTTAAGTGTGCATCCTTAATTTGAGCTGAACTTTCGGTATCTCTGCTGAAAAATAAATCGATTGGCTTCTTGTTTGTTACTGAATGTACAGAAAGGTTATATGCATTAACAGCTGCTTCTAGGAGTTCCGTGAAGGATTCGTAGATTTTCTCAGCTTTTAAACATCGCATAATCTCGGCGAGAGTTGAGTGAAATCTCTCTATCTGACCATTAGATGTGCTAGTGTAGGGAGGTGTAGTGAAGACATTAATTCCAAATTCGTTTTGCAGCATAAAGAGAATTGATTCTGAATTAAATGATTTTTCGTTATCGCAGACTATTACTTTCGGTATTCCGAAACCAAAGGTAATATCTCTTATTGGTTGTCTTACATCTTCTGTAGCCCTTGAGTTTATTACTTTTGTAACGGCATATTTAGAAAATTTATCTATTGCAGTGATAACAAGTTTTCCTTCTGTAGAGAATATGTCAATGTGTATAATTTCACCGGGATATTTGGGTATGGGCGTAGATTGTATTGGGACTTTATTGGGTTTTCTATCGTATTTATTCTGTTTACAAATAAGGCAGAGCTTAGTAAATTTTTTTAGTTTTTTACTTAGTGTAGGGAAAAAGTATTTTTCTAAAATTTGGACTCTATTTTCTTTTTGGTTTCGATGAGCACGATTATGTTCTTCCATTACTAAATTCTCTTGATCTTGTTCGTTTTCCACATCCTGGACTTGTATTTGTGTAAATCGGATCTTGTATGAACAGAAATTGTCTTTGTAAATATTTTGTATTAAACCCATTATGCGTTCGCCTGTTTTGATTCCATTAGTTACAGATGGATTAAGGCATTTTTTTAGAATTTGAATTAAGTTTGATTCGGTAAAAATAGGTTCAATGATAGTATGTCTGTGGTAAGTGGGAAATATGATTTGGAAATTTTGACTAGGTGGTGTACCTTCTTGAAGTAAAATTTGGTTTTTGAAACAATTTATTGGCGATTCTACACTATAAATTAAGCCATGCGACGATGATTCGTCACTATGAATTGTGGGTGTTAGGGAATTGATTTGGGTTACCGGAGATGTTCTAGATAGTGCATCCGCAACTACATTTGTCCTACCTGGTTTATATTTTAGTTCATAGTTGAACTCTTCTAAAAATGCTTTCCATCTCTTGAGCTTGCTGTTGTTATTCTTTGTGCTGAGTGCACCGGTAAGAGGTTGATGATCTGTGAAGATAAGAACTTTTGCCGAACCGTATAGGTAGTTTCTGAGGGAGTCTAATGCCCATATAATGGCGAGCATTTCCTTCTCATTGGTGGCGTAATTCTCTTCTGATTTACTTAAAGTTCTTGATATGAAAGTAATTGGTTTGTCCTTTTGTGATAGAACAGCACCTATGGCGTAGTTCGAGGCATCTGTTGTAAGTTCGAAGGGACTTTTAAAATCAGGATATGTTAGTATTATATCATCAGAAACCAAGGATTTTTTTATTTTTTCGAATGCTTCGATTGCACTTTCGTCGAGATGGATTAGTTTCTTACTAGAAGTGTTTTTTGAAACACGACCATCCTCCCCTCTTAAAAGGGATGTCAGGGGCTTAGCAAGTTTTGCGTAGTCGCAAATGAAACGTCGATAGTAGCCTGACAGACCGAGAAATGATCTTAGTTCCTTCAAGGTTATTGGAGGCGGAAAGTTCTTTATAGCACTCACTTTTTCAGGATTTGTTTTGATGCCTTTGGAAGACACAATAAATCCGAGGAATTCTGTTTCTTGTTTGAAAAACTCGCACTTGTCGAGTTGAACCTTCATATGAGCGTTATTTAGGGTTTCAAATACCTTTTTGATATTCTCCAAGTGAGTAGCCTCATCCTGACTAAAGATGATAATATCATCTATATACACGTAGCATATTTTGCCAATGTGGTCACGTAGGATATCATCAAGGGCTCTCTGGAATATTGATGGGGCGTTTTTAAGGCCGAATGGTAACCTAGTAAATTCATATTTTCCATGATTAATGGAGAAGGCTGTTTTTTCCATATCAGATTCCTTCAAGGGAATCTGATGGAAACCACTTTTCAAATCGAGAACTGTGAACCAGTTATTCTTTCCCAAATTGGATAGGACTTCATTTATCTCTGGGATCGGGTAGCGGTCAGCTACTGTAATTGAATTCAATTTACGGTAATCTATTACTAATCTGAATTTTTTCTTTCCAGAAGCATCAGTCTTCTTTGGGACAATCCACACCGGTGAATTGTAGGGTGATCTTGACCGTCGAATGATGCCGTCTTTAAGGAGGTCCTCTATTTGGTTTTCAACTTCCTCTTTAAGCGCAATTGGATACGGGTAAAATTTTGAATAGACAGGAGAATCTGTTGTTGTTCTAATTTCCCCTTTGACAACAGTGGTGCAAGAAAGTTTATTATTTGGATCATCGAATAATCGGGGGTATTTGCTTACTATGTTTTGAATATCTGTTTTTTGTTTAATGGACATGTGATTTGTTCTGATGTTAATCGTGTTAACTGATTGTGCAGCTAGTTGTTTAACTTTAACCTTAACAGAGTTATTTACAATCATGTAGTTGTCTTTTATATGGATAACGGCTGAAAGATCTTTAAGGCTATCGTTTCCGAGGATAGCGTGGAAAGATTTTAGTTCAGGCATTAAGAAAAATTTAATTTTTATGTTATTGAGACCGAAAAGATTTAGAAAAGTGTGTTGTGTAATTTTGACATTTCCATAGAATTAGCATAGAATGGTTTTTCGTTTGTATGGGGTTTTGATATGAGGCAAGGTTGGATATAGTTTTTGTTCGATCCAGTATCTATTAGTATTTTTATTATAGTTCCACTCTTCGTTTTACACTCGAAATATGGAAGAGAGGAACAGCTTAATCTAAAAAATGGATATCATTGTATTCCATATTATGCTGTTCATTTGAAAAATCTCTATCTGATTGCGGAAAGGATTCCGTATATTCTTGAGGAAGTGAATCAGCGTACTCTTGTAGAGTTTGGTCGTATTGCTGATCTTCATATTGGATGTTCTGCTGGTAACTGTCTTCGGGTGTTGCTTCGTCTGTAGCGCTCAAATGAAAATTCCTTTGTAGCTTGGTGGGATGAAACTGATTTGATGGTGGGTCAATTGTTCTTTTAGGTGCTGGTGGCCAGTTTTTTTGTAAGGGTTGATTCATGTAGTTGATATTGTTTGTCTTAATTGTTGATGTGTCCATCCTTCTTGGTGGCGGTTGAGGTTTGGGTGCAAACTGCATTTGGGGGTGATTGAAATTCGTATAAGGTTGAGGTCTTTGTGCATACTGCATCTGTGGGTGATAGGGCTGCATCTGTGGACGACTGAGTCCCATGTAAGGTTGTTGGGGTCTTTGTGGTACTCCTGACCGTGGCTGAAAATTATTGAAACCTTGTGGAATAGTCCTACTTGTAGGTTGTAGTATTAATTCTGGGTAGAACTGTCGTTGACTTTGAAATTGGGGGTAGTTGTTACTTGTACGTCTAGGTGGAGCCGGAGGTGGTAATTGATGTGTTTTCCTAGCATTGTTGTTTGATGCGTATTGCGTTCGAAAATGTTGATTTTCGAGCTTTAGGCACAAATGCAGGGCTTGAGGTAAATCTGAGGGTTCTCTTATGCCTAGGAGCCTAGGTAGATCACCTTTTAAGCCTCTGATAAATGTGTCTAGGGCTTTCTCCCTATATGCGTGCATTAATAAATTTAAGGCTTCTTGACTAGCATCCATTGAGGATATTTTGTTAAGGATCAAAGTAAGATGCGAATAGACTTCTTGATAGAAGTCTTGAACAGAGGAATTGCCTTGGACAAGGGATGTTAGTTGGTACTCTAGTGTACCTAGATCCCGCTTGTCTGCGTAATGCAAATTTAAACATCTGGAGATGTTGTCCCAGTTCAGTGGTGTATTGTAAGATTCTAAGACATGGTCTGCTTGACCAACAATCTTATTTCTTATAACGTTGAGAATTCCGAAATATTTTGGAGATCCTCTCAAGTGTCCATAAATATTAAGGATTCTTTCTACACTTTTTCGCCATGAACTGAACTCACCTGGCTGACCAGAGAATTCTCGTAGGCTTCTCACAACGTCGGGAATTTTATCAAGGTCATTTATGTTCTCTCTTTGATCTGGATTTATCGCTTGATCAACTCCAGCGAATTGATCAGCATTTGGGTTTAGGATTGAATATACTAAATTCCTTCCTTCTGTTCGAAGAGTTTGGTTCACGATAGAAGAGATGAGGTTTGTAAGTGCTGGGTTTCCAGCCGGGTTATCGTTTTGAGGATTAGGGTTTATTGATGGGTTTACTGAAGGGCGGATAAGGTTATTTGGGTTTGACATGATTTTATTTAGATTTTATAATAATAGTAAAAAAATGTTGGGAATAATCACTAGATTTCAATGGTTGTAAAAATTAATTTTTAATAGGATAATTATGTTCTTACCTAACAGTACTTTGTATTTTTTAATTATTTTTTTTCTAAATTCTAAATATTAATATTTTAAATATATATTGGTTTCAATGAAAGAGTTTAATTTTTTATTGCAGAAAAATTTGAAATTGTCAAAAAATTATTATTTCGTGATATTTCTTTTTATGTCGCAAAATTAAAATTAAAGTAATTATGGTTAAAAAAAATTTCTTTTTGTAATTGTATTATTTTTTCTTAAATTTAAATTTTGTATAAATCTTACACTAATAATACCAGAAACTCTATATCCCACGCTGGTATGAACGACATTGGTCCTGTTTGCAGTGTACTCTGCTACTGATGGTATCGTTCATACGCTCCTTCGTGGTCCTCAGTGTCTATCGACTCCTGTGACGATATGCTTCTGTTAGTAGGTTCGTGACTTGGTGAGTTTTCTTAAAATTTTTTCACTTGCGGCGAGGTTCTTAACGTCGACTTACGCACGTTTTTTTTCAATTTTAATTACGCGGCGAGGTACTTGACGTCGACTTACACGCGTTTTTTTTTTTTCAATTTTAATTACGCGGCGAGGTACTTGACGTCGACTTACACGCACTTTATCACTCACAAAGCCACACTTAGTTGGGCGCCAATTACATTATACTAAATTTATTTTTCTTAAAAAAAACAACTTTATTATTTCATATCCAAATTAAGACTAATTTTACAATAATGATTTTATTCTAAAGTAACCTACTCTAAACCTATTGCATCATGTTGCCTGCAGGTAGCGGTCGTCGCGTCGCAGACGCTTCGTCAGCAGAATGGTTGCTCGTGTCGTCGTTGACCTAATTGCGTTCCCACGGGAAATAAATAATTTGCTTTTTCAAGCTTTTTGCATTTTCAGCTTAAGTGTCGTTAACTTATATATTTTTGGTTTTAATTGTGTAAACGGCTATTTACTACAATCTACATTCGACATCATGACCAAATTTGCCACTTCTTGTTTTTCCGATTAAATCTATTTTTTTCTAATGAAATACTTCATTGAATAGAAATGTTGTCCTTAGAAAAGTTTGAGTGCAATACTTGCTTTACAAAATAATGCAAACATTAAGTCAAAATACTTATTGCTGAATAAAAGAATCACGAATGAATGTTGTTCGAGGTTTTGGTTTTGTTTTTGAATTCAAAAGATTTCCCGCTCAACCGCCATTTTGTTTTAATTTAAACACGTATTTGTCGTTGTTTTCTAAAAGATACACTATCTATGTATGTATACTTAACAACAGTCAATTTATTTGTCAGTACCGTGGTAGTATTTTTTATTTTTAAGCATGTTATGACATGTTTTTGGTTGGTTATCAGAATTTTGTATTCCTTTTAACGGCAAAAGTTAAAATTGTCCTGGAAGTTATTTTTCTCATAGGCTTAGAGAAGTGAAGTTACATAAACTGTCTAAATGTCAGTACCGTGGATGTCAGTACCGTGGCATTTAAATACTTTTTGAACTGTAATTAAATACAATTAAATAATTCCTTGCAATAATATTTCTTTAACCGATTCTCTTTATAAGAACGGTAGCAATACCTTGGACGAGCCAAACAAAAATTATTCTGGCAATAAAAACTAACTAATAACCCAGCACAAAGAAAAGGGTAGCCATTCAGAAGAACAGACTTCAAAAACGAAAAAGAGAACATTTTTTAAAGAAAAAGGGCAGTAGAAATGTCAAGAGGTCAAAACATATATGAAAATCTAGTATCTCAACAAAAATATGGTCAAAAAGAGAGACAACAAATTAAAAATTAAAAAAAGAAAAAGAGTGTCATTATCGTCTATTCCAGTTTCAGTACACTTCAACATATTTTATGATTTTTAAAAGTTGTAGCAAAATGCTTCTACTGATTTGATACTCTGACTAAATGAAGCCAAAAAAAAAAACAAAAATTGTTTTCAAGAAGTTTTAGTTTTTGAAAATTTTCTAAAAAACGAATCACAGTTGGCGGAGAATCACCCATATTTGATTTATCGATGAAAGATTTATTAAATCTGAACTTTCTTGCTGTCGTTGTCTTTCATCTGCGTTCTTTTGAAGATCTAAGTGACGAGGTCTTTGGAGCACCGCAAAGGGATCTATAATACTTTCCCGACAGTTTAATTTTTTTCCACGAAGTAGACATATATGGTATATTATTATCACAAAAAAAAATATTATTAAAACAAAAAAAAATTTCACAAACAATTTATTCAATAAAAGTATAGTTATCAATGACTTCATTAAAATTACTTTGACAGATTTGAGTCCCTTTGGCATAGACTGACATTTTCTATTATGGTTCGTTAATAAAATCTGAGAAGTCTCTCGATAAGGCTTCCAGCAAGTTGTAACCGAAACCTTTTGAAGACCAAGTGACAGGAACTTCAATTGAACTACTCTATACAATCCTTATACAGTGACAGCTTCATGTTTCTTCGTTAATATTATTAACAGAGGTCTATCCGAAACAAAAACGCTAGTCTCGTTTAATTTTCTATATCAAGCTTTCAAACGACGCACGTTAAAGAAGCAGTTATTGAAATCATGACTTCTATAAGAAATTTTTTCTTGATGAAAGCTTTATAGAAGGTTTATACATATCCAGACTTGCAGAATATCAATATTTCTAAACTAATAGAAACTGAAATGTTAGTTGGGTACGCCAAACAGATATACGCAGATCTACGCAGATCTAAGCAGATCTACGCAGACATACGCAGATGTACGCAGGTTGACGCAGATATACGAAGAGCTATGCTGATGTACGCAGATTACTGCCCCGCTACGCAGTAATATGCAGATATACGCAGATGTACGCAGATATACGCCAAACTACGCAAATATACGCATATCTACGCAGATCTACCCAAATATACGCAGATCGCAGATCGAAGATACAGAACTATCATGATAAAAAACTATCATGATAGAAAACTATCATGATAGAAAATTATCATGAAAGAAAACTGTCATGATAGTAAACTATCATGATAGAAAACTATCATGATAGAAAACCATCATTATAGAAAACTATCATTAGAGAAAACTATCATGATATAAAACTATCATGATAAAAACTATCATAATAGAAACCTATCATGATAGAAAACTATCGTGATAGAAAGCTTCGCATATATACGCAGATCTACGCAGGTATACCCAACTAACATTTCAGCTTCGGTTCGGCCTAACTGAATAGGCTTTCTGATTTCCTTAAGACATTTATAAAATTTCGTTAAGCATAAAAAGGAGAATATTATAGAACTTCTAAAATGATTTCGGAAAATTATTCTTGCTATAAATGATGTTGTTTCTTGTATACGTTCAAGTGATATTCTTATATTTGCTGATGATATGAAAATTTTTAAGACGATAAAGGCTAACCAAGACCACTTTCTTTTGCAAGCCGATGTTGACAGTTTCGCTACTTGGTGTGATAAAAACGGTCTTTCTCTTAACCCTGCCAAATGTCAAACAATTACTTTCTCAAGAAAGCGACTTGCAAATGCTTTTAATTATTCTATTTCACAACACAAACTCTGTCGAGTCTTTAGTTTCAAGGACTTAGGTGTTAACTTTAGTTCCAATTTAGAATTCACTGAACACATTAACTTCATTGTTAATAAAGCAAGCTCTATGCTTGGGTTTATAAAACTTTGGGCAAAGGAATTTGACGGTCCGTACGTTACTCTTTCTTTGTACAATTGTTATGCACGACCTCATCTAGAATACGCTTCTCAAGTATGGTCCCCCTTTTATGAAATTCATAAAACTCGTATTGAATCAATACAACATAAATTCATACGCTTTGCTCTGAAAGGTCTTCCTTGGGCTGATCCATTCAACCTTCCATCATATGAACACAGGATCCAGCTACTGCAGGTTCAAACCTTATATCAAAGGCGGGTTAATAGTGATCTAATATTTCTTCACCAACTTATAAATGGTCAAATTGATGCTCCTGATTTGTTAGCCAGTATTGGCATAAATTACCGCGGAGGATCGCACCATCTCCGAAGATTTGAACTTTTACACGTTAATTTCCATAGAACTAACTACGGTATAAATGAGCCTCTTAACCGATTGTGCAAGATTTTTAATTTAAACGGCTCCTCTGTTGATTTTAACATAAGTAAGATGGGATTAAAGAAAGTGTTTCGAACCAGTGCTCCACGGTCGTGATTGTGTTAACTTCTTGTAACTATGACTTAAATATCTTGTGTATTGTTTAATTATGTATGTATATAGATTTCTTTTGTTTAATTTTGTGTATTTATTAGTATATTATTATGCATGTGTTAGATTGCCTTTTTTACTAACCACTAACACATGCACTTATGATGAGCCTCTGATTGTAGGTGGCAGCTTGCTCTAAGCTCACTACAACTAAGAATCTGAAGTGTAAAAAAAAAAAAAAAAAAAAATCTTCTTGGATGCCCCTTACGCAGATCTGTTAAAAGCTTCAAATTCTATAATAGTCCTTGTACGTATAAATTACATTATACTAAATTTATTTTTCTTAAAAAAAACAACTTTATTATTTCATATCCAAATTAAGACTAATTTTACAATAATGATTTTATTCTAAAGTAACCTACTCTAAACCTATTGCATCATGTTGCCTGCAGGTAGCGGTCGTCGCGTCGCAGACGCTTCGTCAGCAGAATGGTTGCTCGTGTCGTCGTTGACCTAATTGCGTTCCCACGGGAAATAAATATTTTGCTTTTTCAAGCTTTTTGCATTTTCAGCTTAAGTGTCGTTAACTCCTCCCTTCTTTAATTAATGCGTCCACGCATTTTTACATGATGTTAAAGATGCTGGGATATCTTTGAAGAGGTGATGGCTGATTGGATTCATCCTGATTTGATATCATAATCATAGGTGGTGTTGTTATCAAATTACTCGTAGGTGTTTTGGCTTAGTAACGCAATAACACTATTGTGAAGAATACGGCTGCAAATATCACGTATGTTGTTATTTGGTGTGTGTCCTTCTCTAGTTGAATCTTAGTGAGATGCTGCGTGTTTTTCGTATGCAGTTCTTTCATGAGTTCTAAGGAAAGGACTTCTTCAACTGCCAAATCTTCAGGAATTGTATGCAATGTTGGTGGTAAAGCTTGAATGTTGACAATTTCTTGCGCAATGTATTGTTGGTTATTGATTATTATAGTTTCATTATAGAATTTGACTATGTAGTTTCCATTAAGCGATTGAGTGTGATTATTAGCTTCTATTGTACCGTTGAATTGATTAAGGATGACAAGTCCTGGTGATACTTCTTCAACCTGGGCAATGTGTTGGCTATTTGTAGAGTTGCATGATGCATTTTTATTTTCTAGTAAACCTATTATACACTTATTATTACTTAAATCAATTAGATCTGTTTGTTTACAGAGAGAAATTTCTTCAATTTTCTTACAGTTATTTAGCATTCCATATATATTTTTTTCATTTCTTAATATATTTCTATAAGATATTTTGTTTATTAAACCATTATTCTTCTTCATTGGGATTACAATTAATTTTTCATAAATCTCTTTTTTTGTTTTAGGGATACTAACAATATATAGTAAATCTTTTAAATTGAATGCAATTTTTACATCAGCAAATTTAATTGCTTGTTCTAAATTTGTGTATGGTAATATTTCTTTATCCATTTTACTTAATATAATATTTATTTCATTTTTCGACATAATATTGGAGTTGACAATATTTTCTTTAGCAAGTTCAATAGCATAAATAATATTCGTTAATTCTTCTTTTATAAGTTTTATCTTAAATAATAATATTACATTAAATTGATATTCGATAGTACTGTCTTTTTGTATTGTATTTATAATTTCATTAGTTACATTGGTAAGTATATTTATTCGTTTCTTATATTCTTCGTTGATTACTATTTGCTCATTATTGTTTTCAATTACATTGTTTATCTTATTTCTAAGGATGGTGAAATCTTCGTGATCGGGTGATCCCGCTATCCACTTCCATCCTGTTCCTATGAAATCTAATGATCGTTTTGATCTATTAACTTTAAGATTTTGTATTAAATTTTTGATTTGTTCTATTTCATGATGAATTATTGGGAAGTAAGGATTGGTTTTAGGGATTTGTTTAAGGATAATAGATTGTGCATTTGAAATGAAATGTTCGTATGGCGTCAGTTCGATGGTATGGATAAGTTTAAAGTTTCCTTCAGAAACTTTCGCGATTCCATCGTTAAGGATGATGATGGGGGAGTTGGAGTAGTCTAGGATGTTAACGGTTCCTTGGATTGGTTTTAATAGGTATCTGTTGGATAAAAGGAAAAAGGGAAGATAGGATTAGTTTCTAATGTTGGATTTATGCACGACTTTGCCTGAATGTGTTACAACGGTTGTTGATTTATTTTCTTTTACTTTTTCTTTTTTATATCGTGTTGAAAGCTTTGAACCTAATCGTTTATTTACTTTAACGTAGATGGTATCTCCAGGAGAGTAGTCTTTTAAATCAGTCCTTTTCTTATTATGATATGTTATATCAGCTTCTTGTTTAGACTTTAATTTTTCTATATTTTTTAAGTGTGCATCCTTAATTTGAGCTGAACTTTCGGTATCTCTGCTGAAAAATAAATCGATTGGCTTCTTGTTTGTTACTGAATGTACAGAAAGGTTATATGCATTAACAGCTGCTTCTAGGAGTTCCGTGAAGGATTCGTAGATTTTCTCAGCTTTTAAACATCGCATAATCTCGGCGAGAGTTGAGTGAAATCTCTCTATCTGACCATTAGATGTGCTAGTGTAGGGAGGTGTAGTGAAGACATTAATTCCAAATTCGTTTTGCAGCATAAAGAGAATTGATTCTGAATTAAATGATTTTTCGTTATCGCAGACTATTACTTTCGGTATTCCGAAACCAAAGGTAATATCTCTTATTGGTTGTCTTACATCTTCTGTAGCCCTTGAGTTTATTACTTTTGTAACGGCATATTTAGAAAATTTATCTATTGCAGTGATAACAAGTTTTCCTTCTGTAGAGAATATGTCAATGTGTATAATTTCACCGGGATATTTGGGTATGGGCGTAGATTGTATTGGGACTTTATTGGGTTTTCTATCGTATTTATTCTGTTTACAAATAAGGCAGAGCTTAGTAAATTTTTTTAGTTTTTTACTTAGTGTAGGGAAAAAGTATTTTTCTAAAATTTGGACTCTATTTTCTTTTTGGTTTCGATGAGCACGATTATGTTCTTCCATTACTAAATTCTCTTGATCTTGTTCGTTTTCCACATCCTGGACTTGTATTTGTGTAAATCGGATCTTGTATGAACAGAAATTGTCTTTGTAAATATTTTGTATTAAACCCATTATGCGTTCGCCTGTTTGGATTCCATTAGTTACAGATGGATTAAGGCATTTTTTTAGAATTTGAATTAAGTTTGATTCGGTAAAAATAGGTTCAATGATAGTATGTCTGTGGTAAGTGGGAAATATGATTTGGAAATTTTGACTAGGTGGTGTACCTTCTTGAAGTAAAATTTGGTTTTTGAAACAATTTATTGGCGATTCTACACTATAAATTAAGCCATGCGACGATGATTCGTCACTATGAATTGTGGGTGTTAGGGAATTGATTTGGGTTACCGGAGATGTTCTAGATAGTGCATCCGCAACTACATTTGTCCTACCTGGTTTATATTTTAGTTCATAGTTGAACTCTTCTAAAAATGCTTTCCATCTCTTGAGCTTGCTGTTGTTATTCTTTGTGCTGAGTGCACCGGTAAGAGGTTGATGATCTGTGAAGATAAGAACTTTTGCCGAACCGTATAGGTAGTTTCTGAGGGAGTCTAATGCCCATATAATGGCGAGCATTTCCTTCTCATTGGTGGCGTAATTCTCTTCTGATTTACTTAAAGTTTTTGATATGAAAGTAATTGGTTTGTCCTTTTGTGATAGAACAGCACCTATGGCGTAGTTCGAGGCATCTGTTGTAAGTTCGAAGGGACTTTTAAAATCAGGATATGTTAGTATTATATCATCAGAAACCAAGGATTTTTTTATTTTTTCGAATGCTTCGATTGCACTTTCGTCGAGATGGATTAGTTTCTTACTAGAAGTGTTTTTTGAAACACGACCATCCTCCCCTCTTAAAAGGGATGTCAGGGGCTTAGCAAGTTTTGCGTAGTCGCAAATGAAACGTCGATAGTAGCCTGACAGACCGAGAAATGATCTTAGTTCCTTCAAGGTTATTGGAGGCGGAAAGTTCTTTATAGCACTCACTTTTTCAGGATTTGTTTTGATGCCTTTGGAAGACACAATAAATCCGAGGAATTCTGTTTCTTGTTTGAAAAACTCGCACTTGTCGAGTTGAACCTTCATATGAGCGTTATTTAGGGTTTCAAATACCTTTTTGATATTCTCCAAGTGAGTAGCCTCATCCTGACTAAAGATGATAATATCATCTATATACACGTAGCATATTTTGCCAATGTGGTCACGTAGGATATCATCAAGGGCTCTCTGGAATATTGATGGGGCGTTTTTAAGGCCGAATGGTAACCTAGTAAATTCATATTTTCCATGATTAATGGAGAAGGCTGTTTTTTCCATATCAGATTCCTTCAAGGGAATCTGATGGAAACCACTTTTCAAATCGAGAACTGTGAACCAGTTATTCTTTCCCAAATTGGATAGGACTTCATTTATCTCTGGGATCGGGTAGCGGTCAGCTACTGTAATTGAATTCAATTTACGGTAATCTATTACTAATCTGAATTTTTTCTTTCCAGAAGCATCAGTCTTCTTTGGGACAATCCACACCGGTGAATTGTAGGGTGATCTTGACCGTCGAATGATGCCGTCTTTAAGGAGGTCCTCTATTTGGTTTTCAACTTCCTCTTTAAACGCAATTGGATACGGGTAAAATTTTGAATAGACAGGAGAATCTGTTGTTGTTCTAATTTCCCCTTTGACAACAGTGGTGCAAGAAAGTTTATTATTTGGATCATCGAATAATCGGGGGTATTTGCTTACTATGTTTTGAATATCTGTTTTTTGTTTAATGGACATGTGATTTGTTCTGATGTTAATCGTGTTAACTGATTGTGCAGCTAGTTGTTTAACTTTAACCTTAACAGAGTTATTTACAATCATGTAGTTGTCTTTTATATGGATAACGGCTGAAAGATCTTTAAGGCTATCGTTTCCGAGGATAGCGTGGAAAGATTTTAGTTCAGGCATTAAGAAAAATTTAATTTTTATGTTATTGAGACCGAAAAGATTTAGAAAAGTGTGTTGTGTAATTTTGACATTTCCTCCTATAGAATTAGCATAGAATGGTTTTTCGTTTGTATGGGGTTTTGATATGAGGCAAGGTTGGATATAGTTTTTGTTCGATCCAGTATCTATTAGTATTTTTATTATAGTTCCACTCTTCGTTTTACACTCGAAATATGGAAGAGAGGAACAGCTTAATCTAAAAAATGGATATCATTGTATTCCATATTATGCTGTTCATTTGAAAAATCTCTATCTGATTGCGGAAAGGATTCCGTATATTCTTGAGGAAGTGAATCAGCGTACTCTTGTAGAGTTTGGTCGTATTGCTGATCTTCATATTGGATGTTCTGCTGGTAACTGTCTTCGGGTGTTGCTTCGTCTGTAGCGCTCAAATGAAAATTCCTTTGTAGCTTGGTGGGATGAAACTGATTTGATGGTGGGTCAATTGTTCTTTTAGGTGCTGGTGGCCAGTTTTTTTGTAAGGGTTGATTCATGTAGTTGATATTGTTTGTCTTAATTGTTGATGTGTCCATCCTTCTTGGTGGCGGTTGAGGTTTGGGTGCAAACTGCATTTGGGGGTGATTGAAATTCGTATAAGGTTGAGGTCTTTGTGCATACTGCATCTGTGGGTGATAGGGCTGCATCTGTGGACGACTGAGTCCCATGTAAGGTTGTTGGGGTCTTTGTGGTACTCCTGACCGTGGCTGAAAATTATTGAAACCTTGTGGAATAGTCCTACTTGTAGGTTGTAGTATTAATTCTGGGTAGAACTGTCGTTGACTTTGAAATTGGGGGTAGTTGTTACTTGTACGTCTAGGTGGAGCCGGAGGTGGTAATTGATGTGTTTTCCTAGCATTGTTGTTTGATGCGTATTGCGTTCGAAAATGTTGATTTTCGAGCTTTAGGCACAAATGCAGGGCTTGAGGTAAATCTGAGGGTTCTCTTATGCCTAGGAGCCTAGGTAGATCACCTTTTAAGCCTCTGATAAATGTGTCTAGGGCTTTCTCCCTATATGCGTGCATTAATAAATTTAAGGCTTCTTGACTAGCATCCATTGAGGATATTTTGTTAAGGATCAAAGTAAGATGCGAATAGACTTCTTGATAGAAGTCTTGAACAGAGGAATTGCCTTGGACAAGGGATGTTAGTTGGTACTCTAGTGTACCTAGATCCCGCTTGTCTGCGTAATGCAAATTTAAACATCTGGAGATGTTGTCCCAGTTCAGTGGTGTATTGTAAGATTCTAAGACATGGTCTGCTTGACCAACAATCTTATTTCTTATAACGTTGAGAATTCCGAAATATTTTGGAGATCCTCTCAAGTGTCCATAAATATTAAGGATTCTTTCTACACTTTTTCGCCATGAACTGAACTCACCTGGCTGACTAGAGAATTCTCGTAGGCTTCTCACAACGTCGGGAATTTTATCAAGGTCATTTATGTTCTCTCTTTGATCTGGATTTATCGCTTGATCAACTCCAGCGAATTGATCAGCATTTGGGTTTAGGATTGAATATACTAAATTCCTTCCTTCTGTTCGAAGAGTTTGGTTCACGATAGAAGAGATGAGGTTTGTAAGTGCTGGGTTTCCAGCCGGGTTATCGTTTTGAGGATTAGGGTTTATTGATGGGTTTACTGAAGGGCGGATAAGGTTATTTGGGTTTGACATGATTTTATTTAGATTTTATAATAATAGTAAAAAAATGTTGGGAATAATCACTAGATTTCAATGGTTGTAAAAATTAATTTTTAATAGGATAATTATGTTCTTACCTAACAGTACTTTGTATTTTTTAATTATTTTTTTTCTAAATTCTAAATATTAATATTTTAAATATATATTGGTTTCAATGAAAGAGTTTAATTTTTTATTGCAGAAAAATTTGAAATTGTCAAAAAATTATTATTTCGTGATATTTCTTTTTATGTCGCAAAATTAAAATTAAAGTAATTATGGTTAAAAAAAATTTCTTTTTGTAATTGTATTATTTTTTCTTAAATTTAAATTTTGTATAAATCTTACACTAATAATACCAGAAACTCTATATCCCACGCTGGTATGAACGACATTGGTCCTGTTTGCAGTGTACTCTGCTACTGATGGTATCGTTCATACGCTCCTTCGTGGTCCTCAGTGTCTATCGACTCCTGTGACGATATGCTTCTGTTAGTAGGTTCGTGACTTGGTGAGTTTTCTTAAAATTTTTTCACTTGCGGCGAGGTTCTTAACGTCGACTTACGCACGTTTTTTTTCAATTTTAATTACGCGGCGAGGTACTTGACGTCGACTTACACGCGTTTTTTTTTTCAATTTTAATTACGCGGCGAGGTACTTGACGTCGACTTACACGCACTTTATCACTCACAAAGCCACACTTAGTTGGGCGCCAATTACATTATACTAAATTTATTTTTCTTAAAAAAAACAACTTTATTATTTCATATCCAAATTAAGACTAATTTTACAATAATGATTTTATTCTAAAGTAACCTACTCTAAACCTATTGCATCATGTTGCCTGCAGGTAGCGGTCGTCGCGTCGCAGACGCTTCGTCAGCAGAATGGTTGCTCGTGTCGTCGTTGACCTAATTGCGTTCCCACGGGAAATAAATAATTTGCTTTTTCAAGCTTTTTGCATTTTCAGCTTAAGTGTCGTTAACTTATATATTTTTGGTTTTAATTGTGTAAACGGCTATTTTTATGTTTTTGTTGTGATACACCATTTCATAATACACTGATTTTTTTTATCAAAATCGTTCAAGCCGTTTTTGAGATAATTTAGCTTTTCCTTAACGGTTGTATGGCAACTATCGTTATTTTATTTTATTTAAAAAAAATTTCAATTTCCCCTCTGAAGAGTTACAAAAAAACCTTAAGTTCAAAATTTGAAGAAAATCACTTCAGTGGCTAAGGCTGTAGATTGAGGTACGGACAGACTGTCTGACAGACAGACAGACAGAATTGTGCCATCTACTTTTTTCGTGTTCTCTATCATCGTAATGTCATGTTTGATTGTTATCTCGAAATTTTGTTTTTTGCACGAATCCAAAACTTGCCCTATAGTACCTATGTATATCGCTAGTAAAAATTGAGATATAAATCAAACATGATATCTATTACAATGATAGAGAACACCAAAAAAGTGGGTGGCACAATTCTGTCTGTCTGTCTGTCTGGCTGTCTGCCTGTATCTCTGTCTGGTCTGTCTGTCTGTTCGTCTACAGCCTAAACGGCTTGATCGATTTTCTTCAAACTTGGTACATAAGGGTTTTTGGTGATTATGCCCACACGTTTTTTTTTTTCCTTTTTTTTTAAACCAAAAATAACAGTACCTGCCATACAATTTTCTTAGCAATTTTACATAATCGTATTTTTCTCAAAAACGGCTCGACAACTTTTGTTTAAAAAACTCAATAAATTTATTTTAGTAAGGGCTTCCTTTAGTATGAAAACCATTTTTCTAAAATGGTCATTAATGGTACCTCCCAAAGAACCATTTTTTTAATCTTTCATTTTCTTCAAAACGGTACGACCGATTTCAATTATTTTTTTTTATACAGAAGCTTCCAAAAAATATAAATAGTTTTGTGTACCAAAGCTTTTGAGATTGTTTTTTGGATTTTTAAAAAATGTTTAAATTTTTGTTTGGAAAATCAAATATTTCGAAAACGACATAATAGATTTTTCTGAAACTCGATATTTAAGAGTTTTTTAGTACTCTCTGAAATATTTTTAGAAACAAATTTTCATTTATGAAAAAATAACGGTACCTTCCATACAAAGGTTAAAAACCGTAAAGGAAAATATTTTTTTTGTTTGCTTGAAAACGACTCCTACGATTTTGATTAAACTTTTTTTATACACTAAAATAAGTACGATCTACTACCAAAATTATAAAATTTTACCCTTAGCAACTATTAATAGTAAGTATCTGTCATAGAAACTATTTTTTTATTTTGAATTTTCTCGTAATTGGCGGATTTAGATAAATTTTCTTTTATACAAATTTCAGATAAGATCAAATAATATCATATATAAAGCATTTTAAAATTTTCAAAAAAAAAGTTTTTGGATTTTTAAAAAAAGTTTACATTTTTTTTTTTTGAAAATTCCATTCTCAAAAACGGGCTAACAATTTTTTTTCAAATTTTGATTTTATATACACATAAAAATATATACTTCAGATTTGCTTACCAAAATGTGTTCCTTAGAATGTTTTAAGAATTGTATATATAGAAAATTAATTTTTTAAGGAACCACTCCAATGATTTTACATTTTTTTTCCCATAAAATCATATTCAATCAGAATTAAGATGGCATTCTTTTTTTTCAACTCAAACTGTCAAAAGAGTTGCTTTAGCTAATTTAAATGTTTTTCATACTCCTCTACATTTTTCTCTCATAATTTCCATGTTTTTATATACAATTTTCTCAAACCCACAGTGTCTTGAATATAAGAGCAAGAACGTTCGACCCAGTCGTGCATTTGATTTTTTTTTAGATCGAAAATGGCTGTGCTAATTTCACGCTTCGTAAATCTGTGTTTTGGCCGTAAACGTTACAAATATGCGACTTTTTTCTATCTCTTCGGAATATGGCTGCAAAAACTAAGCAAAAAACAGCAAAACTTTATTTTTTTTTACAAAATTGCAAAATTTGAAAAATTTGTATCCGTAAAATTTGCAAATTTTAAAAAATATTTACGGCACAAGAAATCGCAAGTTGAGCACAAAACAACACAACTTTCTTTTTT